>JAEQBH010001754.1:0-1200000 GCA_016808115.1 Tetrastigma voinierianum
ACACAAAGTATATATTTATCCCTGAATTTCCTAATTTCTAAATCCTTTATTTTGAAGGATAATCCTTGATAAGGAAAAACAAATCTTATCCTATAAAAGGATAATCTTTGATAAGGAAAAACAAATCTTATCTCATAAAAGGATAATCCTTAATAAGGAAAAACATATATTATTCCTAAAATAAGAACGGAGATTTGGGAACCGAACCCTATAAATTGGAAAGATCCCCCATAGAAGAATGTATGCAATTTATACTATCTCAACCTCCTCCTTCTTCCTCTCCATATTGTTGACTTAACATCTGAGAGGCTACTACTTCCGCACCACCTCGCCGGATCGCCCCTTTTTGCAAGTCACATCAAGGCCGCTGCATGCCCCGAAGGTTAGACGAACAAAATTGGTTCTTACAGTTTTAGGACAGAAACCAACCCGAGACTGAAGTGGACACGTGACGCCTTGAAGGCCACATATCAAACTTAACAATTAAGTTAAGTTAGAAAGGAAAATAAAAGAAAAGAGGAAAGGAAAAATAAAGGGAAAAAAAAGAAGGAAACGGAAGAGAGAGAGAGCATGAGAAAGAGAGAGATGAAAGAGAGCTCTTCCTTCTCTCTTCGATCCACGGAGTTCCGTTTGTCTGAATTGCCTAGCCAAGAATGAAAGTTTATCTTACCTCGACGAGCTACGCGGTAAGTACCAAAATCACGGATTTTGCCGAAGATTCAAGTGAGGAGTTTGGGAAATCAAAGTGCCGTTTAGTGGAAGTGCTCCATGGACTTCTATATTTTCTTCTACACTCCGAGAGGTAGGATTTTTCCTAATTTGATTTATTTTCCATTCTAGGGGCTGTTTGGTTGAGTTTTAATGCCCTAAGGGACTGTTTGGCCATTTTTTTCCCTAAAGGGCTGTTTAGCAAATTAATGGGTTATGGGAATAAGACTCTATTTCGACCCTATATGATGTCCGCCGGGCTGATTTTTGGTTAGAAAAAGGGAGAATTTGGACTAGTAACCTTCAAGTAAATTGTCTCCTTATTTGAGAACTTGATGTTAGGATTTTGAATCACCCAAATCGAACTTCTAGAACTCAAGTTATGGTCCGTTTACCGGGACTGCTCCAAGCTACCTTGTTTTGGCATAACCTACTGTCTAGGTTTTGGGACTGATTTTTGGCTGGGAAAAAAGTGAGAATTTGGACTAGCATCCTACAAGGAACTTGTAGCCCTATTTGAGAAATTGATGTTAGGCTTTTTGAATTCATACAAACTAATTCTTATAACTTAAGTTATGGTCCGCCGACTCCATACTTAGGTCGTTTAATGATTGCGGTCTCAGAGATTTTTGCCACAATTTAGTATATCGCTTGAATCGAGTGATATACTCGTTGAAATTGTGGAAGTCAAATTGTGTGTTCTAATGGTTTGGCTTCATGGGATGCGCTTATAATGACAAGTGTCACATAATGGGCTTATCGTAGCTAGTCAGTGACACATGTCTTGTCATATAATTCCTGGCCAGAGGTTGATCGATGTCGCATCCGAGTGGTAGTGACTTCAGATGCCAACGTACGTGTATTGATATGTTGGCATGTATTGTATGATTTATTTGGAATTTGTATGTTTGTCGATATAAATGTCCAAATGATGCCTGGATAATTATGTATGAGTAGCATGCACATATAAGCACTATCAGAGCATGTAGCATGGTATGAATAGGCAATGACATGATTGCGATTTCATTATGCGCTAGTACGTCTCATGACACGGTGTGAGTACATGGTAAAGATCGACACCGTGTTGTGTCGATAGTGGGCTTCAGAATGGACAACGTCCAAAAATGAGTCGCAGATAGTTTTGAGGTTACGTCCAGGTCGCCCAAGGTTAAATAAAGTGGTTATCGGAGACTATCCATAGCTTGTGAATAAAGTTGTTATTACAGACTGTCATAGCTTTAAAATAAAGTTGTTATGGGAGACTCCGTCCAAGGCCTAGATCGTCCGGATCTAGAGATTGTCCGTGATTCGTAGATTGTCCAGTGGTCGAGACCGGCTCCACGGCCTGAGACCGCCCACTATCTGAGACCGCCCACTGGCCTGGAACCTTAAGTGGCTGGGCTTCTAATTTGAAGCTATCGAGGTTGTCAAAAGGATTTGATTTATAAAAACAAAAAGCCTTTGCTTTGGATAAAGGGTCATCAAGGAAACGCCAATGATAAGTTTTCACATTTGCATAAGTGCATGTGAGGAGTCTAAGTGAGGACTCAGATATGGATAGGGGTGAGTCACATTCTCATCCATGACATGTAGACATTCGGGCATGAACGTGCGCTTACTTGAATGTGTGGTGTGCCATTGCATGCGCACTTAGCGGGAGTAGCCCTCGTAGAATATTTCTACCGGGTATTGCTCACCCCATCGTGGACCCCTTTAGGTACAGGGGTGTAATGTGGAGATTCGCGCTCGACTATACTGATTATGAAGAAGTCAATGTGTGGCCTTGATATATTTCCCTTTGTAAAAAGTATTTTGTATAAAATAATTGTAACTAAATTTCTTAGACTATTGTCTAAATAGCTCCGGGTATGTAATTATGGTAAGAGGGCTCATCTGAGACTCCTTACGATCCAGAATTAAGTGTTTTATTCCTCATATTTTAGAATTAAACGTGAATGAATGGGGTCCCTGGTGAAAGGGATGTATATTGGGGCTATGGATATACGGACCATGTGGTCACTACTTCCATTGAGACCCCGGATGAGTTATGACATATCGTTATACAAGTTATATGTCAGTATAGCTCTTAGAACAAAGGGAGACTTCTACCCGATTTTGTGAAATATGATCCCGATAAATGGGACACAACAAGGTGGGTATCTGGTCACCCGAACTCACGTAAATTCCATGGTTGGATTCGTTGTCAACGGACCCCTGATTTAGGGTGTCACAGAAACCTTAAATATTATGTGGAAACCTTAAATAGGAAAAACTATGGAAAATAAAAAAGAAATCCACTATTCTGAAACTGAGTGCAAGATTGAAGTATTATGCAATTAGGGGAAAATCATAAAGCCTTAGAATGCCCACACTACCTAAAAAAAACTTCCCAATTCTGTCAATACCACAAACCCTATAAAGTATAAATATTATAGGTATCTCAAAACTGAGCATGCCCAAACGCTAATAACATCAACAATGGACCATGGGTCATTTACTAAAATCCCTAAAAAAAATTCACCATGTCGTACCATGAAACTTTTCAAGTTAAGTTGAACAAAAATCGGATCACCTAAGTCTAAGGAGCTCCACTTTGACACGAACTCCAATACAATGAACAAACTCCAATCTTTAACAAAAATCTCAACATTTTCCACAAAAACCCATAAGGCAAAGATCAACAATAATTGCCAACCAAATTCAAGCAAGGGAAATACAAGTACTTTTACCGATCTTCAAAACTCTACCTTTACTAATGTATTTGTACCCTTTTAAATCAAGAATACTTAAAGCATACACAATGACGTTGTTCTTCTTCAAAAAAATATCATTTGATTGATAAAGATGAATATGAGTATGGTTATCCAACACAACCTGCATCTTTACCTTCCATAACAAAAATTCGGATCTAACAGTGGAATATCATACTTAATCGTTGTTGTTTTTGAAATCAAACCTAAGGTTCTGATATGAGTTTGTTAAAAAGTGAGAAACAATAACAGACAACAAGAAATAAAAGATGAGAACAACTAACATATTTTATATGAAAACCTTAAATAGAGAAAGAGGAGGAGAATTCATAAAACCCTTAAAATGCCCACAATATCTCAAAAACCTCTCAATTCTCTCAATACCACAAACCCTAAAAAATACATAATATATTTATAGGTATTTCAAAACTAAACAAGTCAAATACCTAATAAGATCAACAATGGATCATGAATCCTTAACTAAAATCCCTAAAAGGTCCATAATGCTATACTAAGAAAATTTTTGAGTCAAGCCTAACATACTCAAGGCGTCACCCACTCATGAATTTATATAGTATTTTAACTTTATAAAATAATCCTTATATATAGAGAGAGAGACGGTGAGTGAGATTTTTCACCTTCGCTTGATATACTCGGGAATGTGTACATGCCACCCTTTCCTTAAAAATCTATTTTTAATCCTTTGATTTAATGAGTGTCCTAAAATATTGTAAAAGAATATATTTTTCTTCTAGAAAGAATTTAAAAATTCAATGCGCTGCCTCCATTATATTGTAAGAATAATTAAGATATTAATTGTATTATCATAACACAAATTGTTTGATTTTTCGGGAAATTTTTTACAATAACCAAAATTTTATAATACAACAACAAGTGAGCATGCCATTATATTATAATATAAGAGTTGAATTGAATTATATTTATAGAATATGTTTATCCCTACCTGAATATTTCAGATAATGCCATGCCTATGTTGTGTCTTTGCTATAGCCTTCCTTCCTTGATAGAGTATGTAATTATTACGCTTTTAAATCAAGAGCCTTCACTTCCAACCAAATTATGGGTGCCTCAATGTAAAACCCGGAAAAATTAGAAATTTTCAAAAATGACAAAATGATAATAATAATAATAAATTATTAGAGTGGTTTAGGGAAGCCTAAAAAATTCTCTAGATCTCGGATGACGAAACGGACTACGCCGTTAAATTCGTCTCGTGAAATCTAGTGACCCGTAAAATTTCATTTAATTATGAGATAATCGTAATTTTTTACGAAGTTTTCTAGTGATAATTAGCCACGATTTCTGTGTGGACGAGATTTTTACAAAATCTCAAGTCGTGAAATGGTTTCGAGCTAAGTTCATTTAAAATAAATTAAATCGAAATAAATAAATCGTTTTCTACAAGATAAATGTACTTTGAGCGAGAAATGCACACATACATGTCACGCCCGATCCCGCCCCTCGACCTCGACCAAGAGTCCGAACCAGATCCGGGGCGTGATACTATCTATACTATATACCATAATCGTATAATCGCATCGACTCTCATCGACATGTTCTTCTCGTGAGTCAGACTGCACTCTATCGGGTGCACAAACAATTTCGCAGACAATGCGAATCATTTGTACATATACAAAAGAACTACCACCTGAGTGGTGTCCATCACAATTTATACAATATTATGCAGAGTCCCATTTACCTATACATTTAAAATTTTCTATTACAAAAACATCGTAGATCATGAAGCAACACGGTGAGCACCTATCTCTCGAGCCTACCGCTGGCCGACGTGGGAATGTCCCGGGCCTTCATCCTCGCCTCTCGCCCTCGCGACCTACATGGATCAACACTTCGTGCTAAGCTTTACGCTTTAGTGGGGAACATAAGCATGGACAACCACCAATGGCGATCGCCAGTTTATACATATGCATTATATATATCTAAATATTTTTCTATAACGTAATTCCTTATCATCGATATTCCTATCGTGATGTCAATCTTTTTCTATTACATGTTCTACGTTCTTAAAAAGATCTCCCTTTATTTATACTTTTCTCGTATTCTATTTGAGTACTTTATATATTCCTATACTCATTCCGTGTTCATCTTTCACGCTTGTTATATGTCTTTTCTTCAATGTTCCTATTCTCACAAGTTACATAGCATGTCTCTAGTCTATGTCTTTTTCATCTTTCTGGCTCTATGATTTATTGTACTTTGTCACTTTCATACGCCTGTACTTATTGTATACTTCTCTCCTATTATAGTGTTCATCTTGTACTTTTCATATCCTCATCCCGTAGACTTCATTTCTATACTTCCATATACATTTGTACATTCTTATTCCCATCTATCCTATACTTCTCATAGCTTTTGTATACTTTATTACTTTTCTTGTGTTCATATACTTATTTTCATATCAATTTATACTCGTACTACTGTTTTGTAATTCAGATTTCATCGCATAGCAAGCATGCTTCTCATATATCGTAAATCATATCTCTCTATATATATCATTTTTTGGTTTCATGTCCGGCAAATACCTTAGAATGATATCGGAAACTATGTGTACCCGAAGGTACTATCACTCGGCATTTGAGGTAGTGATCTCTCGTCCCTGTTAATCCGAAAGTATCATCATCGCACAGACAATGACCCATGCGTCATTTGCTAATACCTGCATCTGAAGGTACTATCACCGCATTTGCGCGTTGATCTCGTCTATTGCGTATCTTTCGCGTGTGGGCCACCTGATCCAAACGGATCTATATCATCGACCCAAACTGTACTCAATATCTGCTCATGAATATGTCACAAAGAATCGATCTCTCCCTATGTGCATGCCTATCTAATCCTCTACCAGTCCTGCGCATACAATCAACTTTATTACATTTTTTGTACATATCTCATAAGCATGAATAACTATTGTTATCATAATTGCTATGCATATATACTATCATTACTTTACTCGTATTAGTTCTCATAACTCAGAAGTGTTTCACATTTCGATTCTCATATATTTATATAATACATATTCATATCTTTTCTTACTTCATTTAGTTTTTTGTTTATCATATATCATGAATGCATCTATACACTCTTGTATTCATATACTCATATATATCATTATCTAATTCATATCCCTTTATATCATTTTATATTTCTACTCATGATTTAACTATTTCTTGTACTTTCTATATTCCTATCATGTAGCTTTACTCATTCACATTTTCATATATGTAAATTTTATCATTTATGCAAATGTTCTCATTCCTATGCTTTGTCATCTTTTACTTATCTCCATTGTTCTTATCATTTATGCCTTTCTACTTCATGTGTTCCTAGCATGTTCCATCTTGTTCCTCTTTATGTCTATCATATATTCCTATCATTTACATATTCCTCGTTATGTCTTTATCTATTCATATACTTTCTATATTTCTATCATGTTCCATCTATTCGCTTATGTATGATGCACCATATGTTCACAAATATATAATCTTATATTCATATATGCCTAATAATTGTGTACTTTTAGACTATCGTATCTTATGACATATCCTACTATATCTTATCATATCTTATGACTGGTACCTATCATATTCATGTTTTCTTGGACACATCTATACATGTTGCATTTTCTTTATTTTCCCTTTGCTTTCATGGCTATTACATATAGCACTTTATTTTCATATAGTATGATGTGTATGAAATCACACCTCATTCATATATTCTTATTCTCTATGAATCTGGATATTTTACTTAGGAATTGGAATCAATCCAATCGGATTATCCAAACTAAAGTTATGACATTTTCATGCCAACTAGTCATTTTACCGATTTTTCTAGTGACAGTTTGTATTACTCATTTTTCCGGGGTCTTAACTTCATATTTTAACACTATGTCCTTATACTCATTTAAAGCTAAGTTTCTAAGGGTTCTATTCCAACCGAAATCACCCAATTCGAGCACCGGACCTGCTTACGTCCAACAACTGACTTCTCTATGTTCAACACCGAAAACCAGAATTTGGTTTGGTACATGGTCCCACTTCGAGGGATTTTTGGGCCATACTTAGAGTCAAGTAATTTGATGATGTCTATTTCATGGATGGTTCTCCTGTGTCTATTTAATTGGCCACTTGAATCACTCAAATCGATAAGAAATGAGTAAGTTATGGCCAAAATACGAAAATCAAACAAAACAGTATCGTGGGTGTACCTGACACCCTTAAAGTGTACCGTACACTTCGGTTCTCGAAGGGTGTACCGCATACATTCAAGGTGTACCGTACACTTGACCCAAAACCGCCCAAAATGTACCTTTCCATTTTTTCCATAATTTGATCCTCAATTCAAATCAGATTTAGTATACACATTCAAACCATTTCCACCCACCTGAATCTCTTTCTATTCAATTCCTTTCACACTTGTCTTCTTTCAACAATTTATCATGAATTACTCTCAAACCCACTATTATATGGATCCTAACCCATACATAACCCTAACATGTAGATTAGCTAGGGTTTATTCTAAACCCTAACTCAATTACTTGCCCTTGAGCTATGAATCCATCCTCAAAGAGAGAGATTTCATGTGCTTTGGCCCTATTCATGCTCTTACCAAGCTTACTTTTAAGAATTCTAGGGTTAGGAAGAAATCCTAACAAAACCCTAGGTTTGGAACTCATAAAATTTTCTAGAATTCCATACAAAATTCATATGACCCATATCCAAGGTTAGTTCCATACCTTTTTGGCTCCTCCATCTTCTTCCTCTTCTTCTTCTTCCTCTTCCTCTTCTCTCTTTTCCTCTTCCCCTTTTCTTCTCCACGTTTTGGTCTCTCAAAAATGAGAGACCAATTGCTCTTATCTCATGATTTTGATAAGGCCATGTTTGGCCAAGTCATTTTTAGCTTCTTTTCTCATTTTTGTACTTAAGCCCTTCCATTCTTTATTATTTCTATTCCACATTTTCTCTAATTTGCCTTTAATCCCATAACTTATTAAATTTCTATTTTGGTATCCATCTTTTCATCTTATGACACTTAAGTCCTCAAGTGGTAAATGACTAATTTACCCTTGGCTTTATTATTAATTCCGGGTCTCTAATTTTATTTCCGAAAAATTCAATTTAGTTTTTAATATACCCTAAACAAAGTTCAAAAACTCAAGTAGTAGATATTTCATTGCTATACGATGCATTAAAAAAAATCAAAAGATAAAAGTTAAAAGGAGGGAACAGACAGGAGAAATGGGAGAAAGAGAGAGCGTGAAGAATAGAGAGAGAGAAAATTTTTTTTTCTTCTCTTTGTTTCTCTCTAAGATTTATGGAAATCGGATCATAGGTTTCACGAGAAAAAGAAAAGGATCTACGACGTAAGCCATGCAATGGTACTAAAATCTTAGTTTCATTAAACTCCACTTCAGGTAGGAACTTCTTTCCTACTTCAGGTTATTTATAGCTTAAAGGTCATTTAATAAATTTTTGAGGTTTTCTTAGAGGTCAGAATTTCAAACCCAAATTTTTCGACTGAGTGTATGAATTTTTAGGAATCAGACTGTTTCAAACAATCTGGCCGACCTCGACTGGCTAATAGTCCCATGTGATTTTCTGGATCAAGTTTAGCGCTCGAACTGTGTTAAGGTTTGGTTTTGATCCCGGGACTGATGTTTTCAAGTTTTGTAGTGTGTTTTGATATCAGAGTAATTCAATGACGAACCGTGAAGGGACCAAGAGGTGTCCTGTTTTATATGGGTCTGAGATTTAAGTCATTTTGTGTGTTATTGTTGGAAAAATAAATAACATGATGTTGTGTGTAAAAATCATATTAATATATACTTGTTTGACGACATGAAAAAAATGATGATAAATAGAAATTAAAATGTGTGGATATAATTATCCAAGATTTATAACGTCAGACAGAAATTTTATTACGATCCGTACGACACAGATAAAATTACATGATTGCATTTCATATGCACTGGCCACATTCGCTACGAAATAAGTGGTGCATGGTAATTATTTATTCACCATTCTTGTGAATGAGCAGAGCTCTAAATGGACAACGTCCAAAATCGAGGCTGCATTTTATTTATATGAAATATGGTTCGAAGCGTTTTATGTACGCTATTTCATGTACATTTAGGGCGAGGAGTAAATTCTTTATAGGATAATTATCAAGTATTACTCACTCCCACAGACCCTTTCTGTACTGGGGGTGCATAAGGAGACGACGCTCCGACGAGGCCGTGATTAGAAGAAGCACCACTGTCAGCTTCTGACAATAGTTTTATAAAAAGTATTTTATGTAAAAAGAATTGTAATTAAATTCTTTTGGACATTGTATAAATAGTCGAGTATGTAAATATGGTAAGAGGGCTCGACGGATTTCACGAACCTGTGAATTAAGCCGTTATTTTCTATATTTTTGATTTAAATGTGAATGTAATGTCTTAAAGCACGATGACGCAGATGGATGTATCGACCTTATGTATAAATACAATACAATATACTTCAGACTTGGCTTCCAATGTTATTTATAAAAATGTTATATTAAGATATGGCTATATGTGTAGAGCTCCTCGAACAAAAGAGACTTTGCCCGATTTTTTTTAAAAATATGGATCCCGATAAATGGGACACAACAATGTGGTATCGAGTCACTTGAAATCCACAAGAATTCAAAGCAGTTAACTGGTTGTCAAACGACCCGACGGGGTGTCATAGCTTGGGTATCGTAGTTTAGGTAAACGATTACTTAAGGACTCTCGGCGTGGGCATTCACAAGTAATTCTGCAAATAAGCAACTCGTAAATATAATTTAGGTATACGAATACCTCGGGTCTGTAATTTACATCACGTTGTCAGCGAAGTTTTCAGGCTTAACATGTCAGGATATGTGTGGTGATTTGTACGACAATTTACATGGTAGATTGTATATGGAACACTAGGTTGGGAAAACATAACCTTGGGTTCGAAAAACAAAATGAACATGACAATGAATCGATGTGTGTTAGTGTTTAGCATTATGCACCACTAAGGAAAAAGGGATGAACTATGTAGTTCATGATGTTAAAGTCTATTATTGGTTGGCATGTGCACTACTAGTTAGACTAAGATAGAAATTTGAGAACTCTATTGTTATCTGACATGTGTAGATGGCTAGCAGAGGAAAAGGACGTCGGGATGGTGGGTGGAGTAATAACCCACGACCACCTGGCTGGATCAATGCACTCCATGTAGGCCGTTGTTGTCGCGACTGCTACTCTTATGCAGGCAAGTGTGGTTGCTTCCATCATCTCACAAGCTGGTGCAATTGGGAACCAAGGGGGGTCAAGTAACCTCCAGAGGTTCAAGGCATATGATCCTTCGACCCTCAAGGGAGGAGGAGACCTAATGGTGGCGGTCATCAGCCTCGACTAGTCAAAAAGGATACGCGCACTGGAAGTTGTGATAAGGAGAAACTAATCTTCTTCTAATCTCTAGAAGAAGAAGACTTCATTTCCATATGGATTTCGTGGATCTAGGCCATCGACTATCGCAAAAGGCCAAGTCGAGGCTTCTACTCAGATAGCGTATGACATACTACCGCCATCAACCCAGTAATATGAGACGGATCGCTTCACAGAGGCGTGTGATCCCGACCATGGAACAACGCAATCCCAGACAAAGGCGAACACGCTTTGTCTCACTCCTGCGAGCCGTAGGACCAAAAGATTTACTCCCGTAGGAAAATAGGCGCCTTCTGCCATATACACAGCCAGAGAGGCTAGGGTATGGGTCGAGGTCGAGGCCAAGACTTCAAGCCAGACAGGACCTGTGGGTGTGTCTATGTTATGGTACTGGGTAGATCGAGCTTCAGATCAGCCTTGATATATGTGGTACGCTTTTGGCCTCACACTTCGATAATAGTGTCATGAATTGTGCGCATCATATCATGTTTATCATGCATAATGAGAAAAGTCTGGGCTTAGAGGTTGAAACCTGAAAAGCCGCAGATGTGAATTCTCCCCACGAACCAGTGTGTGAGTGTTGATAAGATATCGTGATCGCGGAGTTAGAGATCTCAGGATTTTGCTCATTTGGACCTTCGCAATGGACATATCGTATCTTTACGTTGGTCTCGTATCGGATCAATGACAGACGTAGTCGCTACTGACAGATAGTAGGAGAGTTACCGCCTGGCACACGGATTTGAGACTTCCCGCGCCACGTGTTACTGTGGTAAAAGAAGTGGGATCATTAATCCCATTAAATGAAAATTCTGAACATGGGTGTAAGAGACTCAAAGGTGATCCAAAAGTTCCTGTGATGGGTGTAAGAGATCATGCAGGCGAGCCAAAAAGTTTCATTACCTGTTACATATTACTTGGCCACGCTTTATCACATGTATCGCTGTGTGGATAGAGTCGTAGATCGACTGACTTCCAGCCGCCATTGTGTAATATCCTCGAAATATACCCTGTAGCAGCTTTGACTTGTTTAGTATATTAAAAGCTAAATATGAATTTTCGTAAAATAAAACGAGACTGTGGAAGTTTACAAGATACAAGGGCAATCTTGTAATTGCTAGCGATAATGGAAAGTCATAAAGAGGAAAGATTAAATAAACGAGAATATGCGCGTTGAATTTCAAAAAGGGAAGAATCTAAGGACCAAGATGCAATTATGAAAACTTAAAGCAAAAATGGATTTTTACTTGGCCAAACATGGCCTTAACAAAACATGGATTTAAGGATAAATTGGTCTTCTTGAGACCAAAAATGGAGAAGCAATTTTTTTATGTTATGAAAAGAGAAGAAGAGGAAGAAGAAGAGAAGAAGAGGAAGAAGGAGGAGTCAAGCAAAAAGGTATGGAACTTTGGATTTTTGTATGGAACAACCTTGGATAAGGATTTCTTCAATTGATTTTTCTAGGGTTTCATCCTAACCTTAAAATTATGGAAAGTATGGTTGGTAAAATCTTAAATAGCACAAGAAAAGTATAGAATCCTCCCAGTCGATTCACGCTTAATCAGAAGTAAATCGAAAGTTAGTATTAGAACAAACCCTAATTAACCTTTATATGTTTGGTTTGTGTACATGGGAAGCCTATAAACTATATTAGAGTTGTTTGGGAGAAATTCATAAAAGATTTTTGAAGTAAAGATAAGTATTGAAAGAGGAATGGAGTATAATTGAGATCATAAGATGAATTTGAAGTGGTCTTGAAGTGTTTATGAAGTATAGAGTTGATTTGGGTAGCAAAATATGGAAAAAATGGAGAAAATACACATTCTGGGCATTTTCAAGTCACATGTACCGGTACACCTTGAACATGTACCGGTACACCCTTCCAGAACCAAACATGTACCTAAGATTACGTTAGCACCGGTACACCGATGCTTGCTCCCACCTTGACCGCTTCGATTTCACGCATAACTCGCTTCATTTCTTATCCTATTCGACACCGGCCGCAACCAAAATGTGACTTCGGGCCGGGCAACTAAATATAAAGAAATAGACATCGTCAAATTATGACTCTATGGCCCAAAAATTCACTCAAAGTGGGGCCATGTGCAAGCAAATTCCTGGTTCAGCTTTTGAACATAGATTAGCCCATTTGTTTCAGACGAACTCTGAGTTTTGATGTTCGAATCGGGGTGTGATTCCAACTTAATAACCCTTAGCACCTTAGCTTTAAATAAGTACAAAGACCAGTGTCAAATATGAAGTTAATACTCCGGAAAATGAGTAATACAAAATAGTCCCGAGTGTAAAATCGTAAATGACTAGTTGGCATGAAAAATGCCATAATTTGAATTTGATGAGTCAATTGAATGATTCCACTATTAAGCAAAGTAGATTCATAGAGGAACAAGAAAATATGAATATGATATGAAACATGAAAAAGAAATGAAATATGACATGAACATAAAAGTAATTGAAAAGTATATGAAAAGGACATGTATATGCAACGTGATATGATACGACAGTATAAGTCATAAGATATAATAAGATATGATGCGATATGTCATAAGATATGATAGTTCAAAGTATACGAATGAGAGGCACATATGAATATAGATTATATGATAGATATACTAAATGAAATAGATATAAACATGCTAAGAACAAATGATAGAAATGCGTAAATGCTAAGAACGATAGAGAGAAGTAAAAGATGACAAAGCACAAGAATAAGTACATGTACATGAATAATAGGCATAGTAAAGACATGAAAGAGTAAGTAATATGAAATAGTATATGAAATACAGTATAAAAGCATTTGAGAGTAGAAGCATGTATAGGAAAGTATATGAATATAAGCGTATACGATATGAATATATGAATAAGTAAAAGCATACATGATAGAAATATAGAAAGTATATGAATAGATGAAGACATGACAGGAATACGTAAATGATATAAAGAGATATGAATATAGAAAGCTATATGAATATATAAATATAAGAGTGCATAGACGATTCATGATATATGATACATAAAACTAAATGATAAAGAGAAAAATATGAATATATGTATTATAGAGATATATGAGAACAAAGAATATGAAAAACTACAAATATGAGAATAAATAGAGTAAAGCAATGATAAGATATATGCATAAGCAATTATGATAACAATAGTTATTCATGCTTCAAATATGTATTAAATGTAATAAAGCCGATTGGTTCGCTTAGAACCCGGGTAGAGGGATAGATAGGCATGCCTAAGGTGAAGATAAATACACAAAGATATACATGTATTGTATATCGAGGCCCCATTCGGTCGATGACATAAATCCTGCTGACGTGCTACCGCGCGTCAACACAATAGACAAATGAGATCGTTATCTGCATAATGATAGTACCTTCACGTACAAATAGCATATGGCATAGGTCACTGTCTCAGACAAAGGATGATAATTTTCCTGATATTAATCGACAGAGATCATCGGCCTCGCATGTGTTGATAAGATTTCTCTTGCATACATAGTTTTCGTATCCGCTTCTAGCATTCGCATACGAAACCAAAAAGGAAATGACATGTATAGAATATATGACATGATATGAGAAGCATAACATCGCTATGCGCGATGAAAGTATAGATACATAAGAACAAGAAGAAAAGATATATAGATGAGTTAAAGTACATAAAGACATGAAAAGCATATGAAAAGTATAGTATATATGAAAGTATAGATACTTAAAAGTATATGAAAAGCATAGTATATGAATATCATATGAGAATATATGACAACATATGCAAGTACATAAAAGAGAAGGCCATATGAAAAGTATAACAGGAAAACAATATAGGAAATGAATAGTACCTGAATATAGATATATGAAATAGTATAAGAACAGTACATGAATACAGTATATAGAAAGTACAAAGTATAGTACATAAAAAGGATAGAAAGTAGATAGAAGAGACAGGTATATGAAAAATATAGTATATGAAACCATATGAAAGCCTATGTGAAAACATATGATAGTATATGATATGATAGTAAAAGTATAAGTCTTATACTCCTACTTCGGATATGAAAGACTTAGATAGTACATAATGCGAGCAAGTCAAAGAACCGGGAAGATGAAAAAGATAGACTAGAGACATGATATGTAACCTCGAAAAAGAATAGGAACATTGAAAAAGACATATAAGCATGAAAGATGAACACATGATAAACATAGGAATGTAAAGTATAGAAATAGGAATACGAAAAGTATAGATAAGGTACAAGACATAGAACGTAACGAGAAAAGGTTGACATCTGATAGGCATGTAGAGAAGATAAGTAATTAAAGTTATAGAAATATGTATAGATATATGAAATGCATATGTATAAACTTGTGACAGTCGCCATTAGTGGTTGTCCATGCTTATGTTCCCACTTGGCGTAAAAACAGCACGGGTGTTGATCAGGTGTGGAGTACGAAGCGAGAAGACAAGGATAGAGGGCCGAGACATTCCACATCGGCCAGCGGGTCGACTCGAGAGATAGGTGCTCTGGTAGCCCAGCTTCCGCAATCTACGAGGTTTTGTAATAGAAATGTACGTATATAAGTATTTGTATAAAGTAAAGGGACTTTGTATATGTGTATAGATTTTTATGGACTTCCTCCGGTGGTAGTTCTTTTGAGTATATGTAAATGATTTTGTTATTACGAAATTGTTTGTATCTGCATGATAGTACGGTTCAGAAGGAAGCAGGTCAATGAGGATCGATTACCACGAGTATATAGTATAGATAGTATCGCGCCCCGGACTTCGGTTCGGATCCACCAACCGGGTCGGACCGGGATCGGAGGCGTGACACATTGGCACTTGCATTGGGTACTAGTGAGTCGGTGATGGCTCAATACATAGGTCATTGGTAATACCAGTGAAGATTTTCACACTTGGCATATGCATGTGTGAGGGAGTCGATGAGTGACTCGAGATATGGGCATTTCATGCATGACATATGACATTCATGTAGACATTTTACTTGGATGTGTGTTTGTTGTTCGACCATTGCATCTTTGTAGATAGGGGCAGCCCTTGTAGAATCATTCTCTTGGGCTTTGCTCACACCCGGTTAATGGGACCCCTTTCAAGTCTGGTCACGGTGCGGCGTCGACCCTCATATGGGTTGCATGAGGATGAGGCGGATGCGGCTTTGTTTTGTTTTGTTTTGTTTTGTTTTTGTCTTATATTATATTCGAGCAAAACCAAAACATGTATACCTTTTTATTGTATAAAAGGACTGTTAAATGGACTGTTGGTTAAATAGTCTATCATATATTTTTGCATATTTGTGAATTAAATATGCAGGAATGAGTCTCAATATATGAGACAAATGAGTGTGATATCGGGACACCCGATATTTACAAATTTCCGCATGTTGACAGGTTGTCAACGGGACCCCCGGGATAGGGGTGTCACAATTTTCCTCTTTCAATATTTTTCTTAAAAAATCCCGTTTTTAGGGTCCACGGAACACCCGACGCCCCAAAAATCGTTAATATCCGACTGTCTCGGAATTTAATAAAATTCATCTAGGTAACTAGATTTCGTGAGATGAATCCAACGGTGAAATCTATTTCGTCATCCGAGATCTATAAAAAATTTTCAGGCTTCCCTGAACCATTTCGGTAATTTTACTGTTTTTGCCATTTTTTAAAAAAATTAAAATTTTCCCGGGTTTTACATCTTCAGAAGACATTTTCAGTGTTGATTCAAAACTTTCAAAATTATGAATGTGTCTTTTCAAAAGACACTTTAGTACTCTTTATTTCAATAATTTAAAAGTGTCTTGAAGAGAGACACTTTCTAGTCGAAAAAATGAAAGTGTCTCTTGAGATGAAATTCAAAATTTTTAAAATTATAAAAAGTGTCTCTTCAAAAGACACTTTCAGTGTTGATTTGAAACTTTCAAAATTATGAAGTTGTCTTTTCAAAAGACAATTTTAGTATAACATTTCAACAATCTAGAAAGTTTTTCTTCAAGAGACATTTTCTAAAAATTTGAAAAACTGAAATTGACTCTTAAAGATACACTTTTAATTAAATTCAAAATTTTTAAAATTATAGAAAATATCTCTTCAAAAGAGACTTTTAATGTTAATTCAAAACTTTTAAATTTATAAAAATGTCTTTTCAAAATATACTTTTAGTATAACATTTCAACGATTTAGAAAGTGTAAAACCCAGGAAAATTAGAAAATTTCAAAAATGACAAAATTATATTAATAATAATAAATTGTAAGAATGGTTCAGAGAAGCTTAGAAAATTCTCTAGATCTCGGATGATGAAACGGACTGCGCCGTTAAATTCGTCTCGCGAAATCTTGTGATGCAAAAAAATTTCGTCGAATTCTGAGACAATTGGAATTTTTTTACGATTGTCTGGGTGATAAATTGCTAGTGACTCCGGAGACGAGATTTTTACAAAAATATCGTAAGTCGGAAAATGGCTTGGGCTAAGTTCATTTAAACTAAGTTGAACTGAAAATAAATAAATTGTTTCGGGATAAAAACGAACCCGAATGAAAGATGTATACATGACAAAAAAAAAATCCAAAGCTTAAAGATAAATGGAGGGGACGGACATGAGAAAAGGTGGAGAAAGAGAGAGCGTGAAGAGAGATAGAGAGATGAAATTTTTTTTTGCATTTTTCTAAGATCTATAGAAATTGGATCGTAGGTTTTCGTCGGATCAAGAGGCAAAGTCAATCCACGCATCGAGAGTTACGCGTGGGTACCAAAATCATGGAGTTTCGTTGAACTCCACGAGGTAGAGAATTTTCCTATTTGTGTTATTTTTAACCTAAAGACTATTTAATGGCTTGAGGTTTTCTTAGAGGTCGTGAGAGGCCGTAAATTTAAGTCCCAAAATTTTTAGACTGAGTGTAGGAATTTTTAAAAAATATTAAATTGTTTTTAGGCGGTCGGGTGAGCCACGAGACTATTTTCGGACAGTCAGTTTCAGATTTTTGGGACTATTTTCGGACCCGGTCCGGACATGACTTTGGGACTATTTCGAAGCCGAGTCCCCGGATGTAGTGAGGTTTGGTTTTGATCTCGGGACCCCGTCTCTTCGGGTTTTGTAGTGTGTTTTATCACTGAGTGGTCGGTGTGAGAAGCAGTGAAAATTAGTACCTATTGTATATGGGTCCGAGATTTGGGTCATTTTGTATGTTATTGTTGAAAAAATAAATAATATGCTGTTGTATGTAAAATTCATGTTAATATGTGTTTGCGTGATGTATTAACATGGAAATGGTGATGAATGTAAATTATATGTATGAAATATAATTATTCGGAATTTATAAATGTTTCATGTAGCTCTATTGTGTATGTAGCATGACATCGCATTAAATGACATGATTGCATTTCATATGCACGGTCACATCGCATCGAGTCAGTGTGGGTGCATGGTACTGTTATTCACCATTCTTGGTGAATGTGTGTGTGATGAGCTCGGAAATGGGACGATGTCCAAAATCGAGACTCATGGTTGTATAAAATAATAATAATAATAAATTTAGTGTGTTTGTGTGACGCCCCAAACCCGGGGGTTCGTTGACTGCCGAGTCAACCGCGGAAAGCTCGTCAGATGTCGGAGTGACCCGACATTTCTCCACGAAAGAATTAGGCGAGTCTCCTTTGTACGGGAAGCTCTACCCAAATACAAAATCTGCATATACATGTCCCAAACAGTGCAATATATCCAATATATCCAATATATCCAATATATCCAATCACATAGTATCTGGCCACTTGGGCCTAAGTAATACTCATAATACATAGTAATTATGAATCCATTATATACCAAATAGTTACAAAGAGTTACAATATTTTCACTCTTATACAATACATATATTAAAATTAGACATTTCAATACATGTATATATCATCAACCAAAGTCACAATCCGGTTTCTTCTAATCCTCGATCCACTAAGCGGAGTCCCCTCGCCGCTCCTTGTACTGTAAAATATCCCTCTCGGCAGGGGTGAGTTAATGCTCAGTAGTGGAATCGTCCTAAGTGGGCTACTCTCCACCTAAGTGTTGTAACACCCCGAAATATACCCTAGCAGTTTTCGGACTTGTGTAAGGTATATTAAAAGCTAAATAGGAATTTTCACGAA
Source organism: Tetrastigma voinierianum (assembly GCA_016808115.1). Taxonomy (NCBI): domain Eukaryota; kingdom Viridiplantae; phylum Streptophyta; class Magnoliopsida; order Vitales; family Vitaceae; genus Tetrastigma; species Tetrastigma voinierianum. The sequence continues at coordinate 19,099 of JAEQBH010001754.1, forward strand.
ATAAAACGAGAGACCCGGAATTTATATCCTAAGCAAGGGTAAAAGTGGAACTTATCCAATTAGGATATATATGACATAAGAAGAATAGATTGGATGCCAAAGTATAATATGAGAATAAGGATAAATTAGTAATTGAGCAAAGGGGATATGAAAATCAAAAAGTGTAGAGATGGGCCATAGTAGGAATAACAAGAGTTGATTTGCAATATTAAAAAGTTGAGGTGCAAATCTTGAGAGATGAAAGACTAACTTATAATTAAAGGGATTTTAAATGAGATATGAGACAAACAAATTCATTTGGTCTCAAATTTGGCTAGGGCTCCACGATTGAGAAGAAAAGGGAGAAAAGAAGAGGAAGAAGAGGAAAGAGAGAAAGAAGGAAGAGAAAGAAGAAAGAAGAAGAAGAAAGAATGAGGAAAAAGCAAAAAAGGTGCAAACTAGATGGGATTTTATAGTTTTGTATGGATTCATGGTTTAAATTTTAAGTAATTGAGTTAGGGTTTAGAACAAACCCTAACAAATCTTGGTGTTTGGGTTGTGTATGGGTTATAACCCATATTAGAGTTGTTTGGAAATAATTCAGGAAAGGTTTTTGAAGATACATGTATGACAGAAAGATGAATTGAGTAAAATTGAGATTACAAGATGCATAGTAAATGGTTTAAGGTGTATATGAAGTATAGAGTTGAATTGGGTGAAAAATATGGGAAAAAAATACAGAAAAGCCCACATTAAGGCAAATTCGAGCATGTCTTGGGTACATGCTGTGCTCTGTTTTCAGTTTCGACCAGTTTTCGTATTTCAGCCATAACTTGCTCATTTATTATCCGATTTGAGTGATTCAAGTGGATAATTAAAATAGGCTTCAAGTAGAACCAAACATACAGAAATAGGCATCGTCAAATTCTGACTCTAAGTGGTCCATAAATTCACTCAAAGTGGGGCTATGTGCAAGCAAATTCCTGCATCAGTTTGAACATAGATTAGCCCGGTTGTTTTGGACGTAAAGTGAGTTTCGATGCTCCGATTTGGGTGATTCCAATTGGAGAAGAACCCTTAGCACCTTAGTTTCAAAAGAGTATAAAGAACCAGTGTCAAATATTGAGTTAAGACATTGAAAAATGGGTATTTCAAACAGTCCCGAGTGTAAAATCGGTAGAGAACGTGGAGTCATTTTTGTAAAAAATGGTAATTGGTCATTTCCTTAGTTACGTATTTTTAGTGTGGTTAAATGAGATTTAAATGAATGTGATGTGGTTGGGTGAAAATGAATGTGTATGGTGGATTAAATGGAAGTTATGGTTAATGGTTAGTTGGTTTTTCTTGAAAAAGGTGAAAGGACTATCGGACGGAAAGCGAAATTCGACGGGAAGCAAAGCGGGATTAAACGTGAACGGTGAGTGTAAAACTAATATTTTTGAAATTAGAGTTTAAAGGTAAATGATTTTAATGTGAAAAGGAAAAGATTAATATAAATGTTTATATATGGATATCCATAAGAATGTAGTAAAGGTATAAATGTTTACTTTGCCTAAATATATGTATTTATATTAAATGTTTATATATGTTTGCATATGTTAAGGCATTATGGAAGTTTAAAAATGTGTAAAGAATGCATAGGTATATTTGCATATATATATATGTGTTTTAATGATAAAGTAAAGGGGATTTAAATGGATTTTTAAATGTATTTTGAAGAAAAGGAATGAATGATTTTAATGTTAAAATGAAAAGTTTAATGTAAATGTTTATATATGTATGCATATGTTAAGGCATTATGGAAGTTTAAAAATGTGTAAAGAAGAATGCAAAAATGTATAAATGATAAAGTAAAGGTTTTAAATGGATTTATAAATGTATTTGGAAGAAATGTTTTACTGATGGTTACCCTAACCCCATATGACTGTTATGACTGATATCGGCCGAGGTACTTTAAGCGTGTAAGGATTTAGAGGGTAAAGTTATAGGTTACTAACCGAGGGAGGGAAATAGGTGTCTAGAGTAATATCCTTACACGTGATAAAGTGCTATGGCCCAGAACCACATGCAAGCGTGGGTTTCTCGCAACATAGTGTTATGGCCCCGGAATGGTATCCCTCATAGTCGATGCAGCTGATTGGTGTGTTTATCCACAGGTTCATCAGAGAAAGAAAAGTTTGAGGCATAAATGTTTAAGGCATAAATGGATTTTAATTGTATAAGTATTTATTACTTTGATATATATTGAAAATGTTATCTTAATGAAAATGTACACTCACTGGGCTCCTTTAACTCATTCTTTAGGTATGTTTCATTATTTTCGGGACGAGGCAGGTCTTGTGAGTGGAGTACCCTCTCTGTCTTTGTTAAGTCGGGCTATTGAGGAGACGACGGCGTGATTTCATTGTATATACATTTTGCATATTGTATATATTGAATATTTTAATAAATGTATATATGTACATATGTATATATTTTGAAAAAGGAACTACGTGGGCTTTGATCACCGAGTGGAGCAGTGCGTAAATGGTCGAAGCTTAAGTCGGCTCAAGCCCAAATCTTCTGATAAAAATGTGCATGGAATTGAAGAAGGTTTGAATGTTTTGATGATTTGAAGTGAATAAATGTATATATGTATATATTGTGTTTGATTGGGTTGTGGACGAGGAGTTCTAAAACGAAAGTTGAGAAGTTGAGGATTGAAAGATTACAAGTGTTTTTAAATGTTTTCGCAGGTTTTGTAAATTTGGGAAAGTCCGAAGCAGGAAGCTACGGCCAATTTTTCTGAAAAATCAAGTGTTTGAAAAAGAAAGAAAAAAAAATTTATCGCCGGCTTTCGCATTATTTTCTAAGATATGTTAGGATTATGCAAGGGGTTCGCTCTATGGATTTTATTTGACTGTTTTGAGGAAAAGTTTCTATATCCATTGGAGTGCCGGGAGGTCCCCTCGGGTTCATGAGGTTAATCCGGGTCGGGATCTTTCAAGTGCAGTGTAATGTTCCAAAATAAACATACATTCAAGCAAATGCATGATCCTACTTGAATGTCTACATGACCAACTCAGATCCCGAGTCCTCACCGACTCTCTCACACTCGCCTAAGCCTCGTATGAGAATTATTGTTTTGTTAGTGGACAACCCTCCGATGTATATATATCAATTGGGCGACTCCGACGATTGATATATTATTTGTGGACTACCCTCCGATGTATATCAATTGGGTCGTCTTCGACGATTGATATTTTTAATTTGGACTACCCTCCGATAATTAACATTTTTAGACAACCCTCCGAACCATTTTCTCTAGACTCATCTCATGCACTCACTCCTATAGTCTAGAATTGTTCAATTCATATGGAATGCATGATCATAGAATTAGTGATCTCTATCACATGTAAATATATAAACATGCATATATTCACATAAAATTAAATCACACAATCATGTTATGTAATTTCTCATTTCATCACATCAAATTAGCTCACGTGGGCTAATAATCAAACACGAGAGCAATTCTACTTGAATTACTCGATAAATTAATTCCACAAAAATTAATTTTGAGAACACTATTTCGGGAATAGTGAAACCCTCGGTTACTATTCCCAAAAAATCACAAATCATCGAGTTCACTTAGTGAACCCGGGTTTCACGGCCATTTCCGGTCTCATTCCAATCAATACATGATTTATAGCATAAATTTATGAATTTAATACCCAAACAACCATGGACAGTCACGGCTGCTCCATTTTTGGTTTCAAAAATTATATCAATTCGGTCCCAAGTTTTGGGACCGATCAAGCTCAACCGTTCAAGGCCTCAAGCCTAACGAACATTGAAAAACTACTTAAATAAAGTACAAACCCAAGTAGGGAGAAAACCCTACCTCAAGGAGTTTGTCTAAACTCCTTATGCATCTGTACTGAAGCCCTCTCCGTAAATGACTTGCTTCTTGTCAGCTATGGCGGTCGGATTGCCCATTATTTCTAAGAGAGAGGTCCTTCTCTCTCTAAACCTCCATTTTTTCACGTTTCTGCTGCTACTGCTTTTGAATTCACGTTTTTCTCTCCTTTAGTCAATTTGAGAATATGAGTACTGTAGCTATTTGTCTTTTACTAACTTAACAATTCCAAAAATGACCATTATGTCTCTCTTTTCCCAGTTTTGACATTCGGCACTATCTCGGCCGTCCATTTTCATCATTTCTCTACTCATGCCACTTATGGAACATGAGTACTTGTTATATGTGATTTTCGTTGCATCGAAAATCGGTTTTCGACACCCGAAACGTGATGCCTCGAAAAACGTATAAATTTCGGCTTGTCTCGGGTCGATGCTAGCTAGATTTGGGCGATTCCATGATGAAATATGTTTATCATCGAGATCCATAGAATAAATTACGGTTTGCTTAGGGAGTACGATTTTGCTCTTTTTCGAGAAGTGGAATTTCTCGGGTCTTATATTCTCCCCTCCTTAAAGGAATTTCGTCAGAAATTACGAGAGCGATCTAATCATTCACATGCATATGCAGCGTGCACTCTACCATGCATGTAAGCGAGTCATTTAAATCTTAACTGACTAAACCCACGTACCTTCATCCCTAAATAAGAAGGGATAGGTGGCGCATCGTGTCTCGCACTCCCACGTTGACTCCTCCGGCTCCATGGTGCCGCCATAGCACTCTCCACTAGTCTCACGGTCTTGCATCGTAGAAACGTTGCAATATCAAATACATAATGGTCCCTCCCTCAAGGTCCCATCGGTGTCGATCTCGATCTGTCTCGATCCACTACATGGTGGATGCGGGTATACTTCCGGAGCATGGAGACGTGAAACACCTCGTGGACTTTTTGTCATCTTTGGCGACGCCAGCCGGTGCGGTCTGGTGCCTATCCTCTCAGTATCTCGAAAGGTCCGATGAATCTCGGCGATAGCTCCACGCTTGCTTAGGGCACGATCCTCCTCTCTTAGGCATCACGCGAGAAGGCGTGATCTGACCTCGAACTCTAAGGGTCGACGTCGCACATCAACATAGCTCTTCTGGCGGCTTTGAGCGTGAGGAAAGGTATTTGTCATTATCAAGTTCACCTTCCGGAGGTGTCTGCAATCAGATCGGGACCCGAGTGATGGGCTCTCTCCCACCTCGGTCCAACATAATGGTGACTGCATGGCCTCTAGTACGATTACGCATCTGATTGCCATACGGCCCATACTCGCACGTGCTTTGTTGTTGTAGGCGAGATTCCACCTAAGGGCAAATGCTCCTCCCGGCTACCCTTATGATCAGAGACACATGCTCGCGGCATGTCCTCCCATGTATAGTCCTCTCGGGTGACCATACGTACGGGTGGAGCGTTATTGCTCATGGTCAGCCGTGTGCCCATAGCATTTTGGAAACTCTTCCAAAAGTGCGCCGTAAACCTCGGGTCCCTATTCGATACTATGGATACCGGTACCCCATGTAGCCGGACTATCTCTCGAATATACAGTCGGTAGAATCTCTCCAAGGAAAAGGTCATTCGCACGGGTAGAAAATGTGTCGACTTCGTGAGCCGGTCCACTATCACCCATACCGCGTCATGCTTCTGCTGCGTCCGTGGCAAGTGGGTCACAAAGTCCATCATGTGATGCTCAGCTCCACTTCCACGCCACCTCTAATGGGTGAAGTAGCCTGCGTATACGGTGTGGCCTTAACTTGCTAACACATGAGACATCGTCGAACAAAGTCCCCTAGTGTCTCTTCATCTCACTCCAATGAATGCGACGACGAAGATCACGGGCACATCTTCGTGCCACTTGGATGCACGGCCGTCGAGAGCGGTGAAACTCCTTGATAATCTCCTCTCAGGAAATCGATTATTTGGGAACCCTTGCGAGTCCCTTATATGAAGACTACCATCTATGTGACGTCTAGCCCTCGTCACCGTGGCGTACTCGGTCACGGTAGGACTATCTCTGCTGCGTCTTGCCACTAGGACTCAATCACTCTGCTCAACGAGGGGCGGTGTATGCTTAAACTCCCAGGTACCTGATGGATTTATCTTGTGGCTTGTCCCACAGTCTCGAGCATCAGCCACTCCCGAGAAGGTATACTAGCCAACGCTCCTCGTGACTTCCGATTGAGTGCATCAGCCACCACATTTGCCTTACCGGGATGGTAATGCAAAGTGAAGTCATAATCCTCTAGAAACTCCATCCATCTGTGTTGCCTCATATTAAGGTCCGCATTTGCGTGAAAATATGCGGACATGAGTGCAGTGCGCCTCGAACTCCTCGCCGCTGTAAGTAGTGGCCAAAATCTCAGCGAAGACTAGACTGCCAACTCCATGTCGTGTGGGGTAGTGCGCGTGATTCTTGATTGAAGAAGAGATCATTAGCTCTTACCCTCGGTGCATCAAAACACATTGTCCAGGCCCTCGAGACATCCCACAATACAACGTAATGCCCCCTGTCCCACATCAGAACTATCAAGATGGGGCTTTGAAGTCGTCTCTCTTCCAACTCTGGAATGCCTCCTCGCATCGGTCATCGATCAAACGACCTCCTTAGGGTCGACCCTAGTCGCATCGTCTTTGTAGCTATCACAGAAATCTCAGTGGATCTTTTGTAATACCCGGTAATCCCGAGAAACTCGTATCTCGGAGTGACCCGGCTGTCCCGACTCATCAACGCCTCGACCTTCTGCGGGTCGGCGGCGCTCGATGCGACACCACATGTCCCGAAAATCTCGCCTCGGTAAGCGGAACTTCGCCTTCGCGGGCAGCGTATAAACGTGGTCTCTCGACAAGCGTAAGCGATCCTCAAGTGATACTCATGCTCCCGCTCCTAGCGGGAGTAGATGAAATGTCATCCACGAAGACTACGACAAAGCTGATCTAGATAGGGTTGAATCTGCCATGAGATCCATGAATCTTTGCTTGGTGCATTCGTCAATCCAAAGAGCATCACGAAGTAAACTCAAAGTGCCCGTAAGTCACTACTTATTTGTCTTAGGGATATCTGTCTCCACAACCCTCAGGCTGATGGTAACGGTCACGAAGGTCTATCTTGGAGTAGACTTGCGCTCCTCTGTTGATCAGCGATCGTCAATCCTCATTAATGGTGCAGATTCTTGATAAATAACCACATTCGTACGTAGTCAATGCACGGTGAGATATTCTTCATAACCCTTAAGAAAGCGAGCCAGAAGCACCAGTGGGTGAAGTGCTCGGTCTAATGAACCCATTGTCCAATAGCTCTTGTAACTGGACTCTGAGTTCCTGCAACTCAATGGTGCCATCCTATGCGGAGTCATAGAGATGGGTGAAGTACCCGGGTGTAACTTCGATCTGAAGTCGACCCTACGTAGGAGGTAGTCCAGTTAGCTCATGCGGAAAAACATCCACATACTCGCACACTACGAGGTAGTTAAGTCTGGTCTCTCCTAGATCCTTTAAGTGGAGGCTCGTAGTGACCGTGGCGTCACTGACTTACTGGACTGGAAGTATACTTGTTTGGGGTAAATGTCATCTTGTCTCCACGAAATACCACAGTAAATCTGCGTGTGTGATAACCTCTCTGCTCACAATGATCTTATTGTATATATTTGTCGGCCAATCCATCCCGGGATGACATCGAACTCGACATGTCAAGTAATCCTCAGTCCTTTGTGGTATAGTCCACGAGATCTCAATTTCGCAACCTCGACATATCATCCCTATCCTCGCCCTAATCCTAGGGAGAACTCACATACAAAGGCTCCTCTAAGGTCTCAACCTCTAAGCCTTTCGATCTGGCTTGATGCAGCGTGAATGAATGCGAAGCACCAGAATCAAATAACACTCTTGCCCATAGGCGAGATAACGTGCCATGTATAAGCTGGGTGATGTTGACTTAACTGCGGTGTGGCCAGGCGTGACCACGCCCTGGACCCGATGTCCACTTTGTGGGCCCTCGTCCTTTGCCTCTACCCATACTCGGCCTCTCGGGCTGCTGTGAGAAATGTGAGGTGCTGTTTGGCTCCACAGGCGGAGGCGGCCTCTGGCTGTGCAGTCTTGTGGAGGAGCGTGCGTATCCTCTCTGTCCTACTGTTGCGGCCCCGGGAGGTGTCTTTGTCCCGAAACCACAGGATCCTTTGTCTGCGGGGCAATCCGGGTCTCATGTCGAGGCTGCGACAATGGTAGCACCATACATCTACTTTGGCCAAACGACTCGTCTGTCCACACAGCCGGATGGCGCGCTTCTGGAACCACGTGAGCCCAAAGCTCTGCCTCTTTCTGACCCCGGAAGAGACCGTTGTCCTTCCTCTTGCTACTATTTTCGCATCCAGGGTGCTCAGAGCATCCTCCATCTCTCTCTATGGTGGGCCATTCAACCGTAGATCCATATCTGTAGGCGAGGTCCACCACAATCCACGGCTTGAATGGACAACTTGACCCATTCTCGGAATCTCTGCGCTTAGCGCGAGACTAGCGCGTCATCATCGACAAATCGGGCTAGCTCACGTGAACCTAGTCGCATAATCCATCCTGATCCTTCGCCCCACCTTTGACTCTAGGAACTCCTAAGCCTTCGCAATCTCTATAAAGTATTTACCCATGAACAGCTCTTGAAACTACGCCCGTGTCATCGCCTGCAGGTCTCTGAGGTCCTTGCCCATTCCACCATGCCCAGGCCTCGCCCTCTGGCCCGGGCAACGGCTAATCTAATCCGGGTCGCGTCAAAGGTAATCTTCATAGCCTCTAACACCTTCTCGATCTGTATGAACCAATGGTCTGCCATTATCGGATCTCCGCTATGAATGTGTTGGAGGATGATGCGCCACTAAGCCTGCGGAGTTCTTAGGATCTTCTGTCTACCTACTATACCGGCTGTGCGATAGCGTATTTGTAATACCTCTGACCTCGACCAAAGTCTCTGATCAAACATTGGTGTGCACGACCAATACCGAGTGGGCGCCTGCGTCCTCGTCTCGTCCCAGCCATCATCACGGTTCAATAACACGTTCGATTTCAATTGAAAAGGGATCTCCAGGCATAAGCACGCCTCGAACCTCTTCATACACATAAATCAGTGTATATGCATTGTCCTTGCATTTACAGGTAATGCAAGGCAATCAATTTTGCATTTAAAATATTGTTTTCAACAAAAATTTTATTTTCGAAAATTTCATTTTTGAAAATTTTATTTTACTCCATTTTCTTCAATTTTACAACTTGTAAAACCTTAGAAATTTATTTTCTTCACCTCAAAACAGAATAAATTTATGAAATTTAATTTTCTTCACTTTATCTTTCTTTTTTCATTCCATTTGTTACTGAGACACAAAAATACTTATCCATATATTTTTTTTCATTATTCTCCATCACATCAAATAAACTTAGTAAAGTTTATTTATTTGATTTTTTTTTTTCATTTTCAAGCACATCAAAATAAACTTATAAAAATTTATTTTCTTTTCCGCTTTACCACCAAACCCTCAAAGTAAGTTCTCAACACCTAAATTCTTTTAAAATTTATTTTGTTTATCCAATAAACCAAATAAATTGATTACAATTTATTTATCAGTTTACACCGTAAACTCCTAAGATTTCTTTTTCCAACATAATAAGTGCTAATTACCTAAGCACCCAAACATCATAACATATCACAAACCATGTTATAAACATCATTCATACATGATCACACAATAAATCATCAAATCACACAAAACACACCAACACATGCATGCAGTGTCCTAGTTTTGTCCCGTGATTTCCTAGGTAATCTCATACCTAAACTCAACATCGAGCCACACTAAGTGGTGATGTTCTTACACGACTATGGCCTAAGCCCAAATCCTCAATCTCTGCAAGCTTCCATAAATCTAGATCTACATCAAACCACCTAGGGTGGCGATTTGACACCCAAACCCGAGCCCCTGTGCATTCGTATACCTAAGCTCGATACCAAGTCGCGGACTAGGTGCTAATGAGGCGAAATGAGTTCGAGTTCAAAGTTCGACTAACTCGAAAACTAACCGAAGCTCGACTCAACTCGAAAAGTCATGAGCTTGAAAATGAAGTCGAATCGAACTCGAAATGAAAACTTAACTGGCCAGCTCGAACTCGAATCAAGCTCGAACTCGAACTCGAACTGGAGCCTGAACTTGAGGGAAAAAGAAAGAAAAAAACGATAATCGAGAGAAAGGAAGCAGACCAATAAACCTAATCGACGGAACAAGAGGGATTTTGTAGTGGTTTCTTCCTCCTCGAAACCCTAATGGCTGTGAAAAGAGAAAACCCTAACTCCGAAAAACGTGTAAAAGAGGTTGTATCCTAAGAGGGTTTCCGCAGACCGCAAATATAAACGAGCACGATCCAATAAAAGCCGAAACTCACCCGATTTTCTCCGACTAAAGCCCGCATGCGAACCTGGGCCGAAGAACACCACATCCCACGGCGACCGGTTCAACCGCACGTGTGTTCGCAAAGATCTCCGTACGCAGAGCCATAAATCGTCCAGTCCATGATATCTCGCGATCCTCGCATTCCTCCCGATCCTCATCTTCTTCTTCTTCCACCGATTTTATTTTATCTCACTTTCACCGCTTTCTTTCCTTTCTCACCCCTTCCACTCTTATTGTTTCGCAGATCTCACACACTTCGATAATCAAAAGAGAGGAGGGTTTTTTCCTTAAGTTTCGTCATTTCTTACCCTTCATATATTTCATTTATCTTTTTTCTTTTATGGACGCTTTTCTCCTCCACTTCATTTATCATTTACATAGTTGAAGTCTTGAAGAAAGCTGCTGCTGTCACACGTCATCAACCTTGTCCAAAACCTTGTCCATAATTTAACTTTCCATATGTTTTTTTTGGCATTTTCTTTTTTTATTTTATTTTTTATAAACACAAATTATTAAATACATGAAAGTTATAGTGTTCTCTCCCCGCTCTACCTAACAATGAGGCAGATGAAACATATAAACATTATTACGTGAGCACTGGAGCTATCGATCTGGCTAGAGGAGGAGGGCTACGAAATACGATGGTGGTTGTTCTTCTCGGGTTGATTCGGTGGAGGGTTTGGAATGAGTTTTAGTGGTTTCCGACAGGTGCTTATGTGAGTGTTGTTTGGTTGGAGAAATTAGTTTCTGAGTCAATTCTTAAATCTTTAAGAAAATTAATTATTTTTAAAATAAATATATTTATAACTAAATAAATAATGAAAATTTATGATTTTTAAGAATATAAAATAGAGATATATTATTTATGACATCCCCAGCAAAGATATCAAATTTAAAAAAACTTTTAAAATTTTATATACAAAATATTTTCGAAGTTTCTCACGAGCTGAAGTCGAGTTAATGTTGCTCGACCGACTCGTTAACATTTTCGAGTCGAGAAGCCGAGCTCAGTCGAGCTCATTCGAGCCGAAGTTTTGATCGAAGCCACCGAGTCGTAGTTCGAGTAGCTCATGAAGTTGTCCGCTCTCATTAAGACCTCTAAACAGACGCCAAAACCTGTGGTCCGCTACCCGTCAACCCTCGTGAACACTGTGGAACGTCTGGGCGATCTCGACATTTCACGAAAATGTGCGGTAGCCCCTTGTACAAAGGGAGCTCTACCCAAATACAAAACCTGCATATACCTGTCCCAAACAATGCAATAGATCCAATATATCCAATATATACAATCACATGAGTAATATGGCCACTTACAAACGATACTCATAATACATACTAACTATGAATCCAACTATATACCAAATAGTTACAAGAGTTACAATATTTTCACTCTTATACAATACATATATTAAAATTAGACATTTCAATACATGTATATATCATCAACCAAAGCCACAACCCGGCTTTCTTCTAATCCTCAATCCCTAAGACGAGCCTTCCCCTCGCACGCTCCTTGTACCTGTAAAATAATATCCTCGATGTGGTGAGCTAATGCTCGCGAGTGGAATCGCCCCTGGGCTGGCTACTTTCCACCCAAGTGCATCAGCAATGTTCTGTAATAAACATACATCCAAGAAATGCACGATCTACTTCAATGTCTACATGACCAACTCGCATCCCGAGTCCACCGACTCTCCCCACACTCGCCAAGCCTCATGAGAATTATTGTTTTGCTAACTGACAACCTTCGATGTATATATATCAATCAAGCGACCCGACGACTGGGATATATTATTTCAGGGACTACCCTCCGATGTATATTAATAACTGGGTCGGCCTCCGACGATTGATATTTTTAATTTGAACTACTCCGATAATTAATATTTTTAGACAACCCTTCGAACTATTTTCTGGGGACTCATCTCATGTACCTACCCTATAAATTCTGGGGTGTTCCAAGGCATATGGAATGCATGACGTTAATTCCATTACAATATGTCATATAAATATATAAACATGCATATATTCACATAAAAATTAAATCACACAATCATGTTATATAATTTCTATTTATCACATCAAAATTACACGTACACATCAAACACGAGCAATTCTACTTGAATTACTCGACCAAACATATTAATTCACAAAAATTAATTTTGAGAACACTATTTCTGGAATAGTGAAAACCCCTACATTATCTCTTTAAAATCACAAATCATCTGGGCTCACTTAGTGAACTCCTGCTTCACTTCGCCATTTCCATTTCATTCCAATCAATACATGATTTATAGCATAAATTTATGAATTTAATACCCAAATGTACCATGGACAGTCACTCTGGCCGCTTCCATTTTTTGATTTCAAATTATATCAATTCGTCCCAAGTTTTGGGATTGATCAAACGGCCGCTCAAGGCCTCTGCCAACTAAACATCAAAACACTTAAATAAAGTGTAAAACCCAAGTAGGAGAAACTCCTACCCAAGGAGTTTGTCTAAACTCCTTAAACTTGTGACCCACGCGAAGCCCTCTCACAGAGCGCCAGTAGAGCGGGCCATAAGTAGAAAGGCCTTTCGCTTCGTCCCGAAGACCGCGACCTGGCCTGACGCCCTCAGATTTCTAGAGAGCAAGGAGGTCCTTCTCTCTAAACCTCCATTTCAATGCTTCTGCTGCTACCGCTTTTGAATTCACGTTTTTCTCTCCTTAGCCAATTTGAGAAGATGAAAGATCGTAGCCTATTTCTGTCTTTACTAACTTAACAATCTAAAAAGTCGACCATTATGTCCATCTTTTCCCAGCTTTTGACATTCCCAAGATTATCTCTTTTCGCCGCTCCATTTTCAATACTTCTACTCATGTCACTTATGCCGCATTACTTAAAGATTGTTATACGCGATTTTCACAGATCGAAAATCTGGCTTATCAAGACTCAAACGCATGTCTCGAAAAACTGTAAATCTAACTGCCTCTGGACCGACGAAATTCGACGTATAGTTAGATTTCATGAGACGATTCCAATCTATGAAATATGTTGGCCATCCGAGATCCATAGAATAAATTATGGATTTTTAACCGAAATTACAATTTTTGTAACTAAATTACGATTAGCTCTTTCCGTAAATTGGAATTTCTGGTCTTGCTGCATTGGGTAAAGCAAATGGGGTAGATTCCCAAGGTGAAAGACTCAAATTTTATTCTCACGACATATGGATCCAACGATGAAAGTTCGCGAGTAGTCAAGGCGTCATGGCCTACTAGTGAGACCTTGGAAATTTGCAACCCAAATAAACACACCTGGATTCGATAAATTAAAAATCGAGGGTTGTCCAATGGTTTAAGTCAAGGGGGTGAAACACCACCATCGGTTTTTCACACTTGGCGTTGCAAAGGAGGGAGCCTGTCGAGACTTCTGGTCAGGATGAGGAGTCTCATCTCATGCATGACACCTAATATTTTCGTATAGAATTGCATTATTTATATTTAAATATGAGTCAGATGTTTTATACACACAGATGCGCATTTCAGCTTTTTATAAGCCCTTGTAGAAAATTTTCATTAGGCATTGTTCATCTCGTCATGCGACCCCCTTCAGTACAAGGGTAGAATAGTAGACAACATCCGACGGAGGCCATGATTACAAAGGTCGACATGTGGCCTCGACAATACTTTTATAAAAAGTATTTTATGTAAAAACAATTGTACTAAATCTCTTTCGACTATTGTATAAATAATCTAGCATATAAATATAGTAAGAGGGTCGGATCTGACTCTTATGGATCGTAATTCGTCGCTTATTTTCATATTTTTGTGATGAAATGCTGAACGAATCTTATTCCGATAGCACGATATTGATAGGGACAGATCGGACCATGTGGTCAATACATTTTTGTCGGCACTGTGATTTAGTTACATTATATCATATACACAAGCCAGACAATGCAGAGCCCCTAACAAAGGAGACTCGTCCGATTTTTTAAATACGGATCCCGATAAACGGGACACAACAACATGCAGATTCGGGTCATCCGAAATCCACGTTAATTCCTCGCAGTCGATCTGGTCACAACTTTACTCCCAGATTTATGTCAGCTTAAAATGTATCTTCTCAGAGACATTTTCAAATTTTAAATTAAAAAAATTTAAAATTATGAACGTATCTTCAAAGACATTTTCAATGTTTTCAAAATTAGTGACAGCTGCCTTTTCAGCATTTTAATATAATATTTAACACTTAAAGGCCTCTTCAAGAATCACTTTTTCATTCTCTAAGTTTTTAAAAAGTGTTTCTTCAAAATACATTTTTAACTTAAATTCAAAAAATTTGAAAGAGTGTTCAGAAGACACTTTTGGTGTAAAAATTTCATATTATTTGAAAGCGTCTCTTAAAAAGAAATTTTTAAAAAGTCTCTCTATAAGACACTTCCACATAGCAAAAACTATAATACATTTAAGCATATTTCTAAACCTATATTATTTGAGGAATTTTTTATTTTTTTTCCACTAAATGTTTAAAAAGCCCCGAAAAAACTATACCCTAAATGTATAACTCAAATGGTTATCAACATGGAGATAAGAAGGGTCAAAATATCAAATAAAGGATAATGCTAAGAGACCATTTCAATAGAGCTGCACAATCATCTTAGGAATTTTGAATCCTAGGGGTTCTATAGAGAATCTATTGCAGAAGAATATCCTTGTCTTTGATTATGTCTTGGGTCAATTTTTTTAATTTTGTCTCCCACATTTTATCAATATTGGCATTTAATGATATATATATATATATATATATATATATATATATATATATATATATATATATATATATATATATATATATCAACAACAAAAAACATCCTTTTGCTAGAGGCTGGTTTTATCTAAATCTATATAATAGTTTCACGTTCCACGGTTTACCTATGGACCATATTGAAGATCACAACCAACTTGTAAGACTTTTTTTTTTTTTTGATAAAACTGTAAGACTTTTTAAATACCATATATTATAAGTTACATTATACACCAATGTTAATCAAGGACTACTAGATTTGCCAATACTGGACTCATCCCTGTTAGTGTTTCTTTGAAACATCCAAACGGCAGTGGAATAGCGATAGAGACCAATGATATCAATTTCCTTGGATAAGCTCCACCTAGAGGCTTCTTTCCGGACAATATTATATAACAACTATGAAGGAAGGGGAAAAAGAAAATACCGGTGACTACATCAATCAGCTGTTGCTGGCCCACAAACCTCACTCGAGGTCAGATTTGAGGGTACTTTCCGAAAAATAATAAATAAATTAAAAAATAAAATCTTAAAAATAATATAATTTGAAAAATAATCCTAAATATAATATAGTTTTCTCCACATCAAAGATAATTTGTAAACGCCTTCAAAAGACTTTTTAAAAATTTGAAAATGTATATTTTTCAAGAGCATTTTAACTTAAATTTAAATTTTTTTTTAAAAAAAATGTATCTTTAAAAAACACTTTCAATATTAATTCAAAACTTTCAAAATTATAAAACGTTCTTTCAAAAAGACACTTTTTAGTATAACATTACAATAATTCTAGAAAGTGTCTCTTAACTTAAAATTCAAAATTTTTAAATTTACGTACTGTCTTCAAAATATAATATTGCTGATTCAAAACATTCAAAATTATGAATATGTTTTTTTAAAAGACCCTTTTAGTATTGAAGATACAATTTTTAAAAAATTGTAAAACTGGAAATCTCCCTTGAAGAGACATTTTCAACTTAAATTCAAAATTTTGTACCATCGAAAATGTCTCTTCAAAAAGATACTCCCTGGAAACGTCGATTCAAAACTTAAAATTATAAACGCTAGCATTTTCGTTAATACATTTGTATTATAACATTTCAACAATTTAAAAATCGGCTCCCTTCAAGAGACATATTCTAAAAATTCGAAAACTCCGTCTTTTTACTTTCACTAAATTCAAAATTTTTAAAATTGTAGAAAAGCTGGCTCTTCAGAAGACCTTGGGCTATTGATTCAAAACTTTCAAACTACGAACGCGTCTTTTTCAAGACATTTTTAGTATAATAATTCAACAATTTAGAAAGTATCTTTTCAAAAAACTAAAAGTGTCTCTTCAGCTTAAATTCAAAATTTTTAAAATTATAGAAAGTGTATCTTCAAAAGACATTTAAAACTTTCAAAATTATAGCCGCTGGGTTTTTCAAAATACATTTTTAAGATAACATTTCAAGCACTTGGGAAATTGTTTTTTCAATAGACACTTTCTAAAATTCGAAAATCGAAAGCTAATTCTAAGAGATACTTATTTTAAATTCAAAATTTTATAATTATAGAAAATGTCTCTTCAAAAGAGACTTTCAGTGTTAATTCAAAACTTTCAAAATTATAAAGGTATATTTTCAAAAAACACTTTTAGTATAATATTTCAACAATTTAAAAACTGTTTCTTCAAGACACACTTTCAACTTTAATTCAAAAAATTTTAAATTATATAAAGTGTCTCTTCAAAAGACACTTTTAGTGTTTTCAAAATTATAAAGATGTCTTTCTTAAATGTGTTTATTAAAGGCAGCTTTTAGACATTGAATTTAGAAATGTATTCTTGAAAAATAGCGATATAGGATTTTCAAATTTTTTGAAAATGTCTATTGAAAAAACATTTTTAGAAAATGTCTTTGTAAAAGATGCTTTTCATGTGTTAAAAACTATGTTATATTTAGGAATATTTTTAAACTTATTATTTGAGGAATTTTTTATTTTTTTTACACTAAGGCTTGTAGTGGGACTCCATTACAGAGGATTGAAGGAGAAAGGACACTGAAGGGTAGAAGGGGAAATGGAATGGAGAAGTACATGGGCATGGACCATGGTTGTATTAATAAATAATAATAGAAAAGGGAAAGTGGGTAGATCAGTAGATGGGGAGTGAGTGCATTGAAAGAGTAATAATTACAAGACAACTCTAGCCTGACGTATAGAAATTAAGGGGAAGTAGGTTAGGTTTCAGGTTATTAAAATGAAAATAATAGCAAAGAATTCGTTTTTATGGTTAAGGACTAGAAAAACTAACTTAATAGTAAAATCAGGTAAAAATCTAATGATAGTAAAATCCTAGAATATCCTACCAAAAAAATCCGTAAAACCCCTAAAAATCCCCCCTCACCCCATCTTCCTTTCCTCCCTCCGCCTCTCTCTCGATCTCTCATTGGCCCAATTGCAGGTAGGTACCAAGTACATGATTAGGCAGGCCTTTCGTTGCCATGAGGCATGGGTAGAGCCCGATAGGTTGATTTGAATTAGCCCGATATTTTAAAGGACCAACGTAAAATTAACGAGTGCAAATAAAATTAAATTACATTGGATCAGCCAATTAGCCCATAGCACATAGAGGTTGAATTGAGCTGACTGATTGGCGAAATTTTTTATTTTTATTTTTATTGTTATTTTTTAAGAAATGACATATATATATATATATATATATATATATATATATATATATATATATATATATATGACTTATTAGTTTTTTCTAAATCTTGTAGTAACCATACTAATGAAGATGAAGATTAAGGGCATAGGATTTCATTTTGAAATTTTGGATTTGTAGTTTTGGAATGTCTCATTTATTTGTCGAGCTGTTTTTTTAGTTATTAGTCTTGTTTATTACACTTTGACATGTTTATGATTTGATGTTTTTATTTTTATCATAAACTTTGGACTTGATTAGTTGAGGTAACTATTAATTCTAATTATTATGTGATTAGTTAGATTCTTAATAAGCTATTAGTTAGTTTTGGTTATAAATTTATATTATTTGTTTAGTATTATTTACGTTTGTTAGGACTTTAAATGTTATGTTATGCAGAACAAAGTCGTTTATGTATTAAGCTGGTATTAAGCCAAACTGTGTTTTTGTTTTTTATTTAGGTGACCAGTGGAGCAGATTACAAAGTTTTAACGTTTTTTTAAAAATTTATTTTGATTTGGCCCACTTTGCTTTATGCCAGTCAGATGGAAGGTGATCAATGGCCAGAAAAATATGGTGGTATTGCGATCGTTTTGGCGTGCTCGAATGGTTGGGTGAGTCTAGTTTCTCTTTATCTGGCTTGGGGTGTGTTCAGGTGAGACTTCCAAAAATAATGGAGGTTAGTTGGGTAGAGTACGAATGGAGAAAGTATGGAGGTTGGGGAATGAGAATAAGAAAAACTAACAATAATAATAATAATAATAATAATAATAATAATAATAATAAATAATTTAATAATAATAAATAAAAATTAAAGAAAAAATAAATTTTGAGGCAATACCTTTAAATACAAGGAAGGATTAAAGTAAAACTTGAGTTTTTTTTACCGTTAGATTTTAATTTTTATTATTTTTTTAAAGTGGGATTCATAAAGAAAAAAAATCAGAATATTTTAATCTAATAATTGAAAAACTCAACACTAAATCTAAAGACATTTTATGTTAACAAAAAATTGATAATTAATTGTCTACTTCTATATGTGTAGCTCAGAATAAACATAATTTTTTTATCAAACATTATATTAAGCATTGTTTTTCTGAAATATTTTTATTATTATATTAAAATCATATAAAATTAATTGCATGAATTTTAATAAATTTAAAATAATTAATTGGATACACTTTACAATTCTACGATATTTCAAAATAAATATATATAAAACTAATTTTCAGCTTTGGTAATTGTTAATTTTGAAAAGAAAAAGCTAAAATGTTTGTATATTAAATAAAAGGGAAAAAAAATAATACAGTCGTTTTTATGTTTACTTTTTTGAATAATGCTTTTAATTTTGTAGGTGGAGCAGGTGTATATGTTTAGTTGTTAGATATTAATTTTTTAATTTACTTTAAAAGTAACTTTAAAAAAATTAGAAATCACACAGATACATCTTTATTTATTTATTAATTTTTAAATTTATGCCATGTAAGGTTTTTCATTAAGTGGGCTTCATTGGGAATTAGATTAAGCCCGAATTAAAGATTGGTCTGATTAGTGAGAGGTTATTGGAGAAGCCTTGTGATGTATGGTACAACATTTGGTGTGTAAATTTGAGTTCGACTGGTAGTTATGGGAAGGCAGTGGTGGGAACTACATTTAAGGAAAATTCAGTCATCCCATTACTGGGATACATTTCATCCCGCATCCCGTTATTTCTCATACAGTTTCTGCGAGAAAAGTGATCGTGATATAATAAAGCCAGGTTTGAAAAGTCGTTTGGGAGAAGATCTTGAAGATCTTGAGATGGTTCTCTTTTTTTTGAAACTCTTATCGGATTCTGGCATCAGCAAAGAGCATGGATTCCAAGGTATATAATTTGGTGTTTTTCTCCATTAATGATGTTTGTGTTCTTGGTGATCTAGGTTGTTAGAAATTAGTATCCTACAGGTTGGTATCGGAATGAAGCCATGGATTTAGAACTGAAACATGGATTTGGATAGAATTTTTTTGGGTTTTTATGAAAAATCGGACATTCTGGCCATTGGATTTTATGCATCGAATTAAATATTTTTACGTATTTGGAATCTTCCCGCGGCGAAGGCGATCGCGACGGTGGGTGTACGTCGCGGAAGCCGCGCACGGGCTCTCACCCGCGCCACGGCCGCACCTTGGCGTTGAAGGCAGCGCGTGCGGCCTACGCGGAGGCCCGAACCAGCGGGTCGGCGGCGTGTTGATGGCGTCGGCATGACCGTCGGCCAACCTCACGGTCAAAGCCGGATGCACGATCCGTTTGTCGGCCGGACATCTCGACGAAACGTCACTGTCAAACACGAGCCGTCATGGCTAGGCGATCCAGCGGTTAAGCAGGCGAGTCAACGGTCGACCAGGTCAGCGGTCAAACGGGCGGTCAGCGTGGCGGGTCAGCGGTCAAACTTAGGCGATTAACCGGCCTAGACCTGAAGCCGTGGCACCGCGTACCACAGAACCTTCAGGGTGGCGTGAGCGATGGGAGAAATTTAGAGCAATTTTGATGTTTGCTGATTCGTGTCGAAATTCTCTACCAATTTAGTATATTGACTTAGCATATTTGAAGCTTACGGATATGAAAATGCGTATGAAACCACTATGTATGCCTAGTTATTAGGGTATTTTCCGCGTATTCTTGGTATTTCTCTATGGTTTGAATACATAAGGTAACTAACATGAATCTCTGAAACTGCGTAAGAAATTTATGTAAGTTAAATTAATTATTTATTAATGAATTGAACAAATATAATTGGCATTACATATATTGAATGTGATACATAAAGTTTATATCCTTGGTATGAGTGATTTCGAAGTTGATTGGTGTGGCAGCGAAGTGGCGCTAGCAGTTAGTTTGAAATATCGATCTCGTATTATGGGGATGTCTCATGTTTTATTCGTGGTCGTACTGGAGGTGATCATGTGTTAGTTCATGGAGGGATACATGATGGCATCACGATGAGAATGGTGATCTTAGTGAGTTCATCTGGCACGAGGTAGGCGATTTAAGAAGGATTAGAATATGTTCTCATGGCGTATCGCTGTGAAGGGTCTCTAACTACATGTCATATTCTGCGCTTGAGGTGATTATGTGATGATGTATGTAATTCTACAATATAATTATTCACACATGGAAATCTTGATTATCTTACATTTTATTTTATTTTAGGTCAATTTTTACATGGCGTGATTAGGCTCAATGAGATCCCTTCTTTGGACGTTTAAAATGGAAAGGACTTCCCATTGAATGGGTGGCCAGAAGGATGTTCATAAACACAATGGATGGCGGCGGATATCACATCCTGTAGTCACTGAAAACTGAGAAAATTTGACTTTGCTACTGGGAGAGGAGCGATAAGTTTGCTTGTTAATGATAAGAAGAAATCCATACGAGAACACTTGAAAAGTGGTTTACCGACAGACTGTCTTCTTAAGGAAATGATGATAGGAGGCTTAAATCGAGTTTAAGATCCAATCTTTGAGGTTGAACACTTCTCCAGCTCTTCAACATGAAGTATGATGATGCAGAAATTTGGGGTTGAGATTATACTCTCCTTCAGGGATAGTGAGCTAAAAACGAAGCTCAAGCTCCTGAATAACCCCATTCTGATCTGCTTGCATTGTATCAAACCACAGGCAACATGGCTGATTTTGGGATTATAAAGGCAAACTCTGATTCCCAGAGATGAAACAGTGGTGGTAAATAACGATGTAGGAGTGGTGGCGAAGGAAGAGAAGCTTAGAGAGGATAAGAACGTAACCTCCAGCCATAGTTCCCATAAGAGAAAGAAATAAAGGGATTTAAGTGAACTCAAAGTTTCAAAGCTTCAAGATTCAATGGAATATTATGAGTCAAAGAAGACATTTCTTGAAAGGGATGTGATGATCAAACCTTCACCTTAGAAGAAGGTCACGCGAAGGTGCTGAAGGCCCAGCTTGGATGTCAGTGAACTACAATTAATGATTCTTTTGTACTTGTTTATGAATCCAGGCCTATAGAGCACTGTCGGTTCTGCTGAGGCTTGATAGTGGGCAACTAATCATGTTCCATTACCTCTGAGGATTCATAAGCGGAAATGACAGAGGATGAATCGCTCTTTATTGGAAATAATGAGAGAGTTTTGAAGTCATGTTAGTGGAAGTGTAATCATATAAGTTTTGAGATTAGATTAAATTGTTGTTATGAAGACATTTATGTACATTCTTTGAAGGAATTTAATTTCAGTCATCTAATAGCATGGATTCATATAATTATTCTTTTAAATTCAAGAGCAATATTCCAACATTTCTTAAATTCAATAGGATTGATCTTATCATATGTCCAGGATTATATGGTCAGTTTATCTCTAAATGACATATCTCATTGACACTCATTGAAAAAGTTGTTTGAAAAGGTGATACAAGATGAGTCTTATAAATTTATATGGCTCAGAAGCATTATCCTCTAAGGATGAAGTAGAAAACAATAAAGACTAATATCTACATAAAATGACTAGAGATATCGATGTGAGTTAATGTTGAGATAAGAAAGAAAAAGCGCAGTCAGTAGTTCGACTTGTTGATCATTCACGTACAAAATTGGTTTTCTCTTGGCAGCATAATGCAGAATTTTATTTCATCGACATTCGACTATTCTGTGCGCCAGTTTGCTTGATTAAAGAAAGTCCCAGTCTCTTTGACTAGTTGAGGGTTTTGGGGCCAAGTCGAGGCTCAATTCGGGAAAATTAAAGGTTGTTGAATCTGTAGGGTGGAGTATTATGGCAAACATGGCGATCTTCCGGACGAAGCAAAGGGCATTGCTGACCATGAGACTGGATAGTGGCAGTTCTGTACGATCCACAAGCGAAATGGTATAGTGAAGTGATCATACTCATGGAATGTGGGAGTATGATCAGTGGATGAATTACCCAGTTTCATGGGGTGAGCTTTAAAGCGACTTTGCAGATGGTATTTCGGAAAAATTTGTTCCATTGACTCCTTACCCAGTTATGAATTTGGGTAACCTAAGCCAAACCCATCTTAGGTTTGGGGATGTCTGTGATGAAGTTATATAATCGGCATTAAGTAGTTGGACTCGGAACCACTGGGTATTATTTTGTATCTTAGACATTCAGGGATGTCGGTTCTGTAAATCCGACCAAGACATAAGGAATTGGCTGAATCACAGAGAACTGACTAAGTTTTGGAGTTTGATGTAGTGAAAATGGCGCTCCACAGACTAGTGGGGTTGATGTGGTGTGATAATCTTAATTGCTCTATATCCTCCGCACAAATAGTGTGGAAACTCCCACATACGCATTGTTTGTTGGAGCCAGAAGGATCTGTTGACCGGCTCCTAATGAGGATTCATCGAGCTCTCGGTGCGAGAATGTGGCTATTGCTGCCACTCATTGGAGATCCACTAGGGGAGAAACGATCAGCTATACCTGGACTATTTAGTCCTATATGGGAAACAAGACTACGATATCGGTTCACATGAGCGGTCATTCTTATGGGGAAAATTTGTTTCTTGTCTCGATCGGAAGCTGTGGTTAGATAAATGAGAGATGAAGAGTTCAATCTATGAGGCATAATGGAGTTTGAGAACTTGTGAATTTGAGGAGTCGCGAGCCAGCAGTTTGCACTGAAATCGTGTATAAGGCCCAAAGGGACTACAAGGAAAGATTGAGGGTTTAAAGCGGAGCGTAGCCAAAGTTTCACTCGGAAAGAAAGAAGGAGTGACCATGAGGCGACTTTTCTCGATCTCTTACAAGATAACTTCCTAGTGATCATGGCATTTAGTTGCTCATTTGATATGGAGTTACCGGATGGATGTTAAAGCTGCATTTCTCAATACCAGGAGACACCAATGAAGGGAGTCTATAAATGCAGCAGAAGGTTTGTGGCAAATGATTAAGACCAAACTTGTATGGTGAGAAAAAAGTCTATTTATGGTCATAAAGCCAAACTGGAACAATGGTACTTTGAAGTTTCATAGTGTTGTTGTTCATATGGTTTTGTTGAGAACATAAGTAGATCCGATATATATCTTTGCGAGGTTGGTGGGAGGGGGGTGCATTTTCTAATACACTCTATGTGGATGATGTTAAGCGTGACTGTTGTGCCCGGTGTCTGCATAAGGTGACTGGATATTGCGTCAATGACTTGATGGAAGGACAGCGGTGAGGCGTCTTTTGTCTGGGCATTGAGATTCACATGGGATCGTTCTTTACGGTTCTGGTTTATCTGGAGGGCATATCTTGATGGGTCATTTCAAGGATTCAACATCACGACTATAAAGCCAGAATTATCGTGCGTAAGGTGATAAGTTAGTCTATCTGATGTCCTCATTCGGATATAAGAAACCCCAGGCGAAGAATATACCTTATGCTGTTGCCGAGTAATGTGTACTCAAGTATGCACTAGGCATGATACCCGCCTTTATGTGAAGGATTCCAGTGGGGATATCAGGTCTCAAACGGGGACATGGTCTGTTGGGTTCTTTGCAGGAAGTTAAGTGCCGAAGGCGAAAGAACTATAGCGATTTCAGACATGTTGGATTTCAGTGATTGGTGTTGGGTTGAAGGACTTTCTTGTTTGTCAGGTGAAAAGTAACCATTGGTTATATCTTTAAAGTTAGCGAGTGCAGTATCATGGAAAAGTCAAGCTGAGAAATTAATTTGTCTCTATATCTGACGGAGTTTACCTAACACTTGCTTTTCAATGCTACTATATTGATTAGCTCAGAAACCTAATTGAAAGAGTTAGCAGTGTTTGATTTTGTGGATGATTTATCTGATTGTTGTAGTGATGACTCTGAATTGTTTGTTTATTAACAACCAGCGGGTTATAAAGTCTAAAGCACTGTGAGTCGAATACGTTCATAAGGAAAAGTTAAAGAAAGCGGTGGCGTTCAGGTGGGCACCTGTCGACCGGATGATGTGATTGCGAATCAGCTAAACTCAGGAACCATTGCTGCTGTGTATTTGGTGACGTGTCATTAACATGGGAGACTTGGGAGTACTCATGGGATCTTGATGAATTAATTAGAGACTATTAAGTTTTTAGTTTAACCTAATAAAGGTTGATTAGATTTCCATTGCATTTTGTGTAAGTTGACCAATATTAAACTCTTTTACATTCAATGGGTATTTGTGAATGTAGGTTTATCGAGTTGGTACATATAGTTGTTGAAAATATCAAGGCATTGTAAGCCCTTGAATAAAGGCTATGGGGGCATTCTTGGCATTAGCCTCGATAGCATAATTTTGTTATTCAAGTGAAAATTTCTCAGGTAACATCTTATATCTTCTGATTAGTTGAGCCCAGCCAATGAATGTCTCCCATTGACCATAGGTTATGACATAAGAGGAAAATATGGATTATGAAATGGATAACACATGAGTATCACTCATTTATAAATTATTATCCATTTATGTTAATACAGTGATCAATATCGGTAAAGTTGGCACCGTGACCATGGAAGGGGTTGCGTGAGTACATGCAATTACCGCCATGGTCCCGGTGTTAAGAGACTTTGTGGGATGGATTTATTCCTTAGATAATCCTCCCTGAGCCGATATAAAAGTGCTTTGCAGTTTTATTCTAATTATCTCGCCCAATTGGGAGAATGTAAGGTTTTTCATTAAAGTGTTAGAACTATTAGTTGGAATTAAAAACTGAATTAAGATTAATTATAATTAAGTGGGGTTATTGGAGCTGTAATAAATCCATATATGATAAAAATTTATTATTATTAGAACACAGGTTAAACCAGGCTTGAATTATAGAGGAGCTTTGAAATGTTGAAACTGTTAAGAAACTCAGTATAAAACCTGAGATACATTTTTCTATCACATCGTTATTTCTCTCATACGGTTTTCTGAGAAAAGTGATCGGCAATCTCACAAAGCGGTTTCAAAGGGTCGTTTGAGGAGAAGATCTTGAGATCTTGAGATCAGTTCTCTTTGCAGCTCTTCATCGATTCGCATCAACAAGGGCCATGGTTCCAAGTATATAATTCGGTCAGTAACTCCATTAAATGATGTTTGTGTTTCTTCCATGAGATCGGGTTGTTTAGAAATTCGTATCCTACATGCCATGCATCAATTGATTATGTATATTACTGTAATATTTAAATATGGAATGGATCAAATCTTAGACAAACTTTGGAAGAGAGGTTTATAGATTAGATGCTTGGAAAGAGGAAAAGCAGCCAATTAAAGCTGCTTTACATTGCTTTTTGCAATAATAACTAATTACCGTCCATGTAAGGGAAGGAATATTCCAAGGTTGAAGATATTTGTGTTTGTTTATGCTGAAAATGGGGCATGCGATTGCCGGGCTCCTCTCTTCATATTTGTGCTTTCTCAATTATGACATCCCGAGTTAATATTTGCTGTGAAATCAAAGAAAATTACATAATAAAATTAATAGGCAAAGTTCTCACCCCATAATCCCATTTCTGCTTTTTGCATGTTTCTACACCATTCTTTTCTGTCACTTTTTAAATGGTATTAAAGATTAGATCTAAGCTAATCAATAAAAGAAATTAAGGTCTTTCCTTAGTTGTGTATTTTTTTGCCAGGTTGTTTAGAACTTGGACAGTATTAAGAAAAGATAAAAAGAAAATAAAAGAGAAAAGTGAAAAGGAAAAAATTTGAAGAGAAAATAAATAAAGTATAAACAATAGATTAATTATATATTTATTCAAATTCATTTATAACATAAGTTAAACAAATTTAAAATATGTAAGAATTTTGATGAAATCTTAATTTATATTTATGTGGGACAAAAATTGGACGACCACTGCAGTACACGCAAAAGACAAGGGTGATCGGCGGGGGTATCTTAGACCAAGCTACGATGGTAGTCGGTTCTTTCTTAACATCGGATGGAAAGAATTCAACTCTTTATGACTGCACTTATGTACTTTCAGTGATAGAATGGGTTGGTATTTATAGAAATATAGCGGTCACTTTCTTTGTGTGATGACAAATATCAGACATCTTCCCATTAGGTGTGGAGTTTCCTTTCCACATCGTAGATGAGCTAAATAATGGAGGAGCGTGATGGTGCGGATCTTCTTTCTAATTTGTGGGATGGATCATGGAGACTAGGCACCTTTCCTTTCTTCATGAGTTTCGGGGCCACCATATCACTTAGTTACCCAAGTGGCGCTTCGATTCGGACTCGGGGCCCATGCCTACATGGGTAGGATCCTCCGTAATGAGCTACCTACTGGTCTCGTGCTCTTACTCCCTTCATAAGGCAGAGGTTTGGACATGTGCCTTGGGCTTGCGTTCTAGGTCATAAGGGGCAGAGCCGTTTCCTCCCACCCCATCAAGAAATCTTAGCCTCATCAAGCAGCTTAAGCAAGGGTCAAGCGCTGATCGGGACAAGGCTTCCACGTATTTGCAGGGATGGTTTATCTCGCAGCTTTGTCATCGTCGAACGTCTTGTGATAATGATGGCGCTCTTTCGATTTTTGCGCCCATTTGGACAGTTGCTTCTCCTGCCTTTAAAAACATTCCTTGTATCGTACTTTTCCAATTCTTCGCTGTTCGAAGTGTCTGATCGCCGTCGAATCGCTTATGGTGCCGTCAGCCCCGCCTTCCCAGGAGTCGCTTTCCTTGTTTTCCTCCTGGCTCTAAGGCTTCCTTCTTCTTCACCCGTTTTCTTTTTCCTTGTATTGAATTTCCTGTGTTGTTAGTGGCGTGTCGGGCTTGGGTCCCATCTCTTTCATTGCTTCGCTCTATTCCTCCGTCGCTAGTCAGCAAGTGCTTCCCAGAGGCTTACATGTAGGGAAGGGGCCGGCCGAGGAGTCTCGTGGTCGGGGCAAAATGGCAAAGAGATTCGAAGGGCCCGCCACGTGGTTGCCTGGACTTTCCCGCAGGTTATCTTCGTCCGTCTAGGTAAGGCAAGGAAGATTAGGAAAGATTAGGTATCCCGTGGCTCCGAACATCGAGGGTCGCATGCAGGCACATGGACTGTGAACTTAGCCCGCGCCTCGAGCCTTCGTCATAAAATTTTTGCTATCTGCTATGGACCTCTGTGTCCGAACTGTGTCCCGACATCCTCACGTCTTATCTGGTGTTTGTTCCCAAGATGGTCTGCTTCTTCGAGGCGGCCTTTGAGAACGGTCTTCGATTTCCTTTGCACCCCTTCATAAAAAGTGTTTTACAACATTTCAATGTGTGCCCGTCCCAACTTTCTCCCAATTTTTGGGGCGTCTTGGTTGGCCTTTTGGTTTTTTTTAGGGACAAGGGCCTCGGGGTCCCTAGTATACTGCTGTCGATCTCTTCAAATAAGGAAAGAGGCCTGAAGGCCAGATATTTCAAAGTTTTAATTAATTATTGACCCATTATTTTCGACTCTCTTCCCACGCTAATCGAAAGAGCGCTATTTCTCTTTGTCCGGGGCCTACATTGGGAGCACAACCCCACACCAAGACGATATGTCGGGATTCCAACAAGATGAACCGCCCTGAGAACCTCGCGCGCAGCTTCTATCCATGCTAGTAAGGGTCAATTTTTCAAAGGTTAGGTTAAGGTTTTCACTTTGTCAGGGTTGTGTCGCTTCGGTATCCTTCCTAACTCAACTCATGAGGACAGTGGAAGTGAAGCAAAGGATCAAGCAAGTGTCGCCTTGGGCGTATTCCGATCTCGACCGGCCTGACACTCCGGCCAGAGGAGCCCTTAGTTCCCCCTCATTCCGAGGTCCCTCCGCTCCCCGAAACTTCTCCCGGGCTCGTCGTGAAACCAACTCGGGAGAACTCGAGCCCGTGCCGAGTTGCCGGCGAAGAAGAAGAGGAGCGCAGTTTGGGCTCAGATCCTCCCGAGGGCAGCCCCCACGGGGGTAAGGTCCCGGCCGGGAGATCCGATGCTCGCCGCGCGCCTGTTCGTGAGGGGCAGGCGATCCTCCCCGCGAGGCGCCCGTGGCCTGTGTGCGTAACGTCACTTCTGTCTTCCGCTGCAGAGTCAAGGGTTCTTCGAGAAGGCCGCGAGCTTCCTCCGAGAGTCCTTCCTATTCAGCCTAGAGCCCTTCAGCGCAAGGACTTCACCACCTTCCCTCCTCCGACACGTGAGATGTAGGAGATGATCTCTAGTTGGAGAGGAGACCAACTCACCAATGCGGAGCTTGCCGCCGGGGCTATTTCGTCTATCCTTCGGGACTCCGATCTCAAGAAAGTGGAAGCCTGTATGCTTGAGGGGACCGTCGATAACCGAGCGCCTTCATTTACTTGTCTTGTCGTTGTGTTAATGTTGTCTGCGAACTCTATCTTGTTCCTTGGCAAATCCGGGCCATTTATATAAAGGACCCAAGATGAGGGCCGCTTCGCCGAGAGCTCAAGTGCAAGCGAGAGCGTGCCAAGGTCGCCTTGACTTCGAGAGGCACGAAAGGCAGCTCGGATACAAAGCTTAACTAATGACGTTTTGGGGTATAAACCCGATCTGAAGCATACCTTGACCGTAAAGGCAAGAGTTGAAGACAGGGAAAAGAAGGTCATAGAGGGCCTAAGGTTTATCGAGGATGAGTTGCGGGTGGTTAAGAAGGAGTTCCAGGCTGCCAGGGAAGAACTATGCACCAAAGCAGCGGCGTTGGATCGGGCCCGCCGAGAGGCTTCTGAAGCTGAGAGCTCCGTGGAGCGCTTGGCCGAGGAGTGCCACACGCTACGCGAGGACCTCAAGAGGCGGGAGGCTATGATCAGCCAAAGGGATGGAGTAATAGAGGAGCTAAGGGACGAGGCCTGCACCTTATGGGCCTCCAGATGGCTCGCTTTCCGACGCCGAGCTACCAAGGCTTTTCCGGGTTTGGACTTTAATCTTCAAGTTCCTGATGAAGAGGAGGCTGAGGAACTGCTGGGATGAGGCGCATTCCGAGGTGCTTCCCTTCCCCGAAGCCCTCACTCACCCCTCCCGGCTAAGCCGGCCGAGGTCGGGTTTCTTCTCCCCTCCTCCCACCTGTGGCTTTGTCTTCTCGACGACATGGCTCTGAGGCTTGCTCCCACGAGGCCGCCGTAGCCCCCTCAAACATTTAGGCCCCTTTGTGTAATCTTTGCATCGAGCTCTAAGCCTTAGACATTTGTAATGCCAACATTGGTTCTGTCATTCTATGGATATTCGTCCTTCTACTTTCGTTTTCTGCCTTTCTTACGACTTCAGGTTTGGAAGGTTATCCTGGGTCATTCACCTTTAAATGACCAGTTTTTACTGAAACATATGGCTCTCTCAAACCTGGGTCGCAAGGCTTCTCTCGAGCTACACCCATCGAGACCGAGCCATAAGGCTTCTAAGCCACATGGCCCCCGATTTTACAAGGTTCTTTCGTCGCTCGTCTCCGAGCCGCACGACCCTTTGAAACCGAGCCACAAGGCCTCGCCGGAACTAAGTCGCAAGGCCGTTATAGTGTCTCACCACTGACGAGGCGGTCCCACCACAGTTATTTCTACTCATTGGGGAGTCATGGTTTCGAACTCCGACCATGAGCTGGGGATACCCATTCGTGTGTTCCCACTACTAATCGAGCTACCAACTCGAGCTAGTAGCCCACAGTAGGGAACCACTCTATCGGGCATCTAAGCTCATGGTCCATGTCTGAGCCCACTGAGGCTAAAGAAACCCCGCGAGCTGTGGGATAGCTTCAGAGCTGACCACCCCCGCCCAGGGGGCCGTAAGTGGGCTCTGTTAGGGCACATTCGACGGAGTCAGGAATCATCGTCATTAGGCTGCCACAGATTACCTGGGACTGATGAGCTAGGTACTTTTCAGTGTAGCTCCACCACCAACTGAGTAATTTCGCTGGTAGTGGGAACTACCTCGACGGGTACCTAAGCTCATGGTCCCATGTTCGAGCTCACGGAGGCGAAAGAAACCCCTGTGAGCTAGGGGGATAGCCTGTGAATTGGACACCAACCTCCGCTGGAGCGGCCAAAGTAGGGACTCAGGATATAAGGCGTTTTTGCATCTACTTCGATTTAGGTGGTTCCTGATCACAGTTAGCTTGGGTTGGCTGTGTTGTTGCTACAGGCTTGGTTCGACCATGAGTTGATACCATTCGGCGTGAAGTTCCCACTACCAATCGAAAGCAAGAATTACAGAGCTGGGAACTACTCGAATGGTATCTAAGCTCATGGTCTCAGGTTCGAGCCCACGGAGGAGAAAGAAACCCCTGTGAGCTAGGGGGATAGCCTGTGAGTGGGACCACCCCTCGTCAGAGTGGGCCAGGGGGTGGGGCCCTTACAAAGGAGGAGGAGAAAGAGAAAAGGAAAAGGAAGGAGAAAGAGAAAAGGAAGCAGAAGGAGAAAAGAGGGGAGGATATGTATAAGGGAGGAAGCGGGCCTTAAAATATTCCTTCCCTCCGTTACCGCCCTCCGAATATGTTCTGGCCCAGCTTTCATCATCAAGTAATTAGGGAACAACATAACTCCTACAAGGGAGAAACTAGGGAAAAACACAACTCCTACAAATGGCAGAGCATCAAAACTGAACGTCGACCTGCGATCACCAGACAGACACCGTGCAGTGACAATTAGACCTTGAAGCTTCATCATGCACAAAAAAGAGGAAGAAGTTTAGGAGCGGAGTATGACACAGGCCATCGAAGAGAGACAACCATTTATAAAGAAACCAGGACGCTTGGAAAGCCACGCAGTCCGTTCCGACTCCCCATAGATCTGCATTAAAACCGCGTGCGCCTTCCCTAGGGAGGAAGACGAAGGGCCATAACGTAAGAGCCTCGTAGAGCTCGGGCTTTCAAGGAGTCATGTAGCTCAGAGCCATGTATCGGGAAGCCTTAGGCCTAGTTTCAAAGGAGCTACATGGCCAAGGTACTAAAGAGTCATGTAGCTCAGGAGCCATGTAGCTCAAAAGGCCAAGCGGCTAAAGAGCCTTGTAGCTCCAGCAAGAGCCTTGTACCTCAGTTTCAAAGGACCCATGCAGCTCAAAAGGCCAAGCAGCCAAAGAGCCTTGTAGCTTAGGAGCCGAGTAGCTCAGAAAGCCTTGTGGCCTAGTTTCAAAGGAGCCATGTAACTCAGAAGGCCAAGCAGCCAAAGAGCCATGTAGCTCAGGAGCCATGTAGCTCAAAAGGCCAAGCGGCCAAAGAGTCTTGTAGCTCAGCTCAAATAGAGCCTTGTAGCTCGGGCCCAACAAGAGCCTCAGAAATACTAAAGGAGCCATGCAAAATGTATGTCATAAAACAAAGAGCCTTTGTACCAAGAGCCAAGTAGCTCGTAAAGCCTTGTGGCCTGGGCCAAGGAGCCATGTAGCCTGTAAGGCTAAGGTACCTAAAGAGCCGTAGCTCAGAGCCATATAGCCTCAGAGCCATGTAGCGAAGGCTGCTCGCTTAAAAAGCCTAGTAGTCAGAGCCGAGTAGCCTGGGCCATGTGAGTCAGAAGGAGCTACGTAGCTCGTGGAAGCCTTGTGGCTCGGCCAAATGAGCCACAGCCGAAGGCCATACCTAAAGAGCCATGTAGCCAGAGCCATGTACCAAAAGGCCAAGCGGCCAAAAAGCCTCAGGAAATGGGCCTAGTACGCGACGCCCCAAACTCCGGTGTCCGTGGATTACCCGTCAACTCAAGGAATACGGATGTCGGGTTACCCGACACCACTTAAAAAAAAATCGGGCAGAGTCTCCTTTGTACGGGGAGCTCTACCCAAATACAAAACGTGTATACACCTGCATTTACCTGTCTCAAACAATCCAATATATGCAATATATCTCCCAACATGAGTAAAAATGCCTCTTGGGCTCATAAACCAATACTCATAAAATCAATTATCATAACTATTCTTCAATTATCTCCTAATAATTCAATAGTTGATTACACTTTTATTTTATACAAACATATATTAAAATCTACAATTCTAATATATGTTATGTCCAAAAACCATCAAGCCACAAACCTAGCTTCTTTTAAAAATCAACTCAAAATGAGTCATTTCTTCTGAGCGCCTCTCGCATTCGAAAAATAAAGGGGGTCCCATCGACTCCGGTGAGCTAAAGCTCAAGAGGAGAATCGCTCAAGTGGGCTACTCACCACCTAAGCAACAAGAATACCCAAAGTAAACACACACTCAAGTAAATACATGATCCTACTTGAATGTCTACATGATCACCTCCCATGTCACGAGTCCACCGACCACCCAGCACTCTGCCTAAGCCATGTATGAGAAAATAATCATTTCAAAACAAAACTTTGTTCGCAATATACTACCGAAATATTCCTGGCATAAATACGCGACTACACTCCTCCCAGGCGAATCGGCAAGGAGCTTTCTCCAAACGCTACGGTCCTCATCCGAAATGATCATACCCATCTCCCAACCCACCGAATA
Source organism: Tetrastigma voinierianum (assembly GCA_016808115.1). Classification (NCBI taxonomy): domain Eukaryota; kingdom Viridiplantae; phylum Streptophyta; class Magnoliopsida; order Vitales; family Vitaceae; genus Tetrastigma; species Tetrastigma voinierianum. The sequence goes on from JAEQBH010001754.1 coordinate 52,250, forward strand.
TCATCCCGTGAAATTCCTTGCAAACATGCCCGTTTTATAAAAATACATTGTCATGCACTCACACCTAATTCAGGTTACCCAAAGGCATATGAAAATGCATTATGCCATTTCAAAATCCATCTACACAATATGTCAATACATATTTTCAATCAACTACAATTACACACATGTAATTCCACACTTCAATCATCACCCAATCTAGCTCACTCGAAGCAAATCATAATCATCACCAATGGCTTACAACACAATTTAATCTCCTATATAATTTCAAGGCTAATATGGTTAACACCTCAAGCATTAACTAATACCTCTTGATCGACCAACTTCCAAATTAATTTCTACACATACCAAGCCATTCAATTCATTAGTCAATTTCAATGACAAATACATGGGCCTTTATGGCCATTTCACACAAACCCGAGACTGTTTTTACCGGGCCTCGAATCTCCAAAGAGTGGCTGTCCACTACAGCCCACTATTTCCCAACCCTTGCCACTCTTTTGGAACCGAATTTCTTACCCATTTACGGTCTTATAAACACCAAAGCATAATTTATTGCATAAACTCCAACTTAACAGAGCCCACATCGCTTCGCTTCACTGATTGTCCTAAATGTCCAAAAATATTTCCATAATTCGGTCCCATGTTTTGGGACCGATCAACAGCCCATTCCCGGCATTTTCCATACAAATACATGATTTAAAGTAAAAATTCTGGAATTAAAAGACCCAAACAGCCCCTAATTTTCTGGGCAGTCACGGCCACAAGAGAAAATCCCAAGAAAATTCCAACAATTCGGTCCCATGTTTTGGGACCGATCAAACGTCTCACGCCTCAAATCCAACCGGGAACATCGAAACCCTTAAAACGTAATAAACGCAAGTAGGAGAAAATCCTACCTCTGGAGTTGTCAAAACTCGCAACCCGGGTCCACGCCGCCAGAGCCCGCCCGCTGTAGAACGTTTTCCTTCTTTGCCCGCCGAAATCCAACGGTCTGATCGCGTGTATTTCTAGAGAGAAGTCAGAGACTCTCTCTCTAGAATTGAAAGCTCAAGCTACTGCATCCCCAATTTTGCCTCCCACGTTTTTCTCTCTTGTGATTTAACGAAGGCGCCACTATTTGAAATTCTCATTCATCTTTCGACTAAAAATCAAAATTTCCCCCATAATGACTCCTACGTCCTTTATTCCCTAGATTTGATATTCTAAGACTACTCGGCCGTCCATTTTCATCATTTCCTCTACCATACTACCTCTTATGGTACATGAAAGAGACGCATGTGGTTTTCACACATATCGAAAAATCTATTTACGCAGACCAAACGCGATGCCTCGAAAACGTAAATTCGATCGTCTTTAAAATTACTTAAATTTTATTGCTAACTAGATTTCACGATTATTCCAACAGTGAAATCCGTTTTGTCATCCGAGATCTAGAGAATTAATACGCATTTTTAACCGTACTACAATTTTATAATCAAAATTACGTTTACCCTTATTCTTAAATCGAATTTCTGGTCTTACATCCTTCCTTTGCTTTTTCCTTCTTTCTCTCTTCCCCCTTTCTTGTGGTTTTTGCCTGACCTGTCGTCGATGAAGAACGACCGATTTTAGTTTCGAGATGAAGATCACTTGTCGCTGTAATTTTTCTCGAGATAATTGAAATAACAAAGACGCTGGAAACGTGTGTACTTGTCCTCAAGGTTTGTTTCTCTTTTTTTTTTTATTGATCTGCGAGAATATTAATCAGGCCGAAAATGAACAAAGACTGTTATTATGATAAAACTGTGAATTTCTTATTAAAAGCTATAATTCGAGGTCTATTGGTAGAAACGCCTGAGGTGCTTGGCGTTCCAAGGATGTGGTAAAGTTTTTCCCTCCTCTGTTTGAAGTTCATAGTTGATAGGTCGAACTATTCGCGATACCACGTAGGGTCCTTCCCAGTTAGGTCCTAGCTTCCCGTGTGTGGGGTCTTTCCTTGCCGGCAGGAGTTTTTTTAGAACTAGGTCGCCATGCTTAAAACTTCTTGGCCTGACCCTTTGGTCTTAATATTTTGTTGTATTTCTGTGATAGTCCTCGGCACGCCTTAGGACCTGCTCGCGTTTGTCTTTTAGGAGGTCAAGGGAAAGGCGGAGAATCTCCTCGTTGTGTTTGCATTACGAACCTCAACTCGTGATTTAGCCCAACCTCACGGGGAGCTACCGCCGTGGCTTCCAATGCCAGGCAAAATAGGTGGTTTCAGTTGTTGATCTACGAGTAGTTATGTAGGCCCATAACACCTCGGGGAGGTATTCTACCCATTTTCCCTTTAGATTCTCCAATTTAGTCTTTAACGTTGCCTTGAGAGTCCTTATAGTGACCTCTGCCTGTCCGTTGGATTGCGGATGAGCTGGGGATGAGTAGTAATTCTTGATTTCGAGCTCGGCGCAGAAATCTCTGAACTTGGGATTGTCGAACTGTTTCCCATTATCAGATACAAGGCTCTAGGGATTCCGAACCTGCATATTATGGATCACCAAACAAAGTTCCGCACCTTTTGCTCGGTGATTGTTGCTAATGGTTCGGCCTCGGCCCACTTGGTGAAATAATCCACTCCTACCACGATAAACTTGCATTGGCCCTTCCCAATGGGTAGGGGTCCTAATAAGTCTAGCCCCCACTGTTGGAAGTGCCAAGGGCTTGTGATTGAGGTTAGCGGCTCGGAAGGAAGGTGAGAGATCCGGCATGCTCGATGATTCTGCACTTTTTACCAAATTTCCACGGCGGTCTTTGAGTATTGTAGGCCAATAGTATCCCTGTCTTAGCGTCTTTGCTGCCAAGGACCTAGCTCCGATATGGTTTCCACAGATGCCTTAATGCACCTCTCTGAGTACATAATTGCGCCTTCCTTTCACACGCATTTAAGGATGGGTGTCGAAAAGCCTCGTTTGTAAAGGGTCCCCCGATGAATGGTAAACCTAGCCGACCTCATCCTAAGCTTGGAGGCCTCCTTTGGATCGCTTGGCAAGGTTCCGTCCACCAAGTAATCCCAGACAAATCAATCCAAATTTCTGGCTGAGACACGGATACTGTCAGTCGGTGTTCACCGGTTGTCTGGGAGGTGCTCGACCGGTATCAGTCTGTCTAGATCCTCCTGTGGTGTCGTTTCTAGCTTTGCCAAGGCATCTACCCGCGTATTCTCTGCCCTTGTGACATGTCTGACCTAAACCCGTGTAAACTTTTTAAACATTTCTCGCACCTTTTTGAGGTAAAGGATAATTTTTCACCCTTGGCTTCATAGGAGTCTTCTATCTGTTTTACCACCAATTTGGAATCACTGCATATCTGTAACAACCCGTACCAAATAATACAAGTTTTTAACACGTTTGACCAAGTTTGACTAAGTTTGACCAAGTTTGACTAACACCAAGATGCACTCAAGTCGACCTTTTCCGTGATTTAATAATTTTGCCGACTAAAACACCATTTCGTAGGCCTCGTCGATACGAGTTCACAGACGGGTTGAACGTCAAAATCCGACTTACGATAAAAAGTTATGACCTCGTAAGTTCAAATGCCAGTGATTTTATCGTTCGTCGCCGGATTTCACTCCAAAAACAACCCTAGGCTCTATATAAGCCTAGTTTTGGGTGCCAAGTGAGGATCCAAATCCCCAAAACCCAGAGAAATCCTTAAAACCCGGAACCCCGAACCGGTCGTTAATTCCATTTTCGTGTCGACGGCCAAACGTGGGAGCCGATTCTGGCCACCACCATCAGACACGCTGGGGCCAGGAGCGAGCGCCACCACCAGATCTAATTCATCGCCGTGAAATTCACGGCCAACCGTCGCCTGGGACGTGGGCCCTGACGTCGGCGAACAATACTTCGGCAAGCAGCCCACCACCTCGGTCACGGATGGTCATTTTCCCCAAATTTATCATTCCAGTCGGACCCATACCTCTCTCCCATCATTTTTGGACCCTCTGAACTCATTTCCGTGGTCCTTTTCTCCAAATTCATCACCGTTTTGAAAGATACGACAAAAACAAATTCGGTCGATCATGATCGTTTTTCGCCACCACGCCAAACTCCTTGGACCAAGGTAAGGGTACCGATGTGTTCCCGTCTCTCGGGCTTCCATTGATATATAGTTTGTAAATTCTGACGCCGCTTGATTAGTTTTCCATTTTCTCGTCATTTTAGGTAATTAATAAAAATGTTTAATCGAACGACACCAATTGGTCAAATTAGGCAAAATTGGTTGAATTAGTGAAATTGGATATTGTTATGATTTATTGCTGTTCAATTTAGAAAAGCATTCGGTGAAAAGCCCCAATTTTAAAATTTAGCCTATGATAGCACACTCCAGATATTTGACTCGCTTGATCCAATTTAAGGCTTCATAGTCCTAAATTATTCTAAGACATTTCCGAGCGCATCCCAACGCCTTTGCTAGTTTATCGGGATCCTAAATCAGATTTTATAATACAAGACTCACGCTGGTACTCACAAGCACGATCCCCGTAAACTAAAAAGGTGATCGAACATCTCGTAGCCGCGAGCGGTTAATATGTTTTAAATGCCTTGGGGTATTATTATGATATATAATTGTGGTAATTATGTTATATATATATATATATATATATATATATATATATATATATGGTATATATATATATATATATATATATATATATATATTTTGATCAAATGGTTGATTATGCATAAATATGATTATCGGTTTTTATATAAACAAGTTATCATTTCATGTGAATTTTGTCAACATTTTAAATATTCGGAAATCCTACTGAGTTCATGGGTAAATTTGTGGTATTTAAATATTTTGGTACATGGAATGAGGTTTTAAACCACTTTAAAATTTTATTGATGTAAGGAATGGATTTTGAGATTTTTATGATTTTAAGCATGTCAAATATTCTTATAGTCTTGTGTGCTTAAAATTGGTTATGGTGAATATTTTCATTGTGGTATTTCTCAATTTCGGAATGAATTAATGAATTGAAATTCATCAATATATTTGATTAAGTTGTTGAAATTAAATTGATAAATTTCAATTTATACAAAGACGTTGAAAAGTATATGTGAGTATGATACCAGGTTATTGTTAATTTATACAATATCGTGGAAAAGTATATGTGAGTAAGGATAATCGTGTTGGTTGTTATATTATAATACAAAGATCGCGAAAAGCGTATATGCGAAGCAATACCGTGGTTGGCTCGCGGTATTATAATACAGTATCGTCGGAAAAGTTGGAAAAGTATATGTGAATAAGGATACCGTGTTATTGTTATTATAATACAACATCGCTGAAAGGTATGAGAGCAAGAACTGCTTGGGTTTATTAGAAGTTTGATTTTACCATATAGTACCAGAGGATTGATTCAGTATCCATATTATAGTGAAATGAGTTTGCCACGGTGTCGTGAGGTTGGTTTCATCCAACGGTTATACATTATTTCCACGGCCGTGAGGTCGGGTTTACCCAACGGTTTATTACACTGGTTTTGCCACGGTGACGTGAGGTTGGTTTCATCCAACGGTTATATATTATTTTCACTGCTGTGAGGTCGGTTACCGACTCCGCTCATCTACATATTACTACCGACACCTTCGAGGCTTCGAGGGTCGTGGAGGTGGGGAGTCCTACGGTTTATGCAGTTGTATACAGACGGCATATCATTGATTCTGTAAGTAATAATCCTACTTAAGTCAGTCATGAGGAGTCCCACTAAGCATGTATGATGTTTGGTAAGTGGTACATCAGGGGTTTCGAGTAAGCTATAACCATTTCAATAATTTTGGAAGGTCAGGGTTTTCATGATTATTTGTACAACATGAGGTTACATACTTTATGCCTAATTTTTATATTGTGAATAAATTCCAGTTATAATTTTTAAAGTAAATTTGAGCATGGATTTACATTGTTGACTTGAAGTCGGTTTGTGGAATATTTTTAAATCCGGGAACTTTGCAAAAGATGGGACGTAAGTCTGAGAGATAATCTTCAAAATAAAATATTATTTTCCTTTTATAAATTATCAATTTCATCGTGATTATCTCACGTTTATTGTTTTAAATCCGTTCCCTAGGTCCAGCACAGTAGAGACTCACTCCGCGCCACCTTCTACGCCACTCGCCCTCGCGGCAAACACAGTGATTCTATCGTATCTATTTGCCTTTATTTTATCGACTTATGTATTTTCGTTGTATCCCTAAATTCGCAAACACTCTTAGAATGCTCGATCTTAGTATCAACCTTACATGAGTCTTTATTTTGTGTGTTTCAGGGTTACGCACTCTACGTAAGATAGGTCGGTTGTGGATTTGGGCTTTGCGTATCCTTTTATATATTTGGGGTATTATATTAATGCATGTGTTTATTTATTTATTTATTTATTTTTTAAAGTGTGGGTCTTACTGATAGTCCCTGAGAGATTGTAATAAAAGGATTCACTGCTTTAGGACTACCCGGGAACTCTTATGTGATCCTGGCCATCCCTAATATCTCCAAATGATCACCTTCCACAGAGGGTGTCGAGTCCTATGATGGCTTCACATCACTTCAAGTATCGAGGCTCGAACCGAACTGAAAGAGACTCCACGTCGATCCCGTCTAGGGAGGTTAGAATTAGACCCGCACCGCTTCCTTAGGAATTGGCGGCCCCATCGATGGACAACGTCCAAAATTAGCGCCGAGAACGCCTCTACGCACAAGGTCCCAAGCGAAGGCCTTTTAGAACCTAGAAGAATGGTTTGTGATCAATGGCGATTCCTGACACAAAGCCAGCCGTATGCCTATTCTCCTAGTCAAACGTTGAATTTCTTTGGGGTTTGAAGGCAAGTGCATTTCTAGCACGGCTTTTATTTTATCCGCTCACTTATTCTCACCGCTGACCATGAAACCCAAGAATTTTTCCTCGCTGGAGGACTCCAAAGGCACATTTGGTCGATTCAACTTCATGTTATAGTTCTTCAGGATCTGGAACGACTCGGCTAGGTGGGCTACGTGGAGCTCGGCCTTAACCGACTTCACCAGCATGTCATCTATATATACCTCCATAGATGTTCCAATCTGCTTTTGAAACATTCTGTTCACTAGCCTTTGATATGTGGTCCCAAATGCTCTTCAACCCGGCTACCTGCAAATGCGAAGCACTTGGTCTAGTTACAAATGAGGTCTTCTCTTGGTCATTGGGGTCCATTCCTCGACCTAGTTATATCCCGAGAAAGCGCCCCATGAAGTCGGTAGCTCGCCGCCTATGGCGTCCACCATCAAGTCGATCCTGTGGGAAGTTATCTTCTGACATGCTCCGGTTGATACATCAGTGAGTCGACAGCAGAGCCGCCATTTGCCGTTTGTCTTTTTTACGAGGACTACATTAGCTAACCGCCGTGCATTCTACTTCTGATAGTTTTTTGACTCGAGGAGTTTGCTAATCCTCTTCATCGACGCCGCTCCTCGCGAAACTCTTCTATTTCCGCTTGACAGTTTGAAGGAGGGGTTGGTGTTTAGCCCGCGGTGTGATCACGCGTGGCCTAATTCCCCCCCATATCCTCCTACTTCCAGGCGAATACTTCCATGTTCAGTTTCGCAGCGGATGAGGGAGGTCCCTAACGCTGGGCTAATTTGGATCCGATGTAGACGAGATGTTCCGTAATGCTCATGTCAGACGGCTTCTAAACAAGAGGGCACAGTCGGTGCTCATCTCATCTCTCATGTCGAGCTCGTCCATGTAGATGCCGCTATCGCTTTGTTTCATTGGATTTCGAAGTTGCACTCCCAGCTATGCGCGATCTCTTCGAACCATCCCCACCCTATTTGCAAAGGAATTTTGATAATCATATGATGCTAGTGGATGGCTCCTTATGGAAATGAGGGACGGTCTGCCCAACAGTATGTTATAAGATGATGGGGCATCCACTATAAGGAACCTCACCGCCGTCGTAGCCTTGCGTGGGGGATCTCCTAAAGTGAGCACCGCTGTATCGACCCTGTGTGGGCAGCACTCTTCTCCCGAGAATACCCGTGAGTGGCATTGACCTGCCTAGCTTCTCCCTTATGATGCCCATTTTATTCGGCTGCCGACGTGAAGACATGCTCAACGAGCCCGCTGTCAACCAGGACCCTATGTAACGCCTTTGGTGGCTACAACGAATTTTATTACTGTGGTCGCCACATGAGGATGCCGGGCACCTTCCATGCCTAGAGTCCTAAAAGTTATGGTGGTGTTCAGTCGAGGGAGTTTGGATATTTTTGTATTTCCGTGGGCCTCCCCTATTCCCCGATGCCGCGCAGATGAGCTCCGGCCGAGCTGACTCTCCCCCTCCCCTCCGAAATCCCACCCGAGATCACATGATTTTCCCAAGGGTTGCTTCTTCAGCCGAGTCAAGGCCGTTGGCCGAGGTGATGGGGGCGGTGCCTGGTCTCGACCTTCTTAGGCCATGAAGCGGCAAGGATGTCCACGTCGGATCAGGTATTTTATTTCCTTCATCAGCTGGATGCAACCATCTGTTTGGTGTCCATGATCCCTATGGAATTCACAATACTCGTTAAGCCCTTTACCGTCATCTTCACCAGACGCACCTTAAAAACTTCTCTTCGTGGCCAGGTCTCACGAGGACCTCGTGACACCCGAGGCTATCAAGGGGGTGAATTGTCGAGGTGGATATCGCTGTTGTAGCTCGGGCCGAGGTGGCCTGCGGTCCTCTCGACGCTTGCCCCGCCTCTCGAGACCGTCTCTGTTCTCCGTCCCTCTCGTGGGGATCCGTCCCTATCTCCTCGTCTTCTGTGGCCCCGCTCTCGCTTTTCTCGCCTCCCGCGCTCTCGCGCGGGAAGAGTTTTCCCATTTAGATGTAAGGGTTTCCTCACCGCGATGTACTTCTCATGAAGAGCACTCGCCATAAGCCATTGAGGGTTCTTTGAGATGGAAAATATCAGGTCTTTCGACTGCACGCCGAGCCCAACATGAAAGCTTGATGGCAACCTCTCTGCCTGTGGATGTCTACCTTTAATGACTCGCATTAAACCCTCCTACTTAGACCCAGGTCTCTACGCGGCCTACTTTATGGTCGCATGATAGCTCCGCCTCCCGATGTCCGAGTCTCGATGAAGTGGGAGACGAGCGTGATGGATAGCTCTCTGAAAGATGAGATTAAGGATCTGCCATGAGTCTCACAACAAAGCCAAGAGCCTGGCCTTTAGCGTGATTTACGAAAGCTTTGCATCTAATGGATCCGGCATCCGCAGAGCTCCATCCGATTTTCAGAAAAGGCGTGGTCTACAGATCCTTCACCCCATCGAACGCTTCGAGCCTGAGGCATTCGAACTCTCGCCGGGAGAGGGAAGTGCAAGACCTCTACTATGAACCCGGGGACTCGTTTGTCAGACCAATGCATCCATGGAGACTGAGCTCTTCCTTCAATGCTTCCTTCCATGACAGCCTGCTGATGTCTCTAAACGTTGCTCCCATGCTCGTTCCCTATCTCCCGCCGAGCAAAGTGATGGGTCCATTACCTCTATCAGTTCCCTCCGAGTACTCCCTCATCAAGGATCCTCTCCTGGGGGTTTATAGGATCATTTTCCCTGCTCCTAGTTTCTCCTTCTCCGTCGCCGCCTCGAGGAGCCGTGGTGTCGATGTCCTTCCCCGCGTCGCCAGATTCGTCCCGGTGAGTTCTTCCAAGTCTCTCAAGAACGTCATCGGGTGAGACGGAGGTTTCCATCTCGTCAAGATTAGCTCGTAGAAGTTTCAAGAACGCCTCTCGTGACGGCCATTCAGTCGCCCGCTTAATCCCGCGCCCTGTGGTCGGGCGTGACTCCTGCTTCATGTTTCGAGTCGATACCATCAGTCACTAAGAATTCGCCATTTGTAAAGGAACCGCCGTTCTACAGATCGCTTAACCGATGATGTTTTTTCTACCGATAACGGGTTTGAGCTTCGGGGCCGCTGGGCGCCTCTCATGTGTTTGATCACAACAACCTGCAGAAGCCGTGAAAGACAAGGTGATCCGGCGGTGTGCTACGCAACAATACCCGATGGCTAAGCTGCCATTTCTTATCGACGGAAAGAATCTAACTCTCTTTACGGGCTTACGGCGTGACCTTCCGTGGTAGAATGGGTTGGTATTTATAAGAGAAATAGTGGTCATTTTCCTTATTAGATGGTGATACGACATCTTTCCTATTGGGTGTGGAGTTTCATTTTCCTTATCATGGACCGACTCTGAAAGGATAATGGAGGAGTTGTGATCGTGTGAGATCCTTCTTTCCTAATATGTGGGATGCGGATCATGGAGACTAGGCACCTTTCCTTTTTCATGAGTTTTTGGGCCACCTATATCACTTGGTTATCTAACAGTGGCTGATTCTCGATCCGGGCCCATGTGCTCGCATGGGTAGATCCTCCGCTGGCCGAGCTATTTCATCGATTCGTACTCCAACTCCTTCATAAGGCGAGGTTCGACCTCGTGTCTCGGGTTTGCATTCTAGGCATGTGCGCGTGTTGTTATCCGCTCCATCATAAGAAAATATCATTTTTGTATTTTTTTTTTTTTTCTAATGCTTTTCAAGTTCAAATAGAGCTTCTTCTTTTTTAACTTATGTATAAGTCCTGCTTTGTCCAAAATAAGAAAATGAGCAAATGAAAATGCGGGGCACTTCTAGCCTGTCCACGAGATATACGTAATCGGGAAATGTGAGCTTACTCATGAGTCGCTTCGCTGCTCGGCCATTGAAGCTCAGTCGAACTCGCTTTATTAAGAACGAAACGAAGCCTAACATCATTTTGAGGCTCGTAAGTTAAATGAGCCGAGCTCGAGCACCCTCAAACTCCTACTTAGTCACCGTAAACGTGCTCGTGAATAGCTCGTGAGCAAGCTCGCAACTGTGCTCGTGGAACCAAGCTCGCGTGAATTGTGCTCAGAACACGGAGAAGGCTCGATGCACAACAAATTTTTCCTATAAATGAACATGATGAATATTTTAACTCGAACTTCAATCAAGTTAATTTAACTTTTATCGTCGGTCTTTTAATTTAGCTGTGAGTGTCAAGTTATTTTAGATTTAACATTTTCTTTAATTCGAACATCATTTTCAGGCTCGAAAAGTTAAACGAGCCGAAATCTCGAGCACTTCTCAAACTTAGCTCACAACTCAGAACAGTTCGTGAATAGGCTCGTGGAGTAAGCTCCATTAACCAAAGCCTCGTGAACCAAGCTCGCGAACAAAGTCAGAAGTTAAACGAAACAGCCCGAAAGACTCTCAAACTCCTGGGCCGTCACCAGAACAGGCTCGAACAAGCCTCGAGCCTACCCTTGAATGGCCGAGCCGAGCCCGCCCAATACCTCTGGCCGACTCCTACCCTGCCACACCCCTAATGAGATATAATCTAGAACAATATAAATTATTTTTATATTCCTTGGTTGGATCAAAAAAATAAAACTCTCCCACTTCATTTTCCATTTGTCATGTGTCATATGGACATATACACTATATGGCAAATGTCATACCACATCTAACCTTACCATATGCACTCATCTAAGCTTGTCATATGACACCACTTTACGTGTCATTCGATACTCATACCTCGAAATACGTAAATTTCTAAGTAACTAAATTTCGTGAGACGATTCCAACGATGAAATTCATTTCATTATCCGATATTTAGAAAATTTCAAGTTTTTAACTTATACTATAATAATAAATTATCGTTTTACTTTTTTTTTTTAAATTATATTTTTCTTGGATTTTACAATTAATCTCAAAAAAATTCTATTCAATATTAAATAAAAAAACAAATGCGACCTAAATTTGTTAAATTAATTCACGTGTATTTTTTTAAGACGTATAATAAATAATGGCCAAGTAATTTTATAGTTATAGAAGATAGACAATGGAAGGGAAATAAATTTCGGAGCCACATGCCTCGAATTATGTGCTTATTTTCTATGCACAGGTCACATCACGTTTCAAATTTCCACCTTCAATGCCAATACTATAGCCAAGCATAGGCACTGATGCGAGTCGAGCTTCGAGTTCAATCGAGCTCGAAATAGCCTTACTCGAAGTCAGCCTCACTCGACCTCGTTAACATTCAGCCGAGATCGGTACCGAGTCGAGCTCTGATCGAGCCGAGTCCGAAGAGGCCGCGAAATAGTCTCGCTTCACAAGATCCCTAATTATTATATATATCCAACTTTAGACCTATTGTATTTTTAATATATATATATATATATATATATATATATATATATATATATATATATATATATATATATATATATATATACACACGTTTATAATACTAACTTATTAATATAATTTATGTATCAATATCCTATTATCTTACATCTTTTCTTTAAAAGAAAATTAATTATTTTTAAGCTCATCCCTACAGGTATATAAAATTAAAAAAAAAAAAACTTTAAAATTTTATATATAAAAATATTCAGCTTTCATGATTTTTCACATTGTAGCTTACGGTAGCCAAGCTGACTCGATCGCTTAACATTTCGAGCCGAAGCCAATCCCGAAATGAGCTCACACGAGTCAAGTTTTGATCGAATAGCTCGAAAGAAATTTCACTAGCTGTCTCTGCCTCATTAACACCCCTAACTATTTCCACCTACTAACAGTAATAATGGAAACTCTTTTCAGACCTGCAGATCTGCAGATGCAACGTGCAAGGCCTTCACATAATTTAATAATGGAAACTCCTTTTCCAATACTCTTTCGTTTTTTTCAGCAATTTCTAAAAGATTCATATTTTATTCAAACCTCGAGGATTTCCTTTATATGAACCACATAATTTATTGATGCCTTCATCTTTACCCATGTGGTTCCGGCTTTGAATTGCTCCAATTTCATCTCCACATCCAATCATTTTTTTTATGCCACAGAAAATAAAGATTGCAATCATCTTATTTTTAAATTATTAAAAAAAATTATCAATAATGGAATCTTTAGAAAAAAAGGAAATTAAAATGATAACACAACTCATTCTTAATTTATAATTGATAAAGAAGAATCTTGAATATAAATTAAATTAATAATACAACTCATTATCGATCATTTTTATATGTGATTAAATTAAAATCATCTTCAACAAACCATCACATGTAACTTGGCTTGTAATGGGACTCCGTTAAAGGAGATTGAAGGAGAAAGGTTATGAAGGAGGGAAGGAAATGGGAGATGGAGGAGAAGTACATGGGCATGGACGATGGTTGTATTAATAAATAATAATAGAGAAAAGAAAGTGGGTAAATCAGTAGATGGGGAGTGAGTGTATTGAAATAGTACTAATTACAGGACAACTTTAACGTGAGGCATGCAGAAATTAGGAGGAAGTTGGTTAGATTTTAGGTTATTAAAATGACAATAATAGCAATGAATTCGTTTTCATGTTAAAATCTTATCCTAAAAAAAATTCCTAAAATATTCTATAAAAAAATACCTAAATTCGCTAAAAATCCCCCCTCACCCCCATCTTCCTCCATCCGCTCTCTCTCTCTCTCTCATTGGCCCAATTGCATATAGGCAGAGAGGGAGATGGGATTAGTTGGGTAGAGAGTTGGAGGATAGGGGATAAGGAAAAATAATAATAATAAAAAATAAAAAATTTAATAATAATAAATAAATGAGAAGATAAATTTTAGGTTCGATACATTTATAAATATAAGGGAAGAGCTAAGTCAGCTCAAGTTTATATAAATTCAGAGTTTTTTATTATTAGATTTAAATTCTTATTATTTTTAAGAATGAGATTCATAAAAAAGATGTTATAATATTTCAATTCAATAATTAAAAAACTTAAACTTTATAAACTGAGTTTTTTTTCAATCAAATCCTAAATCTAAAGACATTTTCTGTTAATAAAAAATTGATAATTGACCTTCTACTTTTAGTCTTTTATATGTTAGCGGCTCAAATAAACATAATTTTAATAAACATCATATTAAAGCGTTGTTTTTGGATATTTTTATTATAATATTAAAATCATATAAATTAATTTCATGAATTTTAATAAATTTAATTAAAATAATTAATAGATTTGGATACACTTTGATTTCTACGATCTTTCAAAATAAATATATATAAACTATTTTTCAGTTTTTGTAATTGTTAATTTTGAAAAAGAAAAACTAAAAATGTTTGTATATTAAATAGGGAAAAAAATAATACAGTTGTTTTTATTTTTACTTTTTGAATAAAGCTTTTAATTTTTGTAGGTGGGAGCGGGAGTCATATATTGTTGGTTGGGTAGATGTTAATTTTACTTTTTAATTTACTTAAAAAAAATTTAGAAATCACACGAATACATCTTTATTTGTTATTAAATTTTTAAAATTATGTCATGTATCAAAATTGATTATGTATTTTATAGATATTTAAACATGGAATGGATCAAATCTTAAGATAGCTGGAAGAGAGGTTTATAGAGATTAGGTCCTGGAAAGAGGAAAAGCAGCCATTAAAGCCTGTTTTACACTTGACACAATACACACACTATAATCCATGTGAGGAAGGAATATTCCAAGGGTTGAATGGAGGCATGCCAATTGCCAGGCTCCTGTTGCACTGTGCTTTCACCATGGCATCCCAAGCACATTTGTAAGACACTGCAAAAGAAATACTATAATAAATTAATAGGCAAAGTTCTGTACTCTGGAATTATTCTTGTTGCCTTTACGGATTCTACACCATTCTTTTGTCTTTTTTTCATAGTATTAAGGTTAGATCTAAGCCGAAATTAAGGTATTTCCTTAGTTGTGTGTGTATTTTTTTGTAACTTTGTTTTAAAACTTGGAAAGTATTAAAAACAAAGATAAAAAAAGAAAATAAAGAAAATAAGTGAAAAGAAAAAATTTAAAAATAAAAATAAAAATAAGTATAAACTTAATAAATTAATTATATATATTTATTCAAATTCATTTTATATATATGATTAAAATTCTTAAAATATATAAAATTTGAGAAATCTTACTATATTTGATTTTAATTTATTTTTTACCTTTAAACCATAAATGAAAATATCATTTTTGTATTTTTTTTTTTCTAATGCTTTTCAAGTTCAAATAGAGCCCCTTTTTTCTTCTTTTTTTTTTTTTTAGTCCTGCTTTATCCAAAATAAGAAAATGAGCAAATCCAAACAAGGGGATTGAGATGCGGGTCCATGAGATATAATCTAGAACAATATAAATTATTTTTATTTAATTTAAGAGAGTAACAACTGCGAGAATCCTCGAATCAATTCAAAATATTAATTCCCTTTTGGAGGGGCTTGAGTAATGAGCCCCGTCCTCCATAATATAAATGGTCTGTCAATCAAGTGATTTATTCACAAAGGTCAGTACATAATTACTTGGAAGGTGGGTCTAAAAAATCATAATAAATAGAAGAGAAGGACAATTTTATACTGGAGAGGGAGATGGGATTATTTGGGATTGGGTGAGCAGAGAATGAGTGGAGAAGAAAAAATAATAATAAAAAAAAATAAAAAATTTAATGATTATAATATATAGAAGGTAGAAGTACGGATAAAAATATCCGATATATCTGCCGATATATTTTCATCGATACTCCAGAATGCTCGACACGAGATATCTAAGACTGGCAATCGTTCAGCGAAAATCGTAAAAATCGATAATATCGATATATCATTAATATATTCCAAGGCTTTGACCCATATCACAAATATCGCGCCTATCAGATAACTGCACGTTACTTAATTTTTCAAAATATCTAGAGATATAATTTTATTATACTCCAGACATTTAAATAATGACTAAATCTCGACTCGATCCAACGGTTATTATCGATCCCAACACTTAAAGACATCATCAATTAGATTTACACAAAAATGAAATCCAACGGCTATAATTAAATTACAAAGATTTTTTGACCATCCAACGACTATTTTGACAAAAAAAATAATCTATAAATACGTCTAAAATCATTCAATTTGATCACAAATTCTCTCAACCCATATCCAATCTTCATTTAACTAAAAAAAAAAATTCCTTTGTGATAGTTAATATGATACTTTCATATTTTAAATTAGTTAATTTAGTAATAATATATTAATAAATTAACATTTCATTAATAATATATTAATAAATATTAATAATATTCAAACGCAAAGACATTGATAAACCCCTAATTTCTATCCATCGAAAAGTTGCCATATAAGCTCAAGATATTTACGCATTTATAATGCTCGATCCTATAATCAATATTATCGAAACACCATGCCTTTGAGATGGTAGTATCGTTTTATCAAGACAGATCCTCTATCAAATTTCGTAATCGGGTTTCACATCAATCTTCATTCGATTTTAAGTTTATTATAATGTAATTTCAATATATATTTGATTATTAATGTCATTTTTACACTTTTGTAAGATCACGAATTTCAGCATTTTTATTAATTTCCGATATATCGATATTCATATAAAATATCCACCGATATATTCGATATATCCGATTAAACTATATTTTCATCTCGTAAGTAGTAAGACAAATTTTAAGGTCAATGCCTTTTTATAAATCTAAAGACATTTTCCACACGTACCGAGAATTGATCGTCCACTTCAAATAAACATAATTGTTTTTAATAAACATTATATTAAAGCATTGTTTTTTTCTGAAATTTTTATTATTATATTAAAATCATATAAAATTAATTGCATGAAATCTAATAAATTTAATTAAAATAATTAACAGATTTGGTTACACTTTGATTTCTACAATCTTTCAAAATAAATATATTTAAACTATTTTTCAGTTTTTGTAATTGTTAATTTTGAAAAAGATAAACTAAAAATGTTTATATATTAAATAAAAAGGGAAAAAATAATACAGTCGTTTTTATGTTTACGTTTTTAATAAAGCTTTTAATTTTTGTAGGTGGGAGCGGGAATTATATACTGTTGGTTGGGTAGATGTTAATTTTGCTTTTTAATTTACTTTAAAAAATTAACTTTCAAAAAAAAAAAAAATAGAAATCACACGAATACATCTTTTATTTGTTATTAAATTTTTTAAATTATGTCATGTATCCAAATTGATTATTTATATTATCGATATTTAAATATGGAATGGATCAAATCTTAAGACAACTAGAAGAGAGGTTTATAGAGATTAGGTCCTGGAAAGAGGAAAAGCAGCCATTAAAGCCTGTTTTACACTTGACATAATAATAATAATTATAATCCATTAGAGGAAGGAATATTCCAAGGGTGAAGATATTTATGTTTGTTTATCCTGAAAATGGAGGCATGCCAATTGCCAAGCTCCTCTGCTGCGCTGTGTTTTCTCAAGTATTACATCCCAAGTTAATATTTGTAAGACCTCAAAAAGAAAATTACTATAATAAAATTAATAGGCAAAGTTCTCACCCCTGTAATCATTCTTGTTGCCTTTACCAATTCTATACTTGTACACTTGTGACACCCCAAATCCGAAGGTCCCACTGATAATCAATCTACTAATTTCAGATTTCTGACGATCCGATAATTACATCACATGTCCCATTTATCTAGATCCATATTTAAAAAATCGTTGGTAATCTTCTTCTTTATTCTGAATTTCACCTAACATACAACATATAACAATATAATCATAACTCATCCGCGCCTCAACATAAGTCGTATCGACCCATGTGTGACGCCCAAAACTCTGTTCTCGATAACCTCATTAACTGCTGAATACCTCCCCGTGATCGTAACCCAACACCACTCACGAAAAATCTACGTAGCCTCCCAGACGTGAGCCTCTACCCAAATACAACCCGTCCCAAACAATAAACAACGACCACACCACCCACACGCGAGTAAAATAATCGGCCACTCGACCCCTCGCATCAATACTCACAACATACATCAACTATACTACCATAGTTCAAGAGTTAATAAATCACTCTTAATTCAACATATATTAAAATGTACAATTTCTAATACATGTTATACAAAGGTCTCTGCCAAAGCCACAACCCGGCTTTCTTCTAAACGCGGCCTCTAGTGAGCGTCGTCCTCCTGTACACTCCCTGTACCTGAAATAGTGATCCGACAGGTCGTAAAGAATGCCCAACAGAAAGAATTTCCTGCTACGGGTTACTCCCCACTCCAAGTGGCACATGTCGCGGCAAACAATCACACTCAAGTAAATACACGATCCTACTCAATGTCTACACGCCAATCCCATGTCTCAAGCCCCTCACCGACTCCTCACACGCCAAGCCAAATGCGAGAAACATGCTTTCAAAACAAAAGTTTTTTGTTCTTGAAACTTACCGCCGAGTTTCTGAAAATATCGGACTACCCTCCGTGCGACCACGGATAACTCTCTCAAATACCATTGGCCCTCATCCGCCGACCATTGACAACTCTCCAAGGTAATTCTTCTGAAAATTCTCCTTTGATATTCCTTTCTTTCACAAACATTTTCACTTTTGTTTTCTTTCACTACGACTCACCCTAATATTCTAGGTGCCCTAATGCATATGGAATGACATACAATTCCAATAATTCATGCTAATATATAAAACATGTATATATTAACATAACTAATCTCACACAATTCATGTTATTAAATTCACATCACAACACCAAAATTAGCTCACATGCTAATTAACAAATACAAGCACCATTTCTACACTCAACACAAAAATCATACCAAAATCACGTGAACAAAGGAAACCCTGCTGGTACTGCTCACTCCGCCACATAATTAGGATTTTCAATTCTGGCCTGTTCTTGAGATCGATAACACCCGCTCTAGGCCTCAACAAATCTCCATCCATAAATGGCCCTACCAAAGAATAAACCAAGTAGAAAAAGATCCCTACCTCGAGTTGTCTAACTCCACCAAACCTGTCCACGCCGTAGCCCTCGCCGCAGAGAACTTACTTCGCCCAAAGCTTAACCGACGATCCGAATCCAGAGTAAATCTGCAGGTAAGGTAGTTCTCTCTCTCTCTCTAAAACTTCAAACCAGCCACCCACTGCACGTTTTTTGCTTGTTTTGCTTTCAAATGGAGAATATAACTATTCCCATTTTTGTCTTTATCCAATTAAACATTTCAATAATTCCCTCTGTGTCCCTAAGGTTTGAATTTTTGACATATGGCTTAATCTAAACCGTTCATTTCCATCATCTCTCTAATCATGCAACATGTGTCACATGAGTACATGTAAGAGCGACTTTGTCACATCACACGCCTTCACAAAGCCGCGATAAAGACCCGACACCGTGTGTCTCGAAACGCTGGGAATTCCGACCGTCTCAAAGATTCGACGAATTTGACGCGGGTAATAGATTTCGCGAGACGATTCCAACGGTGAAGTCCGTTTCATCATCCGAGATCTAGAAAAATTTTGGATTTTGACCGAAATTACAATTTTACCATTTTTTAGAAAATTTGAATTTTCCAGGGTTTTACATTCTCCCCTCCTTAAAAGGAATTTCGTCCCGAAATTCTGGACAATCACAACAAACCACAAGCATATGCAACGTGCACCATGCCATGCATGTAAACTAGTCATTTAAGTATTAAACGACTAAACCACGTACCTTCATCCCTAAACAAGAAGGGATAGGTGGCCCGCATCCTGTCCTCGCGCTCCCACGCCGACTCTTCCACTCCACTGCCGCCATATCACCCTCACTAAATTTTTCACCTGGGCTCAGGCCGTAGTGCCGATCCCTATTATCCATAATGCACACTGTCCCTCCTCCTCGAAGGTCTCATCCGTGTCAACCTCAATCTCTCCCAATCCACTACATGAGTCGGATCTCGAGTACCTCCTATATTGAAGACGTGAAATACCTCGTGGACACTGACATGTTAGGCAGAAGTTAACCCAGACGCTTATCGCGCCTGGTCTCCTCGAAAGTATCTCGAAGGCCCAATGAATCTCTACGATAACTTTCCGCACACGAACCCGACCACCTCCTTGCATCACCTTCAAGAAGACGTGATCTCCAACCTCGAACTCTAAGGGTCGATGTCGCACAAGATAGCCTTTCCGCCGCCTAAGCCATGAGAAGACGCCGTCAGATCAAGCTCACCTTCCTGAGGTGCTCTAATCGATCGTGAATTTGATGGAGCTCTCTTCCACCCTGGCCCAACATATCTATGACTCCGCATGGCCTCCCATACACGCCTCTATGATGCCATCCTCGTATACTCTCCCGATAACTGCTTTTGTAGGCGACTCCACTAAGGGCGTGCTCTTCCCAACTAATTCCTTACGATCCAGAGACGCATGCTCACAGTGACGCCCTCTAACACCGTATACCCTCTCCGACTGACCATCAGTCTGTGGGTGGAAAGTCGTACTCATGGTCACCGCTGCTCCATAGCCTGGAAACTCTTCCAAAAGTGTGTCAGAAACCTCTGGTCCCTTCCGACACTACGGATACTCTGCATCTATGTAAACAACGACTTCGAATATATAACCTGAAAATCTCTCCAATGCGAAGGTCACTGCACGGCTAGAAAATGTGCCACTTCGCGGAGCCATCACCTATCACCCATACCGCATCATGTCCTTGCTGTCCGTGGCAAGCTGGTCACAAAATCCATCGTGACACGCTCCCACTTCCACTACCACCTCCAATGGTCAAGTAGCCATGTCGGGCTTCTCGTGCTCAAATTTCTTAACTACGACACGTGAGACATCGGGGTCAACAAAGTCCTTTACGCAAGGTCTCTTCACTTCCAATAAGATCGTGACGAAGATCCTAAAGACATCTTTTTATGCCAATTCGATGCACTAAATGTATATAGTTGAAACTCCTCGAGAATCTCCTAAACGCAGAACTGGGAACCACTACCCGTTCTCTATACCGAAGACCACCATCCGCGGGACTGCCCCAACCCTCATCAATTGCATTGACCGCACCCTGGGCCCCCGATGGACACTCCATCTCCGTCCCGGTCCCTAGACTCGACCACTCTACCCGCAATGAGACTAGCTACTTAAACTCCCAACGCACCCGAGCCCGCCACTGCATCAGAGCCTAAATCATTCCATGGGCCTTCGAAAGCATCCGCCACTCCCCGGAAGCCATACCAGCCAACGCTCCCCGTGACTTCCCGACTATGCATCAGCTCACTACATTCGCCACTGTGACGGTAACGCAAAGTGAAGTCATAATCCTCTGAACTCCATCCATCCGTGTTCCTCATATCAGGTCCCGCGTGAAAATATACTTCATAATTCTTCCAGGTCCGAGCACACCTCAACCGCTCACTATATAAATAAGGCGCCTAAATCTTCAAGGCGAAGACTACGAACACCAACTCCATATCGTGATGTGGGGTAATTTACCATGATTCTTCAATCGATGGGAACCATAAGCCACACCTCCTGACGCACCAAACACATCCCACCCTACTCGAGGCATCACAATACAATGTGTACCCCTGTCCCCTGTCCGGGACTATTAAGATAGGGGTTGAAGTAAGCCTCCTCTTCAACTCCTTAAATGCATCCTCGCATCGGTCATCCCACTCAAACTCAATTCCTCCGGGGTCAATTCAGCATAAAAAGCGTTTAACGGGGAGAGATCCTCAATGAATTTCCTGTAGTACCTAGTCAATCCCAAGAAACTACGTATCTCGAAGACTCCGACTTCAGCCTCCCAACTCATCACCCGCCGACCTTCTCTGGGTCCACTGACACGCCTAATGCTAACACCACGCGTCCCAAAATCTCACCTCGCAGTTTCTCAAAACTCGCACTTACTGAACTTGGCGTACAATTGATGGTCTCTCAACAACTGTAATACAATCCTCAAGTGATACTCATGCTCCCACTCTAACTGGGAGTAGATCAAAATGACATCCACGAAGACCACGACAAACTGATCCAAATAGGGTTGGAATACCCTATGCATGAGGTCCATGAATGCCGCTGGCATATTCGTCAATCCAAAGGGTAGCACTGTAAACTCAAAGTGCCCATAACGCGCTCCTAAATCTGCTGTCTTAGGGATATCCTCTGTCTCCTAACCCTCACCATGGTAACCAAAGGCGAAGGTCTATCTCTGGAGTGCACTCGCCTCCCAACCGATCAAATAAACGCCAATCCTTGGCAATGGGTATTGATTCTTGACCGTAACCCTGTTCAACTATCAGTAGTCAATGCACAATGTAAATGGCTGGTCTTGTCCTTATTCTTGCAACAACCCGAGCGCCTACGCGGGCAAGCTCTGCCTAAAGAACCCTCATTCAAAGAGCTCATGTAATTGACTCGAGTTCCCCGTAACTCAACTCGTGCAATCCTGCGTGAGTCATAGAAATGGGCGTAAGTACCAGGTGTAGCTTCGATAACAGTCTACAACCTCCGCGAGGCAATCTGTGAGCTCATCCGAAAAACATCCTCATACTGAAACTACTCGAGGTAGATCTAAGTCTAGTCTCACTGGTCTCTCTGGGTAAGGTCATAGCCAACCCACCAACTCCGTCCCCGACACTGACACGATAATCGCCCGGGGAAAAATATCATGCTTGTCCCCTAAAATACAACACGTGCATCGTCTCCGCAGATAGCTAGAATCTCCTACGCCACACCTGATAACTAATTCTCGTAGTCAAGCCACCAATCCATCCCCAGATGACATCGAACTCGACATGTCCATGACCCCAGTCCACTGTGAGTAAAATCCCGGAGATCTCTAACTCGCAACCACGACATATCATTCCTATCCTCGCCCTAATCCCTAGGGGAGAACTCACATACAAGGGCTCCTCCAAGGCCTCAACCTCTAAGCCCAACTCTATCACAACTGATGCAGCATCTCTAAGGTGTAAACACAACCTCGAGACACTATTCACATACCGAAAAATTTTATACACTATGTCCATGCATTCATAGTAATGCAGTATAATTTCATATATTAAATCATATGCAACAAAAAAATTTATTTATTTATTTCCATTTTAAAAAAAAAATTATTTTATTTTATTTTATTTATTTATTTTGGAAAACCCGTGAATGTTCGTGGAACAAAGGTTCATAAATAGTGTCCCAAACAAGGGTCAAAACAATGCACCGAGTCAAAACTGGGGTCGAGTGCACAAGGTAATCTACCCCTTAGCCTTGCCGCACAAAGCCGTTACGACACCGCGCCACGGTCGTGGCACGCGCTGGGCCGCATTCGGGCCTCCTCCCCTCGCCAGAAAGCACAGGTCTCACAGAACATACAGATGCGCTGCTCAGGTCACACACACGCTTTCACCCCGGCCAAGAGAGACACTTCAGACGCAACCTCGAGTCCCTCCCGCTGCACCCAGTGGCCGTGTCAGCGGCGCATTAACGCTCGTCAGCAAGACCAGAAACAGGAAGACGCCGTCGTTGTCGCAGCCTTGTATCGCAGCCCGCCGCGCTTATATTGTGACACAACCTGACGCCCCCAACCACAATACAATTCTTTGTATCGCGACCGCCGTGCCATGCGCAAGACACCGGCTTGCGACGCCTCCCGCACGCAGCCTGGCCAGGAGGCTAGGGCCATACCGTGGCCTCATCCGGCCGTGTCGTGGCCTGTCTCGGCCGTATCGTGGCCGAGTCCTCGGGCGCCCGCGCAGGCCGTGCCGCCTCACTGTGCCCTATGTCATGATACACTCCATTGTATCGCGGATTCAACACAGCAACGCATCCCAAACCGCACTCAGTGCATTCACTTTTCTTTGTTCTAACGACCAGACTCACAAAGATATATGGCAGCAGGTGATATATATAAGATATATGTTACACATATTATATATATATAATACATACATGATATGTTATGTTACATATATATTTCATACTTAGGTGAGACAATGAATCCCATTGTACTCACTTGATTTATTTCCCAGCATTATTACAAAGACAAAAATCTCCACACATCATTTTTCTACTATCTCACCTGCAACCAACAATTGTCAATAATATACATATACTATACAACATTTATCACCTGTCGGGAATTTATACTTTATCGACAATCAGATAATCGTCATGCCATCAAAACAATCCACGGGCCCCCTCCGACGTGAATTGTTGGACAATCTCCTTAACACAATTCTCCTGAAATCTTCGCGAAATTCCTTTCACAATATTTTCCTTTTATTTTCTTTCACATTACGCACTCACCCTAATATTCTAGTGGCGCCCAAAGGCATACGAATGCATTATGCCAATCCCAATAACTACGCTTATAATATATAAAACATATATATATTAACATAATTAATTCACACAATTCATGTTATTAAATTCACATCAATAACACCACAATTAGCTCACATTGGCTAATTAACAAATACAAACAATTCATTTTGAATCACTCAACAACACAAAAATCACGTGAATGCTGAAACCCTGCCGACACCGTTCAGCGTACCACAATTGGGTGGGA
Source organism: Tetrastigma voinierianum (assembly GCA_016808115.1). NCBI lineage: Eukaryota > Viridiplantae > Streptophyta > Magnoliopsida > Vitales > Vitaceae > Tetrastigma > Tetrastigma voinierianum. The sequence continues at coordinate 76,660 of JAEQBH010001754.1, forward strand.
TTTCTTCACTTGCTCAAAGCTTTCGGCATCGAGCAATACGATCTTCTAGCCTCAACAAATCTCCATCCATAAAATGGCCCTAGCTAAATAATAAACCAAGTAGGAAAATATCCCTACCTCTTGAGTTGTCTACCACCAAATCGTTGTCCACGCTGCAGCTCGGCCGCGTAAAACAACTTTACTTCGTCCGCCGAACCGACAATCCGAATCCAGTAGAAATCTAGAGAGAAGAAGCTCTCTTTCTCTCTCTCTAAAATTTCAAACCAGCCACCCACTGCACGTTTTTTTGCTTGTTTTGCTTTCAAATGGAGAAGATAATTATTCCTATTTTTGTCTTTATCCAATTAAACATTTCAATAATTCCCTCTATATCCCTAAGTTTTGGATTTTTGACACATGTCTTAATCTAAGTTGTTCATTTCCATCATCTCTCTAATCATGCAACATGTGTCACATGAGTACATGTAGTAGGTGACTTTTGTCACATCACACGCCTTTCACAGCTGCTTACCACACCCGACACTCTACGTTTAAACGCCGGGAATTCGACAATTCTCGAATTTGACGAAATTCGACGTGATAGCTAGATTTCGCGAGATGGTTCCAACGGTGACATCCGTTTCGTCATTCGAGATCTAGAAAAATTTCAGATTTTGACCGAAATTACCATTTTACCATTTTTTAGAAAATTTGAATTTTTCAGGGTTTTACAACAGGGTCCATCTGTCCATATCCCCAATATACAACTATATCACAACTACTCGTGGACACCGAGTTACTCGGTACTATCTCAAACATCCCTTTACCGGGATCCTTTCATTCATATTTAAATCTAAAATATGAAAGTAAAACACTTAATTACAACCCGTAAGAGTCCGATCATGACTCTCTTACCATAATTACATACCCGATTATTTATACAATAGTCCCAAAAGAATTTAATTACAATTATTTTATACAAAATACTTTTTACAAAAGTAATATCAAGGCCACACATCTGCGCCTCTTAGTAATCCCACTGGGTGAAATAATAGCCTCCCCCGTACACTCCCCAGACTGGAAAGTGGTCCACAATCCGGTGAGCAATAATTCAAGATAAAATTCCTCCTACAAGGGCTACTCCCACCTAAATACACATGAAATGGCGTACATAAACATCAAACCATATTCCATATAAATAACGCAATCTCATATGGAATGTTCCGTGTCATGCATGAGATGAGACTCCTCATGCTTATAACCCGAGTCCCGACCGACTCCCTCACACTTGCAACACTAAGGGTGAAAAACCAGTCATTGGTGACTTAAACCATTGGACAACCCTCCAATTTTTAATTTATCAAATCCCGTGTGTTTATTTAGGTTGCGACTCTGGTCTCACCCCAGCTTCGCAACGCCTTCCGACACTTCTCACTCGAACTTTTCATCGCTGGATACATATGTTCACCAAGAATAAAATTATGGTTTTCACACTTCGAACTTTCATCACGATACATACGTCTCGACTGTAAGAATAAAATTGTAAGATTTAAATTTCGTGGGAGATCTCGCCCCCATCTTGCTTCACCCAAACACACGTGATTTATTATTATTATCGTTTTACACAACCGTGAATCTAGATTTTGGACGTTGTCCCATTTCCGAGCTCACCACTCATTCACCAAGAACGGTGAATAATAGTACCATGCACCCACACCCGACTCTACGTGATGTGACCGTGTATATGAAATGCAATCATGCCATTTCATGCGATGTTATGCTACATGCACAATAAGAGCTACATGCAACATTTATAAATTTAAGATAATTATATTTTCTACATATAATTTCCATTTATCATCATTTCCATGTTAATACGTCACGCAAGCATATATTAACATGATTTTTTTTTTACAAACAACAACATGTTATTTAATATTTTACAACAATAACACACAAAATGGCTCAAATCTCGAACCCACATAATACATGGCACCTCTCAGCCTTCTTACTAAGCCACACCGAATTAATTGGGATACCAAAGCATACCATAAACTCGCATCGTCTCCGAGATCTAAACTAAACCTCAAGATCCCATTGCCCAAAACTGCTCCGAAAATTCATTCTAACTGCTCAAAACAAATTCAAAATTCAATCGAATCGGTCCGAAAATAGTCTTGAAATTCCGCCAAATTATCCAAACAATCCTAGTACCTTAAAATTTATACACTCGCATAAAAAATTTGGGACTGGAATTTACTCGCCTCTTACGCTCTAAGAAAACCTCAAGCCATTAAATAACCTTGTTAAATAACATAAGTGTGCTAAATTCTACCCCATGTAGCCACGAAACCCAAAGATTCATCACAGAGCTCTCCTCACGCGCATCAACTTTACCTTACATGATAAAAAACCTACGATCCAATTTCCGTATCATGTAAAGAAGTTTAAGAAAGAAAAAAATTATTTCTTTCTACGAACTGTCTCGACCGAAATTGCCTTATCCTCTTTGACTTTGAGTTTTTTTTTTTTTTTTTTGTTATTTATTTATTTATTTATTTATTATTATTATTATTTATATGAGTCATATTATTTTATTCGGATCCGTTTTTATCCCAAAACAATTTATTTATTTTCGGCTTACTTTATTTTAAATAAACTTAAACAAGCTTCATTTAACTTTCGAGATTCGTGAAAAATCTCAATTCCTAAAATCACCGACGACTTATCACCCGTAAAATCGTAAATATTCCCGCTTGTCTCGTAATTCGACGGCCTTTCAGTCACTGATTTCACGGCATCAATTCAACAGCCAGCCCTGCTTTCACATCCGGCATCTCGAGAATTTTCGGTTTTCAATCAAAATTATCATTTTATTTTTTTTTCGAAAATTCAGATTTTCTAGGGTTTCACAACACCATTCTTTTCTCTCTTTTTTTTTTTCATAGTATTAAGGTTAGATCTAAGCCTAATCAATAAAAGAAATTAAGGTATTTCCTTAATTGTATTTTCTTTAACCTTTGTTTAGAACTTGAAAAGTATTAAGAATCAAGATAAAAAGAAAAAGTGGAAAGAAAAAAATTTGAAGAAAAATAAAATAAGTATAAACTAAATAAATTAATTTTATATATTTATTCAAATTCATTTATATAAGGATTAAAAAAATTAAAAAATATATAAAATTTTCAAAAATCTTAATTATATTTATTTATTTTTATATTTTTTTTACCGTTAAACCAAATATGAAAATATCACTTTCGTATTTTGTTTTTCTTTTACTTTTTAAGTCGTGCTTCATCCAAAATAAGAAGTTGAGCAAATGGAAACAAGGGGACTGAGATGCGGGTCCATGGGAGATAATTTAGAACAATATAAATTAATTTTATTTAATTTAAGTGCGGAACAGCTGCGAGAATCCATGTAATCAATTCAGAATATTAATTCCCTTTGCAAGTCTATGATACCTATAAATTTATATAATTTAATAAGCTTTAAAAAAATTAGCTAAAGAAATAAATAACAATATACCATTTTTATTTAATTTAAGGTGGAACAGCTGGTGAGAATCCATGGAATCAATTCAAAATATTAATTCCCTTTAAAGTCTTCCGATACCTACAAATTTATAATTTAATACGCTTTAAAAAATATTAGCTAAACATGAGGCTTGCAGTGAGCCTGTCCCCTCTATAATATAAAAGGAAACCACAAGAAGGGCGCGTCAATCAAGAGATTTATTCACAAAGGTCAATAGATAATTCCTTGGAAGGTAAGTCTAAAAAATGATAATATAAGAGAAGAGAAGGACAATTTTATAATAATGGGTTTAATCGTAAAAATCTCGTTCGCATATGTGAACGAATTTTATATCGTTAGATTCTCAAAGTTTTCTTGAAATTTGAGTTTTTTCAGACAAAATTTAATCTATATGGTAAAATTTTCTTATATCTCAAAAAAAAAAAAAAAAAACTAGATTTTATATGTAATGTTTTGTATATAAGAAAGTCAGAACTCGAACTCTTACGAACTATTTACAAATTCCAGACATTTTCTAAAAAATATATATGCATGAACGATCCCAATGAATGGACTGATATAGAATGGGAATATGCAATACCCACAGTATTCCGCGCATCGGGACAAAGGTCAAGTTAACTTGACCGAGTTTTAAAAATGCCACACAATAATAATAATATATTTTCTGGGCGCATTCACAACCCGAACACCAAATGCAATAGGTCGAAATAACAAATTCAAACATGATCCAATTAATAATCGCAGAATACGGTATAAAGCATACTCAGAACTCGTTTTTTATTAATTTCAGAATTTTAAAATAATATAAATTATAACTACTTCATCAATATTTAACATAAATGATATATAATAAAATGATCTAGTTAAATATTAATTAAAATAATAACTAAACCGATCAAATTCATGTTATGTGGATTGACATGAATATAACTTGTTTATTAAACCAAGTATGAGGGTGATCATGAATTTGACCTAAACACATAAACTGGTCAATAATGAATTTGACCTACACGTGTCGAATTCATGTCATGGTTGTATCAAATTTTACCCTGGGGCTTTAGACATTTAAATAAAAAGAAAATACCATTAAATTAGAAATGTTTAGAATATTCCTAAATCTAGTATAGCTTTTGCCATACTCGATCTAAAAGTCATTTTTGAAGAGACAATTTCTACGTTTAAAATATATTTTCTAATTTTAAAATTTTGAATGTGTCGAAAAGTCATTTTCAATATACACTTCGTAATTTTAAAATTTTGAATTACACTTAAACACTTATAATTTTCAAAATTTCAATTTGGGGATTAAATTGTCTCTAGCACTTTCTAAATTTGCCAAATGTTATATTAAAATGACAATAAATACCTTCATAATTTTAAAATTTTCAATTTATATCAAAATATCTTTCGTTAAACACTTTCTAAAAAATTCAAAACCATTATTCAACAAGAGACGAAAAGTTCGCTCTTCACAGACATTTTCTAAAAGCTTCAAAAAGCCGAAAGATATTTCGGGCGACACCTCTAAATAGCTTTTGTCTTAACTTCACCTATCAAACCCACTTTTGGAAACTTTATCTTACGCGTCAAGATTATATGGAAAAAACTACACTATACTATTACTTGACATTAGTTTTCAAATCACATTTTTTCAAGATTTTTAAAAAAAAATTATTATTATTCGGAAACATCCCTCGTTTACTTGCCCAAGATTTTAGCAAGGTGATCCACCATTCTTAAAAAGCCATCTTAGCCTCTTATGTATCCGATCGATTCACCTTAATATGATATGTTCCTTTACTTAAAAAAATAAGAAAAAAAAACCTACAATTTGATATAGTTTAAAAAATATTAGTTAAGGAGTGTGAGTCTTGAGTAGTGAGCCCCATCCTCACTATTATAAGCCCGTCAAGACGTGTTTTCCACTTCCATCTGTTTTCACAACAATTATAAATTATAATAATCCACAATCCAATGCTGCATAGTGCATACTTTGGACCATCTTTATTAATTCCCACCTACTTTATCAATCGAAAGTAGGAACACTATCATCACGGTCACTTGGAGCGTTGTGCAATAATAGTGAATAAAACTAGATAACGATGCAGAAAGTAATTGTATTTAAGTTTAATAAAGATGAAGGTGGAAAACTTGGACTCCTCTTTTTTATGCCACAGCTGTTTTCCATTTACTAGCATTAACAATGGAAGCCCTTTACAGACCTGCAGAGTCCAGATGCAAGGGCTCCACAACAACTTACTAATGAGGATTCGTGTGAAGGATGTTGACGATTTTGGTTGTTTTTGTTAATAAAAATGAAAAAATATTTAAAAATAATTGTAGATTTCAGTAATTATCACTAAACTAGAATGCTTTTGAATTCAATAATACTCTTGAAGTAAATATGATGTTGGCCCTCTAAAATAACCGTTTTATAAAGAATAATATTCATTTAAAGCAGCTTTTTATACTTTTGTTTAAAATGATCCTCTTACACCACATAAAAGAGACAATTAATTTTAAAAAAAAAAAAAATTTAGAAACTATAGTTAGAAACTACGATTTCATTTTTGAATTAAAGCCTCAGTTTTAATCAAGACTTTAATTAAAAAATAAAACCATGGTTTTTAACTACGACTTTAATGTTAAAAAAACCATAATTTCTAAATGCGCCTTCTAACTTGTATTAAAAAAAAAAAAATTAAACATATTTCCTATATGGTATAAATGGCTATATTGAATAATAATTTAAAATAACCTAAAATTATTATTTTTTTAATAAAAAGTTCTCGTCATCTCAAGCCATTTTCTAGCCCTAATTGGAAGGACGCCTAACATTTGCCATGCATGGTACCTTAGACATGCCCTCAGATCAAGGAACTATTCTTCTTCTTTTTTGTATTTTTCTTTTTTTCCCTAAGACTTTCTTTTTTAGCAATGTCTAAAAAATTCATATTTTATGATCAAAACCTCCGGAATTGTCCCACATGAACCACGATATTTTATTGATGCTTTCAACTTTACCCATGTGATTCAAAAAGCTTTTGAATTTCTCCAACTCCATCTCCACTTCCATCCATTTTTTTCATGCCACAAAAAATAAAGATTGTTATCATCTTATGTTAAAATTAAAAATAAATAAATAAATGATCAACAATTGAATCTTTAAAAGGAAAGGAAATTAAAATGATGATACAATTCATTATTAATTTATAATTTGTAGAGCAGAATCTTGAATGAAAATTAAATAAACGATACAACTAATTATGGATTCCTTCGTAAAAGTCAATTTTTACATGTGATTAAATTAAGATCATCTTCAATAAACCATCACATGTGACTAATTAATGTTGTTCATTATAGATTCTTTTGTTCCTAGTTGACATACTTACCTAAAATGTGGTTATTTTAGGGAGGGTTGGCTTGTAGTGGGACTCCATTAATGGAGATTGAAGGAGAAAGGTTGTGGAGGAGTGGAGGAAATGGAGATGGAGGAGAGAATCGTACATATATGGATGGTTATATTAATTACAAAATTTTCAATTAAAAAAATTAAAAATGAAAATTAATTAAAAAAAAAAATGGCTTTGTGGGGTGGGGGTGGGGGGGGGTGTGGAGGAGGGGGATGAGTTTAGATTTACTTTGGAGGAGGGGCAGTTTGGGGGTGATACTTTTTAGTGCCTCTTTTTAGAAATAAAATTCCTAAAAATACCTTTTTGTTTGATTCTTTTTCCTTGGGCCCTTATTTGTTAATTTCTTTACCCTTGGGTAACTAAAACATAATTTTCCCAAATATTTATGTTAATGTAAGAGGTTGCAGGTAGCAAGTACCGTAATTAAGCAGGTCTCCCATCCATCTTTTATTAATTAGTCACATTCAGCTCATATGATCATAAATCAATATCCTTTTCAGTGTTCACATTATTCAGCCTATGAATATTTGGGGAAAGTTATTAAAAAACGGATACCCAAAAAGTTTTACTTTTGATATTAATGTATTTTGGGGAAAAATATTCGTTTTTGGGTAACTGAGTTTTATAGAATCCCACCCATTGCCATTCAAACAATCCTAGCCTTTAGGTCTACTGCCACACGTGGAATTCACTAACTCATCCCCCTTATGCCCAAATTGTTCCCCTCCCTCCACCCCCAACACCCCCACAGTGACTCAGCCCTAACGCAACCTAGTTTTGAGTGTACAAGTCTAAAATTGTTATTGTAACATTGATTCTTAGTGGATGATTCATCACAATAAAGATTTCCATTCATTGCTAACGTCATTACAATTATTTTATTAGTGTTATAACATTGACTAGTAACATCTGAATATAAAAACTAAATAGACATCTTAATATAAAAATCCGACTTAGCATATTGAAATCACAATATTTCGTATTGTTTGTTGGGAAAATAAATTTGAATAAGGGCATATTTTAGGGGCTTTTTCGATTTTAGCTCAAAAATAAATAAAAATTCCTTAAATAAAAAAGGTTGATAAATATTCATAAATTTAGTGTATTTTTTGTCATATGAAAGTGTCTTTTAAAAAAACACTTTTAAAAATTCAAATTACGATTCAAATCGAAAGGCCACAGACATTTTATAAAAAGCTTTCAAAATTTTGACTGAAATGCCTTTTGAACCACACTTTTATAATTATAAAATTTTCAATTTATATTGTTGCTTTTTCAAGAATACTTTACTTTTTCAATCTTCATCATAAGTGAAAAGTCTTTGTAGAAAAACTACATTAAAAGGATTATTTTCAAATTATATTTTTTAGATTTATTTATAATTTTTGTATTATTTTTTTAAAACTCCACATGTGTTGTCGTAGGGAATGAAGAATGATAATATGAGGTTAATTTTTTTTAATTATATTTGAATTATTTAAATGATAACAACAATAAAATAAAAGAAAATGAAATCCTATATATATGAATGAACCGTGTTGTTGAATCATAATCAAATCCCAGATATAAGCTTGTTGAATTAATGCACGAGTATTTTTTAAGACATGTATACTAAATTATGTGCTTTTGTGCTTTTGTGCTTTTTCAAATCTCCCATTTACACCTCAAAATTTTTTTTTTTTTTAATATCTTTAATGTTTATCTCAGTAGCTCAAGGCCGTGAAATTGCCATCCGATGTTGTTAAAATTGTGTCCTAACTAACATTAAAAATTTGGGGGCTTTACTTTAGAAAAAAAAAACCCTAATTACGATTAGATTTAGGGCAAATAATTCTTCCTCATCAAACTCAGCATTATCTACATCAGTATTTTTGATCTAATCTCTACTATCAGCTATAGATATGAGCGTCGAAGACCATTTTTTCGACGATAGAGATGAATCATTCTGAAACTAATAATTGAGTACAAGGTTGTTTTTTTTTTTTACTTAACGCAATGTAACTTTGCTAATAAATGTTTATTTAAAGATTAAAACGCTTTTTCTAAAAATCAATTCTTTAATTTTTAACTAAAATTTAAAATAACAAATTTTTAAATAAGATTTTAAAAATATATATGTTTTTATTTAATTAACATGAAAATGATTATGAAAGTTTCAATTTGATCATAAAGAATATAATTTTTTATATTATATTATTTTTTTTTAATAGAGAAAAACATTAAAAAAAGTCGGTTTTTTCTATTTAGTAAAAATTTTCAAAAATTCAACTCATAAAAAAGTAAAAAAAAAAAAAAAAAAAAACAGGTTGAATGCTGAAAGCAAATTGCTTTCCAGAAAAATATCACGCGGCTGTTCTTGGTCTTTTGCAGTTTTTGATTTACTGTAATTAGGCATGAGATGTAATTAAGGTTTTTATTTTCCTAATGAAACCCCTTCAAACTTTTGAATGTTACTAGGTAAAATTTAGTCACATCAACAGCTCATGTCACAATTTTGTAACTAAATTAACGTGTTTGATCCATTTAAAGTTATTTGCCATGATAGGGATTAAATTGAGTTACTGAGGATTAATTATGCTTTAAGGTTAGATGAGCCTCTTTATTTAATAAAGAGTCCATCAACTCATATGAATTAAACTTAAAAACATATGTTTTGATAAGATAAAAATATTCTCCCTTTCTCACAAACGCCAACATCTCTCAATTGACATGACACCCTACAACCACTTAACCTTCCATGTACACCCAGTTTTTTTGCCATTTCTATTTTATAATTTTAATATTATTCGTTTATATTTTCTTTTATTAATTATTGTTTTTATATTTACTTTTAATATATAAATACATTTACCTACCTAATAAATATATTAAGTAAATAATATTGATTATAATATATATATATAGAGAAAATAATTTTTATTTATAATAATTTCTTATTTTCATATTATAATCTTATTTTTATTACTTAAATATTATAAATTTTTATAGACCTAAAATTTTAAAAATAAATAAATAAATATAATCCACATGTTAAATTTTTTAAATAAAGATAAAAAAATAATATAAAAATATTAACTATTTAACAAAAAATCAAGAATAAATATTCTAGTATTTAATTTTAAACTTAATATTTGAACTGATAAAATTTAAAGTAATAGTGATAATATCTTCTATTAACCTTTTTAAACTAAGTTTATAAAATTTAAAAAATGTAAAAAATAAAACATAATATTAAAATAAAAGTTATTATGAATAGGAAATAACATAAAATTAAGCATTCTTTATAATAAATGTCCTCTATTTTTGGGTTAAGGAAATAATCATTTGGGTTTTTAAAAATTAATTGAAATCCTTGAAAAAGGGTTGTATACCTCTTGTACAATTAGTGTAAACACCTTAAAATACCTTATATATTGTAACAAATCTCATAAACCTCGGGACTAAATGTGAGCATAGACATATTTTCATCTTTATAGTTCAGAAAAAAGAAAAAAAAAAAGAATTGAAATCTATTTTTGTAAAAATTATAATTAAAGTAGTTATAAATGAATCATGCATGCATTAAGAAAATGCATAGATCGACACAGCTTCAAATAATATTTATAAGGATCGCCCTTCATCCCCTATAAGGAATACACACTAATTTTAAAAATCAATCAAATTCTTAAAGAATAGTAGGATTGTACATTTAGTTGTATGTTTGTACAATTAATGAAAATATCTTACACATGTGTAACAAATCTTATAAGCCCCATAATTGTGAGCTCAAATAAAATAATGAATTGAAATCTATTTTCTATCCATTATATGTGTTTCTATTATTATTTGCTTTATTATATATTTATATTTTTTTCCTTATTAATTGTTACATGTGAATATGTTTATATTTAACACGTTAATTACACAAATTATAAATATAAATAAAATATAAAGATATTTAATAAATGAAAATTTTAAAATAAAGACATTTTTATTTAGTAGATTAAATGCATAATTTATTTAATAAAATTAATGTCAAAATTATTTAAAACTTTTAGAATTATTAAATCTAATTAATAAAAATCTAATAAAAATAAAATAAATGAACAAATAATTTTTTGAATAAATCAATAATTATATTTTAAAAAAAATTTAAGTATATATTTAAAATAAATGAAAATAAGATATTATATTATAACATTAATTAAACATTATAAAATTTAATTTATGTTACGGAAAATGGAGGGTGATTTATATGAAAAGTACAATTAAAAAAAGGAAAAAACCTTAAAAGACGGATTGTAAATAATAAAATAAAAAACAAAAAAACAAAATAAAACAAAATCAAAAGAAAAAAGAAACAAAAGAAGGTAGGGTAAGGTGAGCGTGGGGCATTGATCGGAGGGGTTAGGTGAGTTGCTTGGGTGAGGGGTCGAAGGATAGTTTTGGTATTTTCAAATTTTTGTATTCTTGATTTTAAATTTATTAGATCTTTTGGATTTTGGGTTTAATTTGGATACTTTCACGTCTTTTGTTAAATAAGAGGCCAGAATCGTAATATTCCCAATCATAATTCTCCAACTACGGAGATAAATGTCACGATCTTTTTTAGATAAAAGAAGTTTGAAGGTAAATGAGAAATTTGAAAAAATATGAGAAGGTTTTTCATTTTTCCCCATAAATTATGGCCAAGTCATTTTTGTCAACGAAGACGGAAATAAATTTCGTAGCCACATTCCTCGAATTATGTGTTCCCACACTTTTCTACTTTCCATGCACTGGTCACATCATGTTTCATATTTCCACCTTTTTCTACTTTCTTCGCTGTCAATGCCACATCTGTTTTACACTTATTGGCATAAATAATGGAAGCCCTTTTCAGACCTGCAGAGTGCAGATGCAAGGGCTCCACAACAACTTAATAATGAAGATTCGTGTAAAGAATGTTGACGATTTGGTTGTTTTTGGTTAATAAAAATGAAAATGTTGAAAATGTGAAGTTACAGTTCTCAAACTTATGACTTCACAGTTTCCAACATAGTAATTAAATAGTTATAAATAGTAATCATATTGATTACTATAAATAGGTCTTAATTCCTTATAAAATATATCATTAAAAATTAGAAGAAAATAATTCTCTGAAATCTCTCTCTTCTCTATCTGAAATTCTAGCTCTCTGAAATTTCTCTGAAATCTCTCTCTTCTCTGCACAAGTTTATAACACGTTATCTGAAATCTCTCTTCTCTGCACAAGTTTATAACACGTTATAAAATATATCATTAAAAATTAGAAGAAAATAATTCTCTGAAATCTCTCTCCGCACAAAGCTTTATAACACGTTATCGCATCGACTGGGCTTCTGTAGCGAATATTATTTTATTTTCGCTTAAAAAAAATCATTTTCAATATATCATATATGTAGCTACTAAAAATGTCAAAATTTAATCTCTCAATTTTATCAGACTTGACATTTCGGTAAAAACTATTTATCTTGATCCTAGATGATGAGATAAATTTCTAGAGGCCGCAAATCTTTATAAACCATTAGCATGAATCAAAGGTCCCCTTATGACCGCCAAGAAAAGAACTAATCTTCTTCACACCATCTCCATGAGGATCTTAAAATCGAAACATTCGACCGTAAAAGATCCTCTTATTTTACTGACCGAATTGAAGAAGAGATTTAACTACCAAAAGACTGTTATTTTACCTGAAAAGTTCGCTTACGATCGTGACGCACCGAGCCAGTAAGACTTTAAAACAAGCAATGAATATAACTCCGCTTTATTTAAAATAAGCCTTCTCGCTGAAGCTTCTATTATGAAAATATCACGTAAAAGACATGCTAGAAAAACGCTTATTAAACATTTTCCTTCACGCCGAATGCGTCCCGCAATGAAGAACATCGAGAACAGATTTATGTAATTATTTTCAATTAATATCACGCCTTCTGGTGAATAACAAAATAATGAGCTACTAATGAAAATCACCACCCCGCCCCATTGATCCGAAACATTCCCGTAGCCAATGCAATATCATCCCAAAAATTATGGGCGTTGACGAGGACGTGGTCGTGGTCAAGTCGTGACTAATCAATATAACAATTCTTCTTCATCAAAGAAAAGCCCCGCTTCACCACCGTATGTAATAAATGAAGCTAGACAAGAAAATGGTAGCGTGAAGAAAATCCAAGGCTCCTCAAGACATGTTATAGATGTGGTATGGAAGGACCGGTCTCGCACTGTCAGACGCTACCAAACATCTAAGACCGTGACGCGATCGCAGGGCCAAAAGAAAAGAAAATGGAACACCACAGACAAGAATGGAATAACTCCATCATATTTTGATAATGATTCTCTTGATGTGTCCAAGGAAAATTTCAACTATTTAATGGATGATTTAAATGACAATATTAAATAAGTATATGTATTTTATTTTGAAACAGATCTTATTCGGATGAATTTTATTTTAGTGTGTTTTAAATGTAATTTTATATTTTTGTCTTTTTCCTAAATACTTATACGCTCTTGAATCCTCAAGATGATTGCCGATGATGCCTCATCATCACAGAACCACACATACAATAATTTCGAGAAAAATATATTTCTTCAATTTAATAACAACCAACACCAAAGTTAAGACAATATCCTACACATCAAATTTAATCAAGGTTCCAAGAGCAAAACATAGCAATACCAATGGAACCAGATTTCATATAAATGATGGATTATATCGTTAAACTAAGAAATTTGTCGAGTTTTAAAGATATCCGCAAATGGATATCATATTGAAACTATGAATGAAGGTACAAAGAATGCTATATATTACTTATAATTTCGAAAGATTTGCTGCGGAAAAAGCTCCGCGCGATTCTCCCTTCGCTATATCATACGACCATAAAGTCAATTGAATCAAATGTCAGCCGTGAACCGTGGTTCAACGACCCAAAGATTTTTAATCTTCGCATGACGACTTGGTCATCCCGATCTTCAATGATACTCTGGCCGAATCATGTAACACTCCAAATGGGCATCCATTAAAGAACCAAATATTCTTTGCCAAATGAACTTTCTGTGAAGTCAAGCCACAAGGTAAGTTAATCGTCGCACCATATATTAATAAAACCATGTTTCCAGTCAACTGTCTTTGTAAAGAATACATGGCAGATATACGCGACCTATTCATCCACCATGTGGACCTTTTCGCTATTTTATGGTCCTAATAGATGCCTCCACTAGATGATCACATGCGTGTCTTCTTTCTACACGTACGTTGCCTCATAGGTCTCGCGACAAATAATTAAATTAAGAGCACATTTTTCGTACTATCCACTGGCACCATTAAACTGATAATGCCGGGTGGGAATTTACATCCCAAACTTTCAATAATTTTTGTATGTCAATCGGGATAAATGTTGAACATTCGATGCTCATGTTCATACCCAAAATGGTTTAGCGTAATCTCGACAAACGCCTCCAAATTAATAGCCTGTATCTATTGATGAAAACCAATTACCAAGATCTGTAAGACCTTAGTAAATCCCAATTTTCTCAAAAGGGCAAAATCGTAATTTTCGTGAAAAAACTGCACTTTATGATCTCGGATGACGAAACGAACTTCCGTTGAAATCGCCTCGTGAATTTACTTACCACGTCGACTCTCGCGGATTCCAGCCATCGATTTCACGCTTTTCGGCGCACGCACTCCACTTAATAATACCAGCGTGCGACGCCATACGACACCATAAGAGGTTTAATAATTTCTAAGAAAACCATGCACCACTTCGTTAAATCTACTCACAAATGAGCCATGTGGAAAGAATCTACGGTCCATATGAGCCCACGCACACGATGTCACAAATGCCAGTTAAAATACTGAAAATATAGCCTACACCTTTAATTCGGTTAAACAGGCAATTTCCTCTATTCGACCTGATGTGTGGTGGCTCCAAAAAAGTGGTGAGAAAACGACCAAAAGACAGTTAAAATGATAGAGAAATGAAAGCAAACTAGATTAAAAATATAAAAGAGTTAGTGCCAAAAGGGGAAGAATAAAACAAAGGAGAAGACCAAACGTATGATAAGAAAAGGAAAATATCCAAGACCATTGCCGGCTTAGAGAGAGAGTATCCTCCTTCTCTGGGATTCAGAAAATATCCAACCTCTGATTCTTCTCGAGACAAGAAGGGAAGTTGTTCCCACACGAGGACAACGCTGTGACTCCTGGGCTGAGTTTCTTCAACCCAAGATAAGAAGATATCCTCACTGTATTAATTTCAGCCCAAAGCCGTTTCTAGCGACGGCAGGGCTGTTTCTGGAGGCCAAATAGAAACATGTACCAGGTTCCAGTTTCGACTACTTGCATTTGATTTCTACGACCTAGCTTCTGACATGAAAGTAGAGTCACTAGAAACTCCAAAGTTTCTAGGTATCGCGGGCTTGTTGCTTGATAATGATGCTCGAACCTGATCAAGTTCATGTCATGAAGGGACTCGTAGCGCCTCGCTGAACTCATCCAAATTTCGGTAATCTAATACACAGTTAGTTGATTGCTCGAATAACATGCAAAGGGTGTGGAAATGTGATATCGATGACGCTTATTCACGTATTAATACGCTTTACATTGGTGTAGATTATATGTATAAATTATAATTCTTCAATGCTGAGTTGTAAATGTTTCATGTAAAGGCTCATTCATGCATGTAACATGAGGAAAAATGCATTGGCATCATGCATTTCATATGCATCCACACATCGCGTCGTCTGGGTGTGGGTAAGGTTTATTCATCACAGAATGGTCGTGAACTCTGAAAATGGCTGTGTTCTCCGGGCGTAGAAAGATCACGAAATAAAATAATCAAATGATAAATTACATGTTTTCATGAGTGTCAGTAGATCCCCCCTGTGGTGAAAGTCCTGCTGTAGTTATTCACTTAGACATGAATCCCTGCCACAGCCTCGTGAAAATGTTGAAAAGGCGTAAGGGCCCTACTAAAACCCTAAAATCCGCGGCCCACAAAATAAAGAAAAATATCAGGTTTTTGATAAATAAAATCGAGGGTCATTCCAATGGTTAATCATGGTATGGTACACAAGATGATCGGTTTGTCACACTCTGGGCAAAGAAGAGTGAGGGAGCTCGTGGGACTCTCAAGTTTTGAGTATGAGGGGTCATCTCATGCGTGATATGTATATTCTCTATATAATAGTAAATAATTGTATGGAAATGTGATCGATTGTTTATATATGCCATTGCATATTATTTTGAGCGTGGGAGCAACCTCAGAGGAAGATTTTCTATCGGCTTTTACTCACTCCCTGTGGGACCCTTCGTGCACAGGACTATCCAGAGACTAAGACAAGAAGAGAGGTAGTTTTTGGAGAAGAAAGCCTAAATGTGGCTTAAGTAAATATTTTGTAAATACGATAAATCTTTAGAACAAGACGAAAAACTACGGTAATATACTTACTTCATTTACTGTATTTCCATTGCAGCCCAAGATACTATTTTTACTACGATGCTGCCTCACGATCCGAGATGTATTGAATTTCCGTTGTGTCAAGGGATAGTCAACTGACCCTAAGCTGGGGGGCGCCACAAAGATTTTTACTCCTAGATGGCTATTATGCATGTCGCGTAGTCTAATAAGAATTAGAATCAACATTTCATCTTACCATGAGTACTCACCTTCACACCAGATTGTACACAACCAAATATTTCTCATTTACGACTTTGGTCAGGCGCCTATGTACCAATCAGACCTACACAACGCACTAAGACAATAACCCCAACGTAGAATCGGGATTTATGTAGGTTTCTGATTCACCGTCTATCATAAAATATTCGGGAACCTATGACAGGAGGATGTTTTTAGAGTGACGATTTGGTCGACCGTCATTTTAATGAAACAAAGGTTCCCACAATTAGAGGGGAAAAGTCGATCCTGTATGACCATACTTAAATCACTGAATGCATCTAGCATTATCCCATCTGATCAAACGCATTTCAATCAATGTGGAACCGAAGTTCAAATGATCATTCATTTGCACCCAAATCACACGATGCATTTGTTGATACAAAGAAAGTGACAAAGTCATATCTCTACGCAAATGTTCCAAAGATAGGTCGATATCACTAAAGGACAAAAGCATATGATTCAAACACGCTTAAATATGGACCCATTAGGTCAAAAGACATAACTCCCGAAATGGAGAACAAACGGAGCAAAATGACCATGAAGAGTCGAATATTGAAAAACCCCGAATCGCGCGAGAGATACAAAATGAGCAATAGCCTCGAGAGAGAAGTGAGTCTGCGAAAATAATGAGATCTGATAAGATTACATGTTACGGGGGTGAAAAATGGGGATCGAAATAATTTTTGATGTAGACAATATTTTCTTTCATTGGCGCTAGGCAGTATTCTGAAATGATGATGATCCAGAACCACAAATAGAATGAATGAAACCAGAAATGATTACGGCTTTTCAAATGAAAGGCGTGTAGAATTACATTCATTGATAAACGAGATGTTTTGGACACATGAGTTGACACGCAAGTATAAAACACCATTGAGAACAAAATGGAGTATTTATCTGAAGCGCGTGAGAATAATGATATCGTAGGTGCCAGATGGCGTTAGTAGCGCAGGTTTTCTCCGCGAGGCACCTGCCCAGTCCGAGCCTCACGAGGAAACATATTCTATTATGGATCACGATCACATTCGCTTTTGATAGGATTTAGCACCGAGCTTTCCGATATGCGTCTATGGATGTTATCATTCTTGTATTTATGGATCAGTACAAACGTTGTTATACATGAAAATCCGAAGGATTTAAGCGCTGGCGATTAGTACATTTTCCTAAATAGCATGTTCTCGATTAATTTCACAGATCTTTTGTATGGATTAAAAAACTGTTGGACTATGTGGCCTAATCGCCTTAGTGAATATTTACTAAAGAAGGGTATGTGAATAACCTATGTATTAAATAGTTTTCATTAAGAAATCGGCGGTTCTGATTATTCTTTATTTATGATGATTTAAATCTTTGTGGAACTCTTGAATAGCTCACAAAAGCGGTAGAATATTTAAAGGAAAATTTGGGGAATGAAAGATCTTGGAAAAACAAAATTTTGCATCGGCTGCGGATCGGGCATTTTTCGAATGGAGTGTTAGGTTAAGTGATCAAGCGTATATTAAGAAAATATTGAAGTAGTTTTAATATGGATAAGCAAATCCATTAAGCTCCCTATGGTTGTTAGATACTTGATGTGAAAAGGGATATTTCGTCCATGTGAAAGGGTGAGAAATTCTTGAGTCGTCGTGCAGTGTGTTAGTGCCATTATATCTTCTTGCCCAATTATGCAGACGGATATTGCTTTTTTATTGATTTATTAGCCCGGTACGGTTAAAGCTCCAACCGGAGAAGACATTGGAGCAAATTATCGAAACATATATTACGCTATCTCGGCGAACTACGAGATATGAGCTTATTATTCAAAATAAAGTCGAAAAAAGCTATTTGGATATACGAGATCACGAGGATATCTTCGAATCACTTTATAAAAATTTAGATATAATGGGTATGTTTTTAAGCTATGATGAGCTATTGTACCATGGAATCGTCGGCGGGCGATAGTTGGCTACATCGTCAAATCATTCGAAATTATTGCAATTAGCGAAGCGAGTACGTGAATGCATATGAAACCAGATACGTTAGTCTGTCATATTAAGAATCATGTGGGCCTCTCCTACCATGAAAACCAGCCAGACAATGCTGCATGCATTGCACAAATCAAAGGAGGTTACATCAAAGAGAGAGAACCAAAAACATTTCACCAAAAATTTTTCATACACATGAGTTTTTGAAGAATGGTAGAAATGATGTCCAAGAAATACGATCAAGTGATAATCTCAGATCTATTCACAAATGACATCGACTTCAACGTTCAAGAAATTAATTTACAAGGTTGGAATGCGAAAGAAAAGACATGACATGACGTGGTTACTATTTAAAAATTAGTGCACGTGACTCTTTTTTTCCTTCGCCCGTGTTTCATTCCAATCGAGTTTTAATTCCAATACTTTAACAAGAATATAATACTTTTATCAGATAATCCATCATCCATGTAGAGCGTTGAGTAAACTTGAAGTCACCAAACCTGCGGATCAATGTCTGATAGAAGCACCAATGAGTTATAAATAGTGAATCCATCGACACACAACAGTGCCCCAATTCCTACATTTAAATATATCATCAAAAAATCGTAAGAAAACAATTATCCAAATCTCTCACCAAATTCTAGCCTCTCAAATTCTAAATGGATTCTCGCACAAGTTTATACCGTGAAAATCATTGTAAAATATCTGTAGATTCTCCAGTAATTATTCACTAAAACTAAAGGCTGAATCAATACTGCCTGCAAAGTAATACATGATATTGTGCCATTCCTCTCAGATTCCTTGGGTTCAAAACTAACCATTTATAAAAAGAATAATGTTATTTTAAATAAACTTTTGATATTTCTTGTTAAAATGATCCTCTATATAAATGAGAGGTAATAATTTTTATCTTTAAATTAATTTAAAACATGGAAAACTATATGTCATTTTTAATTTTAGTGTTCAAATAACTTGATGTTTAATAAAATGAAAACTGTATAGTTCTAATATCATTTTTTAATGTAAAACCAAAACTGAATTTTTAATTAGGAAGTCTTTAACTATTTAAAATTTTTTAAAAATTAAACATCTTTTCTATATGACATAAGATGGTTATATTGGACAATAATTTTAAAAATGACCTAAAATTATATTTTATTTTAATAAAAACATTCAATTTAATCCTCAAACTCTCTCAAGCCATATTTTCAAATTATCACTAGTGGAAGGCCCAACATTTGCAATCTGACATGCCCCTCTGTAAGCTTTTCACAAAAGGAACTATTCTTCACCTTTTTTTTGTGTGTGTATGTGTGTTTTTTTTTGCTAATACTCTTTTTTTTTTCAACACCGTCTAAAATATTCATATTTTATGATCAGAACCTTCAGAATTGTCCCCACATGAACCACTTATTTTATTGATACTTTCAACTTTACCCATGTTGTTGAAAAAGCTTTTGAATTTCTCCACCTCCAATCATTTTTTTCTCGCCACAAAAAATAAAGATTGTTATCATCTTATGTTGTACCATTAAAAATAAATAAATAAATGATCTTTAATCTTTAAAAGAAAAGGAAATTAAATTAATGATGATAAACTCATTATTAATTAAGCAGGTACCATAATTAATTAGGTCTTCCATCCAGCTTTTATTAATTAGTCACATTCAACTCAAATGATCATAAATCAATATCCTCTTCAGTGTTCACATTATTCAACCTTTGAATATTTGGGAAAAGTTATTAAAAAGGGATACCCAAAAAGTTTTACTTTTGATATTAATGTATTTTGGGGAAAAATATTTGTTTATGGGTAACTGAGTTTTAGTGAATCGTCACTGAATCCCACGGATTAAACAATCCTTGCCCCTGGGCCAATTGCCGCCACATGGAATTCACTAACTCCTTTCCCCTTTATGCCTGCCCAAACCCTATCCCCTCCACCCTAACACCCCACACCCTAGCTCTTAGCTCGTGCCCCGTGCCTGCCACCTCCACCTGAAACCCCCCAAACCATTTCATTTTTTTAATTTATCTTTTAACTCTGATTTTTTTAATTTATTCAAAAAGAAAACCCTAATTTTTGTATTAAAATATACTGTAGCATTATATATAATTATTATATTTATTAATCTTTAATATAAAAATATATTTATTTATAATAACTAATCATCTATTATTTCTTTTTGAGGAAACTAATAATCTATTAAATAAATAAATAGATATTCACATTTTCAAATAGTATTTTATAAATTTGATTTCCTTTAAAATAGCTCTTATCTGATTTTTTATCAAAATTTGTACTAAATCTTAAATTTTCTATATTCATAAAATTTTCATATTTGAATCTATTTTTATTTTTTTATAGAATATTAACATAACTTTTTAAAAAATAAAAATAATAAACACTATTCACACTGATTAAAAATGATCTAAAAATAACAACATCAATATTTAAAAGTACAATTATAAATGTTAATATCTAATTAAAACTATTTTTTATTTATCACATTAAAAAAGATGAATAAGAAAGGAGAGAATATTTGATTTCATTTTTCAAAGAAAAAGGGGCTACATAGTGGGTATATGTAGTTTTGGTAGGACCTTCTATGGGTGCTCTGTTCCACTCGAATGTACAACTTAACAAATTTCCTAACCGACTCATTTTAAAACAATATGATACATAATGAAAATAATAATAAAAAAAAAAAGGAAATGGGCTATAATAATGTTAAACTCCCCCTCAGATGGAGAGAATATAAATCATGAATTTTCATCTTGCAAAGAAGATGAAAAATGTATAGATGATGTGTTTTAGTGAAGATATCTTGATTTGATGTGGTGACATGCATTGCCTTCACAATTTTAGCTTGTATTCTTTCATAGACTATGTGATAATCAATTTTTACATGCTTGGTGCATTCACATAAAACAGGTTGCTTATAATATGAGGCAGCTCCAAAACTTGTGAAATACCAAATTTTTTGGAAAATAGTAAAATTATGTAAATGGTTTCAGTGTTTCAAAAATGCATTCTGATGATTAAACGACTTCACCATAACGACTGCCTTGCAAAATCTGTTATCCAAAAAATTTTCAATAATTTTGAGATAGTAAGGATTTTTTTCACATTTTCTGGTAATCAGCGCCCAATAATTCCTTAACAACTTAGATGACATGGTAATCTCTGAGTTATAATAACTCGTTAAATTCATTTAAAATAAATTGAACTGAACCGAGATGAAAATAAATTGTGTTTCTAGAAAAGAAATGAACCTTAAACGGTAGTAACATGGCGCACTATAGCCATGTGTCCAACTACTAAGAGTTAGAACAAAAGAGGGGCAAAATGGGGATGAAAGGGGGAAAGAAAACCCACTTTTCCTGCAGTGTACATGAGAGAGTGAGAGAGGAGAACAGAGAGTAGAGAGAGAAGCTCCAACTTCTCTCTACGACATCATGGAGCTCTGGCCGCTTCTGCCAGAAGGCCAAGAATCCAAAAGTCCATCTACAGACGAGAGAGCTACGTGTATCGGAACAAAAGGATTTCGTACCAAAGATTCAAGTAGAGCCTCTGGTGAGATCGGTTTCGGGCTTCCAATCCCAAAGCTCTGCCTCGCTCCAAGAGGTAGATGATTTTTCTTCCATACTTGGTTTTATTTCCATTCTAAGGGCTATGTTTTAATAAGGCTTTAATGCCCTATAATATTTCATGCCCGCCTCTAAGGGTCGCTTGGAAAATAATGGGTTGCGGGAATAGTGCCTTGTTTTAACCTTTATATGATGTCCGCTTTTAGGGGATGATTTGGATTAGAAAATGGAGACTTGCACCCCAACCTGGGTCAAATGGAATTTTTGCAAGATCGGATCCTCTGGGCCGCAATGCAGGTCCCCTGGTCACGCCATTTGCACAATTACAAGACTGCAGGCTTGTCAGCACGCCGGGCTTTACGCGCTAGTTCCTATCGTGGCCAACCCCTGCCACACATCTATGCCTCACTATCGACGTGAGGCCAACATCACTGGCCGCAGGCCCTCCGCGCAAACCATAAGCCATGACATAGGCCAACCAGCACCGTCATACAAAACTATGTCACACCCAGCCGGTCCTACCGCCATAGACGGTCGCTAATCGTAGTGCCATGTCACGCGACACCTGCCCCGCTCACAGGCGCAAGCAGACGCTCGCCGAGCGCACCCAGTCGCGGTCGCAGATCGGGACCCCCGCTGCGGACTACAGAGCCTCGTCATACGTAGAACCACTATCTATCGCAATGGAGAATTCTTTGTCGCAACAAAGAACAAAAAATGGACAAGAATTCATTCCCTTCTTTGTCCTTCACTGAACCTCTTCATACCATTTCATTATCGTCTATATACTATTTGTACGACTATACAATGTAACCCGAAACTATTTCACTTAGATTGAATCGTTCAAAACAAAGCTTTATTATCATGATGCTTTTTCAACCGAAACTATTGGAGCTTATGGAATCACCGCTGGCTCCATCGACCTGATGTCGTTCCTTCTATAAAAAATAAGAAACAAAAGTGCTGATCATGTGGGATCGCCTCGTTGCCTCCGATGCTTAAGTCAATTCTTTCCTGTGGAAGAGAAGATCATCTGCTTAGGGAATGAAGTTTTGTGCATACCTTTCACCGATGGGTGGCCGGGTATTTGTAACGAGTGATTATGGTAATTTTCCTAGTTGGATAATGATATAGAATCTCTCCCATTGGATGAGGGATCCTCTCTCCTTATTGTCAACTTATCGATAAGGGATAATTAGAAAGTATTTATTAGGAATTATCCCTCTTCCTTAACTAAGAGATCGTAGTTAGTGGGAAAACGCACTCTTAATCACGGCCTGGGTTGAGGCGCCAAGCCCAGAAGGGGTGAGTCACCTCGCTTTCAAATCTATTCGGGAATATTGTCAAGGGCCGAGCAACTCATCAAATCCGCCCTGTACCTCCCTTTAAGCCTGTATTTAGCTTGTGTTCTCCGGGCCATGCTCAGCCATGCGCCTATTATTTTAAACCCCATCACGTCCCACCCTTGGCTTACGCGGGCGTAAGGGTCGACCGTTGATCGTGCCACTTCCACGTGGTCGGGCCCTGGTGGTTTGATTAGAGCCGACGCCATCAAAACGCCTTCAGATAATGATGGCTTCACTTTCGCTATTTATCGCTTCCCAGCTTTTTTGAAGACATCCTTCAATCGTTATCGCCAATGCCTACACCCTCTCGGGAACCGAAGTGGACTTCACCAAAGGTTTCGAATCGCTATGGATTGCTGCCTTGCCTCCCCGAGCAATTTATGCTCTGAGCTATTCGCTCCCGCCATTATCAGCGCTCAGTCATTTAACTCTTCGAACCCAGTTGAATTGGCTCCTGCCATAAGGCCTTTTTGGAGGCCATCTTTGAAAGATCGAAAGTCACTGCGCCCTTTAAATTTATAAGGCTTCAGCTTAACTAGCGTCTCGGGCTCTGGCGCCTTTGCGCTTGAGCTCTAAAACCGGAAGGCCAGTTCGCTACGCGCTCAGCCGAACTGCTACCGGGCTTCGTAAAGGCCTTTTTTGAGCAAATAGAGCTAAAACTGAGCTGCCGGGGCTCGTTACAAAGTGCCCGAGTCAATCGGCTCCCGGGCTCAGGAAGGCCTTTGAGCAACTGAGCCTGGAAGATTGCTACCGAGGCTCCTCACAGTTTGAGAGCCGAACCGGCTCCCCGAGCTGAAAGGCCTTTGAGCGCTGAGCTTGAAAATTGTTCGGGCTCCTCGCGACAAGGCCTGAAATGAATCCACCTAGGCTTGTAAGGCTCTTTCTGAGTAGTTCGTTTCCAAACCGAGCCGCTGGGGCTCCTCGATACAAGGCCCGAGCCGGAATCGGGCTCCGGCTTCGTAGCGCCTCGGGAGCAACAGCTTTCAACCTGAGCTGCCAGGCTCCTAGCGCAAGGTCTGGCCGAACCTGGCCTCCCGGGCTACAAGGTCTTGGAGCATTGGCTCTAAAGACTGTGCCAAATCGAGGCCCTTGGCCACCAGCCCTGTATCGCCACTCGGGCTACAAGGCCTGGAGCTGAGCTTAAAAACTTAGCTATCAGGCTTCTTCGCTACAGGCGCCCCGAAATGAACCCGATTCGCCTGCAAGGCCTCGAGCAAAGCCACCCGAAACCGAGCTATCGGGCTCATTGGCCAAGGCTCGTTCAATCGCCTCAGTTTGAAGGCCTTTTGTAGCGCTGCCTCTAAAACCAAGCTCACTGGGCCTTGCCACAAGGCCCGAGAGCCGAACCCGACTCCCCAGGCCAAGGCTCCTCGAGCAAGCCAGCTCAAAACTAAGTTGTCGAGGCTCCTAGGCCGCAGAAGGCCCGGGCCGGAACCGGGTCCCGGGCTACAAGGCCTCAGAGTAGCTCGAGTCTAAAAGATCGAGCCATCGAGGCTCCTTAGCTACCGTGCCCCGAGCTAGACTGCTCTCGCTTTTTGAGCCGCCAGCCCCAAAACTGAGCTACCGAGGCTCAAGTAAGGCCCAACCGCTCTCGGGCTTGCAAGGTCTTGAGCAAAGCCAGCGAAACCGAGCCGCGAGGTCTTGCCACAAGGCCCGAGCCTGGCTCCCCGGGCTACAAGGCCTCTTGATTAGCCTCAAGCTCCCAAAATTTGAGCTACTGTGTGGCCTCGCTACCAGCCGGGAGTCGAACCGCTCTCGGCGCAAGGCCGAGCGCCACCGAAACTTAGTTAATATCGCCTCGGAGCACCAAGTTCCAGTCAACGCCCCCAATGCATTCTCTTATGCCGCTGAGCTCTAAAACCCGCCGTCAAATTTTAGTTACGTTCAGTCAATCCCGTCGGCGCTCACGTCGGCGGAAACTCGATATCGTTCTTTCGGTCACCAAAGCTCCAGTTAATCGGTTCGCCGCGGCAGGCGGTTCAGAACAGCTGAACAGAGCCACGGGTGCTCTTCGTTAAACCAGTCGTCCACCCAGGCAAGGCGCCTTCGATCGCTTCGAGTCAATCGGTCGGTTATCGCCACGTTATCAGCCCGCGATCAGCGAGCGCGACTTACGCCTCCAGATCGGCTACGCCATAACAGTCACTGGCGTGAGATGTCGCCCGAGGTCCGCGGCGCGTGGCGGATCGCGGTTTCCTTCCAGAGTCGTACACCATCCGGTCGGTTTCACAGTCGAGTCGCGGATCACAGCGTCGCCACGCGCATCCAGAGTTTGTTTTTCTCCGGCGATTCGGCGCAAATAAATCGAAGATGAGAAGATGCGCGACGAGGTGTTTTTCAAAACGGTCGAGATAACGCCAGACGGTCGCGTCGTGCAACGCGGTGTCGCGGTCGGCTCGTGCATCGCGAGCTTCAAAGCGCCACGCGGTAGTGACCGATATACTGGCGCCGCCTCATGAGCAGCTGCGCGACGCCCGCAGATCCACCCCGCTGCGGCGGCAAGACGAACGGTGATCCTCACAGTCAGACGGCCAGACTCGCTGAGTGGCTATGGTGGCATCGGGCAGTGGCGACCTCGCGAGCGCTGAAAGGTCGGGAAGACAGGCGCAGATCCATAACTTCTACAGGATGGCGTCAACTCCAGAAATACAGAGTTGGGAACCATATCACTATTTCAGTCATGCAAAGAGATGTTCCACCAAAGCAAAGAAGAAAGCTTCATGATGTTGTATGGTCATTTGAGGTTGATGTTGATCATTAACGAAAAATAAACATCCCATGAAAAACATGCAGAGGTGCTGAAGTCAATAACACTTCTCATTGGAAAGTTTTACAAGGAGCGTGGCAACCACTATGGCACATGGAGAGGTACTTCGAGGGCAAGACTCAATCATGAGGCACAAAGGTAGCACCCACTTTAATTCTCAATCGATACAACTCTATGGTGCGAATAGCCCATGGAGATAGAAAGTGCGACGCAACTACAGACATGCATGGGCTAGACTTCAAGAGAGGGACTACAGCTACCCCAATCCAAAGATGTGGCTACATGGCACGAAGTGTCAAGCATCTCAGCACACTAGGGCCGATCCGCGACTATGTCAAGGAGTTCTCTTCCTTAATGCTTGAGGCGCTTGATATGAGCCATCGAGAATGAACTTCACCGCTGACAATCCTACAAAAAGCTGCCGAGCAAGAGTTGAGGAGATGTGGTGTCCAAGACTCTAGCTTTCTTTCAGCGGCCATGGCAAAGTATGGGAGTCACTTATGGATTTCTCAAGAGGAGACTCTGCGCCTCAAACCATTGATCCTTTCTGCCGCGTGCGCGCGCGCGCGCGTGCGCGGCAGCCGCCGCGGCAGCGTGGGGCATGGGGATACAAAGCGCGTTGCTGGCGAAGGGATTGCGCGGCCTCTACCAACAAAGAGGGCAAGAGAGGGGGATAAGCTCGTGGACAAGCCAAAGACCACCGCTTTCCACGCAGCAGACTACACCGCACGGAATGTCCGTGTGGCCAAGGCCCTCAATGCCATGATCGAGAGGAGACCTCAATGCGAGGGTGGATACTCACATGGGGTAAATGCAATTTGCTGAATGCCCTCAAGGTCACAAGCTAAGGACAGCCTCAAAGCAATCCGGGACCAAAATCGAGGGCGAAGTGTGAATGGATGTCCACCAAGGCCATGATAGACATCGGTGCCACACACAACTTCGTCTCAAAAGAGGAGGCAAGGAGACTCAAGCTTCAGACATCCAAGGAGGCAGGATGGCTCAAGGCAATTAACTCCGTTGCAAAGCCATCACAAGGAGTAGCTCGTGGGGTGACGATAAAGATCGGGCCGTGGGAAGGCAACGTTGGATCACTATGGGGCACCCATGGATGGACTTCAAGATAGCTGATCCGGATGGATTTCCTTCTGCTAAGTAAAAGTCATGGCTCAGACTTTTCTACGTCCCGATGGCTATCTTAGAAGAGGAGGCATGCATGGTTCACAATCACCGAAGGCAAAGCTTAAGACCTCTATGTCATTTGGCCATGCAATTGTAGAGAAGGGGTTGAAAAAGAATGAGGTGACTTACTTGGTGGCTCTTAAGGAAGACTCGATTGATCTTATGGGAGATCCTATACCCATGGAAGTCAAGAAGGTGTTGGATGAGTTCAAAGATGTAATGCCACCTGAGCTACCCAAAAAGCTCCCACCTAGGAGGGAGGAAGATCACAAGATCGAGTTGGAGCCAGGAGCCAAGCCCCCTGCCATGGGGCCCTATAGGATGACACCCCAAGAGTCGGGAGTGGAGTCAGAAGACAACTAAAAGGAGTCACGATCGCCGTTCATCCAACCATCTAAGGCTCCATATGGTGCGCCGGTCTTATTCTAAAAGAAGCACGATGGGTCATTGCGGATGTGCATCGACTACCGGGCGCTCAACAAGGTGATGGTCAAGAACAAGTATCCCATTCCTCTTATTGCTGACCTATTTGATCAACTTGGTAGAGCAAGGTACTTCACTAAGCTGGACTTGCGGTCAGGGTAATACCAAGTGAGGATAGCTAAAGGGGATGAGCCGAAGACTACGTGCGTGACGAGGTATGGCTCTTATGAATTCCTAGTAATGCCCTTTGGTCTTACTAATGCACCTGCTACATTCTGCACTTTGATGAACAAGATATCCCATCATTTCCTGGATAAGTTTGTGGTGGTATATCTAAATGATAATATTATATATAGAAACACCTTGGAGGAGCATGTTGAGCATCTAAGGAAGGTGTTTCGGCTATTAAGGAAAAATGAGCTATATGTGAAGAGGGAGAAATGTTCCTTTGCCCTTGGGGAAGTGGGCTTCCTAGATGTCTCGATCAAGGATGACAAGCTAGTGATGGATGAGAGAGCAAGATCAAAAGCCATTCGTATTTGATCCTCACTAAGGTGCCACAACTAAGGTCTTTCTCGGGCCTCCAGTTAACTACTTACATCAGCGGTTCATCAAGGGTAACAAATGCAGAGTGTACTCCATTGACAGATCTCCTTAAGAAGAGTAAGGCATGCACGTAATGAGGTGCTAAAGCAAAGCTTCAAGATCCTAAAGAAGCGTCGTGACAGAGGAGCCGGTGTCAGTAAATTCACCCGACCACACCAAAGTATTTTAAGTACACACTGATGCCTCTTACTTTGCTTTTGGAGGGGTTCTTATGGAGGAGAGACACCCCATAGCTTTTAAAAGCCGTAAGCTCAATGACACGGAGAGGCGGTACACGGTCCAAGAGAAGGAGATGACTACGATCATCCATCGCCGCGAACGTGAGGCACTATCTCCCGGGTCATCACTTCATAGTGAAGACATAATGTTGCTACTAGTTACCTGCACTAAGAAGCTAAGCCCTGCAAGGTGGCGTGATCTCTTCTCGGGCTTGATTTTGACTACACGCTCGAGTACAAGCCAAGCATAACTAATCGCACAGACGCTCTGTGTCGTATGCGGAGCTTAGCATCCATGACTAGCCAGCCCCAAGGAGAGATGGTGGATCTCATAAAGGAAGGGTTGCAGCATGATCCAGTGGCCAAAAGTCTCATCACGTTGGCTCATGAGGGAAAGACAAGGCGGTTTTGGGTATAGGACAACTTATCCCATTACTGGGAAGCTAATTCTATGTGCCTAAGTGGGCATCAAAGGAATCTCATCAAGGGAAACACACTACAAATGGCTCATTATCCGTATACAAACACAAGACGAGGGCACCACTGGGAGTCCCGTCTCCACTACATCGGCAACAGAGATGACTTCCGGATGATGTGGAGACTTATGTGAGGACTTGTCTTGTGTGCCAACAAGACAAAGTAGAGCAACATCAGCCCAAGGGATTATTAGAGCCAAGACCTATAGCAGAGCAGCCTTGGGAGAGTGTCACCATGGACTTCATCATCGACCTACCCAAGTCCGAAGGATATGGATCTATCATAGTGGTGGTGGACCGGTTTTCTAAGTATGCTACTTTCATAGCCGCTCAGATCGCACACGAGGGGAGACGAACGCTATTCCTCAAGAGTCGGCGGCATTTGGGGACTACCAGTTCATCATCAGCATCGTGACTCCCGCTTCACCTGGAAAGCTTTGATGAGCTCTCAGCTCACGGGTACTAGCTTCACTTCTCCACTAGCTTTCACCGCATCGATGGGCATTTAATCGTGAATGCACTACTCTGGGAGTTATACTTAAGTGCACTTTGAGTAATCGACCGATCGGGCTAAGTTGTTAGATGTGGCTCGGGCCCTGTACACCATGTGAGAGTGAGGCAACCGAGAGGAGTCCGTTCGAGATAGTCATGAGGCAACAACCGATGACTCCTCACACCCTAGCCAGGGGATACATAGGGAAGAGTCCAGCAGCCCACAAATTTGCTAAGGGATGGCACAAGCAGGTCGACATACAGCGCGCTCACACGGAGAAGGTCGCAGAAGATGCTTGCGGCTGACAAGAAGAGAAGACATGCAGAGTTCCAGGTTGGAGACTTAGTGCTTGTCAAGCTCATTCCACAACAGCTGGCGGTGATGCCCTAAAACCTCGGGTCCATTGACAACCCGCAACTCCACGGAATATTAAGGATGTCGAGTAACCCAACACCACCACGAAAATCAGGCAGTAGCCCCTTTGTACTCGGAGCTCTGCACCCAAGATACAAAACCTGTCTCCATCAACAACAATGACCACTGATAGGTCCACACGCTAGTAAAATAATGGCCACTGGGTCCCCCGTGATCAATAATACCACAAATACAACAACCATGAGTACAATAGTTTAAGAGCATTAAATTTTCTTACTCCAACATATCAAATTCTGTTAATTTCAATACATATTATACACAAAATCTGGGATACCCAAAGCCACAACCCTGCTTTTCTTCTAATACCATGGCCTCTAAGGAGCGCCCCGCCCTCGTACACACCCCCCGGGCAGACTCAAATGGTGATCCCTCAACAGGGCGAGCAATGCCAGCAGAGATAATTTCCTGCGGCTACCCCCACTAAGTGCACACATGTCATGGAAAACAATCACATTCAAGCAATTACATAAACCTACTTGAACGTCTACGACTGTCCCATGTCCCGAGTCCTCACCGGAATTCTCACACATGCCTAAGCCAAATGCGAGCAAAATCACAAATAAAACAAAAGATTTTTGTTCTCGAAACTTACTAATGAGATCTCAGAATATATTGACTAACATCCGAGGCGAATTATTGGATAACGCTCCGAAACAGTCATGGTCCTCATCCGAAGTGAGATCTATCGATCACTCTCTGTATGCAATTCTTCTAAAATCTTTCGCCGAAATTCCCTTTCACAAACGTTCGCTTTTGTTTCTCTTTCATGTCATGCACTCATTCCTAATATTGTGCCCCACAATGCATATGGAATGCATGATGTCAATCCCCAACAAACTCATGCTAATATATAAAACATGTATATACTAACATACTCAATCCACATAAATCATCATGTTATGCAAATTCACACAATCAATAACACCAAAACAGCTCACATGCCAAGCAATTAACAACACACAAGCAATTCAATTTGAATCACTCAACATCATAAAAATCACACCAAAAATCAAGTCACTATTCATGAATGTTCCCCTGGCTGACACCGGTCACTTCACCAAATTTGGGATTTTCTTACTCTACTAAAGGTTTTCGAGCCGAATTTATGGCTAAATCAAGCTCCTCACATCCCCAACCATAAACATGGCTCTTATCCAAAGAATACAAGTAGGAAAAGACGCACTTCTCGGAGTTGTCGAAACTCCACCAAATCCCAGTGGCAGACCACACGTAGCCCCGCCGCGCATCGACTTCGGGCTTCTTGCTCCGTCGCAGAACCGATTTCCGGCCCAACGCCGCAAATCTAGAGAATGGAGCTTCTTCTCTCTAGACCGGATCCCGGCACCTCCACCGCCGATTTTTCCGTGCCTCCACATTTCAGCCTTTTAATTTTGGAGAAGAAGACTATAGCTATTTTGTCTTATTCATTAAACTTTCCTATACTCCCCAATGTGTCCTTTTCTTTATTTTTATTACTCGGCACAATCTCACATCCATCTCATCCTCTCTCTACTCTGGCAAAACATGTGTCACATGGGTACATGCAGTAGGTGACTTTTGTCACATCACATGTCTCTTACGAGCAATTTTATTTAACACCAGGCACCCGCAGCTCTAAACGGAAATTATGACTGCCTAATTCAACAAAAATTGACGCTGGTGAATGCATTTCTCATGGTATTTATTCTAACTTATGAAGTCCTGGTCATCCGATATCTAGAGCAAAATTTGGAATTTTCTCGGTCTTACATTCTCTCCTCCTTGTGCCATACCTTTGGCCCCGAAATTCCTTCGGACAATCGACAACAAATCACATGCATATGCAACGGCACTGCTCATACGTAAATCCAGTCATTTAATTGGCTAAACGACAAACCACGCATACCCATCCCCAACAAAGCAAGGGATAGTGGCCCGCATCGTGTCCCTCGGGCCTCCCACATCGAGCCTCCCTCCCTCCACTGGGTACGCCATGAAGACCTCACCAAATTTCTCACCGCCTCGACTCCAAACCCGATCCCTGGGCTATCCATAACGCACACCTGGCCCCTCCTCGGCGTCTCATCCTCGTGTCAACCTCACCCTCCCCAATCCACCACATGAGCTGAGCCTGAGGCACCTCCGGAGCACAGACGGAACACCGCGGACACTCGACACGCGGGCTGCAGCCAACTGGGCACGCTGGCGCGCCTCATCCCTCTCGAATATCTCAAAGGCCAAATAACCCCACGATACCTTCCGAGTCATTGAACCCGACCACTCCTCTCTTAGCATCAAGAAGACGTGATCTCCAACCTCAAACTCTATGGGTCGACGTCGTGAGACGCGATGAGTGGGCTTCTTCCGCGCCCCGAGCCGTGGAGAGAAGATGTCGTCAGATCAAGCTCACCTTCCTGAGGTGTCTCAATCGACATTAGTACTGGGGCCAAGGAGTTCTATCCCACCTCTGCCTAACATACCTACATCCGCATGGCCTCCCATACAATGCCCCATATGGCGCCCATCCGTATAACACCGCCCGATAACTCGTGTCAAAGGAGAATTCCACTCAAGGGCAAGTGCCTCAACAATTCTTACGATCCGCGACGCATGTCAAAGATGTCCCTCTAACACCTATATAGTCCTCTCGACCACCATCTGTCTGGCAGGTAGAAAGTTGTACTCATGGTCACCGTGTGCTCCATAAACTTTGAAATTCTTCCAAAAGGCCAAACCCTGGGTCTCTATCCTAAACTATGGATACCGGTACCCATGTAGCCTGGACAATCTCGAATATACAACCCATAATTCCCAATGTGAAGGTCATCCCCGCACCTGGCTAGAAAATGTGTGCTGACTTCGCGGAGCTCTGCCCACACTTATCACCCATAATACCGCAATATGTGCTTGTGGTGTCCGTGGCAAGTGGGTCACAAAATCCATCGTGACGTGCACCCACTTCCACTCAGCCACCTCCAATGGCCAAGTAGCCCCTCGTCGGGCTTCCCGGTGCTCACTTAACCCTACGACACGTGGCATCGTCGAACAAAAGTCCCCCACGCCGCCTTTTCATTCCGCTCCAAAGAATACCGACGGTAATGCAGATCCCGACATCTTCGTACACTGGATGCCATAACCGAGCGCTGAAACTCCCCCGAGATCTCCGACTTCCATTCCCGGAGAGGTGTCCGCTGACAACCTATCAACCCGCTGCAGACTGTGAACGCCTGCACCCCGACACCACTCACAAAAATCCTGGGCAGTCTCCTTTGTACAGAGCTCTCCCCAAGGTACAAACCTCGTCCTGCCACCACAACCGACCACACAAGTCCAAATGCGAGTAAAATAATGGCCACTGGGCTCCCAAGCATCAATAATACTTCACAATAGTGCAAATATCCCAACCAAATATATATCATGGTTCAAGAGTTTTTACATTACTTCTTAATACAACATATGCTATTAAACCTAGAATTTTAATACATGTATACAAAAATAACTGCCACAAAGCCACAACCCGATTCTTTCTCAAACATTTAATGAAAGTGTCGCCATCGGGTCGTCCTCTGCATCTCCGAAATGGTGATCCTCGACAAGGTGAACAAAGCCCAAGAGGTGATAATTTCCTTGCATGGGTTACTCCCACCAAGTGCACATGCATGGAAAACAACCATCTCGGCACCATATCCAACTCGAATGTCTACATGACTAACCCATGTCTCGAGTTCCTCACCGACTTCTCACATACATGTCGCGCCGAACGCTGAATAGGAAACCACGCCAAAAACAAAATAAGCTTTGTTCTTGAAAACACACTACCTAAATTTAAAATATCGGGATGCCCACCCTCCTCCGAGTCGAATTGGTTGGAGAACTTCTCTAAACAAGCCATGGTCCTCATCCTAAGTGATCCGCTGACCGGCTCTCCCAACCCACCTCCTCCTAAAATCTTCCGTCGAAATTCCTTTCACAAACATTTTTATTTTTTGCTTCATTTCATGTCATGCACTCACACCTAATATTCTAGGCTGCCCCAGTGCATATGGAATGCATGATGCCAATTCCACACATTCATGCTAATATATTCACATGCATATATATTAACATAATTTAAATCACATAATCATGTTATGCAAATTCACAACCAATTTCACCAAAATTAGCTCACATGGGCTAATTAACAAACACAAGCAATTCATTTTGAATCACTCAACATCATGTACACACAAAGATTCGCGGTCACTATTCACATGAACAAGAAAACCCCAAGCTACTGCTCACCCACCACAAAGCCAAGAATTTCTCCACCTCTGGCTCAAAGCTTCGAGATCGGAAGCTTCACGCTAAACAAGCCTCAAAACGTTCCTAACCATTTACATGGCTCTAAACAAGGATTAACACAAGTAGGAAAAGATCCCTACCTCTCGGAGTTGCCTGCACTCCACCAAATCAAGCACGCGCAGGTCCGCCCGTAGAGCGAACTTTCCTTCGTCTGGTCGAAACCGACATTCCATCAACCCAATCCCAGAGAAGGTGCTCTATCTCTAAAAAAAAAAACAAGAACCCAACCACCGCATTCCCCGGTCCGCCTACGCTTCAAATTTTGTGTTTAATGGAGATAAGACAACACTAAGTTTATTATTTTGTCTCTATTCATTAACAATCTGCTAATTCCACTTGTGTCCTTTTTCTTGATTTTTTATACTTGGCACTATCTCGGCCATCCATTTCCATCCTCTCTCTACTCATGCAACATGTGTCACATGAGTACATGTTATAGGTGACTTTTGTCACATCACATGTTGTTTTACTCAAGACTCGATACCCGCTCCCTAAAAACGTGCACCTAACAAATCGGCCTCGAAATTCGACGTGGTAGCTAGATTTCCTCGCGAGAAAGATTCCACCCAAGTAGTCTGCTTCGTCATCTCGCATTCAGAAAAAATTCGTATTTTGACCGAAATGATGATTTGTTAGTATTTTTCTAAAATTGGAACAATTTTCTGTCTTAACCCCTTCCTTAAAGGAATTTCGTCTCGAATCTCGACAATCACTACGAAACACACATTACGCATATGCAACGTGCACCTACCATGCATAAACCAGTCATTTAAATATTAAACGACTAAACCACGCACTCCTCTCATCCCCAAACAAGAAGGGATAGTGGCCCATGATCATGTCCGCTCCCACGTCACCCTCCACCCTGCCGCCATATAACTCACTAAATTTCTCACCTGGCTCAAGGTCAGAAACCGATCATCATATCCAATGCACACCGGTCCCCTCCTAAGGTCCCAATAAACCTCTCTGCGATAGCCTCGGTCGCGAACCTCGACCACCTCTTAAGCATCACCTTCAAGAAGATGTATCTCCAACTCAAACTCTAAGGGTCGGACGTGCCGCCCATAGCCTTGCCGGCCTTCGAGCCGTGGCAGCACGCCGTCGATTAGCCCCACCCCTGAGGTGTCTCTAATCGATCGACCAAGATCTGAGTTCTCTCCCACCTCTGGCCCAACATACCTGATCTCGCACGCCCACACCTCATGTGCCATTTGTTACTCGCCGATAACTGTTGTTGCAGCGAATTCCACTATGTGTAAATGTTTCCTTCCTAGCTACCCCATACCCAGACGATGCTCATCATGTCCTTTCAACACTGTGATCATGATCCACACAACATGTAACCCTACACAACCCCCGCTGTGTGTGTAACGTCACCTCCTTAAGGTCGTCCACCGACAATCCATCGGATCACACCTAGTCCATGTCACATGAATGACATCCTTATACCCCGAGTCCTCTCGCTAACAACACCCACTGAAATCTCCCCCAAGTGGGTATCCAAATCTCGAGATATTCTCGACCCTATAACTCAACCTGTCACGGATTACTCGACCGTGTAAGCCACCCTCGGGCAACAAAACTCCTCGCCTACACCACAGCCCTAAGATCCACACAGAATTCTATATTCCACCTGCCCATTAATTCACTACGTAAATTTCGAATTTCTCCACTGCCCTTACACCCAGAAATTGGATATCTCCCTAGGTCTCACACACACACAAAAATCTCTGATATCTCCTGGATCTACACCCACACAGACCTTTCTGATATTACCACGGTCTCCTTCACCCTAACTTAGCCACCAGGGGATTAACAGCCCCCTTCGTTTCGCCCAAACACACTTTACTCACTCACTGATCTCGAATCCATGAGTCTTCACTGGGACATGTCCCAAAGACAAACTCAACCTCACACACTCACCAGCAGAACAACCACATTCTGCACCCATACCCACTCTGGCTTATCTCCTGGGTCCACCCATGAGTGTAATCTCTAGATCTCTAACTCACAATCCCAACCTCTGCTGAAGCCAAATTCACCCTACATCCCAGGGAAGTAACATCCACACTCTGGGGCTTCTAAAGGCCTCAACCTCTAAGCCCAATTTATCACACAAGATGACAATGAAATTAGTCCATATGCATCCAATTCAAATGTTATACTTTCAGTCAAAAGGCAAGAGTAGAAACGATCCACAGATATCCGGCTGCTCAGATATGTTCAATCATGAAGATTTCAGACCTCTCGCCTCCTTGCATAATCTCGCCTCATATGCCTGGGGCCGGGCGACAAATGGTAACACGTCATCTGCTACCATCCAACTCTCGCCGCAAACCCGTGCTCGACCCCACCCACGCGCCCACCTCCGGCCGCGGACCCGCTCACAAGCACGCCAAAGGCCGTGCGCGCACCTGGGACCGACATCGGGTCCCGACCCATACTGCAGGCCGAGAAACAAACCTGTAGATCCGCTCTGTCCTCAACTCGACCGGGATCCGCATCGCCCCCTAAACCTCGGTCCTGCTTCTCTGAGGGCAAATCCCTCCCTCATATATCCGGTCACTTGAAACATAACATATGTCCCGCTCGGCTCAACCCTGGGCCGTCCGGCCCTATAACCGAGGCTCTAACCCTTGCGAACCCAAAGCCTTCTCTGCTCTTTCCCGAATCAAAGTATGTCACTTCCCTTCCTCTTAAGCACAAAGACCTATATCCCGGATGCCTTGAGATAATAACATCCGTCTCCTCCGCGGGTCAAGGCCTTCCCGACCCTAGAGTCTCACTCCTCCTCTAACCATACCGAGGACGTTGTGCTTCTAAACGGGAGGTCGCTGACTCCGCCCTCGTGCTCCGCCACCATTGCATGTCAGGCTGATACAAGAACTAACCCTATGGCTCCCGCAAAGGCCTCACAAGCCAAAAAGTCATTTGCGCCCTCGACCAATACTCAGTGGAAGACCCCTACGCCCCGTCCTCACCTCGATCACATCCACACATGTCAAATGGCAAGTTGTACTTCAACGCAAGATTCTAAGGCATAAAACACAAATTTTCTAGACACTATTCATATATACAAAAAAATATTTTATGCGTAATGTCCATGCACTCTTAGGAAATGTACACGCGATAATTTCATTTCCATTAAATCATATTCAACAAAAAAATTTTATATTTTAGAAAATTTCATTTAATATATTTATTTCATTTGATTTTATAAAATTTTTTGTTTTGATTTTGGCATTTAAAAAAAAAATTTCATTCATTTTTTTTCATTCCAACTACATTGAAAACCACCAAAAAAAAAAAATATGTATATATTTTTTTCTTATTTTCTCTGAAGAAAAACCAAATAAATTTATTAAAATTTATTTTATTTGGTTTTCTTCCCAAGCATTGTAAACCTTAGAAAATTTCTTCACATCATTTTTTTCATTTAATTATGACTGTTTCGTCAAAATTCCTCAACCTCCTAAGGTTACATTTCTCGGAATTTTGTTCAACATCTTTCCTATGCGTTATTCACCAAGCATACGATTTCAATCACACCATAACACACAACAACTCACAGCAGGCCAAACAATCACATACATAAAACATGATGCACGAGTGTTCTAATCCGTCCCGTGACTTCCAGTAATCACATACCTAAACCCTAACATCGAGCCATATACCAAGCTATGATGCTGCCTATAATTAACAGATCACGTGCTCAAGCCTGGGTCCCTTAATCCCTAGGTATTCATATACCTATGCTCTACACTCTAAGACCATGGCCTAAGCCCAAGTCTCCCAAGCCCTAGTACTGTACCTACGCCCGAAGGCTCAGTGTCGTGAAGCCTGTATCAGACCACAAACCTATGGATACCCAAACCCGAGCTCCCTAGGTAATCGTTTACCTAATCTCTGATACCAAGCCGTGACGCCCCATTCCCGGGGTGTCCGTTGACAACCCGTCACCCACCCGAATATCTCACAGGAACGCGTAACCCGACACCACCACAAAATCTAGTCCCTTTGTACGGGGAGTTTCACCCAAGGTACAAACCTCCGTCTCCAACAAATGACCACTAGGTCCAAATCTCGAGTAAAATATCGTCACTTCGAGCCCTCGCATCAATACTCATATATAAATATCCCAACTAAATATATATCATGGTTCAAGAGTTTTACATTACTCTTAATACAATATTAAACCTTAGAATTTTAATACATGTATACAAAATAACTACCAAAGCCAATACGGCTTCTTTCTCAAACGGCCCCACGCGTCGCCTCTTCCTACGTCCCTGCACTAAATGGTAATCTTCGACAGGCGAGCAAAGCCCAAGAGTGATAATTTCCTCTACATGGGTTACTCCTTTCACCTAAGTGCACATGCATGGCAAACACCACATTCAAGCAATTTCATGAACCTAACTGGCCCACTAAACCCATGCACTGAATCTGTCATCTCTATATGCATTCCTAAGAGCACAGAATGCGAGTAGAAATTTAGCGTTAACGTGTTATCGAGTTTTGAACACTGGAAGAATTCAGGTAAGCATATTGATTTGCTCTGAGGCACCCAACACAATGAATGTCTTATCCATCCGGCGTGATGCTATGTCAGACCGTCTCCAACCCACCTCCGAAAATCTTCCGCCGAAATTCCTCTCACAAATGATTTTGGCTTTTGTTTCATTTCATGTCATGCACTCACACCTATTGTTCCAAGTTACCCTAGTGCATATGGAATGCATGTGATGCCAATTTCCACAATATTCATGCCAATATATTCACATGCATATATTAACATAATTTCTAAATCACATAATCACAAGCATGCAAATTCACAACCAATTTCACCAAAATTAGCTCACACGGGCTAATTGATGTTCATGCCACCATTTTAACCACTCAACATCATAAATTCACACAAAATATTCAGAAACACATTCATGTGAACAAGAAACATCTGCCAATTGCTCACGACCAATACTGTAAAATATAATTTTCACTACCAAAGCTTTCGAGACCTAGTTTACGCCAAAAAACAAGCCTCAAACGCTCCTGTAACTATCATATCACGTTCTTAAATATGATTAACACAAGCAGAAAAGATCCCTACCTCGTGAAAGGTCGAAACTCCACAAATCGGTGCCCACGTGAAGTCCTCGGTCACAAGTAGAAAGAACTTCTTCCTTTTCTCGTCATTTAAACCGACTACCCGATGAAGCTCTAATCCTAGAGAGAGAAGGTGCCTCTCAAAAAAAACAAGAACCTAATCACTCAGATCTCTCCTCGTCCAAATAATGCCCAAATTTTAAAATAATGGAGAAGAAAATACTATTCATTATTTTGTCTTATTCATTAACAATTCATTTCACTTCGTTTTTCTGATTTCCACACTCGACACTATCTCGCCATCCATTTCCATATTCCTCTTCTTCTACTCATGCAACATGTATCACATGAGTACATTGTTATAGGTGACTTTTGTCACATCACATGTCATTTTACTAAAGACTCGACACCGCGCATCGAAAAGCTTGTAAATTTCGACTGCTCCTGACCGGATCGAAATTCGACTTGATAGCTAGGATTGCAAAGATTCATTCCAACAAGAAGTCCATTTCACATATGAGATATAGAAAATTTCGAATTTTGACCGAAATGATCGATTTTCGCCTTTTCCAAAATTCTCTGAAATTTTCTGGTCTACATTCCCTCAAATCGGTCAACCTAAGAACCACACCGGCCCCTATACCGAAGACTACCATCTCGGTACGGTCCACCGCCACCAGACTGATCACTCCGCCCTCACATTGAATTATCTTCGTGTCCCGTCCCCCGGACTCGATCACTTCTACTTAATAAGAGACCAGCTACTAAACTCCCCAACAGTGTCCCTGAGCCCGCTTCGTTGTACTATACCCCAAAACTTTCCCACGCCTCAGCATCCGCCACCCGGGCTGGCACAGCCAACTTCCCCATGACTCGAATTGGCCAAGATCAATACTACGATTCGCTCTTACTGTGATGTACCAAAGTGAAGTCATAATCCCCCAGAATCATCCATAAAAGGTTGTCATATCAGGTCCCGCTGAAGATATTTCTCGTACTCAGGGTCCGAAAGGCCTTGAACTCCTCATCGCAGGCGGTATGGCACCATATCTTCAAGGCTAAGACCATGTCGCCAACTACGTCAAAGTGTAATTCTGATCACACTCTTCAACTGACGGGAACCATAAGCCACTACCCTCCCGGGACCCATCATAACATATCCCGGGCCCGCCTCGATGCATCACAATACAATACATCAGGAAAATTTCCTGGTCCCGGTCCCAGACCATCAAAATAAGAACCTGGCAAGCCCTTCTTTCAACTCCCGGAATGCCTCCTCGCAACAGCCTTCGATCCCAATCAAAACTGACCTCCTTCCGGTCAATCTCGCCATAGTGCCAGACCTGGGAAATCCTCACCTAATCTCCTATAAGACTCAAATTTTTAATTCCAAAGTTAAACTATGTATCTCGAAGACTGGCCCCTACTCCTTAAATCCCATCACGGCTCGACCTTTCTTTCGGGTCCACCGACACGCCTAATGCTTACACCACATGTCCCAAAATCTCACCCCGCAAGCCAAATCCTCACCTTATCAACTCGCGTATAATTCACAGACTTTAGTAAATCGTGAACATTAATCCTCGGAAAGTTATATACTCATGCTCCCACTTTGATCGTGGGAGTGATCAAAATGTTATCCACCAAGACTACGACAAACCCGATCTAGATAGGTCGAATACCCTACATGAGGTCTATGAATGCCGGGCGATTTATCAATCCAAAGTGGCATCATCAGAACTCAAAGTGCCCATAACGATCCTAAACGGCGTTCGATCCCTCCTCACCCGATGGAAACCAGCATGGCGGTCTATCTGGAGTGCACTCGCGCTCCTCTCAATCATCAAACAAAATGCCAATCCCTGGGTAATGCGCCCATTCTTGATTGTAACCCCGTTAACTGGCTCAGAGTCAATCACAGCCATGCCTTGTCCTTTCTCACCGTGAACCCAGCACCCCACGGTGGAGCGTGTCGCGGTTTAATGAACCCCGGGCCCAGTTCCCGTAGCTGACTTCGAAGTTCCCCGTAACCAATCGGTGCCATCCTACGCGAGAGCGTCATGTAGACGGGCGGCACGGTGTAACTCGATACCGAAGTTCACAACCCTACTGAGGCAATCCCGTAGCTACATCCGGAAAACATCGTCATACCACGTACTACTGAGGTAGACGGTGCCTGTCTCACCTCCCTCCAGTGGCAAGGCTTGGCTAGCCAACCCGCCAACCGTCCCCCGACATACCCGGGATCATATAATCAGTCAGGGCAAAATATTCAAGTTTGTTCCCTTTGAATGGCAACACAGTACTCGCCCCGCTGCAGGTGCGCAGAACTTCTCCTACGCCACAATCGACAACGACTCGTAAGTCGCTCGCTAATCCATCCCCAAGACGATGCCTAACTCCTCGACATGTCCATGATCCTCAAGTCCATCGCAGTAGTCCCCTCGAGATCCCCAACTCGCAACCACAACAAATCATCCCTATTTTCGCCCTAATCCCTGGGAGAGAACTCACATACAAGGCCTCTTAAGGTCTCAACCTTCTAAGCCAAATCCTATCACAACCGATGCAACGATAAAATGAATGCGACGCACTGCATCCAAATAACACTCTCTCGCCCATGCGATAGCAAAACGCACCTCGTATAACCGGGTCGATCCACTAATCCCGCCTGGTGGTGATGGCATAGACACGCCCCGGGACCTCCCCGGGACTGCCCCGCCCTCGTGGACCCGGCCCTCCGCTCGCCCATAGTCCGCCCTCGGCCTCGCTCGCACGGAGGTGCCCGCAGCCCCCAGACTAAACCGGTCCCCCACCGGGCCTGCATCAGTGTGTGGAGGAATATACCGTATCCCCTCCCGCCCTACCGCCACCGGGATCGTGGTGGCCTAAAACCCCGGATCCCCGCTCCCAAGTGCAACTCTCCCTCATGTCCAGTCAGCTGGTACGATAAGACACCATCTCTGGTCTGTACCCTAACCGAAGAACCTCCCGATCTATCCGGCCCGACGGCCGTGGCCTCGGGAACCCTCGTGAACTAAGCCCTCATTTCTTTCCGAATTGGAAGAAGACCGACTCTCCTTCCTCTTGCTACTAGCACTCGCATCCCAGTGCTCCTGGAAGATCCCTCGGCCTCTCTCTACGGTCAAAAGGGGCCCTAACTATGTAGTCCGGCGTTCAGAGCGGCTGGGCCTACAATCCCGCTTCCGAATGGACAACTTCAACCCATTCTCAACTCATTATTTCGGGTCATATCCGTACTATGAAGTCGCCATCAAACAGCTAGCCTCCGTGAATCAAATTATTACACCGCTTACACTCGATCCCGGCTCACCCGACATGGATCCGAACCAAGTCCGAGGCGCGAGGACTACAGTAGCACGGGACTCTCATTGACCTTTCACAGCTTCTGGTACCATGAGCCGAACTCAATTGTGGAAAGAGTACAAACAATTTTTGTAATAACAAAATCATTTCAGTGATACAAAAGAAATTCACACCTGAGTGGTGTACATCAACATCTATACATTTCATCGAGTCCCATTTACTTATACAAACCTTGAGATTTATACATGTGTCTATCATAAACATCGAGATTACTAAAGTGGCAGCACCTATCTCTCAGCCGGCCTCCTCATTACGGGATGTCCTCGTCTCTATCCTCGTTTCGCTTTTACCTACACGGATTGAACACCCCAAAAGCAAGTTTTACGCTATGGAAACACAAGTACGGACAACCCACTAATGGTGACCGCCAAAGCTTAGTACATATACGCATTTCATATATATCTATACATATTCATATATAACTTTCATTACTTAATATCTTTTACATTCCTATTGTATGTCAATTTTTTCCGTTACAAGTTTTTCTGCTTGCATATCTTTTATCTATACTTTACTGTTTTCATGTAATCGCATCAGTGTAATCGCCACCAGGTATTGCTTCCACGCATCAGATATCACATATTAATCTTTAAGATCATTTTACATTCTTATACATTATATATCACGCTCTGGATCGTATAATCTCATGTTACTGCATCCTATCA
This sequence comes from Tetrastigma voinierianum, assembly GCA_016808115.1. Lineage (NCBI taxonomy): Eukaryota > Viridiplantae > Streptophyta > Magnoliopsida > Vitales > Vitaceae > Tetrastigma > Tetrastigma voinierianum. The sequence goes on from JAEQBH010001754.1 coordinate 120,248, forward strand.
TAACATATGCCATGCTTCTCATCGTCATATCTTTCACATTACTTTCTCTTCATGCCTGAATACCAAAGAAGTGATAAGAGGAAACTTATAAGGGCCCGAGCATAGCTGCGACATCGGTACGAGACAATGATCATCTTATAAAGGCCCGAAGGCGCTGTGGTGACCCTTTCTTTCGGCCACCGTGACCAAACGGGATTTATGTCATCACCCAAATGGGCCTCGATATCAATTAACATAACATACATATCCCAGCAAGCTGCGACTTATTCACTAATGGCATGCCAATCTATCCCTCTACTGGGTTTAGACACAGCAATCAATTTATTACATTTTCTCTCGTGCATAACTCATAAGCATGAATAACTATCATATCATGATTGCTTACAATATATACTATCGCATTTTTAATCAGATTCATTCTCATATCCGTAGCTTCCATATTGCTCTCATATTTCTCTTATAATACATATATTCCTATATTTTTATCATGCATGCATTTACTTATTCTTATATTCATATATGCCTATCATTCATGTACCTGGTAATATCTTATATCTTGTTAACTTATATCTTCATATACTTTATTCGACTATCATATCTTATGACATATACCTATACATTTCTATATCAGATGTTTTACTTATGCTTCGCATCGTGACCGTCTCTATCTCCCTAGAGTTCGTAACATGGGATTCTTCTTCTTTCGACACCCAAAATCCTTAATGTCCAAACTATTTACCTTTTTATCTTTTCATTCAGATACTACATATAAAACATTCACTCTGTTTGGACCTAGAGACAAAAGAATGAATGAGACTCTGGTGACAATATATACCAAGGTACAAAGATTTAAGATGTAACGGTAGACGTGCCCGCCCACTGCAATGTGGCTGTCGAAACACTGCCAGGAGTGCAGTGGCACTGATCATGTGGCATGCCTGCCCACAGATGAAGTACCAAACATTCAGCAAGAGGCAGAAGACCGATCAAGGACACGCACCCAAGCCATCACAGAAGTGCCGAAACACTCCGTGAGCGCGTGCACCACGACATTGCCTCACATTCAATTCCTATCTTCGCTACCATACAATTATAATGCAGTCTTCGTTGATATCATTTTATTCTTTTCTTATATATTCCTTTACATATCACCTACTTATGTTGCTATTTCTTTGTTCATATCATCTCTTTTTCTTATCATGTATTCCATTCTGTTCTTAACCAAGCTGGCCAGTACACTTGTAAAACAATTAAATTTCTCAAGTGAAACCAGGTCTAACACCTGGGACTCCTACTAGCCTCAGACATGAATGACTCTTGACCAATGGGATTTACAGAGTCCAAGAAACACCCTAAATGGAGTTCGGATCTAAGGCATTATGACCTCCAAGTCAGGAGGTCATAATGGAGGTCAAATCCTAAATCGGGTCGAGCTGACCGACCTCGGTGAGCTCGGTCTAAATACCCGGTCTGACACCTAATATCCTCCTCAAACATGAATGTATTCTTGATCAATGGGCTTTCCACTATAGTCCTGGAAGCAAACACCCAAAACGGAGTCACTGGGATCTAAGGAGCAAGGACCTTCCGGGTCGAGGTCATACGGAGTCAACCCGAATCGGGCTGCTCGACCTTGGGTGTCGCAACACCTCTACGGTGACACCTAATATCTCCTCAGAATATTAATGTATTCTTGACCAATGAGTTTCACCATAGAGTCTAAGAACACCCAAAAAGGAGTTCTGATGAAGCGAGCAGGACCTTCCGAAGTCGAGGTCATACGTAGTCAAATCCCGAACCTGCCGAGATGACCTTGATCTTGGTGAAGCTCGGTTCACCACACCTTGGTCTGACACCTAATATCCGAATATGAATGTATTATCGACTGGAATGGATTTATAGAGTCCTAAACACCAAAACTGAAGTTCGACATGAGCAGGACCTTCCGAAGTCGGGAGGTCATGCATGGTCACCATGAACTCGGCTAAGTCGACCTAACCCTTGGGTGATCTGGCTTCCAACACCCGGGTATGACATCTAATATCCTCCTTAGGCATATGAATGTATTTCGACTCAACGGGGTCTTTCCATAGAGTTCAAGAACACCCAAAACTGAGTTTGGACGGCAGAGCAGTAACCTTCCAAGTCGAGGCCGCGTAGTCAAATCCAAACAGCCGACTTGATCTCGCCGCTGTGATGGTGAAGTCCGACCTCTTCAGATAGTCCCCGCCGAGGTCCTGGGCCGACCTCTGGCAGATGAAGTCTATTGACTCCTCTACGTGATGAGGTCCTGCTGATGCAAGGTGATGAGGTTCCATTTCCACCGCTGATTCTCACAGATGAGGTCTCGCTTTGACCTCTTCAGATGAGGTCCGGCCGACTTCAGATGAGGCTCCGCTTGACCTCTACAGATGAGGTCCGCTTCATCTTTCCAGCGGATTTAGGCCCACCGACCCTACGTGATGCAGAGTGGGTCCGCTGACCTCTCGACTTTCTACAAGATGGTCTCCGCTAACCTTCTTTTCTCTGGGATTTAGGTCATTGGCAGGATTTAGGTCTCGCTTGACCTCAAGTGATGAGGTATGCCGACCTTCTGCATAGTGATGAGGTCCGCCACCTCTACTGTGGATGACCCCGCGGGTCGAATTCTAGCTACAGACTATTCTCCCAGCAGTTAATTTGGCAATCTGGGTTCACAAAGTGTCCGAATTGAAAATTCAAAAGCCTAAAATCAAGTTAATTTACGTGGCTACAATCTACCATATAAGGATAACGCCAAATTCCCTTTATTTCTTACTCCAAAACCCGCTCTAAGGTCCGGCCATCGTATGATCGCACAAATGTGAAATTTTCGTTCAACTCAGAACTGCATTCACCTTTAACACATCTATCGAAGCCTGGGAGCTCTTTTGACCTCAACCCTAATAAGAAATGAGTCAAATTTCAAACCCAAACCATACAAAAGAAGGATTCCAAACCATGTATCTAAACTTTATGCACTATAACTAGACTCATACACACACACACATTTTTCATACTAGTGTATCAAAATCGATACTTTTCCATACGTGTAACTTCAACAAGTTCATCATTTTCTATACAAAATCCTACAAATACTCATAGTCCCATACAAATATTTATATAAATCATACTCCGTGTTCTTCTTTTCCTTTCCTTCTTTCTTTCTTTTCTTTTCTCTCTCTTTCTTTCTTCTTTCTTTCTTTCTTCTTTCTTCTTTCTTCTTCTCTCCTTTCTTCAATTTCCTCTCTCTTATCCGTTTTTTCTCTTCTCTCTAAGACCAAAAATGAGATATTTTTTTCATGCCTATCCTTTATTCGATCTTATCCTTATTTCACTTTCCGCTGTAAAAGGTTTGTCTCCCTCCCTCCTTCCTTCAAGCCACTTGCTCCTTCCACAATTTTCTTCCTTATTTCATTTTAATATCTTCATTACTCTGTCCTCCAATTTCTATTACTTTTGATTTAAATTTTTGCATATTCCTACTTTCGCATATGAACTTATTAAATTATGACCCTTAGGGTCCCCGTATTGGTGTAAATTATTAATTTACCCTTAACTTTTGTATTAATTCCTAGTTCTTATTTATCTCCTAATATTCTGTTTAAGTTTTAATATGTCTTGTCCAAATCGTTAGGTATATTTCTGGGTGTTACAACTCTCCTCCTTATAGTGCAAGAATTTTCATCCACCATACTGTCATTTGCATGTTCTATGTCAAATCCTTTCTTTTCATATCTTTTATATTTTCTTTTCATTTATAGTTTATATGTCGTATCTATACTACTTCATTATCATCTATACATGCATCTCAATTATTAAATAGAGAATACATACCAGCAATCACATCTGGAGCATCCTCGTCCTCCGCAGCCTCGTATAGCACAAGCTCGTGCTGGGCATATAAAGCCTGATGATCCACTGTCGACATTGACTCCATGTCCTCTCGTCAGATGATTTGGACCACCTCTACCAAGTCGGCTGTGGCAAACCGATCTTCTCGACCACTTCCTCATGGATTTATTAACTCCGATCTCTCGACGCTGGCCAAGAAGTGACCTATAATTCCTACACATCCAAGCCCTCCACCACTTGCCACAAACACCACTGCTGCCTTATGGCAATGAGGGCGTACCTGTGCTCTTTCCTCGGTCCCGTGGACATGTCTCCCAACCAGGTGTTACATTTTGTCTCATTCTCAGAATTGACCATGAGTCAAGCCCGGGCCGCAAACCTCCGCTCTTTTACCCTTCTCTTTTAGACTCTCAAGCATTTATTTCATAATGCGCTTTCTACTTTCATAAAGATTCGTACCACTGACAAAACGTCACCCCATCGCAGTATTCGCAGTGCCTATATTTCTAGATGCACTACGCAAATTCATCCAATAATATCCGTTTTACAGCTCAAGGCTATTCTCACAGTGCTTCATTTTGGTTTGAATGAGTCTTGCATCACTTCGATGATTCAAGACTGTGTTTGATAACTTTGTTCTCTAGGTTGCTCCTCCTCAACAACTTCTTCAACTAGATTCGAAGACGATTCATCTATATGTAATACACAAGGGTGATCCACATCTGAAACACTTTCTTTTCTATACGTATGTATTTCTATCTTTTCTATCTTATTCTATATCTAGACTTACATCTTATACTTTATCTAGAATAGCATATTATACTCTATCTATGTTTAGGCTATTCCAGAAATGCCTAAACCTAGGTTCTGATACCACTAACTTGTCACACCCCGATCCCGATCCGACCCGATCGGGCGGTGGATCCGACCGAGTCCTGCGCGAGACTATATATCGACCCCACGACCGTTCTTTATATCATGAGCTGAACTTGTACATGTGGTTATACAAACAATTTCTGTAATAACAAAAATCATTTTCATATACAAAAGAATTACCACCGGAGTGGTATACATCAACATCTATACACATTTACCGAGTCCCATTTACTTATACAAACCCTTATACTTATACAAACCCTTATACTTATACATGTCTAATACAAACATCGTGAGATCAAGTAAGTTAAAGGTGCTAGCACCTATCTCTCGAGCCGGCCTCCTCTCGACGGATGTCCTCGTCCCTATCCCCTTGCTCTTCGCTTCGTAGACTCGCACCCGATTGAACACCGTAAGCTTTACGCTTATGGGAACATAAGTACGGGACAACCACCAATGCAGACCTGCCACGCTTATACATATGCATTTCATATCTATACATATTCATATAACTTTTGATTACTTATCATCTTTACATTCCTATTGTATGTCAATCTTTTCCGTTACAAGTTTTCTAACTTTGGCATATCTTTTATCTATATTTTTACCGCTTATGTACTAGCGATCATGTAATCGTCATCGCAGCACGTCTCCACATAGATTATCATATTAACTTTTAGATCTACTTACATTCTTATACATTTTCATATATCACGCCTGATCAGATAATCGCACGTTACAAAACTTATCATCACATAACAATGCTATGCTTCTCAGATCATATCATATCTTTTCACATTACTTTCTCTTTCATGCCTGTAAATACCAAAGAAGTGGATATAGGAAACTTATAAGGGCCCGAAGGCGCTGTTATCATTGTACGAGACAATGATCATCTTATAGCGTCCGAAGGCACGCGCATTCATTTCGGCCATCAGATCCAACGGACCGCCATCGACCCAAACGGCCTCTCGAAATCAGAACGTAACAGAACAAAACAAATGTAATCCTATGCCGCAGACTATTCATCAATGGCATGCCAATCTATCCTCTACTTGGTCGTGTATAGGTAATCAGTTTTATTACATTTTCTCGTGACATAACTCATACGCATGAATAATGAGTTGTTATCGCGCATTGCTTATGCAATCTATACTATCGCGACTTTAATGTATTCATTCTCATATCCGTAGCTTCATATTACTGGCTTCTCATATTTATAATACATATGAGCTCTATATTTTTATCACATGCATTTACTTATTCTTATATTCATATATGCTCATCATTCATATGTACCTGTAACATCTTATATCTTTTAACTTATATCTTCACAGATTCTTTATTCGACTATCATATCTTATGACATACGCCATATTTTTGATATCAGACGTTTACTATGTTTCATCGACCGTCCTATCTCCGTAGAGTTCTCGAACATACTCTTCTTTGATACCCCTTAGTACCCTTAATGTCCAAAAACCATTTACCTTTGTCCTTTTCTTATTCAGATACACACGTATAAACATTCGCTATTGACCTGAGACAAGAATGAACAGACTCCTACAATATATACCCGAAGGTACATGGGCAGAATGTGAGATGCTCCTGTCCCATCGTAATAGGAAGTATTGAAACACTAGCAGGAGTGCAGCGTAAGACTCACTATGTATACTGCTCGCCACGCACACAGAAGTGTCAGCAGGAGTGTGTAAGACCGATCGATATATGTCTCACATTCAATATTCTGGCCTTGCTGGGCCACATAATTATACGTGTTCTCTCGAGCGCATCATTTTATTCTTTCTTTCATATTCCTTTTACATAGTAAAATCTACTTATGTTGTTATTTCTGTTCATATCTATCTCTTTTCTTATTATGTATTCGATTATCTTTTTAACCAAGCCATTAGTACACTTAGAAAGTAATTCAATTTCAAGAATCCAGGTTCACCTCGTGTCTGACTCACTAGCCTCCTCAGACACATGAAATACTTCACCAATGGTATTTCCATAAGGTTCAAGTTAAATGACCGAAACTGAAGTTCTGGACGAAGGAGTTACTAATCTTCCGGTTGGGAGTCACACGTAGTCAACCCGAATCGGAAGCTGACCCCGACTCGGCGAGCCGGTTCAACACCTAGGTCTGCCACACACCTAATATCCCCTCCTTAGTAATATGAATGTATTCTCTCTTGAATTAACTGACTTCCATAGAGTCCAAGAACACCCAAAAAACGGAGTTCTGACGGAGTTATGACGTTCGTTTGGAGGCCATACATAGTAAAATCCCGAATCTAAGCCGAGCTGACTCACCCTGAGCTCGCCTAACACCTCTGTGACACCCTAATATCCTCCCCGCAACACACGTATTCTTGACTCAATGGTGGCCGGTTGTGAGTCCAAGAACACCCAGGAAAATGGATTTTACTAGTGAGTTATGACCTCCCAGCCTGAGGCCGCACGTAGTCAAACCAAAAACAAGCCGACCCGAATCGGCCGCCATGACGTGTGTCCCGCCGACCTCTTCAGATTTGAGGTCCGCGGAGGTCCGCTGGGACCTCTACGATTTAGCCCGCCGACCTCTACAGATGAGGTCCTGCTGACTTCTCGCCATCCCGCCGCGACGAGCAGATGTTGGACCTTTTCGATGAGGTCCGCCTGACCACAGGTGATGAGGCTTGCCGATTCCCACGACTCATAGAGGTCCCACTACCTCTTCTCAGGATAAGGTATACCGATCACAGACGAGGTCCGCCGACCTCTGGCAGGATGAGGTTTGCTGATCCTTCAGCCAGGATGAAGTCCGTCGACCTTCACAGGATGAGGCAGGCCTGATCTGACAGATTTATATCACGACTGGTCGACTTCACAGATGAGGCATGTCGACCTCTTCTCTACGAGGTCCGTCGACCTCAGCTGTGATGAGGTCCCGCCGACCCCAATGTGATGAGGTCCGGTCAATTCCACACAGATGAGCTCGGCCGACTCTCACAGATGAGGTTCATCGAATTCCTCCTCACCCATTAATAGGATCAAGGTTTCGAGTAAAAGACCATAACTTGCCTACACGGTCCGACCTGAAATTAAAAGCCTAACATCAAGTTAATTGATGTGGGATACAATTTTCCAGAAGGACTTACTGCCAAATTTCTTTATTTCTTACTCCGTACCCGTTCTAAGGCTGTCCCCAGCCATCGGTGTATGATTCAAAAAATAGAAATTTTCTTGGGTTCAACTTAACTTAATCTTTCCCTAACACATCTATCAAGCCTGAGATCTCTTAACTCAACCCTTAACAAGAAAATGAGTTTGGGAATTTCCAAACCCAAATCATACAAAGAAGGATTCCAAACCATGTGTGATTCAAACTCGAGTAGACCATAACTAGATCTCCATACACACACATTTTTCATGCTACTAGTACTAAAATCGACATATTTCTTCATACGTAACTCATCAGTTCCATCATTTTCTATACAAAATCCTACAAATACTCATAGTTCCATACAAATATTTATAGTTCCATACCTGTGTTCTTCTTTTTCCTTTCCTTCTTTCTTCTTTTCTTTTCTCTTCTTCTTCTTCTTCTTCTTCTTCTTCTTCTTCTTCTTCCTTTCTCTTCACTTCTCTTATCCTAAGGCTTCTCTACATATCTCAAAATGATATTTATTTTGTCTTGTCCTTATTTGATCTTATCCCCTTTTTTATTTCACTTTCCAAATAAAGGAGGAAACTTTTCTCCCTGCCTCTTCAAGCCACTTGTCTCTTCCACAATTTTCTTCCCCTTATTTCATTTTAATATCTTTTCTTTTATTACTCTTTGGTCCTCCAATTTCTATTACTCTTGATTTAACTTATGCAGTTATTCCTATTTCTGCATATGAACTTATTAAATTATGACCTTAGGTCCCGCATTGGTAAATTCACTTATCCTAACTGTATTAATTCCCGGTTCTTATTTATTTCCGAATTCCATTTAGCTTTAATATACCTTCTAAACAAGTCCGAAACCAGGTATATTTGGGTGTTTGACATCCATCACAATATTCGTCCCCGTCTACCTAGGGAACCTTGAGCCTCGTGACGCAGCAAAAGATCCGGAAAATACTTACCCATCAATGTAGCCTCCCGGGAACTCCCTCGCCCATGCCGTGCCCCTCGGTCTCTAAAGGCTCCTCGGGCCCCGGGCCACCATACTTTGCCTCACCCTCTTAGCTGGAACGCAGCCTAAGTCTGAGGTCCCGGTCGTGTTGGAGGTAATCTCCATAGCCTCCAACACCTTCTCGATCTCAGACAACCAATGGTCTCGGCCACCATCTGACCTCCCTCCCCTTCGTGGAATGTGAGGATGATGCCCTAAACCTCCGGAGGTTACTCTATCTCCTCGCGCCCCGGCCGACTAGCTTCAGGCAGTTCTGCAGCCAACAACAATACCTACAACTTCAGCAAAGCCCGCCGGACAAACAATCGTGGTGCTTCGACCAAGCACTCGTGGACGCCTCACGCCCCCTCACCCTGTATTCAGCCATCTACACATGTCAAATGACAAGCAATTCTAATGCAAAGGTTCTAAGGCGAACATAGCCTCGAGACACTATTCACATACGCTTAAAACATTTCATATTAATTATGTCCATGCATTCATAGGTAATGCAAGACAATAATTCAATATATTAACCATATGCAACAAAAAATTTTATTTAGAAAATTTCATCTTAAAAGATTTGATTTGATTTGATTTGATTTTTTTGAAACCCTCGTGAACAAAGGTTCATGAATGTCTCAAACAAGGACTTAAAATAAGGCATTACTGAGTCAAAAACTGGTCATACGGTGCACACCCACCCATCCCCGGGTGCGCTGAGACAGTCGCGCACTACGCCTGCCAGGCCGCAGCCGCGCAAAGGTCGCATGGTTAATCGGCGACGCGGTCGCAGCCCCCCCGGCCAGATCGCGGTCGCGGTCGCGCGCGCGACGCCGCGTCGCGCCGTGTCGCAAAGACGCCGCTGCCATATCACCGGGCGTGTCGCGACACACCCCGCCAGCCTGCCCCTCCCGCTAATACAATCGCTTGTATCGGACACGCTTCGCAACTGCATCTCCCGCCTCGCCACGATATAAAGACCAGACAACCCCGCCGCCAGGCCTTCTTCTCCGCCACGATACAGTGCCGGTCAGACACTCACCCCAGCCAGGCCGCCACACACACGCCGTCAGTGCCGCCTCCCTCGCCGTGTCGCTGGTCGTATCGCGGGCCCAACCGGCCGACGCGCCTGCTATCCCCCGCGCGCCAAATAGTTTTCCCCAAAACTGTCACGATATAAAATGTCGGGACATGACCCAGAACCGAAAATGGGCAAAGAGTCTGCAAAGTTCTTTCCCCGTGACCTTTTTTTCATCATTTTTCTTCTTTCATTTTTGCTTTCACCTATCGGAAGACCAAAAATATATATATATATATATATATATATATATATATATATATAATTTTTCTTCTTCATCATTTCTCTTTTTTTTTTCATATTTTCCAAGAGGAATGCAAATAAATTTATTAAAAAAAATTCAGCTTGTACACATCAGAAAACCATAGAAAAAAATTCTTCACATCATTTTTTTCCTATGTATATTCACCGCTATCACATTTCACACAACATTTACAGCACACAAATCATACACAACAATTCATGTTCACTCATCAATCATCAAAGTGCACAAGGAATGCATGATCTAACCCGTGCCCATCAAGTCCTAGGTAATCGTATACCTAACTTATTGATACTAATCTATACTTAGTATCCGACATCAAGCTCTAGGTATTTATAAACCCAAAGCTCGATACCGTCGCAGCTAGTATCGACTAAACTTATGGATACTAAACCCCGAGCCCTTGGCGTAATCAAGCACGGCAGTTCTCCGATACTGCTCGCGACGTGCCTCTAAAACCCAAGGAAGGGACAACCCGTGGCCAACTCCGCGAATATAATGATGCTCAAAATCCGACACCACTACAAACGCAGAGTCTCCTTTGTACGGAGCTCCCACCCAAGGTACAAAACCCGTCTCAACAATCAATGATCACACAAGGTCCACATGCGAGTAAAATAATGGCCACTGGGCCCCCTCGTAGATCAATACCACAAAAATACATCAACCATATACACACAGTTCAAGAGTTAATAAATTACTTTCTCTTACCCAACATATATCAAATTTGCTACCAATACATATACAAAAACTTATACTCCAAAGCCACAACCCGACTTTCTTAAATACGGCTCCTCTATGGAGCGCCGTCCCGTGCACACTCCCTATGTCTAAATGGTGATCTCAACTGTGGTGAGCAAAGCCCGCAGAGATAATTTCCCACATGGGCTACTTCCCCACCTATGCAACATGTCATGGCAAAACAATCACATCCAAGCAAATTACATGAATCTACCTGAATGCTCACACGACTAATCCCATGTCCCGAGTCCTCACCGACTCCCACATGTCAAGTCAAATGCTAGGAATCACGCTTTTCAAAACAAAAGATTTTCGTTTCTAAAACTTACTACCCGAGATCTTAAATATATCAGACCACTCTCCGAGGTGAATTACATCGGGATTACGCTCCAAAATGGGGCCGCAGCTATCCTCATCCAAAGCTGGAGTATGCCGGACGACTCTCTAAGGCAATTCTTCGGAAAACTTCCGTCACCTTTCACAAACGCCATGGTTTTCTTCATGTCACACTCTCACCTTAATATTCTGTGTGGTGCCCTAGTCGCATACTAATGCACGAATGCCAATCCCAACAAACTCATGCTAATATATAAACATGTATATGCCAACATAATTAACTCACATAAATCATGTTATGCAAAATTCACAATCAATAACACCAAAATTAGTCATAATGGCTACTTAACAAACACAAACACCATTTTAAATCACCAACATCATAAAAATCACACTAAAATAATGTCACTATTCACGTGAATGAAACCCCTGGGCCAGCATTATTCACAAGCCACCAAATTTGAGATTTTCTCCACTCGGTTCAAAGGTTTTGTGATCGACCTGCCAATCAAGCCCACCTCATATATCCCTAACCATAAACATGGCTCTTAGCCAAAGAATACGGCCAGCAGGAAAAGATCCTCACTGAAATGTCAACTCCACCAACGGCCGTCCACAGGTGCTCACGCACTCATTCGCTTCGCCCGCCGTAGAACCGACTATCCTAACTATTGCGAAATCTAGAGAGAATTTGAGCTCCTTTCTAAAATTGGATCGAAGACTTCCACCGCCGTGATCAGCCCCCTCCAACATTTTGGTCTTTTACCTTAGAAAGAGCAAGATTTGTAGCTATTTCCTAACTTTATTCATTAAACTCTCTCCTATAATCTCTGCAATGTGTTCCTTTTCTTGATTTTTCGACACTCTTGGCAATCTCACCATCCATCTCATCCTCTCAGCTCATGCAAATAGGCCACATGGCAGCATAAGAGGGTAACTTTTTCATCATATGTCTCTACGGTAGCTTTATCAAGACTTTATACACCGAGTGCCCTGAAATGTGAAATTTAACTGTCTCACTGGCCAAAATTCATCGCGGTAGCTAGATTTCCCTCAAGGTAGATGATTCAACTTGAAGTCTGTTTTCATGGCCTCCTAGATCTAAAAAATTTCTGACACTCACTACCATTTTTTACCATTTTTCGTAAAGGTGCAAAAAAGGACTCCAGCAGAGGAAGCAGCGCCATTTTCCCCATAATCGGGATCTGACAGGTGTCCCACAAGGTCGAAGTTACCACCAAGGCCAAATATTCATCCCCCGTCTCCATGTCGCAAGAATCTAAAGGCCCATCACAGAGCAAGGAGTGATATGGGGCCTAAGAATTTAAGAGGGCACCCAATGTTGAAGGCGGACATCCCAGATAAGGAGATAATTCACATCACGGCAGACCAAGTCCTCGAGGAAGAATGAATTCCTTCAACCCCATCTAATACTAAGAAATGGAAGGATCTACCGTAGAGTGAAGGGCTGGGAGCCAAGAATACTTTATGGCGCTCTGTCAGATCAAACACCCAAAAAACAAAATGGCAAAAGGCAGTGTGTGGATCAACGAGACGTTCGCTAAGCCGGGTGGGAGAATGTCACAAATCTCTCACTACAGCAACCCTCTTGATCATATGGAAGCAAATGACAACACGGGGGCTTACATGAGGTGGAAGATTCTAGAGACTGAGAGACCTCCCTCTAGAAGAAATTTTAAGGTTCTAGAAGATTTCAGAAGTCCACACTCAGGAAGAGTATGGAAGGAAGGAGGAGTTACCCCAGATTCTTCGAGAGACCTCTTGTAAATATGTGTACATGGTACAATACTTCAGAATTCTCTAGATTTGTGGGAACCTTCAAAGGTCTCACACACTTCCATATAGATGTGTATATAAGGAGAGGTGGCCTCATTTGCAAAACCAATTGCTTTAGAGCTTAAAGCCATAAAGAGCTTCAATAGAGAGTTTTCTTCCTCAAGTGTTCTTCAAGCCTCTGGCCCCAAGCCGTGGTAGAAGCCGAGCCTGGGGCAAGTGCGGCAAGGAAGGCTGACTTAGCAACATCCGAAGGGCGAGTTGCCTAAGTGCCGCACTGATCTTGGGCGGAAGACTAAGTTCTGGTGTATTACGGGGTCTGGTTAATGTGCCCAGCTGAATCCGGCTCCTGGGCTACAAGGCCTCTTTTCGAGCAAAGCCAGCCTGAAAACTCGGGTGCCAATGGGGCCTTTGGCTACTGTGCCTCGAGCTGAACCGGCTCCCGGGTCGGAGGCTCGGGAGTAGCTCACAGCTCAAAACCGAAGCATCGGGGCCTCGCTACTAGCCCGAGCTAAACTGGCTCCCGGGCTTGCGCGCCTTTTTTGGAGCAGTTCGGTGCCCGAAAAATCGAGCTGGCCAGCCCGCTACCGTGCCCGAGCCGAACTAGCTCCAAGGCCTTTGAGCATTGAGCTCCTTGAAAACCGAGCTACTAAAGGCTCGCCACTGTGCTCGAGCCGAATCGGATTCCTGGGCTCTAAAGGCCTGGAGCAAATGAGCTTTGAAAATCGAAGCCAACTGTGCTCCTGCCAAGCAAGGCCTTTTGAAAGGCCAGCTTTGAAAACCGAGCCGCTAAGGCTCCTGGTCATGGTGTCTTTGGAACCGAAATAACTGCCCCCGGGCTACAAGGCCTTCTTTTCGAGTAGTTTAGTTTTGAAAACTGCTTTTCACTAGGCTCCTTGGTTACTTCAGGGAATGAGCTCGAACTTGCTCCCGGGGCTTGCAAGGCCTTTGAGCGCCAGCTCGGGAAAACCGAGCCGCTACTAAGGCTCCTCGCTACTCGCGGTGCCTCGAAGCAAACTGCTCCTAGGCTATTCTCGCCTCCCCGAGCTCTTCAACTCCTCGCAAACTGAGTCAAGCCAGAGCCTCCTAGCTATCTTGCCTCTCCTAATCTCTTCAACTCTTGCAACCGAAATGCCAGCCTCCCGACTATCATTTTCCGAGCTCTTCAACTCTTGCAAACTAAGTCGGCTGCAGCCTCCCGGGCTACCATTTCTCGAGCCTCTCAATCCTGCAAACCGAGCTGCTCCGAGCCTCCGGGCTGCAAGGCCTCCTCCCCAGAAAGTGCACGTATTTTAAAATGCCCGTGGGAATCGTAATGGGCCGTGCTCCCAAGGCGTCCAGCTCCCTCAGATAAATATCTGCCTTTATATGCCGAGGTGTGCTACGCGACGATTTGGCTTTCCTCCCTGTCTTGGTCAGCTTTGGAGCTCGGACATGATGGGCTTCAGCTCGACAGCCACACCGGCCTGAGTCACCCGGTAGATGGTGCTCACGCCCGCTCAGCTTCTACGCTTGTTGTGAGTTGTGTTCTTCCCCATCTTCTCTCATCGCGGGAGGTCAGGTTACCCCCACCGGTCGTCACTCCGAGTCAGCCTGGGACATGTCGAGAAGGCAAGGCCAAATGCCTGAGGTACGCTTTCACATTACACCCCTCCTCCCTCTACTTGTTCTCTTTCCCCCTTCTTCCCATTTTTTTCCTTTTTTTTTTTTTGGAAGTGGGGATCTGTTTGCATCGCTGGTCTCTGGGATGTAAAGGACGGCTCTGCTAATTGTAATTTCCCTGAATTGATTGTATCTCCTTTGAAATAAAGCACAATTCTTTGTGAAGCATGAGTTTCTGCATTTTAAGATGTGTAATTTTCCCAGGCTCTTCCGAGCCAAGCTCCTTGCTCCTTTCCTTTATCAATATGATTTAATTTTTGATCCACGAGGACATTAAGCAAAGTAAAAAAAAAATGAACACGCAGGTTGTTATCGAAACTGATGATGCTTTATTAAAGACTACAACCCGAAGTCTATTGGTAAAATCGCCAGGCGCCGCACGCCCAAGAGTGAGGTAGAAGCCTCTTTTCCTTCTCATCGCTTGAAGTTCGAGTTATCGTCGCACACGCGATACGACGTAGTGTGCCTTCCCAATCGGGGCCCTAGCCCCATGTGTAGGATATTTCCTTGTCGGGTAAAGCTTCAAAATAGTCGCTGTGCTTGTAACTCCTCGGTCTAATCTTTCGATCATCATAGTACCTGGGCTGCCTTTCCCGTGGCAGGCCTCAAGATGTCAGACCTCGCTCACGCTTTTCTTCTAGGAGGTCTAGCTTAGCGAAGGACTCCTCACAGGCTCTCGCTTGCACCAACCCCTTGGGACTTCAATCCGACCTGATTGGGGGCTATCGCCTGGCGCTCGGGTGGCTGCACCCAAGCCCCAGCTGCCGACTCAGACGTAGTTCCTCAGAGCGCATAACACCCTGGAGGTATTCTACCCATTTTCCCTTGGGATTCTCCAACTCGTCTCAAAGGCGCCTTAAGGGTTCTTATAGTGACTTCGCTGCCTATCAGACTGTGTGGGATGAGCCGAGAGATGAGTAGTAGTTCTTGACACCGAGCTCGGCCAAATCTCGAACTTGGGGGATTGTCGACCGTTTCCCCATTATCCGACACTGTGGCTCTCAGATGCCAAACTCCGTACATTATGGAGCGCCTCAAACAAAATTACGCCATCCTTCATATGTGATTGTCGCTTAAATGTTCTGGCTTTCTACCCATTTGGTGAAATAATCCACGCCACAATGATAAACTCGCATCGCCCTTTCAACGGGCAGGGTCCCAATACGCCCAACCCCATCAAGGAGCGGCCGGGGCTTCACTGATGTCAACTAGCCGATGGTAGATGAGAGAGATCTCGCATGCTCCCGGGAAAACTTCAACCCTCGACCAGCTATGTTGCGGCCCTTTACGGCTGTGGGCCCATAATATCCCCCGCCTCAGGACTTCGCCGCCGCCCAGTCGATGTGATCGCCACATTCCTCATGTACTTCCTCAAGATGGGTCATGCCTCCTTCCCAATATCAGATAATGAAAGATTCACCATCAGAAAGGCCCCAATGAATGTAAATCTGAAGCAGATCTTTTCCCTTGCTTAGATTTTCCTTCTGTCAAGCCAAGTAAATGTTCCTTCTACACTAAGTAGTCCCATATTAATGGGTCCATTCAAATGCCCTGACACGACAGGAGATTTCTTCACTGTTGACACTTCATCGAGTGTACCTGCAGAGATGTTCACCGCAATCCGGGCCGCCTGTGTCTTCCCCGCGAGGTCGCTGCTAATTTTGCTATATACACTCGCCACAAATTCTCCGTCCGATACATGTCTAATCTGAACTTGTACGAACTTCTTAAGCAATTCTCGCACCTTCTTAAGGTACAGGACCATTTCTTTCTCGCCCTACTAGGACTTCTATCCGCCTACTACTAGTCGAGTCACCGTATACTGCCGACGGCTCCATGGAGCGCGGTAGTTAAGCCCGCCTATGACAACCTAAGATCGCCTCGTTATCGGGAGGTGCCTGGAACCCAAAATTCAAGGGCGTACTCTACATCGGGACCCCGTCAGAGAGGTCGACCGACCCGCACCACCTCCTCGACGCGACCCCATCCACGACAACTCCATGGGAGGCCTGGGCACGGCACTTTCCTACAAACCTGGTCGGTGAATTCCATGATGAAGTCCTCCAATACCTGCCCTTTTATCGATGCCCTTGGTTTGTATCTGATGTCGAACTCGCTTAGCTCTATAGCCCACTTTACCAGTCTTCCTAAGGTCTCTGGCTTGTGCAGTATTTGCTTCATGGGGTGTTCAGTTGGGACTTCGATGGTGTGAGCTTGGAAATAAGGTCGAAGTTTTCTGGCGGTGGTCACCAGCGCTAGGATCAACTTCTCCATCCTGTAAAATTCTTTCCCCGCCCTGCAGCCCCACGTAGCAGGGGTAGACCCGGCCTGTCAGACCCTATCCCGTCTCCCGACAGGTCAGACCGTCGAGAACCAAACAACCGTGCAGAGAGTGAGGAGTTCCCTGGGGAGGGCCAGATGGGGTGAACTGCATATAGGTCTTAGCTATGAACGCTTCCTAGCAATGCTCATCCCATTGGAAGGCCTTTTCAGAATCTAGAAGAAAGGCTGGCATTTATCACTGGCTTTGGACACGAAACGGCTCAGCGCAACTATTCTCCCTGTCAGGCGTTGAATTTCTCTGACGTTTGAAGGAGGAAGCATGTCAAGTACATCTTTTATCTTGTCCGGTTCGCCCTATTCCTCACCAAGGACTATAAAACTCAAGAACTTCCTACGTTAGAGACTCCAAATGCGCACTCGTCAGTTCAATTTCATGTCAGAGTTCGTAGATCCGAACGCTGGCTAGCAGTTATGCAGCCAAGCCTTTATTGACTTTGCATCAAAGATGTCGTCTGCTTACACGTACACCTCCATAGATACTAATACGATTTGTTTCTCGGAACATCTCTTGCTCACCAACCTTTGATAGTGGCCCCTCGTGATTCTTCAACACTCGAAGGGCATTACTGTACGCAGGTTCTCGGGTCGGTCATTTAATTAGGTCTTCCCTCGATCGGCGAGGTCCAATTTCCCCAACTGCCATAAGATGAGAAAGCATCCATGAAACTGAGGAGCTCATGGCCAGCCGTGGCATCCACTATTAGATCGATCCGAGGTAAAGGAAAAATGTCCTTTTCAGTGCTCTCATGATGTTAGTAGTCAACGCAAAGCCGCCATTTACCGCTTCTGGACGAGGATCTTCGCATTAGCGCCCAATCGTGATACTTCTACTCCCGATGGCGCGCCTTCAAGCAGGGAGTTTGTCGACCTCTTCGTTTATCGCCTTCTGCCTTTCCGGGGCGAAGCTCCTTCTCTTTTTCTTGACTGGCTTAAAGGATGAACTGACATTTAGCTTGTGGGTGATTACTGCAGGGTCAATCCCGCCCATGTCCTCCTGCTTCCAGGTGAATACCTCCACGTTCTGCCTCAAGAAGTGAATGAGAAGGTTCCTGACGTCATCAGCCAGCTTAGACCCGATGTAGACGAGGTGTTCTGGTTGGTCGTCAAGCTGTACATGCTCCAGCTCTTCCGATGGCGTAGGTCGGGTGCTTACCTCATCTCTCATGTCGAGCTCATCCATGCATATTGTCATTCAATCGCTTTTTCTTCATTGAAGCCGAACATTCCTGGCCACACGCCTCATCTCCTCGAACCGCTCCATCCCATTTATTGCGGGAATTTCCGACGACCAGCGTGATAGGCTAAGGGATGGCTCTACGGGCGTTTGAGAGAGGTCACCTGGCCAATACGCTGTAGCCGAGGGGGCATCTACTATGAGAAACTCGTCGTTGTCAGGAAGCCCAAGATGATGGGTCTCCCAAGGTGAGTACTGTCAGCTTATCGATCCCGGTGGGCAAGACTCTTCCCGAGAATCCAGCAGCGGGAGTTAACCGTTCTAGCTTTTCGCTTCCAATACCCATTTTGTCGAAAGCTGATGTGAAGATAATATCAGTTGAGCTTCCGTTATCGACCAGACCTCGGTGTGGATTGCTTTGTTACCACAACGAATTTTTATCACCAATACTATCATGGGATTTTGAAACCTTCCATATCTCGAATCCTAAAAGGTTATGGTGGTGTCCAAATGAGGGAGTTTGATACAGCTTGTACCCCTCCAATATCTCTCCCCACCCGATGAGCCACGCCATGCCTTCCAACATTTGATCATCACCATAACCCCTACAATATCATCACCCATCGGGGAACCCGCCCACTATAAATCCCCCTAAGATTACATGGATCTCTCCCAAGGGCCGCCGGTGCCGAGCTGGGTCGGGCTGCCGAGGTGGCGGTGGCTACGCCCTCGGTCCCGACCTTCCGAGGCCATGTAGCTCAAGATGTCCACGCCTGGACAAGTATTCAATTTCTCTCGCTGATGCGTAGTCCGCTCGATGTCCATGATCCCATGGAACTCACAAGATCCGTATTGTCTCGTTTATCGGGTCTCGACTTCATCCGAGATGGCCACCTCATAAACTTCATGTCAGACTCGCATAGACCATGGACACCAAGGCCAAGGGAGTGAACTCGGCTAGGGAATTCGCTTGTCGCAGCCAGCTGAGGTGGTCCTAAAGTGCCTCACACGCCTCCTCACCTTTGGGACTGCTTCTTCGTCTTCCGTCCCTCAGGGGATTTGTCCTTATTTCCTTGCCTCCTGGGGCTTCGTTCCTCGCTTTCTCGTCGCCCGCTCTCTCCTTTAGTGGAAGAGCTCCCCGCCAAGAATACATGAGGGCTTTTGCCATTAATATATTCTTCGCTTTGGCGAGCACTTTCTACCATGCTCATGGTTCTTCAGACGGAGAACATCGCCTGACTCCACTCCTAATCCCGCAATGAAAGCCAATGATGGTAAACTGGCCTGAAATGTCCACCTCGCCGACTCACATGATCCTCTGTGACATAAGACCTCTCGTTCCTCCCCGCTGCTCTTCTTTTATGGTTAGAAGGTGATAACTTGGCTTCCTATATGTCCAAGCCTCGATGAAGTGGGAGACAAATGCAATGGAGAGTTCTCTAAATGATGAGATCGAAGACGACGGGAGTCTATTAAACCAGGCCAATGTTAGTCCCTTTAGCGTGATAGCGAAGGCTCGGCATCATACAGGGTCCTGATATCCGTGCAGCTCTATCTGGTTCTTATAAGTGTTGAGGTGATCTACAGGTCCCCTCGTCTGGGCCACGCCGGGATCCGCGGCACTCGAACCCAATGAAGAGGGAAGTGCAAAGACTCCTACTGCGGAGTGATTCGCTTGTCGTGACCAGGTGTCCAGACAGAGACCTGAGCCCGCCCTTACGACTTCCTTCATATGGTTGAGCTCTCTCTGGATGCCTCTAAACCGTTATTCTCACAATCGCTCCTCCATTCCTTGTTGATGAGGTGGATCGTCTACTCGTCCTACTTATTCCCTGTGCGCTTCTTCACCGGCGAATCTCCTCAGGGTGTGGCCCCGCCTCCCAAGCTCCTAAATGGGCCTCTCATTTCCGCTTGTCTCGAGGAGGGTCGAGGTGTCAGAGCCTTCTCAAAGTGATATCGTGGCCTCTCGACTAAGTTACAACCCTAAGGGCGTTGCATTTGCCTGGTAAGTTGCTCCAATTCTTTCAACAAACGCTGGTTGGTGAGACGGAGTGCCTCCATCTCATTGATGTTGTCATGTATGGTTTCTAGAGCTCAGAGGCCTGGCCTCCACGCCACCTTGGGTCGGGTCCTGCATCCTTAGGGATTATGACTTTATACTCGAGTCGATACCATCGGGCCGAGAGGTCACTTTATTTGTGCTGAATTGTCGCTCCCACATATGGCGCCTAGACCGATGATGCTTTTTCCAATCGAAACTGGCCGGAGCTTGTCGGGAATTGTCAGACAACCACGACTCTGTGATCTCACATCCACCGCAAAAACAAGAAATAAAAGGATCGGCGTGATTGCCCGTCGCTCCAAAGGCCTAAGCCGGCTTTTCTGCAAGATAATATCAATCGCTTAGAGAATGAATTTTCAGGTGTACCTCTACCAATCCAGGGCATTTCGCATTCAGAATGAACACAGAATCCTCCTAGTTGGATAATGATACGGAATCTCTCCCGTTGGGTGAGGAATCCTCTTTCCTTATCGTTAATCGAATACATGATAATTGTAAAGAGTTACTAGGACTTATCCCACTTAATCACGGAGATTTAATTAAAGGAAATGGAGCACTTTTTCTCATTATGGGATCTTTGGGTCGTGGTAAGCATAAGCTCAAGGGGTGAAATGAGCTCTCGTTTTGGGTCTATGTTTGGGGGATATTGTCAAGAGCCGAGCAATTTCACTGGGCTTGCCCCCCGATCTCCCCTTTAAGCCTGGCATTTGAGCTTGCGTTCTGGGCCTACGCGCCTATTATTTTAAACCCCATCAATTACAAAACTTATCATTTACATATAGCAAAACTGGATATTATCTTCATAATATTACAAAATAAATGAACTGGCCACAACCCGGCCTTTTTCATGATAAAACCTCATATATGCTTATCTCCGAATATACCTCTAGTACCTAAAATAGGTAGATCAGTAGATGGGGGAGTGAATGTATTGAAACAATACTAATTACAAGACAACTCTGACCTGCGCGTGCAGAAATTAGGGGGGAGTAGGTTAGGTTTCAGGGTTATTAAAATGAAAATAATAGCAAAGAATTCATTTTACATGGTTAAGATTATAACGAGAAAAAAAAATATATAAATCAAGTTAAAATCCGGTTAAAATCTAATGATCGTGAAAAAAATCCCTAAAATATCCTCAAAAAAATCCCTAAAATCCCTAAAAATCCCCTCTAACACCATCTTCCTCCGTCCGTCTCTCTCTGGCTCTTTCATCCTAATTAGGCCCACTACTGCAGGTAGGTACCAAGTACCATAATTACCTTCCATTCAAGTTTTATTAATTAGATCTCCTCACATTAGGTTTTTGAAATATTGGTTTCTACGCATCTATTGGTATTTGAGTTTTATGAATCGATAAATATTTTATATAAATATTAATAATTAAAAGTTATTTAAAATTTTGATATAAAATAATTTATTTATCAAAATTATTTTGAAAATATAAGGAATGATAATATTAATTAGTTTTTAAATTTAAAAAAAAATTTCTTTTACTATATTTATATTTGTTTATTAAAAAATATATTTCTATCAAAATTTCATTTTTATATTTAAATTTTATTAATAATTTAATTTTTAATAATACATTTTATGTTTTTTTGAAATCATAATACACTTAATGTTAAAATTATAATTTATTCAATAACATAAAATAGAATATGAATTTTAAATATTTATATTTACATTTAGTTATTACTTTTATAAAATATTCATAAATGAAAATAACAATATATTTTGTTTTTGCATTATGCATTATAAGTGGCATGTTGGCTGGGTGGAAGAGGCAATGCATTTTCATGATTTTGTCAGGTTCAAACCCAAGCAACAACATATTTTGATGTTTGACCAGTCAAATATCTGGATAAGTCGATAAAATCTACCGAAATATTCCGTCGGTTAGGAACTCTCAAGTCTCAAACACCCCCTCCTGCCCCCCATCTTCCTTTATCCTCCCCTCTCTCTCACTCTCTCATCCCACTAGGCCCACAATTAGGCAGGCTTTCCATCCAGCTTTTATTAATTAGTCACATTCAGCTCAAAATTCAAATCATAAATCAATAACCTCTTCAGCCTTTTGCTTCCAAAACACCTTCCTTCCTTGTTCCCTTCACTCTCTGCACTTTCCCATTTCATCATCCTCTCCGAGCTTCACTCACCACCTTCTGCTCTCTTCATCACCTCGATCTCTGTTTGGAACAACACAAACTCTGCTCCCTTCATTTCCTTCCCTCTCGATCTTCTTACTTTCCTCATATATTTCCTTTGTTACCATCCCCCAAAATAGGAAAAAAGAAAAAAAAAATCCCATCTGTCTTTCTAGTAGTCTAATCTCTATCCTCTCTCCAGTTTGCTTTTCTCATGTAGTTCTAGTTGGACTTTACCCTTCTTTGATTACGGAGCCTTCTGCATTCAATCCAATAGCCTCTCTATCCTTGTTACTCTATTTTCTGTTAATATCTGCTTTAGCCTAATCACCAATTTATTACCCAGAAAAAAAAAACTCAGTTAAGTAGAAAATGGTGGATATTGTTATTTCCGTTGCAGCAAAAGTTGGTGAATACTTGGTTGCTCCAGTTGGACGTCAGCTGGGTTATCTCTTTCACTACAATAGCAACATTACGGAACTCCAAGATGAAGCTAAGAAGCTGGGTGATAAAAGGCAGAGCCTGCAGCTACGTGTGGAAGAGGCAGAGAGGCAAGGGAATAAAATCCTACCGGATGTCCGCAACTGGCTGACAAGTGCTGGTGAGATCTCCCAGGAAGTGGAGAAATTCATTGAAGATGAAAAGAATGCAAAGAAGAGCTGCTTCTTCAAGTTGTGTCCTAATTTGATCTCACGACATCAGCTCAGCAGGCAAGCAAAGAAAAAGGCCGCAGATGTCAAGAATAGCCAAGGAGGAGGCGATTTTCCAGCAATTTCTCACCGACTTCCTCCGCCGGGTGTTGGATCTCCAGCTCTCCCAGGAGGTTACGAAGCACTGGAACCGAAACCCACGAAAAATTATGGAGTCGTTAGCGATGTGATGATGTGAAGATGATTGGGGTGTGGGGATGGCGCAGGGGCAAAACCACGCTGGTCAAACAAGTACAAAGTAAATACAAGATGAAAAGTCATCGATGGTGATGGCTTATATCCCAGACTGTGGACCTAGAGAAAATCCAAGAAGAGATTGCAGATGCGTTGGGTTTGAAATTCAAGGAGGCGACCAGATCGGGACGAGCAAGGCGGCTCAGTGAGAGGTTGAAAACAGAGAAGAAGGTTCTCATAATTTCGATGATCTTAATGTACTTGATTTATGGAAGTAGGAATTCCTTCCGATCATGGAGGGTGCAAAATAGTGCTTACTTCTAGAAGACACAGCATTTTATCTAATGAGATGGGCACCCAAAAGAATTTTCACGTTGAACATTTGTCGGAAGAGGAAGCGTGGGGTTTATTCAAAAAAACGGCTGGTGATGCAATTGAGAAATCTGATCTGAAACCTACTGCAGAGGAGGTGCTTCTGAAAATGTGGGATTGGGTTTCTGCAATTGTTACAGTTGCAAAGGCACTAAAAATAAGGACTTGATCACTTGGAAAGATGCCTCACGACAACTTTCGCGATCTATTGAGACGACCGTCGAAGGAATTGAAGCAAGAATCTTCGTGCCTCTTGAGTTGAGCTACGACAAATTATATGGTGATGAAGTTAAGCTGTTCCTGCTTTGTGGTTTGTTGGATTATGGGGGAGGTTTTTAATTGACGACTTGTTCAAATATGGCGTGGGTCTCCATTTGTTTCAAAACGTCGATACATTGGAAGAAGCGAGGGATAGACTGCATACGCTGATCAACAACCTCAAAGCCTCAAGTTTATTGCTAGAAAGCGATTATGATGATGATTATGTCAGAATGCATGACGTTGTTCGTGAAGTCGCCAGAGCAATTGCATCTAAGGATCCCCATCGATTTGTAGTAAGGGCAAATGATGATCGATTTGAAGAATGGTCCAACACTGATGAATCCAAAAGCTGCACTGGCATCTCCTTGAATTGTAGAGATCGGCCAGAGCTGCCTCAAGTGTTGGTATGTCCGGAACTCAAATTTTTTCTGTTGCAGGGCAACGATCTTTCCTTGAAAATCCCAAACACGTGTTTTGAAAGGATGGAAAAGCTCCAAGTCTTAGCCTTGTCCAATCTGCGTTTTACGTTACTGCCTTCTTCATTTGCTTCCCTTTCAAACATTCAAACATTATGTCTAGATAGATGTCAGTTGGGAGACATTGCTCTTATCGGAAAGCTAACGAAACTACAAGTTCTTAGCATGGTGGGTTCCAATATCCAACGACTACCTCAAGAAATGGCCCAATTGACCAATCTAAGGCTGTTGGATTTGAATGATTGCAGCGATCTTGAAGTAATTCCGCGAAATATCTTATCAAATCTTTCTCGATTAGAATGTTTGTTCATGGAATCTAGCTTTTCTCAATGGACAGCTGAAGAAGTTAGTGATGGAGAAAGCAATGTTTATTCTCAGAATTGGAATCATTTGGATCCACATTTGATGACTATAGTGGTGGTGAAAATTACTTAGTGGAGCAGGCTCGAAAGAAGACAAATTCTTTCAGAACTTAACAAGTTTTGCAATATTTATAGGAGATTTCCATAGGTTGGAAAAAAGATATGAAAGATCAAACACATTAAGGCTCAAAGGTGGTGACGGAAGCTTACTTATGGGGAATGGAATGCGCAAGTTGTTGGAGAAAAATGAAGAACTAGAATTAAGGGAATTGAAGGATATTATATGCCTTTTCTCTCCTTCCATTTTCTCTCCTTCCATACACGCGGGTTTTCACAACCTCAAATACTTATCCATTTCTCATTGTGGGATGGAAGACAAGGGCAAAGGAAATATTAGCATTCCTGCACAAGATGGAGTGCTTTTCGGTGAAAAGGTTAGTTTTCTTCAATACTTTTTTTTTTAATTTCTCCTTATACCATTTTTGAGAAGTATTAACAAAAATATTCCATAAAAAATTTAAAATATCATTTAAATGTCATATTTATAAATAACAATAAAATATACTAAATTAACTTAAATTTTAATTTTACATAATAAAATATAATACGATACTTAAATTATGAAGCAAATCAAGACATCGATAAATCTCAATCAAATGTTAATTTTTTTACATCTATTCATTTGAATTAAATCACAAAGTATTATGTTTCACAAATTTGTTCCTTAATGGGGATTCAATCTGACCCCTCTCATCCACATACTTCAATTTCTTAACCATTTGAGTTAGGTCTTATTAGTAATCAAAATGTTAAAATCTTTTTTTTTTTTTTATCTACTCTGCATTATATCACAAGACATGCCTCCGTAACGCCCCAATACCCTGACCCTAGCCTACATACTAAAACCCATTCACACCATGAGAGTAATTAATAAAATCCATAATTGACCGAGGTCCTTAATTTAAATCAATCCACATTCGTACAGTAGCCTTCCTTTGTTCGTGACTATACCCAAAACACTACTCATGCAATTATAATACATTAACAACATTAGGCCTATTTATCCATAAAAGATTTCCCAATACTATCTCAAAAGATTTCCAATTCATCGGGATGGAATTACCCACACACCTTATTAAAAGAGTAAGCCAAGCCTTAACCACTATATCATCTTTGTACATCTTCAAAACCTGGATATTCGATCCAAAAATTACAAAGAAAAATCCTAAACTAGGCAAAATTGCCTTCTTCTTTTTCTACCTTGACCTCAAATAATTCCTTCACCCAGGGACTCCTGGATCTAATCCTTCCTTCGACGGCCTCCCACTCCGCACGTTCCACCGTTTCTACCACTTCCTCAAAGGTAAAATTGAAAAGGGATGTAGGTAGGGGGTGAGCACGGTCTGTAGAGGAAAATCCTCCCAAACCCAACAAGGTTTAGAAAAGTATTTAAAAAACAAATTTGCCTCATTTTTTTTTTTTATAACATATCATAGATGTACAATTTGGCGTAAACAATGACATCAAAATAGATCTCAAGTTTATATGAAAACACTTAAGTAAATGTACACCGAGCCACGCATAAACAAATAATAAACATTTTCACCCCATACCATTTCCAACCGTTCTCTTTTGTTTCTCAAACATCCTTACAATAAACTCCTCATTCATCATAGTAGTGTTTCTCAAGCATCCTTATAATAAACTCCTCATTCATCATAGTAGTGTTTCTCAAGCATCCTTATAAGGAACCTCTTGAGTATAAGAATAGGATGAGCATGCTTACAAGCAACCTCTCATATATCAAAGTAGGTTTCTACATCCTTATAAGGAACCTCTTTATATAAGTTTAGGGATTTAGCATGCGATGAGCAACCTCTCATATATCAAAGTAGGTTTTCCTAAGCATGCTTATAAGCAACCTCGAAAGTATAAGGATAGGATGAGCATGCGTATGAGCAACCTCTCATATATCAAAATAGGTTTTCTCAAGCATGCTTATAAGCAACCTCTTGAGTATAAGCATAGGATGAGCATGCGTATGAGCAACCTCTCATATATCAAAGTAGGTTTTCTCAAGCATGCTTATAAGCAACTACTTGAGTATAAGCATAGGGATGAGTATGCGAGCAAGCAACCTCTCATGTATCAAAGTATAACAATCCCCGGGTTATGTAAAAATAGTCCCCCCCATAATATGTAATAATCCCCCCATGTTATTAAAATCCCCATGTTGTGTAAAACTCCTGCTATGTAAAATCCCATACTAGGTAATAAGTCTTCATAGGATTATGTAAAAATCTCCCATATTATATAGAAATCCCCATAAAGAAAACCATCCCGAGGGAGCTTCCAATCCGCGCTGATCACCCTAGCAGAATCCCCCATACCATATAAAATCCCCCATGTTATATACAAGAAAATCTCCCGTAACATATCATAATCCCCATGTTATGTAAAAAATCCCCAATAATATGTGTAATAATCCCCCGTGGAGAATCATTTTCGAGTGAGTCTAATCGGTCCGAGTGAGCCTCCACCCAAAGGAGCACCATAGAAGAATCCCCATACTATATAAAGAATCCCCCCACCTGATCTCCTCATTCACCATACGTAAAATTTAGCTTACCAACCAACAATTTCACTCACTAACTTTCCATAATTCTCAATTTTATTGAAAACTTCTAAGAATCCACAAACAATCATATAAAACAATTCAAGAAATAAAGGTAAAATACAAGCAGATCATACCCACGTATTTTTCTACTCACACAAATAACTAGGAGTTAGAAATCAATCCCCAAAGAAACACATTTAAGAATAAATTCCTCATCTCATCGCACAAAGAGAGAGAATGGTTTCGTATCACCCAAAATAGCATTTATAGCCCCAAAACGCATATATACATACCTCTAGCCTCACGTAAGTGAATGCAGAAAACCTTACCTTTAATCCTGGTTTGTATGGGGATTCAGCTTTGATCCCGACCATTCTTCCTTCTTCCTCTCACTGCCTTGTGGTTCCAAAGTAAGGTAGCGCAGAGAAGTCGTTAAAAATGAGAGAAATGGAGTGGAAAAGGGTTTTAAACCTAGCAAATTGGACATTTTTACTGCTCATTGCATTTTGTTTTTCTTCAAAAATTGCGCTTTGCCACTACACTCCAAATTTCGTCTATGTGACTACTCTAAGGTTTTTCGACGTTCCGGATTCATTTTTAATGTTATTTTATCCTAAAAACCTTTATTTCTATGATTTATGTAATCCATTTTTATATTTCATCATTCTTCTATACGTTGATTTAAGATGTAAAATTAATCGGGCGGGCACTGATATTTAAACACATGAGCCATACATTGCTCCTAACCTGACTCGAATCCTGCACTCTCATCTCCCATTGCCTGCATGATCTTTTAACCATTTGTGTTAGGTCTTATTGCCAATCAAAATCTTAATTTTTTTTATATCAATTCACTTTATATATACTATAATATTATGTTCTTCATAAATTTATCTGCATTGGAACATGAACCCTCAACCCTTCCCTTCCTATGTCAGCCAAAACTCTTAATCACTTGAGTTAGGCCTTATTGACTCAAAATGTTAATCTTATGCCATATGTCTATTTGAAAGGTGAATGCTCTATCATTTAAGTTAGGCATGATGAGTCACTCTTAGTATGTTTAATTTATATAACTTTGACATATAAAAGATTTATAAAAAATATATTTAGTTCAATTAATTGTCCTGAATTGTTTATTTTGATTTTATAAGATATTTTTTTATTAGTTGATATTTTACTTTACACAAAGGCCAAAAAAAATTATGAAGCTTGTTTGTTTGTTTGTTTTTTTTTTTTTTATCGCAAAAAAATTATGAATTTAAAATGTGATAAATATAAGTATGAAGTTAAAAGGTGATATATATAAGTTTGAGTGATAAGTATTTTTACCTTTTACATTGAGTAAAACAAATATTATTTTCTAAGGTTATTAATAAAAAAAAATGAATCATATCTTTTCAAATATTTGAATCTCGACGTTCTGAAAATAAAATATATTTTGTCAAAATTGTCTTTTTATCTCTCTTTTATATAATATAAAACAAAAATGAAGATAGCTAACCATCTTATCAGGAGCCCTTCATCCCATGTCAATTTTCTAAATTGTACCTCTCATTTTCTTTTCCCCTACCCATCTCTATATCCTTTTAGTTTTACCTGAAAAACTAGATTGCCATTCACATTCATCTCTAAATTCCACTTTATACATTTGTTAAAATGGAGGAATATAAAGATGAGAAAAGAATTTATTATATTATTTTATTCATGAATAACTGAAAAATGAATGATTATTTGCCAACTAATAATACACACACACACACACAGTTTACACATCATTAAATAGCTAATTTTATTTCAGAACTTATGGGTAGTTAATAAAATTTTCTATTAACTACTTGTTAGTTTTTTGACAATTTTTTAAGATTTTTACATGATTCTTTTTAGTTCTCTAGGATTTTTAGAACTTGACTAAAGTGAATATGTGAATATTTTGGAATTAATGAATTGTATTTAAAGAAGGGAATATGTTTATATTTATCACAACCTTTCATACATTATATTACAGGTTTCATTCTCTAAATTGGAGAAGTTGGAACTCAAAGGACTTTCTAAATTGAAGAAGATATGATATCACCAACTTTCACTAAATTCCTTCTCCAATTTAGGAATCCTAAGAGTGGAAGATTGTCCATGTGGACCCAAATTTTTCTCCAAAAATTTCCTTTTAAATTTCTCCTTATATTATTCTTGGGAAGTATTAACAAAATTATTCCATAAAAATTTAAAATATTATTTAAATATTATATTTATAAATAATAATAACAATAAATGAATCCTAAATTTTAATTTTTCTACATAATAAAAAATGGTTAAAATTAAAAAAAACAATAAAGGAATTGTTATAATGAATCTAAGACATAATTTTAATCTTGGAAAACAAGAAGTAAATAAAATGATTGATATGAGAAAATTTTGAGATACTTTTTGAGAAATTTTGATTATGTGTTTCTATCAATTGTATTGTTAACATGAATTAATAAATTTATCTCTTCTCAAAATAATAATAATAATAATAATAAATAATTGATATAAATTGATATTTGTAAAAATAACTTACATGTCATGAGAATCTATGTAACCATGGTTATCATGTTAATCATAATAGTGAAGCACTGCTATTATTGTTATTAAATATAGCTCATTTTATTTCAAAACTTCTTGTTATTAAATAGCTCATTTTATAGTTGCCAATGAATTTTTTATTAATAACTTTTTTATTATTATTATTGGTAATTTTCTAAGATCTTCCCTGTATGATTTTTTTAACTTTCTTTTTAAATCATTTTTAGATTTAAAACATAAGCAAAGTGAAAATGTGAATATTTTAGAATTGATGAATTATATCTAAGAGAACATGTTTATATTTACTCTAACTTTTCAATTGATGATGCAATATCACAGGTTTCTTTCCCTAATTTGGAGGAAGCATTCACTCGAGAGTCTTCTTTTGAATCAAGAAGATATGGCATCACAACCTTTTTCACTCGATTCCTTTCAAATTTACGGGATCCTAAAGAGTGATGGATTGTATATGGTTCTTGAATTTCACCTTATCCTTCCACCTCACCTGAGCCTTCACACTCAGAGCAGACAACGGTGAAGAGGTGCGTAAGCCCCAGAATATGTATTTGAAAGAAATAATAAGATCCTCCAAATGTCAGAAACCTTGCAGTTGGAAAACCAAGTTGGGCTGAATAATGACACCACAAGAGGTTGTCGTGAGAGGGAATACAAAAATCAAGGAAATGTTAATACTCCTATTGAAGGTGGAGTGCACTTCGATGAAGAGGTTAGTTTTCTCTAATATATTTTTTTAAGAAAAATTTCTCCTTATACTATTTTTGGGAAATTTAACAAAAATATTCCATAAAATTTTAAAAAAAACATCTATATGTTATTTCATTCATAACAATAAGAATAAATATACTAAATTAATTTAAATTTTTATTTTATATAATAACATGGTTATGTTAATTATATGGCAAACGCATTTGAAAAAATAATAAACCAAAAATCAAAAATTTAATCATTAGTACTAACAAAAATGTTTATGGTGTCCGGTTTTTAATTTTCCCATAAGATGGTAAGCAATGGCGCACCTAGGAATTTAGTTTAGTAGAGACATATATTGGATAGACTTTGAATGGTAGCCTGGTATAGGTCAGAATAGTTTGAGATAAAATTCTTTGAATTTTTATATAATTTTATTAAATCTCATCGGCCCATTTATGTCAATATTTTTATACAAATTTTGTCTAAATGATTTACAAATAATATCTTTAGTTCAATTAGTTGCCGTTTATATTTATTATTTATATACTCTTTCGAAAAAATATTATTATTTATATTTATTTTGATTTTATAAAATTCCTTTTTACGAGGTGACGTTTTACTTTCCACAAAACATTTAAAAGAAAAAAGAAAACTGAAGTAAAAGATGATCATGTTGTAAACCAAATGATCCCAATGTGTGAGAAAGTTGAAGTTAGTGAGGGAAACGAGAGAAAGCCAAGACATGAGAAGCGTAGAGGCGGGCATGTAGAGAACTCTATTTCTACGATCTATTTTTAACAAAGTGGTGAAGAACCTTTATGCTTCTCAGATATGATAAGATACATGAACCTTATTTAATGAGATTCATTGATAAATTCCTACATGATTCATTTGCTGTGACATGAATCTGCTGTGGATTCATTAACAAACCTATTAAGTTCATAACTATTTTTCATGTACGTCATTCACATTTATAACACCCTCGAACACATTATGAAGAATATGCTCATTAAAACCTTTTACTAGGTAAAAACCCCGTGGGAAAACCCTAGTGAAGGAAAAAGAGTACATAATTCTTATCCGTTATTTGGGAAATACATTACCAAGAAGAAGAAAGAAAGAAAGGAAATCAATGAGAGAAGAAGATTATCGCCAAAGAGTGTACAATGATTGCTCCCCCTTTTGTTAACATCTCTCATCCCTTAAGACAGTTGAGCCGTCGTAGTCCAATTTTGGATACTAGTTCTTCGAATTTCTTTGTAGGTAGTGCCTTTGTAAATATATCAGCGAGGTTATCACTAGATCGAACTTGTTGAATATCGATAACACCACGCTCAATATCATGCGTAAAGAAGAATTTCGGGGATATGTGTCGCTCTATCACCTTTGATATATCCGGCCTTCAATTGCGCGATGCATTCGTATTATCTTCATACAAAATTCTATGTCAGTACTTTTGATAAGACAACCACATGTTTATGGATACAGATTGATTATCGACCTAAACCAAACACACATTCTCGCTTGTTCATGAATCGTTAGATTTCGCATGGTTTGATGATGTGGCCATAATTGTTTGCTTTGTGGAACGCCAAGATATAGCAGTGCCACCATATAGGAAGACATAACCCAGGATCGCCCATTATGAGGATCAAACAAAACCTTAGACTGCAGATAACCTACCATCCAGACTCGACTTAAAGAGAATAATATAAACCCATATCCATCAGGCTCTAAGATATCAAAATATCTGTTTAACCCCTGTCCAATGTCTTCTTGTAGGGGAAGAACTATATCTTGCTAATAGATTTACGGCAAATGATATATCAAGTCGAGTGTGACTAGCAAGATACATTAGTGTACCTATGGCACTCAGATATGGTACTTCGGGACTAAGCAGTTCTTCATCATTTCCCTTAGGTCGAAAAAGATCCTTAATAGTTTCATGATCTCACAACCATCGGAGTGCTCAATGGGTGTGCCTTATCCATATAAAATCTTTGCTGATCTTTTGATATATAAGTAGATTGGTGCATAAAATTCCATCCTTGAGATGTCTGACCACTGCAAGCCAAGACAAAATCTTGTTCTCCTAAGGTCTTTCATTTCAAATTCCAATTTTAGGCAATTTGCAGCCTTTTGAAGTTCTTCAGGAGTTCCGATGATGTTTAAATCATCAACATATACCGCAATTATCACAAATTGTGACCGATATCTTATAAAAACACACACCTTAATAAATAGGGTCATTATTATAACCTTGTTTCAACAAGTATTCGTTGCCGATTATACCACATACGTCCCGCTTGCTTTAAGCCATAGAGAGACCTTGCGCTTTATTGAATAAAGCTCTCTCAAGTTAGAGTCATACCACAGTAACCTGTAATCCTTCGTGATTTTCATATAAATGTCATTATCAAGTGAGCCGTACAGGTAGGCGGTGATTACATCCATGAGATGCATTTCAAGTTTTTCACAAACTGCCAGACTAATTAAAAATCGAAAAGTTGTGGCATCCACCACAGGAGAATATGTCTCTTCATAATCAATACCGGGTCTTTGTGAGAACCCTTGGGCAACCAATCGTGCTTTTTATACCTAACAACTTCATGATTCTCATTTCGCTGCACCGAAAAACCCATTTATATCCTACGTGTTTCACCATAAGGCGTCAGACAACAGTCCAAAAACTTTACGCTTGCTAGCGATTTTAATTCACACCCATGGCCTTTCCATTTGGGCCAATCTTCTCGATGTCTACATTCTCCATAGACATTGGTTCCGCATCCTCATTTTCATTTGGTAACATTTTGCGCAACATGATATGTAAAAAATATCGCTGACGATTATTTCATTTCGGGTTCCATCGTCTCCCAAACATAATATACCTCATTAGAGATCTCATTTCCATCAATCTTAGTGAGACAATCCAAATCCCGGGGGTCCGTTGACTACCCACAACTGAAACACTGCGGAATGCCTGGGTGACTCCGACATTTCATTTAAAATCGCAGTCTCCTTGTACGGGGAGCTCTACCCGGGATACATAACCTGTATATAACCTGTCCCAACAATCCAATATAACAATCCATGAGTAAAACGGCCACTTGGGCCCACAAACCAATACTCATCCTAATAATTCCAACTATATACATATTAGTTTCAGAGTTGAGAAATTACTCTACACAAACATATATTAAAATGAAAACATTTTAATACATGTATACATAATGTAACCAAAGCCACAACTCGATTCTCTTCTCAAACTCGGTCCTCGGGACGTGCGCCCTCGTACACCCTCTCGAACCCGAAAATATGTTCCCTCAACCGTGGTGAGCTAATGCTCAAGAGGCGAATCACCCTAAACGGGCTACTCTCCACCTAAGTGCATATGCAATGCTCTAATGAAAACAAACATTCAAGTAAATGCGTGATCCTACTTGAATGTCTACATGCTCAACACATATCCCGAGTCCTCATTGACTCCCTCACACTTGCCTAAGCCACTTATGAGAAACATTATTTTTAACAAAGATATTTGTTATTATTCAGGACTACCCATATAAGTAGTGGACCTGCCTCCGACGTTATATTTAGCTGACTACCCTCCGATGTATATCAATTGGGCCGACTCCGACGATTGATATTTTATATATGGACTACCCTCCGATATTATAATGGACACACTCCGATAATTCTATTTATTAGTCAACCCTCCGAAATCATTCTCTCAAGAATCCCCTCATGCACTCATTCCTATCGTTTTAGAATGCCCCAGTGCATATGGAATGCATGATGCCAATTCCATTATCATTCTATAACACATGCAAATATATAATCATGCATATATTCACATAATTTAAATCTATAATGTAAACATGTTATGCAAATTCCCAATTCATTACACCAAAATTAGCTTACTTAAAGCACTATCAAACACGAGCAATCTGGGATTCAATTACTCAACAAAACACATTATTTCACAAAAATATTTTGTGAACACTATTTATATGAACAGTGTAACCCTCGGGTTACTATTCCCGACAATTCACCAATCATCGGTTCACTTTGTGAACCCGAATTTCACGGCCATTTTCGGCCTCATACACATCAAAGCATCATTTATAGCATAGAATATCACCAAGGATGCCCAAACAGCCCCTAAACTACCATGGACTGCATAGAGAGGGCTCCAAAAATTCTCACATTTCGGTCCCAATTTTTGGGATCGATCAAACGGCCACCACGGCCTTCAATCAACCTCAAACATAGTAAATACACAAACAAAGTGTAAAACCTGGGCAGAAGAAACCCCTACCTCACGGAGTTTGTCGAAAACTCCCAAAACCGGAGCCCACGCGTAGGTCTCGTCGCGTAGAACAACCTTCCTTCTTGCTCCGAAGACTTCCGACGATCGAATCGCCCGTAAACCTAGAGAGAAGTTACACTCTCTCACTCTAAAAAACTCCATTTTTGCTGCTGCCTATTTTTCTTCTCGCTAATGTGATCTTTGGCCTTTTTTGAATCCAAGAGATGACACTATGCCTCTTTTGTCCTATTATCATTTAATCTTTTCCTAAATAACCATTATGTCCCTTCTTTCTCCAGTTTTGACACTCGGCACTATCTCGGCCGTCCATTTTTATCATTTCTCTACTCATACCACTTATGGCACATGAGTACGTGTTATATGTGACTTTTTTCACATCGACATCGCTTCTTTATCAGGCACCCTAAAATGCGATGCCCCGAAAAACGGTAAATTCCTACTGGCTCTCGAAATTCACGAAATTGACGCGGCTAGCTAGATTCATGCAGGATCGATTCCAACGTGAAATCCGCCATCATCCGAGATCTAAAAAATAAATTTCACTGATCGAAACGCTGATTTTGCCCTTTTCCGTAAATTGGAATTTCTGGTCTTACACTTAGGTAAATTTTATTCTCTTTGGAAACTGACTCATCTGGAGTTTTACTGGGGAAATTTTCTTGGTCAATATTTACCTCAACTTGGTCATTTGTATCCTTTGCTCCTTTTCGTTTACGAGGATTTGTATCTTTGGAACCGACAGGTCTACCGCGCTTGAGTTGTCCCTTTATCTCATTAGCGGTAATAAGTTGTCCCCGCAAATGTAGGAGCATTCAGAGTCGGTATATGTGACTTAGTTACTCTGATCAAGAATGTGTCCGCAATGACTGAGCAAGTTTTTTAAATGAATTATCTTTGAACTTCCGCTCACATTGTTTCGCTCTAAGGATCATAGTGGACAATGATAATTCATTCCAAGCGACCACTGAAATTGCTATTTCTCCCCTAATGTTGGGTAAAGTTTTTCATCAAAATGACAATCGGCAAAGCGTGTCGTAAATAAATCTCCAGTAGATGGTTCAAGATATTTAATAATAGATGGAGATTCATACCCAACATATATTCCTAACCTCCTTTGAGGTCCCATCTTGGTGCGATGTGGTGGAGTAATTGGAATATAAACCGCACATCCAAAAATTCAGATGGAAATAGTTGTCTCGACCATGAACCAATTGTAATGGGAGAATTCATGATAACTTATGGCCTTATAAGACCGTTGCTGCGGCATGTAAGATAGCATGTCTCAGCAGATATAGGAAGTTTTGCCCTCATAAGTAATGGTCCTCGCAATTAATCAATTCGCTTTATAAATGATTCAAGACCATTCCGAGTATGAACACGTGCTACAGATGTTCAATTGTTATGCTAATGGCAGATAATAATCATTGAATGCTTGAGAAGTGAATCTTACCTTGAAGATTGTCAAGTCTTATAGTTTTAATGGGATTGTCCGAAATCGAGCTCGTAGTCGAATTAGTTGAGGCTAGTAATCTCGCAAACGCTGCTACGAAGGATAATAAGCAAATATGTGACCATCTAAATAAGCATCAATTAAAACCATAAAGTATTTAAATGGTCCACTAGGATGGTTGTATAGGGCCCACAATATGGCCATGTATACGTCTTAAATATGATTCAATCCTAATTGGCCGGGTGATGGCCTACTTACTTAATTTTCCTCGAGCATGCAAGACACGGTAATTCATTCGTTTTGTAATATCTTTTATTTTTCAATGAATGCCCATGAATTCTTCTATAATCCTTCAAGATTGCTACTGGAACCGGGATGACTCCAACTTAGTTATGCTAAATTATAAATTCACTATGATTAGTTAAATGCTGTTAATCTATTGCATGCGCTAATATCGCTAATACTGTGTAGTATGTGCTAGAACAAAATGCGTGTAATCTTTTCCAAAGACACTTTTCTTTCCGTAAACAATAGTCGACGTATGTAAATATTTGACATTGCCTCGCTTGTAGTCTCAATATGATATCCATTCTTTGCGAATATCTTTTGAAACTCGTGATTTCTGAGACTTTCGTAATATAAGGCTTCTTCAATCATGCTTGCTCCTTTAGGCAATATGATATGAGCTCTTCCGTGAGCTCAATTAGTTTTGCATTGCCACAAATTGTACTAATACTTGTTGTTTGCCTTTAAGTAAGAGAAATATGCTTCACTTTAAGTATAGTGTGCTGTTGCACTATCTATGAGGCAAACATTTGCATCATCAGCAAATGGTTTCTTTAGTGATAATTCCATATTCTTCATTGAGAAGTCAACATGTGTCAAAACAAAAATAAATAAATATAAAAGATAAACATAAAAAAAAACGCACAAATGATGAAAAGGTATTTATTATAATAAGTACTTAAGCATGCATTCATAAACATTAAATATGTAGTTATGTGATAATATAAACATTTATCTCATGAAGATAATATGATCATCCTCGGGCACTTTTTGCTAGTTGATTAAACCAAGAATATTGTCTTCCGTCGAATAAAGAAATCAAGAACATCTAGATTAGTAAAATCATCAAACTGTAGCGGAAGTACCACACTCCTGATGAAATTTGTTTCCACCTTCTCATTCCTCGTTTCAATGACTCTATGTAGATCAACAAAATGTTTCTGGGCTGCATGACATGTACGCGACCAATGGCCCTTCTTCATTCCACAACGATAGCATACACATCAATGGAATTTGTATTTGAGTCTCCTTGATCCTTTTCTCATTTCTTCGGTGACTTCAGTGGCGAGGATGGATTTTGGAATCACCACTACGACAATTAAAACGACATGAACGACCGACCACGTCCACGACCCCGGCCATCACCCCGGCCTCAGATTTGATTACGAGGCCGATATGCAAATACATTCACTTCAGTGGGAATGGAGCAACTACTGACGTGCTTCATGATTTTTCATTAGAAGTTCATTATTTCGTCTGTACCCACGAGGAAGACAGGAGATCAATTGAGAGTATTTTCTTAAACCCTTTCACGAGACACAGCCAAGTAGGAGCAAATTCGATGCGTGAAAGTAGAAAAGTCTTTTCCAACATATCCTCACTCCAGAATCCTTTTTCCCCACATAATTTCAACTGAGCCACGTCGTGGACACCCCAAAACCTCGGGGTTCGCTGACTACCCACAACCCACCTGAATACTGTGAATGTCAAGACCCGACATTTTCACTAAAATCCCAGAGTCTCCTTCAGACGGGAAGCTCTACCCAAATACAAAACTGTATATAACCTGTCCCAATCATCAATATCATGAGTACAAACAGCCTCTTGGGCCCAATACACAATACTCATCATCAATATAAACCAACTATATCCAATAGTTTTAAGAGTTCAAAGTTACTCTTATACAACATATATTAAAATACTAGAATTCTAATACATGTAAAACCATCAAAGCCACATTCCGACTTTCTTCCAAAACTCAACTTAAGATGAGCCGGCCTCTCACACGCTCCCCGTAATTCGGTAAAAATAATATCCCTCGACAGGTGAGCTAATGCTCGCAGTGGAATCACCCTAAGT
This sequence comes from Tetrastigma voinierianum, assembly GCA_016808115.1. Lineage (NCBI taxonomy): Eukaryota > Viridiplantae > Streptophyta > Magnoliopsida > Vitales > Vitaceae > Tetrastigma > Tetrastigma voinierianum. The sequence continues at coordinate 158,916 of JAEQBH010001754.1, forward strand.
GGGCTACTTCACCTAAGTGCATATAATGCTCCAATAAATACACATCCGCCAAACGTATGATCCATTTGAATGGGTCTAACCGATCATCTCATATCCCCGAGTCCTCCCTCGACTCCCTTCATACCGCCTTGCCAATGATGAGAACCTTAGTTTTTATTTGCTCGCGGACAACCCTCCGATGTATATATATCAATCGGGGCCGACCCGACGCGATACGATATTATGTGCGGATTAATTCTCCAATGTATATCAATTGGGTATTCTCCGACGATTGATATTTTATTTGGACTACCCTCCGATATTCATTATTTTTAGACAACCATCCGAACCATTCTCTCAAGACTACCTTATGCACTCACTTATCATCCTAGGGTGCCCCCACAGATACTGGATGCATGATGCAATTCCATTTCAATTCTATAACACATGCAAATATATAAACATGCATATATTCACATAATTTAAATCACACAAACATGTTATGTAATTTCACATCCATTTACATCAAAATTAGCTCACGTGGGCTAATAATCAAACACGAGCAACTCGATTTGAATTACTCAACCAAACATATTATTTTACAAAAATTATTTTGTGAACACTATTCTAGGGAATAGTAAAACCCTCGGTTACTATTCCCGGAAAATACCCGGCCTCATATTGTGAACTCGAATTTCACGGCCATACCCGGCCTCATACAACCCACAATATGATTTATGGCATAAATTGATAATTAATTAACCACTCCACAGCCCGTGATGTACCTAATGTGACACCAAATTTGGGTTCACAAATTAAGACTCGGGTCCCATGTTTCTAGACTCCATCAAACAGCCGCCTGGGCCCCATACAAACCGAAACATCATATAGCACTTAAACAAAGTGTAAAACCCAAGTAGGGAGAAACCCTTACCTCACGGAGTTTGACGAAACTCCCTAAAATAGGAGCCCACGAGTAGGTCTCTCCGTGTAGAGCAACTTTCCTTCTTATCCCGAAGAATTCTGACGGTCGGATCGCCCGATATTTTAAAGAGAAGTCAGATGTTCTCTCTCTAAAAACACATTCTGCAACTCACTGCATCCTCCCCCCTTCAATTCACGTTTTTGGTCTTGTTTTAATTGGAGAAGATAAGCACTATTCGCTATTTTGGCTTTTTCTAACTTAAAACAATTCCATTAATACCAATTATGTCCTTCTTTTCCCAGTTTTGACATTCGGCACTATCTCGGCCGTCCATTTTCATACTTTATCTACTCATGCCACTTATGGAACATGAGTACGTGTTATATGTGACTTTCGTCATATCGAAAATCGTTTTACGGCAACCCGAAACGCGATGCCTCGAAAAACGTGTAAATTCCGACCGTCCCTAATTCGAACAAATTCATGATGCTAGCTGGGGATTTCGCGAGACTCCATTCCAACGGTGAAATCCATTTCGCCATCCGAGATCCGCAGAATAAATTTCATTTTTAACCCGAAATTACAATTTTGTAATCAAATTACGATTTTGCCTTTTCCAAATCGAATTTCTGGGTCTTACATTCTCCCCTCCTTGGGTGCGAATTCCCATCCCGAAATTCCTGGACAATCACAATCACTCACATACATATGCAACGCGGCACTCTACCATGTGATAAACATCATTTAAATCTTAAACGACTAAACCACGTACCTTCATCCCTAAACAAGAAGGGATAGGTGGCCCGCATTGTGTCCTCGCGTTCCCACGTTGACTCCTCCACTCCATAGTGCCGTCATAGCACTCTCACTAGCCTCACGGTCTTGCATCGTAAAACCTGATCACGGCTATCCAAAATACATACTGGTCCCTCCTTAAAGGTCCCATCAATGTTAACCTCGATCTGTCCCCAATCCACCATAATGAGCCGGATCCGGAGCATACTTCCTAGAGCACGGAGACGTGAAACACCCGTGACACTGACATGTCACGGTAACGCCAACCGGGCACGTATCAAAGGCCTATCCTCCTCGAGTATCCCGGAAGGCCCAATAAACCTCTGGCGATAGCTTCCCGCGCTGTCAATCCGACCGCTCTCCTCTCTTGTGCATCACCCCAAGAAAACGTGATCCCCAACCCGAACTCTAAGGGTCGACGTCGTACATCCGTGATAGTTCTTCTGCACGGCCCGAGCCGAGAATACGTCATCGTGCATTAAGCTCACCTTCCTAGAGGTGTCTCTAATCAAATTAGGACCAAGTAGATGGAGCTCTCTCCCACCTTGGCCCAACATAACGGCTGACTGTGACGCGCCCCATACGATGCCCCATATAAGGCCACATCCATACTCGCCCGGTAACTCAAGCAGCCAGGCGGTCTCCACTAAGGGCAATTGCTCCTCTACCCTTATGACCTAGGACGTATGCTCGCAGCGTGTCCTCTAACACCTGTATATAATCCACACAACGAGTAACCCTACACAACCCTTACTTTGTGTGTAAACGCTGACCTTCCCAAGGTCACAATCGCTGACAATCCAATGGACCGTGAACCTAGTCTATTTCATGTATGACATCCATATACTGAGGCCTTGCTGGCTCAACAACACCCAATGCAATTTCCAAAGGGGTATCTAAATCTCGAGTCACTCCCGACTCCTATCACTAAACTCTAAGTCTACGTGATAACCTGACTGTGTGTTTTCATCTCGATTAACATAACTCTTCTACTTTACACTTCAGCCTTCCTCGTATTCACACGTAAATTCGATATCTCCCCGGTCTCTTACACCCTAACCTGTGGATTCTCACCTTAGGGGATTAACGACCCCCTTTTTGCTTTACCCAACACACTTTAATTACTCTTCATTTCCTGAATCGAACTATGAGTCTTCATTAGACGTAGTCCTGAAGACAAACTCAACCCACACTCACCAAGAGTGGTGAATGACCATACCGTGCATCCACACCCGACTCGACGCGATGTTACCGTGCACACGAACGCACACGCCATGCACTGACACCCACCCGGGTCCACCATGAGCGTAACTTCTGAGATCCTCAATCATAATCCCGACCTTATCGGGTCAACTCACCCTACATCCTAGAAGAACATCTATTCTGGCTTCTCTAAAGGCCTTAACCTCTAAGCCCAACCAATGTTGTGCTCTGCATGACAACCCGGGCTTAAGGTCCCAATTACTAACAACCCGATGGTCGGCTAACTCATCCATGCTCAAGCCCGACATCAACAACCAAAATGTCTACCACCCTAAGGTCCACCACGCCTCGCCGCGCAACCTCGATCCGTCCCCTCGACTTCGACTCCACACTCCGCCCTCTCCGCCTCCATTCACAGGTCGGAAGTGCTTGTATAGCACCCCGAACTAAAACCGGTTCCTCCGAATCTCGTACTAAGCGTGGAGGAACCAATCAGGATACTCTCCTCGTTTCATGCCTAACTCGGGACTGTGGTTATCCCAAAGTCCCGGATCCTGCCTGTAGCAACCTGCCCCACATGCCCAATCCCCGGCCCTAGTCCCGAAACTCGTGGTGAAGTGTGTCTTCGCCTTCCCGAACTCAAGAAGGTCGATCCTCCATCTCTACAAACACCAAGATCCCGAGTGGCTCCGCATCTCGATCTTCTCTATGGTCAGGGTCGTCCCAACCATGGAGTCCACGTCCCGTAGGCGAAGTCCTACGATCCTGCCTCAAATGGACAACTTCAGCCCATTCTCGAATCTCTTGTAATACCCAAATTAATCCCAAGAAATCTTCGTGATTCGAAGATCACATTCGACTCCTCCCAACTCATCACTACCTCAACCTTCTCTGGGTCGACTGACACTCATGATGCCGACACCACGTGTCCCAAAATCTCACCCGCAGGGCCAAAACTTGCACTCGCATCGAACTCGCGCATACCGATGGTCTCTCAACAACCGTAGAACGATCCTCAAGTGATAATTCATGCCCCATTCGACCGTGGAGTAGATCAAAATGTCATCCACGGCACTACGACAAACTAATTTAAATAGTGGTCGAATAATCCTAAGATGAGATCCATGAATGCCGCTGGCGCATTTATAATCCAAAGGGCATCAACAGAACTCAAAGTGCCCATAACGCGCCCTAAACGCCGTCTTAAGGATATCTGCCTCCCTAACCCTCAAATGTCGATGGTAACCAAAGGCGAAGGTTTATCTCTGGAGCAGACTCATCTCTCAACCGATCAAATAACCATCAATCCGATAATGGGCACCGATCTCTCGATCGTGAATCCATGTTCAACTCCGCTGTAATCACGTACGCCGAAGGGTTTTGTCCTTCTTCTTTGCAAACGGACCGGAGCGCCAGGTGAAGTGCCTTGGCCTAATGAACCCTTATCCACGCTCCAATCGGGATTCCCCTAAGTCCCCTCGTAACTCGACTGGGTGCCATCCCATGCGGAGTCAGGATGGTCAAGTACCAGGTGTAACTCGACATCGGTCTACCACCCTCTCCGTGTGGAGGTAGTCCGTAGATCATCCGGAAAACATCCACATATTCGCGACACTACTCCCGAGGTAGATCTAAGTCTGGTCTTCCGTCCTGGGTAGCTCGCTACCAACCCGCTTTAACCGCTCTTCGACACTGGACTCAGATAACGCCCGGGCAAAATGTCATGCTTCGTCTCTCGAAATACTATACGAGTACCATTCCCATGTGTGCGATAACCCCTCCTACGCTCACAATCGATAACGACTCGTAAGATGTCGCCCAATCCATCCTGGGATGACATCGAACTCGACATGTCCACGGTCCTCAGTCCACAGAGTAGAGTCCCGAGATCTCCAACTCGCAACCGCCACATATCATCCCTATTCGCCTCTAATCCCAGTGGGAGAACTCACATACAGCTACTTCCTTTTGGGCGTCTCAAGAGGTCCTTGCCGATTTCCACCATACTTGGGCCTCATTCTCTAGCTGGAACGCAGCTAGTCTAATCCTGGTAGTGTCAGAGGTAATCTCCATGGCCTCTAACACCTTCTCGATCTACATAAACCAATGGTCTGCCACCATCGGATCTCCTCCCCCTGTGAATGTCAGAGGATGATGTGTCATAACCTCTGGAGGTTACTAGGACCTCCCTGACTACCTGCTACGCTAGCCTGTGTGATTGCAACTGCCGCTATGACGCCCCAATTCCCGGGGGTCCGTTGACTACCCGTCAACCCGCGGAATACTAGTGGATGTCGGGTTACTCGACGCCACTCATGAAAATCGGGTAGAGTCTCCTTTGTACAGGGAGCTCTACCCAAATACAACACCTGTATATAACCTGTCCCAATATACACAATGACCACACATGGTCTCATACACAACTATACCGAGTAAAAATGACCTCTTATTATACTCACAACATATATCCCAACTATCCAATATAATCCATCACATGAGTAAAACGGCCACTTGGGCCCATAACCAATACTCATAAAACATCCCAACTATATATCATAGTTACAAGAGTTAATGATCTACTTATACAAACACATATTAAAAATGAAAACATCTAATACATGAAACCATCAAAGCCACACTTATTCCCAAACGCCTCTATGATGAACCGTCCCTCGCACGCTCCCCGACCGTAAACAGCATCCTCAGTCAGGCGAGCCACGTTCCGGGCAGAGTGGAATCACCCTAAGTAGCTACTCTCCACCTAAGCGCATACGCACGCTCCAAAATAAACACACATTCAAGCAAATGCATTTATCCTACTTTAAATATCTAACTCCATCACCCCATATCCCGAGTCCCTCCCCAACTCCCTTCACACCTCGCCTAAGCCACTAATGAGAACTTAGTTTTTATTTGTTTACTGGGACAACCCGCGATGTATATATATATCAATCAAGCCGCCTCCGACGCATTGATATTATGTATGGATTCATCTCCGATGTATATCAATTGGGCCGACTCCGATGATTGATATTTTATTTGGACTACACTCCGATATTTTCATTATTTTTTTGACAATTCTCCGAACCATTCTCTCAAGAATTACCTCATGCACTCACTCATATCGTCCTAGGGTGCCCTAGTGCATATGGAATGCATGATGTCAATCTGCTTTCACTATATACACATGTAAATATATAATCATGCATATATTCACATAATTTAAATCACACAATCATGTTATGTAATTTCACATTTTCATACACCAAAATTATAGCTCACTGGGCTAATACAATCAAACACAAAGCAATTCAACTTGAATCACTCGAATTAAACACATTATTTCACAAAATTATTTTAGAACACTATTTCGGAATAGTGAAACCTCGGTTACTCATTCTCGGCAAATCACCAATCATAGTTCACTTTAACTCTGTTTCACTCGCCATTTCCTGGGCCTTATAGCAAACCAACACATAATTTATGGCATAAAGTATACCAATTAACCAATCTAACAGCCCGTGACATCCACGTAGAAGCACCAAATTTGAGTTCCAGAGGCTCAAACAAATTCGTCCCATGTTTTAGATCGATCAAACGCCATTCAAGGCCTCATACCAACTCGAAACATCATATGCTGACTTAAACAAAGTGTAAACCCCAAGTAGAAAATCCCTTCTACCTCTCTGGTGAGTTTGACGAAACTCCCTAAAATCGGAGCCTCCACGCGTACCTCGCAGAAAGAAATTTTCCTTCTTATCCCTAAAAAAATTCACTATCGATTTCCGCCGATATTTTAGAAGGTACTCTCTCTCTAAAAATTAAAAAAAACTATCAGCTACCGCCGATTTTCCTCCTCTCACATTTTGGTCCTCCCCCTTTTGAAGAAGAAGGCACTATTTGCCTTTTGTCTCATTCATTAACATTTTAATAATTACATTTATGCCCTTGAGCTTGGATATTTGACATTCGGGCACTATCTCTGCCATCCATCATTATTTCCCACTCATGTAACTTATAAGCACAATTTGCAGTACGTGTTATGTGACTTTCTGGTCGCATCGAAATCGTTTACTTGACCAACCGGATGCTCTAAAATGCAACCCGACCGTCTCGAATTCGACCTAAATTTCGACGTGCTAGCTAGATTTCGCGAGACAATTCCAACCGTGAAATCCATTTCGTCATCCGAGATCTAGAGAATAAATTTTGGATTTTTAATCAAAATTACAATTTTGTAACCGAAATTACGATTTTGCTATTCCTTTAAATTGGAATTTCGTCTTAGATCTTCCTTAAAGGAATTTCATTCCAAATCTGACAATCACAAACACTCACATGCATATGCAATCGTACATAATAATTACGTACGTAAAACTACCATTTAAATGCTAAACGACTAAACCACGTACCTTCATTCCGTAAACAATAAGGGATAGTGGCCCGGGATCGTGTCCCCTCTCCGGTTCCCACGACCCTCCACCCAGCCGCCACAGCACCTCACCAGTCTCACTGGCCTTGCGCAAAACCCCGATCACTCGCCATCCAAAATGCACACCTGTCCTCCTCGAAGGGACCCATCAATGTCAACCTCAATCATTCCCCAATCCACCACATGAGTCAGATCCGAGTATACTTTCTGAGGATGGAGACGAAATACCTCGTGATACCATGCTAGGCGAAAATTGACCTGGCACACCATAAAGGCCTACCCTCTCGAGTATCCTCTAAAGCACCTGAATGAACCCCAAGAATAGCTTCCCGCGTCGCGAACTCGACCACTCCTCCTTAGCATCACCTTCAAGAAGACGTGGATCTCCAACCCCGAACTCCCAAGGGCCGACGCTGCTCATCCGCGATAACTCTTCCGCCGCCTGCCGTGAGAAGACGCGACGCATCGGCTCACCTTCTCAGAGGTGTCTCATCGATCCGACCAGCGGATGGAGCCTCTCCCACCCTGGCCCAATCATACGGTAATCTACATACTCCCATACTAAATGCCTCATATGGTGCTCACAGATACTACTGGATAAACTATTCGTCAGCGAATCTCCACTAAGGGCAATTTGCTCTCTACCTTGTGACTCAGACGATGTCAAATAAGGCTCTCTAACACCTGTGATATAATCCATACAACATAACCCACACAACCTCTTGCTTTGGTGTGTAAACGCTGACCTACCTAAGGTCACAATCACCCGACAATCCAATGGATCACAACCTAGTCCATGTCATGAACGACATCCATGTATCGAGCCCTTTGCCTACCAACAACACCCAATGCAATTTCCAAAGGTATCCAACTCGAGTCACCCTCGACTCCTATCACTCAACTCTAAGTCTACGTGATAAATTGACCGTGTGTTTTCATATCGATTAACCTAACTCTTCTACTTCACACTTCAGCCTCTTTGATGATTCCCTCGAATCGAACCATGGATCTTCATCGACGAGTCCCAAAACAAACTTCAACTCCACACTCACCAAGAGTGGTGAATGACCGTACCGTGCACCTGCGGCCAATCACTCCGACGCAATGTTCGCACACGAACGCAATAATGCACCGTGACACTCCTATCCTCGGTCCACATCATGAGCAGACCCTAAACTTCTCACTCATAATCCCGACCTATCATATCAACTCTCACCCTACATCCTAGGGAAGAACATCTATACCTGGTTTCTCTAAACTAAGCCCAAATCCATATCGTGGCTCGGCATGATAAACCCTGGCCATATCCACCACACGACAACCGATGGTCAGCCAACTTATCCATGTGTCAAGTTCGACATCAACAACCAAATATGTCTACACACCCTAAGGTCCACTACTCTTCCGCACAACTCCTGATTGTCCCCCGACACTCCACACTCTGTGTCCCTCCTCTGGGCCTATTCAGGCTGGGTTGAGTGTCACAAAGATCCCAAACGAAACCGGTTCCTCCGACACTTATCAGTGGAGGAACCAGTCCGCAGGGCTCTCCCCTGCTCTATTGCACTGACCTGATCAAGGCCGTCCCAAAGCCCTTTGATCCCCTGGTCTCTAAGGCAATCCTGTCAGCATGCCTAATCCTCGTCCCACCTCAGAACCCCTCGTGGTGAAGGAAGGCCCTCTCCCGCCTCTTCCGAACTATAGTTAGGTTACCTGATCCTCTCGCTACCAACACCCGTATCCCGAGTGTTCCGAGCATCCTCGATCTCTCTCTCTATAGGCTTACGCTATCCCAACCATTGCGAGTCCACACGTCCCGTAGTAAAATCCCACGATCCCCGCCTGACGGACAATAACTCGCACCCATTCTCGAATCTCCTCGTAATACCCACTAATCCCAAGAAACTTCAGACTTCGAAGATCACACTCTGATGTTGACATCGCGGTCCTAAAATCTCACCCTCGTAGTTTCAAAACTGCACTCACTAACTTCTAGCATACATCCGATGGTCTCAACAATTAATCTCAAGTGATACCATGCCCCACTCGATCGGAGTAGACTGGCATGTCATCCACGCCACTACGCATAAACTCCGAATATCTAGATAAGGTCGAACACCCTATGGCTGAGGTCCATGAATGATGCCACAAGATTCTGCCAACCCAAAGGGCATCACCAGAACTCAAAGTGCCCATAACGCTACCCTAAACGTCGCCTTAGTGATATTCATTGCTTTTAACCCTCACCGGTAACCATGCGAAGGTTCATTCGGAGTAGACTCAAGCCCTCTTAATCGACAAATAAATCATCAATCCTGCAATGGGCACCACTTCCCGATCACAAACCCTGCTCAACTCCATCAGAGTTAATGCACACAAGCGGCCTTTCCCTTCTTCTTCGCAATAACCGGAGCGCCCATAAGGGAAGGTGCTCTGGCCCCGACAACCCCTCGCCCACAGCTCCTATAATCGACTCCCGAAGTTCCCGCAACTCAATCGGTGCTATCCTATGAGTCATGGATGGGCGGGTACCAGTGGTGTAACTCGACACTATGCCTACCACCCCTCTGTGAGGCGCCCGTGTGGTGCTCATCCGAAAAACATCTACATACACGCACGCTACTCGAGGATCTAAGTCCGGTCCTCGTCCCTGTGGTAAGGCCAGCTAGCCAACCCGCTTAACCGGCCTCGACACCCGGACCAGATACTATACGCAGGCAAAATATCACGTCAGTTCCCTCAAATATCAGCACGAGTACCGGTCCCGCGTGCAAAGCAGAACCCTCCTATGCTCACAACGATAACGACCCCGTAGTCGTTAATTAACCATCCTCAGATGACATCGAATCACGCTCCATGATCCTCAGGTCCACTGTGAGTAGAGTCCCCGAGATCTCCAACTCGCAACCTCGACATATCATCCTTATTATCTCCCTAATCCCTAGGGGAGAACTCACATGCACAGGCTCCTCTAATATCTCAAGAGGTCCTTGCCCATTTCTACCCAACTTGGGCCTCATCATCCTGAACGCAATTAGTCTAACTCAGTGTCGAGGCACTCCACAGCCTTAACACCTTCTCGATCCGTAGATGAACCAATGGTTCACACTCATCTGACCTCCTCCTCCCGAACGCCTAGAGATCACGATGCGTCCTAAACCTCTGAAGGTTACTAAGACTCCTCCCGCACTACCCGTCATACCCCACCGCGGTGGATGTTGTTCCGCCTAGTTCCTAAGATCCCCTCCGCAAAGGCTCATTGACTGAACATCGCGATCGTCAAATGTCAAATGTGCTCGATCGCTCCCGTGGATCGCCCTTCTGCCCTCTACTAGCCATCTACACTACACAGATATGAAGAATTCAATACAAGATTCTAAGGCATAATTACGTACCTCGAGACACTAACTAATCATACACATAAATCAAGTTAGAGATATCAGGTCTCTTGCATTTACAGGTAATGCAAGGCAATCAATTTCAGATGAAATATCAAGCTTAACAAAATTTTACTGCACTTCATTCAAAAATTTTATTTTTTTCAAAATTTCGTCAATTTTATTTGATTTATTTAATTTAATTTTTTTTTCGAAAAAATTCAGGATAGCTAAGTTCATGAACCGGTTCACGAACAATGTCCAAAAATTGACTCAGAACAAAAGATGAGTCAAACTGGGCCAAAATAGCTGACATGCACTAAGTGTGGCTAAAACACACTCTCAAGAAGACAGCCTGTGCAGCGCTTCAGCCAGGTTGCGCTCATGGTCCGCCAGCTTCTGGGGCCACGTGTCGCAGTCACCACATACACAAGGTCTGTCAGGTCACAACAAGACGGTCGCACCGTCACCCGGCCAAGGCCATCACTCCCTTCGCTGCGGCGCCCCGTTGTTCCGCCCGTGCCGTATCGCGGGCACAAAGCCTACTCCTCAAGCCTCACAGCCCTCAGTCATGACAGAACCTGCCTAGCCTAAGCTGCGTGAATGACACTTCATCATGTCGTAATACACCCAAATTTCCTCATACTCTAAGTCATTAATACAACACAAGACGCAATACAAACTCACCCCCTCAAGCCTCCTTCTCTATTAATACATAACATTCATATCAGAAGGCAATATGCCTCTACAAATTTCACCCTCTCATGTCACAATACAATGCCTTTCTTAATACAATCACAAGAGCTCCAAATCATTTTCTCGTACCAATTTTTCGCTTTTCATTATTTTTTTTTTTTTCTCAATTATTTCCAACAGCTGGAAAAATCACTTAAAAATTATTATTATTATTTTTTCATTTTTCAACACTCAAATAAAATTCTTATAAAATTTTAGGTTTACTCATTTTTTTCAATTCTTACAAACTTGTAAAATCTAGAAAATTATTTTCTTTCATTTTCTTTAACCAAATAAATTTATAAAATTTTATTTCTTTATTTTCTTTTTCCAGTTTTATACTGAAAAAAAAAAATTTTCTCCACCTTATATATATATTTTTTCATTTCTCAATAAACCAAATAAATTACTTAAAATTTAATTTGTTTATTATATTTTTTCATTTAATTCGAAATGATCCAAAAATTTCTTTCAAAGACTCTTATTTTAACACTAACCTCATTGTTCAACCCAAATTTATTAAAATTTGATTTCATTATTCAATAAACCAAATAAATTTCAAAATTTGTTTCTTTTATTTTATTCTTCCATTTTTGGCTGACGTGAAAACCTGGGGTTTTCCTATGCTAACTACCAAGACACAAACTATTTCTTAATAACTCATAACACAGTATGGCCACTAACTATCTTCATCAAACATTCACACAATATTTCATCAACTCTCCACACCAAATTGACAATTCAAACACATGCATTAAGTGTCCTATTGTCACGCGATTTTCCCAGTGCATCTCATACCTAAAATCAACATCAAACCACCCAAGTGGTGATGGATACCCAACCCGAGCTCCTAGGCATTCAGATACTCCAAGCTCGAGTAATAAGCCGCTGACGCCCCACCCCGGTCCATCACTCACCACACCCACACACTAGCGGATGTTCAAGCGCCTCCGACGCCACTCATGAAAATCGGCAGCCCTCAGGACAAGGAAATTTACCCAAATACAACACATGTATATAACTCGTCCCAATATATACGACTGTTATTATTGTGGTCTCATATTATTAACTATATCGAGTAAAATGACCTCTCGGGGGCCCCCGTATTATACTCACAAATATATATCCCAACTATCCAATATAATCCATCACACGAAAATCGCCACTGGGCTCATAACCAATACTCATAAAAACATCCCAACTATATATCATAAGTTTACAAGAGTTAATGATCTACTTATACAACATATATATATTAAAATGAAAAATGATTCTAATACATGCAAAACCATCAAAGCCATTATTCGCTTTCTTCTTCTAAACGGCCCCATGATGAACCGTCTCAGACGCCCCTCGGTGCACTTAAAATAGTATCCTCTTATTGTGGTGAGCAATGCTCAAGAGGTGGAATCACCCTGCGGGCTACTCCACCTAAGTGCATATGCAATGCTCCAAATAAACACAATATCTGCCAAATGCATGATCCTACTGAATAAGTTCAATCGATCACCCATATCCCTAGTCCCTCGACTCTCACACTCGCTTGGCCACGTATGAGAACCTTAGTTTTTATTTGTTCGACAACCCTCCGTATGTATATATATATAAATAATCAACGCTCCGACGCATTGATAACATGGGCGGACCACTATGATGTATCAATCACCGAAATCTCGACGATTGATATTTTTATTTGACTACCCTCCGATATAGTCTACTATTTTTTTGACAACCCTCTAACCATTCTCTAAGACCACCCTCACACTCTACTCCTATCGTCCTAGGGTGCCCTGGGAAGGCATATAACGCAGATGACGCCAATTCCATTTCAATTATAAATACATGCAAATATATAATCATGCATATATTCACATACTAATTTAAATCACACAATCACGTTATGTACGACATTTCCATTAAGCACCAAAATTAGCTCACTTGGCACGATCAAAACGAGCACCAACTTGAATCACTCGACTTAAACACATTATTTCACAAAATGATTTCAAAACACTATTCTGGGAATAGTGAAACCTCTGCTACTATCCTTGCAAATCACTAATCATAGTTCACTTTGCGGAACTGGGTTTCACGCCTACTTCCGGCCTTATACAAACCAACACATAATTTATGGCATAAAGTATGTACCAATTAACCACTCCAACAGCCCGTGACAGCCACTTCTGACACTAAATTTGAGTTCCATAAATTCAAAATAATTCATCCCATGTTTTGGGACCGATCAATCACGCCATTCAAGGCCTCATACCAACCGAAACATCATATAAAGACTTAAACAAATGTAAAACCCAAGTAGAAAAATCCTCCCACCTTCCTGAGTTTGACTAAACTCCCTAAAATCTGAGCCCACGCCGCAGCCTCTTCGCTAGAGCAAATCTTTCCTTCTTGTCCCGGGCACTCGACTAGCCGGATCACTCCGATGTTTGCAGGCTACCTCTCTCTAAAAAAAAATAAAACCAGCAACTACTGCCGATTTTCCTCCTCTCACGTTTTGGTCCTCCCCCTTTTGAAGAAGAAGGCACTATTTGCCTTTTGTCTCATTCATTAACATTTTAATAATTACATTTATGCCCCTAAGCTTGGATATTTGACATTTGACACTATCTCGGCCGTCCATTTTCTTCATTTCTCTACTCATGCAACTTATGGCACATGAGTACTGCGAGCAGATGACCTCGTCGCATCGAAAATCGCTTTTACTTCAAGACTAACCGCAATGCTCTCAAAAACGGCCAACTCCAACTCGTCCTGACCACCGAAATCTCGACGTGTTATTAGATTTCGCGAAACGATTCCAATGGGGACCGCTTCACATCCAAGACTCAGAGAATAAATTGATTTTTAACCGAAATTACAATTTTGTAAATCGAAATTGGCCATTTTGCCCTTTTTCCGTAAACTGAATTTTCTCGCAAGGTCTTACAATTTCACACCTACAAATTTCAACAAAGGCCCGCTTATCAAATACCGGTGGGTGCTCGATCAGCACTCGTGGACGCCCCACGTCCCTGGTCCCGTCCCTCAAATAGCCATCTACACAATTTAATACAAGTTCATTCAGATTGCAAGATCTCTACATCAAAACACGTACTCGAGACACTATTCATACATAAATCAAGCAGATACACATTGTCCTTGTGATTTACAGCGTGAACGCAAAACACAATCAATTATACATTTAAAACTTTTTTTTTCAACAAATTTTCATTTTTGAAAATTTTATTTTTTCGAAAATTGTCTAATTTTATTTGATTTTATTTTATTTTATTTTAATTTAATAATTTCCCAGACACCCCAAATAAATTTATGAAAATTTATTTTCTTCATTTTTCTTAACTTCACATACCGTAAAACTTTAGAAAAATATCGCTTTCTCATCATATAAATTTTTTTTTTTCTCACATTTTGGAATAATGGAAAAACACTAAAAAATTTTATACTTATTTTTTTTTCTCATTTAATACTCTAATGAATTTATAAAATTTATTATATTCAATTTTCTTCAATTTTACAACTTGTAAACCTAGAAAATTATTTTGCTTTCACTTTCTAAATCAAATAAATTTATAAAATTTATTTTGGTTTATCTTTCTTTTATTCTCGACCGCGTTGTCCAAAAATTTCTCAAAATCCTCATGATCCAACACTAAACCTAGTGTTCATCCTTGAAAATTTTTTATTAAAATCTCATTATCTCTACAAACTAAATAAATTGAACATAATTTATTTCATTTAGTTTCCTTTTTCCAGCTTCTTTACTCATCAGAAACTCTCAAAATGTTCTAACACCTTAAAATTTTATTAAAAAATTCTATTTTGTCATCTAATAAACCAAATAAATTGTTTAATAATTTATTCTCATTTTAGTTTACACACTGTAAACTCCTAAGATTTGTTCCAAACAATAAGTGCTAATTACCTACACTCCAAACATCATAATACATATCACAAACCATGTTATAAAACATCATTCACATAACATACAACTCATGTTATACACGCATCACATCAAACACTATAACAGCTGTTCTAGTTTCTTTGTCCCGATTTCCTAGGTAATCTCATACCTAAACTCAACATCGAACCACACCTAGTGGCGATGTTCTTACACCTCAAAGACTATGGCCTAAGCCCAAGCCCTAAATCTCTAGGTTTTCATATACCTATACTCTACATCAAACCAACCAAGTGGTGATGGATACCCAAACCCGAGCTCCCTAGGGTATTCGTGATATAAGCTTCTGACACCAAGTCATGATGCCCAAAACTCCGGGTCCGTTGACTACCCGTCAACCCGTAGAATACTCGTGAATGTCGGGTGACCCGACACTTTTCACGAAAATCGGGCAGAGTCTCCTTTGTACGGGAAGCTCTACCAAAATACAAAACTGTATATAACCTGTCCCAATCATCAATATCATGAGTACAAATAGCCTCTTGGGCCCAATACACAATACTCATCATCAATATAAATCAATTATATCCAATAGTTTCAAGAGTTCAAAAATATTTTATACAACATATATTAAAATACTAGAATTCTTAATACATGTAAAACCATCAAAGTTTACATTCTGCTTTCTTCCAAAACTCAATCTTGGGATGAGCTGCCTCTCGCACGCCCTTTGATACTCAGAAATAATATCCTCGACAGTGGTGAGCTAACGCTTCGCAGCTGAATCACCTTGCTGGGCTACTCTACCTAAGTGCATATGTAATGTCTAAATAAACAGACACATTCAAGCAAATGCATGATCCTACTAATGTCTAACCTGATCATCCTTGGTATCCCGAGTCCTCTCGACTTCATACCCGCCAAGCCACGATGAACCTTAGTTTTATTTATTCGCGGACACCGGCGTATATATATCAATCAATGAATTCTCGACGATATATATTATGTGACTACCCCTCCGTTGTATACTTAATCGATATTCAACGATTGATCTTTTTTATTTTGACTACCCGATATTCATTATTTTTACAACCCTCCGAACCATTCTCAAGAATTACCTCATGCACCTTACTCCTATCGTCCTAGGGTGCCCCAAAGGCAGGCAGAGATGCATGATGCAAATTCCATTTCAATTCTACTATTTTTATACAAATATATAAACAATATATCTTATTTTAAATCCACACAAACATGGTATGTAATTTCATCCATTTCACGTGAAGTGTTCATTGTATATAATCAAACACGAGCAACTCGATTTGAATTCTTTAATATGCCTCTTCTTCCCAAAAATTATTTTGTGAACAACATTATCCGAGAATATTAGAAGCCTGGTCTCTTCCGGAAAATCACGACCATTCGGGACACTGCCGCGAACCGAATTTCACGGCCATACCGGCCTCATACAGCCCATAACGCGGTTATGGCATAAATTATACCAATTAACCTGACAGCCCGTGATGACCGGGACTACGATGGTTCATAAATTAACAATTGGCGGTCCCATGTTTTGGGGCGGATCAAGCAACCGTTCAAAGCCACCATACCATCAGCCACTGTCTGCTTAAACAAAGTGTCAGCGAGAAGGCCTCACCTCCGGTTGGCGAAACTCCCATGTCCGGAGCCGTAGGCATCTCCGATAAACGGCGCAATGCGCTAAGAAAATTACGGCGCGGTCGGATTGCCCGATATTTTGGAAGTCAGATGTTCTCTCACTCTATAAGCACATTCTGCGCTCACTGCATCCTCCGCCAGTTATGTTTTGATCTTTGTTCGAAGATAAGCTTCTTCGCTCTTTGGCTTTCTAACAAACAATTCCATTAATACCAGCTGTCATTCTTTTCGAGTTTGACGTCGGCGCTATCTCGACCGTCCGTTTCGTACTTTTCTACTCATTCCGCCTTCTTATTTGCGATCCAGTATTATATCTTGACTTCGTCGCGCCGAAAATTGTTTCACCACGGCAGCGGCGATGCCTCAAAAAAGCGTGTAAGTCCGATTGTCTCGGGGTCGGCGAAAATAATTAATACTGCTTCAGATTCGCGAAGAAAGGCGATTCCGCATGGGTGAAATCCGTTTAAATCATCCGAGATCAGAGAATAAATTTGGATTTTGTTACTTGAAATTCTGTTTGCTGCTTAAGTGATTTTGCCTTTTTCGGTGGAATTTCTCGGGTCTTTCCAAATAAAACGCAAAGATGTTTACCATCCTGCAGTGATGTCTAATGCCACAAACTCAAGTTTTCCATTGCCCATCAAAGCCGAGAGAATAGTTTCAATCAGAAAAGATGTTTTAGTATTGAATAATATGCAATACCAGAAATAAAGCCCTTTACCAAAGACCGATACCTTTGCCATATGAAGCGACCATTACTTATATGTTTGGCAAACGATCTGAGTCTAATCATGAGAAAGTTGAAATTGTTGAGAATGAAAAGTGGTACATGAGAGTGAGAGGCACAAGATGAAGCTAACATTTACGTTATTTGACGGAGGGTGAAGAACGCACTACAAAACTTCTTGATACGTAAGAGACGCGAACCTTGTCAGTAGATTCATTAAGTAGATCTGAGTTAATTGATGAATCAGGGTTAACAATTGTACTGAATCAGGATTCGTTTAACAAACTGTCAAGTTCATAACTATTTTTCATGTATGTGGTCACATTTATAATAGATCAATATGTTGGAGAGATAATATTTTACCTTTATATTTTAGAATAAATTTTATTTTTTAAAAGTTTTTAAATAAAAATTGATCTTTTCAAATATTTAAATATGGATTAAAATTCTACCTTCTTACTCTCTTCTTATATATGAAATATTTTCTTATATGGAAGGTAAACAAAAGCTAGAAGAATCACCCTTTTTGTATTATATATACCCTATTATCGGGAGGCTTTCATCCCATTCTCCAAATCCTACCGCTCATCATCCTCTATAATGTTTCTATTCCCACTTTATGCATGTGTAAAACAGTTGATAATATAAAGTTATGTTATATTATGTGTAGTGTTTAGAAAAAATAATTAATCATACTAAATATTGAATTCTTCATATATTTATTGGAAAAAAAAAAAATCAAGGCACACCAAAAATTATTGAAATAAATCCAAGTTGAATATGGGACTTTAAAAGTTCTTACACTTTAAACTTTATAATATACTCTTTTTGGTGAAAAGACTGCAATAAGAAACTTATACAGTTAAAAATCACAATAACCTTCAAAACTGAATTTTATAACATCCCAAGAAAAAATTCAAACTCATACCAGAATAGTATATATTTATGAAATTGATCCTAAATTATGTTTTAAGCACCAAATAAAGAAATTTAAATTATATTTTTGAATGAATAACATTAACTAATAAAGAAATTAATCTAAATTACCAATTTTAGCAATGTTAAACAAGTTGTGAAAATCTGGAATAGATTAATTTGAAATAACAATGACTGCTTGTGATTGTTTGCCAACTAATAATAATAATAATATAATACATATAATAATGAAGATAATAATAATAATATTATTATTATTGCATCCTGTTTTATTTTAGAACTTAAGGCAGTCAATATATTTCTATTCGCATTAAATCTGTTCTTTCTTTTGTAATTTTCTGATTTCCCTGATTCAGTTCGTTCATTAGATTTTAGATTATGAATAGAAGTGGAGCTCATGAATATTTGGAATTGATGAATTATATCCATAGGTAAGATATAACATATTACAAGATTTCATTCCTAATTTGGAAGAAAATTGAACTCAACCTTCCTATTTGGAAAATTTCTCCAGCCATCTTCTTTTGAAGTGTTATACAAAATGTTTACAAAAAATTTTTAATATCAATCTAAATGTAATTTCATTCATAACAATAATAATAAATATACTGAATTAATTTAAATTTTATTTCTATATAGTTTCTAATAACCTATACATGGCAATTAGGAAAAAATATCAAAATCAAATCAAAATTTTAATCATAAAAATACTAACAAAGAAAGTATTACCAAGTCAGTTTACCTTCTCCCATAACATATGGATTGAGATAATATTCTCTGATTTTTTATCTTTTGATTAAATCCATCATCCTTCTTCAAATCAATACTTTTTATACAAATCTTTGTATAAAAGATTTATAAATAATATCTTTAGTTCAATTAGGTGAAACATTTTTTTACTTTCCACAATAACTTTAAAAAAACTGTTACTAGATGAGTCAATACCATGTTTGAGAGATAAGTCTTTTTTGCCTTTTATATTGAATAAAATAAATTTTAATTTTGGATTAACTAATAAGTGATCTATATCTTACCAATGTTTAAAATATATGGATTAAAGAAATTCTACCTTCTTGCTCTTCATATATACTGAATATGTTTGGAGAATCGCTTAAATGAATCACCCTTTTCTGTATTATATAACACGCAATTATTTGGAAGGCTTTTTCATCCAACATTAATTCTCCAAACTCTACGGCTCATCATCCTTTATAATAACTCTCTTTCTTTCTCATGATCATGTCCTTTGCTTTGTCTCTGCCACATCTCTTACAGCAAGTTGAAAAACTAAGTTGCCTCCGGGAGCTTTCCTTTAAATTCCACTTTGTACATGTGTAAGCATTGATAATAAAGTAATAAATTTGTATATTATATTATTCGTGAATATTTGAAAAAAAAAAAAAAGTCTAGGTTGAATTTTAAAAAAAACTTAAAATGCTTTATTTTAAAAAGAACTCCCTTTCAAAAAAAAAAAAAAAAACTTAAAATATTAATAATATTTTAAAAGTTTTATCCTAAAAATTCAAACAGAACTAATAAGAAAAAAAATAATCAAATGAAATGGTTACTTAATTTTTAGATGCCTTGAAGATCTTCAAGACTCCCTCCAGCTTACTCAAAAAAAACTTTTATAGCTTATCTATAATATTCTCGACTTATTGGTTTTTTGCAAATTGGTGCTTTATAACTTTTTGCTTCTTAAATAGCCATATTATAAGCCACAAGGGGCACATCTCTCATGTTATGAATTATTATATATTTTATCATGCTGGCTAAAATAAGTTATCTTTTGCCGTACCATCATGATAATCAGAAATGTGCAATTTGTGGATAATATAATAAAATACAGTAGTGTCTGCTTTGGATCTTTCCATAATAGAATTTCTTGAATAATTTAATTTAAAGTGCATCATTTAAAATAATATATGATTCCAAAACTACTTTATTGGCTTTGCCTTGGTTACTAATAATTTGTTAAAATCTTTTTTTATATCTAAAGTTTGTATATCTGATTCTATTTGTTGGCACAGAACTTGTTCATCCATCAATTTTCTTAATAACTTGGTTTGGGTAATGATTCTCTAAGATCTTCACTGATCATGATCATGTTTTGCAAATCCTTTAAATAAGTTTAGATTTACAACAAAAATGAAGATGTGAATCTTTTAGAATTGATGAATTATATTAATTTATGGAGAGGGAATATGTTTATGTTTATCTACTTTGAGTGATAATCGATATATTATCTGGAGTTTCATTCCCTACTTTGAAAAGAAGTGGCCTCTTCACTCACTGGTGGAAGAATATAGGATCACACAGCCTTCCTCATTATTCTCAATTTACGGATCCTACAAGTGGAATATTGTCCATGCCTACTCCAGCTATGATTCCATTGTTTGTTGAGAGCTTAGATCAATTGGAAGTAGTGATGGTGAGGGAATGTCAAGCGCGAGCCTGTATTTGATACGGATATGAATTACAAATGTAATCCTCAAAGTTAAAAACCTTAAATTAGCTAATTATTTAAAAAGTGTGTGATTAGCACCAACTGATACCACAAGGGATTGTTTACGTCGCCAGATGCTGTGAGTTTTATAACCTCAACGTTTATCCATCAAAAGTGGGATGGAAGACAAAGATCGGGAAAATGCGTGGCATTCTTATTCAGATGAGGTATTCATGATTTCAGGAAAAAGGTTAGTTTTCTCTAAAGTATTGTTTTAATTTCTCCTTATATTATTTTTGGGCAATGTTTACAAAAATATTCCATAAAATTTTAAAATATTATTTATATGTTATATTTGTAAATAAAAATAAAAATAAAAATGCTAAATTAATTTAAATTTTAACTTTACATACTAAAAACGTTTAATAATACTTTTTTGACATATAATCACTGCATTACATCATAGTATTCTTTTTCTCCTTGAGACTGAACAGTCGGACCCAACCCTCCACTATGCTAGCCCTAGTGCTTTAACCGAGATGAAATTTAGGGTCTTATTGGTCGGGCTAACCTTTGTACTTAAATTACAAAGGAATTAAAAAAGAGAATAGAATATGAGCAATAAGTACTAAAATATTATAAGTTCATTTTCCACCTTCTTGTAAGGATAGTAAGAATAGTTAGAAATAAATGATTTCAATTTTTAGTGTATTCTTATTAAATTTCCTCATCATGTATGTTTAATTTAATATTTTATATAAACTTTTTATACATAGAATTTTTAAAATAATATCTTTGGATTCAATGAATTATCATTTAATTATTTTATTTAAATTTATATATATATATATATATATATATATATATATATATATATATATATATATATATATATATATATATATATATATATATGTATATGTAAATATGCCGGATGGAATATGTGTAAAAAAATGAAAGGTCACCCACCTTCTCCAAGTGAGGCCTAGGTTTATGGGTTTGAACCCATGGCCTTTCATTTAGGGATAAACTCAATTATCATTATTTAGAGATAAACTCAATTATCATTATCCTAACTAATTAATTCAAGCATATTGGCTCATCTATCCTCTTTCCTATTTCTATTTCTATCTCTTCAACCTCCCCCCATCTCAATGTCTTTTCAGTTTTAATTAAAAAGCTAGGTGGCCATTGCATGCAATTATATATTCCACTTTATACATGTATTTGAAAGGAGATAATAAATATGAAGAGGATTTATTATATTATTTTATTTTGAAATTAAAAAAAAAAAAGTTTAGGTTGAATAAAAGTCTTAGAAACTATTAATGATATTTTATAAGTTTTATAAAAAATTTAAAACAAATAATCCTTAGGAAAGTGGATTTAATAATTTTTTGATCTCGATTGAAGATTAAACTAATAGCCATTTTGTTTATTTATATCATATGTTTTGTTCTTATTGTTATTTTTATTGTATGTTGTAATGAAATAAAAATATTCTATCATATTCCCTTAATAATTAAATTTTTTTTTATTTTTTTTATCTAATTAAATTCATATTACAGCTTTGCTATAAACAAAAAATATTGGTGATTCTATTTTATTGAAATACTGATGAAAAACCATATCCATATTTGTAAAAACACTAATAAAACTAAATAAAAATGTAGAATTTATGGTGCATTTGTTTTTTGGATTTTTTTTTTAAAACAATTTGCTTTTAGGTTTTAGACTTTTGATTTTTGCATAACTTATTTCTAAATTAAAAAAAAAATTATGTTGGCTTTTTCTATTTAGAAAAAACCAGATTCTAAAATCCCCACAAATTTTACAAATTCATAAATAAGTTATTAAAAAAAAAAAAAGGTCTAAAGTAGAAAACAAGTGGCACAAAAAATCCAAGGAAACAAATGCTCTCTTACAACCATCACAAAATATTTTACAATCTTGTAGCTAAATTCTTTAATTTTGATTTAATCAATTTTTTTGACAACTAATCATTTTGTTAAACTATTTCCACTGGGCTCGAATGTGGGCCCCCTCCTTTTATTGGATGTCCTGCATTTTTAAACTTTGAATGTGAACTTTTTAATTAATTTATTATTTTTAAAAATTATTATTATTTTTATATATTTTTTTGAAGAGAAAAATAATTTCATTGATTAAAATTAGCAATACATCGATAGAAACATAAAATCAAAATCGCTAAAAACCACAAAGTATGAAACAATATTTAAGTTAATAACATAATGAAACGACTCAAAAATTATACATTTAATAGTTGAGTTTACATATTTTATATTATTATTGTGATTAGAATACCAATAACTCTAGTTTTACAGCATACCAATGATTTTATATATTTTATTTTAATTATATAAAATAAATAAATATAAAAATTGATTTTAAGAATGGTAATAATAAATTATTTATCATAATAATTTTATTATTTTAATTTTATAAATATTTTAGATATTATACACTATTTTTATTTATCATAATAATAAAATTCTATTATCATTACACAGACAAGTAGATACATTATTTTTCTTAATATATTTAAGTTGTTTGATTTTAAGCATATAAAACAACAAACATCTTTTTTTTTTCTTTTTTTTTGAAACATAAAACAACAATCTTAATACTTAATATAAATACCATATTAAAAAAGCAAACAACTTAATATTTATTATTATTAAGCATTATTTAGTATTCAATTAAATAAAAGTTCTATTCAGTATTAAGTAAAAAAACAATTGCCCCTAAGATAAAACTTTAAAAATATATATAAAGCTAATGAGACATGGTTAAGTGGTTAAGGGTTGGGTGGGGCATATGTGGAAGGGATCATGTTCAAGTTTCTATGAGAACAAAATATTATAACTTTGTTATTCAAAGTGGATAGATATAAAAAAAAAAAGTAATATATAAATATATGAATAAATTAAATTAATAGAAAATATATGAAGAAAAAATTTATTAAAAGTTCTTATGTTTTAAAAGCTTTATAAAGAAATTGGAATAATAATTCGAAGGGAAAGAAATGAAAATTAAATAAAAGTGATTCTAAAATTATTCAATTCTTTTAATAGGAAAATAAAGTTTAAAAATGAACTTGGTAAAGTATGTTTATGATTTAATATGAAATAATAAATGAGTGCATATGGGAAATATCTATGATAGATGAAATAAAATGAATGATTATAATCAAAGCTTTTGATCACCGACCATGAAATATGATTCCTTTTAATTTGATTTGTGGAAGTTTTTTTATGACAAGAAGGAAGATGTGAATATTGACGGATGATGGCTGATTTATTGTCTTGTAGGTTTCATTCCCGGCAGATTAAATCTTAGTGGTCTTTCCATGTTGAAGATGATATGGCATCCCCAACAATATGAATTCTCTAACAAGTTACAAATCTTAAGTGTGTGTACTTGTCCTCATCTAGTTAGTCTTATCTCCTCTCATTCGTTACAAAGGTTCCAACATTTGAAAAAGCTGGTTGTGCGTGATTGTGAAGTCCTAAACTATGTCTTTGATGATGAAGGAATTTTCCCAAAAATAGAAATCCTGAAGTTAGAGGAACTACCTAAACTAAGGCTTATTTTTAACAAGGAGACGAGAATGACATGAGATATCTTTATCTCTTTTCAGAGTTCGAGTTTTGGAGCATATCAAAGGCTACATATGTTCTTGTGGAAAGTTCATGGATGAGAGGTTAGTTTTCTCTCGATATTGTTTTGCTTTTCCTTATACCAATTCGAATATTTAGAGACATTTAATATAAAAATATATAATTTTTAAAAAGTGTTATAGAATACATTGATGCTTTAATAGTAATTTTATTAAAAATTAATTTAAATTCCAACATAAAATAATAAATAATTATGAATAATACGTAAATTACAAATAAGATGAAAAAAGAAAATTTTTAAAGTGAAAAATTAATTTTACTTGAGATAAATGTCAGTAGAAATATTTTAAAAAGTAAAAATGTTGGTGTATTTTAATTTAGAAAGGCTTGTGGCGCCTCTCAAAACCGGGTCCCAGTTGACTACCGTCGGCCGCCCGGAATACTCGTGTATGTGGGTGACGACATTTCTCAATCGGGCGGGTCTCCTTTGTACGGGAGCTCTACCCGAAATACAAAACATGTCTAAAACACGCATATCTGTCTGACGATTTTTAATATAGTCGATATATATCCAATACGTACTTGGGCCCGTAAACCAGCCTCATCTGTGCCAACTATATCCAATAGTTTTAGAGTTATTAAATTACTCTTATACAGCATATATTAAAATCTTCGGGATTCTAATACATGTAAAACCACGAAGCCCGCAATCAAAACTCTTGGGAACTTCGACCTCTAGGGCTGAACCATCTCCTCGCCACGCTCCACATTACTGTAAAAGGGGATCGCGGCGGGGTATTTAAGGCTCGATGGGAGAATCATGCAAGTGGGCTACTCTTACCTAAGTGCGAGTACAGTATTCCGAAATGCTTAACGCTTGGCATTCAATGAATCGTGATCCTGCTTGAATGTCTACATGACCAACTCGGATCAGAGTCCTCAGGCTCTCTCCGCAGCTCTTCAGCCTTGTATGAAATTATTGTTTTATTGGTGGACAACCCTTGATGTATATATATATATATATATCAATTGGGCGCTCGGTATTGATATATTATTTGTTCACATGGACTACCCTCGGAAGTGAATATCAGATTTGACTCAGGCGATTGATATTTTTAAATTTGGACTACCCTCAGATAATTAATGTTTTTAGACAACCCTCGAGCGTTTACTCTAGACTCATCTCATGCACTCACTCCTAATATCCCCAAGGTGTTCCGTTTTATATGGAATGCATGTATGTCATTTCAATCTGAGTCTAATCACATACAAATATATAAACATGAATATGCTCGCATAATTCCGTCACACAATCATGTTATGTAATTATACGGTTCATCGCATGAAATTAGGCTCAACGTTTAATGATCATATCTGGCTCGAATTTAATTTAAATCATTTTCGGCCAAAGCGTATTTTGCTAGATATATTTTGAGAACCTTTGTTTGGGAATAGTGAAACCCTCGATTACTATTCCCGAAAATCCTGAAGCTTCAGCGGTTCCTTAGTGAACCCGCGATCAAGTAATTCGGCCCGATACCATGCAGCCAGCGTTTATTTGGCAGTCGCCATGGCGCGCCCCAGAAACAGCCCTCCGTCCATTTCTGATTTTGGGTTTCAATAAATTCAATCAAATTAGGTCCCGAGTTTTGAGACGGTCAGGTGACCCTCACGAGCCTGAACCGACTCAAACATCGACAAAACACTTAAAATAGGAATAAAACTCAAGTAGGGAGAAACCCCTACCTCTTGGAGTTTGAGGAAACTCCATAAATCTGGTACCCACGCGAAGCCCTCTCCACGTAGTGCAGTTCTTCTTCTTGTCTCTAAGACCTCCGGCGATGCGGATCTCTCGGTGATACGAAGAAGCGGACCTTCTCACTCTAAAAGAACTCCATTTCTTTCTTCCCGATCTTGCATCTCCCCACGTTTTCCTTTGCTTTTTTGAAGAAGACAAGTCCCTATTTTCTATTTTGTCTTCTTGCGACTTAAGTCAAATTCCCAAATGACCATTATGTCCCTCTTTACCAATTTTGATATTCGGCACTACCTCGGCCGTCCATTTTCATTATTTCTCTACTCATACCACTTATGACATATGAGTATGTATTATATGTGACTTTCGTCACATCGAAAATCGTTTTCTGGCTTTTAGAAGCGTGCCTCGAAAAGCACATCGACTCATTGTCTCGGAATATTACGAAATTTTATGCCAAGCTAGGTTGTGAGGCAGTCAATATTTGTGGTTCGTCGTAGAGATCTAGAGAATTAATTCCGGATTTTTAACCGAAATAACAATTTTGTAATCGAAATTACGATTTTGCCCTTATTCCAGAAATTGGAATTTCTCGGGTCTTACAGGAACAAATATTGTGTGCTAATTAAAATAAATATTGCATTCAACTAGGAAAAAAATTAGTGAAAATTTAATTCAAACAATTTTTTTATTTATTTTTATTTTTTAAAATTTAATAACATTCAAGAAATTTAGTTTAAGATGTTAAATGATTAAGATAAAATTTTGGATTTGAAAAATCAAAAGAGTAAAATATATTTTTATTTTATACAAGAAAATTAATGAAAACATATTTCATTCATCTAAAGGAGGCTAATTAATTTTGAGTTTAAAAAAGAAACACTGGATCATAAATAAAAAATAAAGAGTTGAGAATTACAATTGAATTTTTAAAATTTTAAAATATCATACTTATATTGAAAATAAAAATAAAAAGGAAGCATTGTAAGTTTTATTCTAATTTAAATAAAAAAGGTTAATAATTAAAATAAATATAGCAATAAAGCTTAAATTCAAAAAAGAAATTATTAAATCTTGTGTAAGACTTGGGAGTTAATGAATTGCAATTAGTCCGTATTTTAATGTTTATTACAGCTTTAATTTGCAATTAATCATGTCATGTATTATATTGTGTAGGGTGCAGGTTTAATTTGCAATTAATCATGTCATGTATTATATTGTGTAGGGTTCATTCTCTTCTAATTTGGAGGTGTTGGCTTTAGGAAGTTTTTCCAAGTTGAAGGAAATAAATTTTGAAAACCATCGAAAATTGAAAATCCTAAAACTGGAGAAATTACCGAAGTTAGGCCATATTATACTCAATGAGGATGGGAATACCAATAAGAGATGTCTTTTATCTCCTTCCACATTCAAGAATTTTGATGGCCTGAAAGAGCTATACATCATTGATTGTGGGATGAAGGAAAGGAGAGATTTTTATACTCCTACTAATGACATAGTGCCTTCCAATGAAAAGGTTAGTTTTTATTGTACTCTAAAATTTAATTTTCATTTTATTTTAATTACCTCTCTAAGCTTTTCACGATAATAAAAAATTCTCATAATAAATTGATTTAATATTTTTATTGAAATTTATCAAGCTCTAATATGTTTAATTTAATTTTCTTATATTAATTGATATATAAAGTCTTTATAAATAATATCAATACATTAATTAATTATTGATAATTTATTTATTTATATAGGATTTTAATTTTATAAATAAAAATTAAATGGTATCAATTCTTGGAAATAAGGTAAAAGAGAATACATTTCCTTAGGAAAAAAGGAACAAAATTCAAAGCGCTTATCATTATATTAATAATAGAATGAAAATATTAATTAATTGTATTATTATAACACAAGTTTTAAATTAATGCCATATTAATATTGTGACTTTGCTACAGGTTCCATTATTTGATGAAGCAGTGTGTAATTATGAAGCTTTTAAATCAAGAGCCCCCATTTTTGACAAAATTATGGATGCCTTGAGAGACGACAACATCAACGCCATTGGAGTAGTGGGGATTGGGGGCGTGGGCAAAACTACTCTCATCAAACAGGTTGCTCATCCAAGCTTTATACAGCCGCCATTCACTAAGCTCAACTCTACCTTGATTTATCAAGGACTCCCACCCTGCCAGATAAACTTCCGAGAAAAAAGAAATTGTCAAAATTCGACAAAAAATTGCAAAAATGTTAGGCTGGGAAGATGAGTTTTGGTATGGATCCGATAAGGCAGTTAAGTTGAAGAAGAAACTGAAGAAGGAGACGATCCTTATAATCTTAGATGGCAATTGGAAGGAGATCCATGATCATTTGGAGGAAATTGGAATTCCTACTTCTTGTAAAGATGATGTGAATGAATGCAAAATAGTGTTGACTAGTAGATCAGATGGAGGCATGTTATCCAATGACATGATGATGGGCGCACAAACATGTTTTGTAGTGGAAACTTTACCACCAGACGAAGCTTTGACTTTATTTGAGAAGACAGTAGTAGCAGGTGCTGATTCTGTGGTGGAGGAGAATATTACAGAACTGATTAAAGAATGTGAGGGTGTACCACTTGCAATCGTGACAATTGCCAACGCATTAAAGGATGAGACGATTGATGTATGGAAGAATGCCTTCACATTACCTCAAAGTGCTGAGTGGAGGGGGTAGAAGGTGGTTCACTCATGTCTGGAGTGGAGCTACACCCATTTGAAGGGTGATCATGATGTTAAGTCCTTGTTATTCTTTGTGTGCTATCTTTGGGATATGATGATATTTCAATGGATCACTTGTTAAAATATGCTAGTGGTCTCAATTTGTTTGGCCCCATCGACTCATTGGATCAAGTAAGAAATAGATTGCTTGAATTGGTGGAAATCCTCAAAGCCTCAAGTTGGTTAATTGAGCTGGATCATCGTCCTAAATTTGTGAGGATGCATGATGTTGTTTATGATGTTGTCAGAGAAATTGCATCAAAGGATCCCCATCCATTTGTATTCAGAGAAGATGTTATTGGATTGGAAGAATGGTCAAAGAGTGATGAATCGAAGGTCAGCATTCATCTCTTTACATTCTGGGTTGTCCACTGAACACCTCAACAATTGGTATCTCCACAACTCCAATGTTTTCTATTGCACAACAACAACCCTTCCTTGAATATCCCTATCCCAAACACATTTTTCCAAGGGATGAAAAAACTCAAAGTTTTAGATTTGTCTAATATGGGTTTTACAACAGTTCCTTCTTCACTTTATTCCCTTGAAAATCTTCGGACATTGTGTCTAGATCAGTGCCACAAATTGGAAGACATTGCTCTTATTGGAAAGCTAACGAAACTACAAGTTCTTAGCTTGGTGGGTTCTACAATCCGAAAATTGCCTGATGAAATGGAGCAATTGACCAACTTAAGGCTATTGGACTTGAATGATTGCAAGGAGCTTGAAGTTATTCCACATAATGTCTTATCAATTTTGTCCAGATTAGAATGTTTGTGCATAAGACTATCATATGCCAAGTTGCTACCAAAAGACATTCAATTTGAGAACTTGACAAGATACGCGATAAGTATCGGTTTTTGTTAGGGGTTTTGGTGGGGGTCGAGGAAAACCCATAGAACATTGACGTTGAATAAAGTCAACATAAGCTTAGATTTGGGGGATGGAATTCGCCCAGGATTGTTGGAGAGAGTGAGAGCGGGTTTAAGGAATTAAGTGGTACTAAATTATGTTCCGATTACCCATTAGGTGGGGAGAGTTTTGTAAAACTGAAGCATCTCAAAGTTAGTTGGAGTCCCGAGATTGAATACATCATTGATTCAAAGGATCAACGAGTTCTGGAACACGGTGCAACGTTTCCTCTATTAGAGTCATTGGTTCTTAATTGGATGGAGAACTTACAAGAAGTATGGCATGGGCGCCCAATTCCAAGAGGGTCTTTCGGTAACTTAAAGACTCTAACGGTAGAATGTTGTCATAAATTGAGATATCTCTTTTCGTTTTCCACAACTAGAGGCCTTTCCCAGCTTGAAAATATGACAATTCAAAATTGCAATGCCATGGAACAAATAATCACATATGAAAGGGAGTTAGAAGATGAATATGATGAGGGTGGGACCAACTTGGAACTATTCGGCTTGCGAACTATGAAACTCCAAGCGTCTGCAGGCTCATCAATTTCATCCTAAATTAGAAACAAATACAAAGGCTAGGAGCTTCTCTTTCAACCATAAGGTATGTTAAAGCTTATCACAATATTTCTTCCAACTTTTTTACATCCACACATTTTATTCCCTCTTTAAATATAAATTTCTTAAATTATTTGATTAATATTTCTTGAACCTATTTTTGTATACCCGCACATTTATTGATCTTTAATAAATTTCTTAAATTGTCCCAAACAATTTTAATCTTAAATAATGTAAAAATAATTAATAATAAATAAAATTCTTAACTTTTCTTTATTTAGTATTGATTTTTAAAAATATTTTCTCTTAAAAAAATGAAAATTTAATCTTAAATAATTAATATAAAAATATAGAATAATAAATACAATATGAACTATGAATCAGTTGAAAAAGGAATTAGGTTAGATCAATGTGACGCCCAAAACCCGGTGGTCCGTTGACTACCCGTCAACCTGCGGAAAATCTATACATCTCGGATCATGAGACGCATACATGAGTAAAAATGCCTCTTGGGCTCATAAACTAATACTCATAAAAACAAATATCACAACTATTCTCCAATTATCTCCCAATAATTCAATAGTTGATTACACTTTTATACAAACATATATTAAAATCTCTGATTATCGTGTTATGTCAAAACCATATTTCAATAAGCTTCTTAAAATGAGTCTCGTATTTGTCTCTATTATTTCCACTGTACAAAAATATAATCTCGCGGGGTGAGCTAATGCTTCCCGATAGTGGAATCACCCTAAATGAGTTTACTCTCCACCTAAATTATATGCAATGCTCGAAATAAACACACACTCAAGTAAATCGATCTACTTGAATGTCTACATGCCCATTCCTATCTCAGATCGTCATGAAGGCTCATCATACCTAAGCCATGTATGAGAGAAAAATAATCATTTCAAAACAAAACATTGTTCTTGAAAATATACTACGAGTATTGGTAAAGAAGTATGGGACTACCCTCAGAAGTGAAGATTGGTTGTTGAGCTTCCCGAAAGCAGTCATGGTCCTCATCCGAAGTGATCTGACAGCCCGTCTCAGAGCCAATTCTCAGGAATATCATCTGTGAAATTCCTTCGCAATATGTCCCGTTTTACAAAATCATATCATGCACTCACACCTAATTCTAGGTTACCGGTGCGTATGAAAATCACGATATGCCATTTTCAAAACCATTTATACAATAATCAATATGCATATTTTCAATCCTTCACAATTACACACATGTAATTGACACATCAATCATCACCCGATTTAGCTCACTTGAGCAAATCATAATCTCATCTCAATGAGCACAACCGCAGATTTTATTCCATATAATTATGTGTTCTTATATTAAATTCATGTCTTAACCTATCTATTACGCATGAGTACATTCATATCGACAATTCCGTGCGAAAACACATGGACATTTATGGTCCGTTCATGCTATTTATTATTTGTTTTTATAGTCCCGGCAGGCTTAATTAGAAATTTGTGGTAGGCGGCCCACACACGATCGGCTCTCGGCTCCTTTATTTGACAGATTTCTGGCCATATCCGGCCTCTACGCGTAATACATGATTTATTCAAGAAATCATCCACAGCATAACGATCCACTAAAAGCTGCTACGGGTGCCTGAGTGGGTCGAAACTCCGACACTTGGTTCAGATTTGGGGCCGTCAAGCAACCTCGCGGCCTCGATCAACAAACATACAGCCTTAATAAAGTATAAAACAAGTAGGATAAGCCTACCTTTATGGAGTTTGTGCTTCCAGCCGTGCACACGTTGTCCTCTCAGGAGTGAACTAACTCTCCTCCTTGTCTCGAAGGAATCCAACGGTCGGATCTCCTACAAACCTAGAGAGAAGGAAGACGTTCTCTCTCTAAAAACCACACGAAAATGGCTACTGGATATTTTGCTTTCCTTCTCCCCCACGTTTCCTTTTCCTTTTCTTATTTCATTCTCCCATTTGCTTTTCTTTCTTTTTCTCATTTCTCTTCTCATCCTCTTTCATTTTCTCTCCATTTCTCCCCATTTTCTCCTTTCTCTTTGCCTTTATCTCCTCCTTTTTGGAGCATCATACGTGGAGACGAAAAGAGGAAGTTCTCCCTCTGTGCTCAGAGCCAAATGGTAAATTACCCATTTCCTTTCATTTCTTTTATTTCATTATTTCCTCTTTTATGACATCATGCGCTCAGTGGCTCATTGTGAGCCATGGGATCATCTACCCGTGGCTGATGTAGACCATTTCTTTTATGCCAAGTGTCACACCTTTTGAGGTGCCATGTGGCATCCACTTAACCTTTGCCGTGTGTCATCAGGCCTCCACGTCTCGAAAAACTTGAAATCGAATACCTCGGAACTTGACAAAAATCGCGTGGTTGCTAAATTTCGTGAGGCGATTTGACGGAAAAGTCCGTTTAGTCATCGAGATCTAGAAAATTCCGGATTTTTACTGAAATTACGATTTTACCCTTTTTGAGAAAATTAGATTTTCTTGGGGTTTCACAATCAAATTAGTTTTTAAAAAAAATTAAGGCTAGAACCGGAAAGTACTTAGGAAAGAAAAAAAACAGTTAGGAAAATGGTTTTTTTTATATTTGGTTTGGTCATATAAAATATACAAGAAAATCAAATAGGGTCAAATTCTTAAAAAATTTTATATTTTTAACTTTTATAGGCCTTATATAATAAAAAGCATATAAAATGAGTTTGAATAAATATATAAAATTAATTTATTAAGTTAAAATTTTTTTTTTTAAATTTTCTTTCTTTCCACTT
Source organism: Tetrastigma voinierianum (assembly GCA_016808115.1). Taxonomy (NCBI): domain Eukaryota; kingdom Viridiplantae; phylum Streptophyta; class Magnoliopsida; order Vitales; family Vitaceae; genus Tetrastigma; species Tetrastigma voinierianum. The sequence continues at coordinate 192,457 of JAEQBH010001754.1, forward strand.
TTCTCTATACTTTCTTTCCTTATTATTTTCGATTCTAAGCGGAACTAAGGCTAATAGTAAACATGTGATTAATCTTAGTTGATAAATTATATCTGGGGAATATATTTATATTTTTCATAACTTTCCAATTGATGATGTGATGTTTTATATTACAAGTTTCATTCTCTAAGTTAGAGAAGTTGGAACTTCTTAAGGTACCCAAGTTGAAGGATGTATGGAATCCTCAACGTCCATTTGGGTCCTTCTCTAATGTACAGATCTTAAAGGTGCATCCAGGTGACTATTTCTATTGAGTTCTATTTCATCCTCTATATTATAGAGCTGCCAAAATTTACAACATCTCATTTAATTGTCCAATGGGAGGCTTAAAAAGTACGTGTTACAATTTCATAGAAAAGAGTTAGTCTTTAGTATCTATATATTTTTTGTTTTCTCTCCCATACTCTCTATGTCTCATTATACTATTTTGGAATTATTATTAGAAATATTCAATTGATTTTTTTTTTAAGTATGAAGATTATACTAATGTTTAATTTAAAATTTAATTTTAACTATATATTTATATAAGAGATCATTAATTATTATTCTTTCAAAATATAGTAAAATCACCCTTATTTTAAAAAAAATATAAAATTTATTTTTAATAGATTAGAAAAAAAAACAATTATGAACATTCTATCTTTACATTCATAGAAATTAACATGAACATTCTATCTTTCTTTGTATGCGGCCCGAGAATTTCAATTTACTACGGAAAAATGGCAAAATCGTAATTTCGGTTACGAAATTGTAATTTCGGTTAAAAATCCGTAATTTATTCTCTGGATCTCGGATGACAAAACGGATTTTACCATTGGAATCGTCTCGTGAAATCAACTATGCGCGTGAAATTTCGTAGAGTCAGAAATTTATTCGGGTCGACCGCGTTTTTCGAGCATCGCGGTTGAGTGTAAGATTTACACCGATACGACGAAAGTCACATATAACAAGTACTTATGTGCCATAAGTGGAATGAATAGAGAAATGATGAAAATGGACGGCTGAGATAGTGCCGAATAGCAAAACTGGGAAATGAAGGGACATAATGGTCATTTTGAGAAAAGTTTAAGTCACTAAAGGACAAAAGAAGCATAGTGACTGTCTTCTCCAAATGCTAAAAAGGGAAAAACGTGGGAAAGAATAGGAGGAGACTTACAGTAGATCAAAAATTGATTTTAGAGAAGGCTTCTCTCTAAAAATACAGACGTCAAACCATCAGTCTTAGGACAGAAGGAGAAGCTGCTCTACAGCGGAAGAGCTTAGTGTGGTACCAAATTTAAGGAGTTTCTTCAAACTCCGAGAGGTAGGGGTTTCTCCCTACTTGCGTTTTATTCCCTCTTTAAGTACTTTACAAATGTTTGAGTCGAATGAGGTCGTTAGGGGCCGTTTGATCGGTCCCAAACCTTGAGACCGGATTGATATGAATTTTTGAAACCAAAATGTTGAGCCCATAACCGTGAGGGCTGTTTGGGTGTTTCATTTCACCAAAATTGTAATAAATCATGTATTGATTGGAATGAGGCCGGAAATGGCAATGAAATGCGGAGTTCACAAGGTGAAGCCAGATGATTTCAATTTTCGGAATTATATAGGGTTTCACTATTCCAGAAATAGTGTTCTACAAATATATTTTTGTGAAAATATGTGTTTGGTCAAGTGATTTAAATTAAATTGCTCGTGTTTGATCATTAGCCTAAGTGAGTTAATTTTGATGTATAAAATGAGAATTTACATGACATGATTGTGTGAATTGATTGTTTTGTAAATATATGCATGTTTATATATTTACATGAATTAAACGTATTGGGATTGGCATACATGTATTCCTATACCTTTGAACACCACAGGACTATAGGTGAGTGTGTGGCCCGATTCGGGGGTCAGTTGACTACCCATCAGCCACTTGAATCTGAGTGGATGTCGGGTTGCAGGCGCCGCCGAGTCGGGCCGAGACTCTCCTTTAATACGAGGCTCTACCCCGAATAAAACACGCATTAAACTTGTCTGGCAGTCGATATAATCGCAATCACAAATATGGATAAAAACGGCCTCTTGGGCCCGTACAATATCCGTAAAAAAAAACATACGTATGAATCCGCTGTATCCAGTAGTTCTAAGAGTTCAAATATTTTACTCTTATACAATACATACAGTAAACTTAAAGTTCTATGCATGTATACATCAAAGCCACAACCAAGCTTTCTTCTAATCCCTCAGTCTCTAGGGCGAGCCGTCCTTACGCTCCTGTGCACATAAAATATATCCACCGGCCGGGTTGAGCTAATGCTCGATAGTGGAATGTCGCCTAAGTGAGCTACTCTCCACCTAAGTGCGTGCAATGTTCCAAAATAAACATACATTCAAGCAAATGCGCAGTCCTACTTGAATGTCTACATGACCAACTCGAGATCCAGGAGTCCTCCATGACTCTCTCACACTCGCCTAAACTCGTATGAATTATTATTTTGTTAGTTTGTGGAATGACCCTCGATGAATATATATCATTGGAGTGCTCGAAGCGATTGATATATTATTTGTTTGTGGACTACCCTCCGATGAATATCAATTGGACCGCTCCGACGATTGATATTTTCATTTGGACTACTCCCTCCGATAATTACTATTTTTAGACTCACCCTCTAACCATTTTCTCTCTAGACTCATCTCATGCACTAACTCCTATAGTCCTAGGATGTTCCAGTGCATATGGAATGCATGTATGCCAATTCCAATACAATATAATCATATGCAAATATGTAAACATGCACATATCCACATAATATCCAATCACACAATCATGTCATGTAATAAATCAATTCATACATCAAAATTAGCTCCCTTGGGCTAATGATCATACACGGCAGCAATTCCACTTGAATCACTGACCAAACACATATTTACACAAAATATATTTCGTGCTCATTCCTAGGAACAAGAAAACCTAGGTTTTACGGTTCAAATATCATTATTCATTCATCGGTTCACTTTGTGAACTCAAGATTTCACGCCATTTTCCGGCTCCTTATCCAAATCAATCCATGATTTATCACAAAAATGTGCAAATATCCAACCACCTTAAATCACCATGGCGCCATACTACCGCTACATTTGATTTCTATAAATTATATTAATTTCGTCCCAAGGTCTGGGATCTCCATCAAACGCCTCATAAATTTCAATCAACCAAACATTTACATGGTACTTAACCGAAGAATAAACCCAAGTAGGAAACTACTACCCCTCGGAGCTATAAACTCCCCAAATCTAGTACCCACGAAGCCCCTCTCCGAGCAGAGCGCTTCTCCTTCGTCTCGAAGACTCCGACGGTCGGATCGTCCGTATTTTTAGAGAGAAGCTTGACACTCTCACTCTAAAACTTGAAATTTCAGCTACTGGATCTCCCTTTTTTTTTGGCTTCCCACGTTTTGCTCTTTAGTTTAAGTGGAGAAGACAAGTCATGTACACTATTTTGTCTTCTAGTGACTTAAACTTTCCAAAAATGACCCTTATGTCCCTTTATTTCCTGCTGCATATTCGCACTATCTCGCCTGGCCCATTTTCATTATTTACTCATACCACTTCTGGCACATGAGTACGTGTTATATGTAACTTCGTCGCATCGGAATCGCTTTTACTAAGACCCGAACCGCGATGCCTCAAAAACGTGTCGACCCGACCGCTCTCGAATTCGACGAAATTTACGTATAGCTTATATTTCAGGATACGATTCCAACGGTGCAATCCGCTTTCATCATCCGAGATCTGGTGACAATTACGGATTTTTTAACCGAAATTAACAATTTTGTAATCAAATTACGATTTCATTTTCCGTAAATTGGAATTTCTCGTGTCTTACATTCTCCTCCCTAAAAGGAATTTCATTCTCAAATTCGGATAATTACAATTCACTACATGCATATGCAACGACAATTTATCATATGTAAACAGCCATTTAAATCTTTAAACGACCAAACTAATGACCTTCATCCCTAAACAAGAAGGGATAGGTGGCCGCATCGTCCTCGCGCTCCCACGACTCCTCCACTCCACAAGGACGATGAAGACCAACACTAGCCTCACCTACCGGCGCCGCAAAACCCGATCACTCGCTTATCAACAATGCACACCGGTCCCTCCCTCGAAGGCCCCATCCGCGGTCAACTCAACTGGGCCCCATATCCACCACATGAGCCGGATCTGAGTATACTTCCGAGCATGGAGACGTGAAATACCTCGTGGACACCGACATGTCAAGCGGTAACCCAACCGGTACGCACAAAGGTTCACCCTCCTGAGTATCCTCAAGGGCCTAATGAACCCCATAGTTGTCCCCTCGCCGCCATCGAATCTAACCACTCCTCTCGCATCACCTTCAAGAAGACGCGGATCAGCCAACCTCGAACCTATGGTCGTACGCCATACATCCGCATGGCTCCTTCTACCCGCCCCGAGCCGTGAGAAGACGCCGTCAGACAAGCTCACCCTCTCGCAGGTGTCTCTAATCAGATCAGGACCCGTGGATGGAGCCTTTCCACCCCGGCCAAATCTCATAACCCAGAATCTTACATGGCCTCCCATACAATGCCTCATATGAAATACTTATACTCCACTGAGCACCATTGGGCCAGAGGCTAATCCCACTTAAGGGAAATTGCTCCTCTACTCCTTATGACCCAGACACATGCTCGCAAATGTCCTCTCAATACTCTGTATAACCGCACAACGTGTAACCCTACACAACCCTTACTTGGTGTGTAAACGCTGACCTTCCCAAGGTCACAATCGTTGACAATCCAATGGACTGTCAACCTAGTCCATGTCATGAATGACATCCATATACCGAGCCCTTGCCCGCTCAACAACCCCAAATGCAATTTCCAAAGGGTATCCAAATCTCGAGTCACTCCCGACTCCTATCACTCAACTCTAAGTCTAAGTGATAAACTGACCGTGTGTTTTTATCTAGGGCAACATAACTCTTCTAGCCATAATTTCCGAGCCTCTTATATCTGGCTACGTAAATTCGGATACCTTCCCTGCCTTCTTACACCCTAACCTAAAAGGATTTCCCACCTTAGGGATTTACGACCCCCTCTTTGCTTTGCCCCACACACTTTAATTATTCTTCATCTCCTGAATCAAACTATGAGTCTTCATTAGACGTAGTCCTAAAGACAAACTCATCCCACACTCACCAAGAGTGGTGAATGACCGTACCGTGCACCCACACCCAACTCAACGCGATGTTACCGTGCACACGAACGCAATAATGCCATACTGTGACACCCAATCCCGGTCCACCATGAGCAGAATCTCAGAGATCTCTCACTCATAATCCCGACCTATCAGGTCAACTCTCACCCTACATCCTAGGGAAGAACCTCTATTCCTGGCTTCTCTAACGGCCTTAACCTCTAAGCCCAAATCCAAGGTCGCGGCTCCGTATGACAACTCAAGCAGGTTCACCATCGACAACCCGATGGTCGCCAACTCAATCCATGTCAAGCCTGACATCAACAACCAATATGTATACCACTCTAAGGTCCACCACGCCTGCTGCAACTCTGATCCTGGTCCCCGACTTCACCCACACTCCGCCCCTCTAGCTCATTCTATGTTGTCGGGATTGCTCAGATAGCACCCCGAACTAAAACCTGTCCTCCGACCCATACTAGGGTGTGAGGAATGAACCGTATACTCTCCCCTTGCCTCGCGGCTAACTCGGACCGCGCCGTCCCAAAGTCCCGGGATCCCCGTCTCCGGGGGCAACCCGTCTCACATGCCCAATCCCGGCCAGTCCCTCAAACTCGTGTGAAGCAGTCTTCTTCCCGAACTAGAAGAAGACTGATCCTCCCTCTTGCTACCAACACCCGCATCCCAAGTGCTCCGAGTATCCTCGATCTCTCTTTCTATGGTCAGGGTCGTCCCAACCATGGAGTCCATGTCCCGTAGGCGAAATCCCACGATCCTGCCCTGAATGGACAACTTCAGCCCATTCTCGATCCCTAATATCCAGCCAATCCCAAGAAACTTCAGATCTCGGCACTGACATCTGGCCCTCCCAACCCATCACGGCCCCCGACCTTCTCGGGTCGACCGACACTCCCGATGCCGACATCACGTGTCCTTAAAACTTCACCGCAGCAGTCAAAACTCGCGACCATCGAACTTAGCGCATACCGAAGTGGTCTCTTAAATAAATCAGAATACAACCCTGCGATACTTCCATGCCCTAATTGACCGGGAGATCAAAATGTCATCCACGAAAAATCACAACAAACCGATCTAAATAGGGGCCAAATATTCTATGGCCGATCCATGAATGCCGCGACTCAATCCAAAGCGGCATCACCGTGAAATCGGGGCGTGCCCATAACGCCCTAAACGCTGTCTTAGGGATATTCATTCCCTAACCCTCACCGATGTGGGTAACCAAGCAGCGAAGGTCTATCTTGGAGTAGAATCGCGCTCCTCTCAACTGATCAAACAAATCATCAATCCTCTAAGAATGTGGGTACCGACTGGCCGAACAAACCCCGTTCAACCGCCTATAGCCAATGACAGCCGAAGGGCCCATCCTTCTTCTCGCAAACAGGAACGGGAGGGGCCCCATGGTGAAGTGCTCGGTCTAATAAACCCTTTGTCCAAGAGCTCCCGTAGCCGGACTCGGGAAGTTCCTCGCAACTCAACCGGTGCCATCCTGCGTGAGTCATGTAGACGGGTGAAGTACCAGTGTAACTCAATACCGAAGTCTACATCCCTATGTGGAGGTAGTCCGTAGCCTATCCGAAAACATCCACATACTGCAAACTACCGAGGTGTGATCTAAGTATGATCTCTCCTCGTCCTTAGGGTAAGGCTCACTAGCCAACCCGCTAACCTGGTCCTCTCGACACCCGGATTCGCATAATCGTATGGGGCAAAATACTCGCTTATCCCCAGCCACCACACGAAAGTACCGTCCCGCGTGTGTTTCAGAACCTCCTACGCCACAATTGATAAATAACCCGTGCCGGTCAGCCAATCCATCCCCAGGATGACATCGAACTCTGACATGTCCATAATCCTTAGGTCCACTGTGAGTAGAGTCCCCGAGATCTCCAACTCGCAACCACGACATATCATCCCTATTCTCACCTTAATCCCTAGGGAAGAACTCACATACAAAAGCTCCTCTAAGGTCTCTAGAGGTCCTGCCCATTTCCACCATATATTTCCTGCTCACTCTAGCCGGAACACAAATTTAGTCTAACTCCGGTAATGTCAAAAGTAATTTCCATAACTCCTAACACCTTCTCAATCAGATGAACCAATGGTCTCACACTCACTCCGATTCCCCTCCCGTGGAATGCCTGAGGATGATGCGCCCTAAACTTCCGGGAGGTTACTAGACCTCTCTCGACTACTCGCATGCTAGTCAGCGACAAGAGGGCCGCCAAGTAATACCTACAAATACAACAAAGGCTTGCTTATCAAATACTGGTGGTGCCTAACCAAGCACCGCGGTGGACGCCCCCACGTCCCTTCGTCCCTCTACTAGCCATCTAAGTATTTCCAATGGCAACAAGAATCATTTAATTTTTCATTTCGATCTAACTAGCAATGCACATGCCAATTACTAATAGACTTAACAACCATGAACTGACCCGTTCATTTCCTAAGTGGCGCTAAATTCCAACCACTCAGTTCATTTATTTCAATAAAATTCCAAGTTTTCTTGTTCATTTCATTATCCAAATCCCTAAGGTCATAGTTCATAACCTTAGCATTCACCCTTTTTCCTATACGCATTACACCATGCATATAATTTCCTACGCAACAATCGCGCAATCACAATTTTCCAATGGTGTTAAATACAATACATTCTAAGGCATAAGCACTCGAGACACTATTCATACACATAAATCAATGTATACACATTGTCCTGGCATTTACAAGTAATGCAAGGCAATTAATTATACATTTAAAACATTTTTATCAACAAAAATTTCATTTTTGAAAATTTCATTTTTTTTTCGAAAATTTTGTCTCATTTTATTTGATTTTTATTTTATTTTATTTTTCAAAAAAGTTCGAAATTTAATGCTCATTAACCGGCCAACGTATCGCTCCATACACGTTCATACCACCAGTTCACTCGTGACCGCTCGCCCATACTCGTTCCCTAAGTTGCACAGAGCCAATCGGTTTATTGCAATACAATTTGCTGCCTAAGACTAGGTCACAATACAATGGTGTATTGCAATACACTCACAAGCCATTCAAGCCTTCTCTTGCAATACAATTTTTTTTTTCCTGCACACCTCTATATTGCAATACAATCCAAGCCAAGCCTCCTGCTCCTGTCACAATACACCAAGTGTATCAGGACACAACTTCATCAACCAAACAAATTTTCCGTACCCCCAATCAGATTGCAATACAATTTCCATTCCTCCCGCAATACAAACCCATCCATCTATTACACCCAAGGTTGCAATAATTCTTTATTGCAATACACTCAAATTTCATTCAACAACCTTTCTTGCAATATAATTGCTCTTATCACAATACAATTCGGGGCAATGGCTCAAACCGCCTCGCACTTCTTTGAGCAGAAATTTTTTTTTTTCTTTTAAATTGCTGGAAAATCACCCAAAAATACATATATACATTTTTTTCACACATGCTATTGGAAAAATACCCAAAAACATAAGTATACATTTTTTTTTTCTCATTTCTTCCAGCTACTGGAAGATACACAAAAATATATACATGTATTTTTTTTTTCTCCAGAACATCAAATAAATTTAAAATTTTACTTTCTTTGATTTTCTTCACTTCATCAATTTTTTTTTTTCATTTATTTGCTACTAGAGACACAAAAATACTTTTCCATTTTTTTTTTCCAGTACACCTAAATAAATTTCTTAAATTTATTTTATCCTAGTTTTCTTTAGTTTTTACACACTGTAAAACGAAAACCAAATTTTTCTCTCCTCATTTTTTTTTTCTATTTCTCCCAACTACTGGAAGACACAAAAGAATATATACCTATAATTTATTTTTTTTTCTTCTAATTCTGGAAAATGGTCCAGAATTTCCACAAAGTCTCCTATATATAACACTAACCCTAGTATTCCACCTCAAATTACTTAAAATTTGATTTCTCATTTCTCAATAAACCAAATAAATTTCTAAAATTTATTTCTTTTATTTTATCCTTCCAGTTCACACACTGTGAACTCCAAAATTTGTTTTCTAACACCTATGTGCTATTTGCCTAAGCACACAAACATTTACATCATACATACAACATGGCATACACACCATCATACAATAATTCATCAAATCACACAAAACACATCAACACATGCATGTAGTGTCCTAGTTTTGTTCCGTGATTTCCTAGGTAATCTCATACCTAAACCCAACATCGAACCACACATAGTGGTGATGCTCTCACTACCACAGCGGCCTAAGCCGCTTCCTCAATCTCTAGGTTTCCATATACCTATAATCTACATCAAACCACCCAAGTGGTGATGGATACCCAAACCCAAACTCCCTAGGTATTCGTGATACCCCATGCTCGATATCTACCGTGACGCCCGATCCCGGGGTCCGTTGACTACCCACAACCCGTTGTATCACAAGTGGATGCCCGGGTTACTTCCGACGCCACTTCAAAATCGGCAGGACTCTCCTCGTAATGGGAGCTCTACCCAAATAAAACACCCGCATGAAACCCGTCCCAAACAAATTCAATATAATCACAATGATACAAATATGGATAAAACGGTCTCGGGGCCCATACCAACACTATAAAAAAAAAAACATACCAACTATGAATCCACTATATCCAATAGTTCTAAGAGTTCAAATATTTTACTTTTATACAATACATACATTAAACTTAAAAAGTTCTAATACATGTATACATCAAAGCCACAACCCGGCCTTCTTCTAATCCTTGGTCTCTGGGGATGAAAGCCCCGCACGCCCCCACCGTAAAATATATCCTCGACAGGCGAGCTAATGCTCGCAGTGGAATCGCCCTATGGGCTACTCCACCTAAGTGCAGTGCAATGTTCCAAAATAAACATACATTCAAGCAAATGCATTGATCCTAGTTGAATGTCTACATGACTAACTCGTGATCCCGAGTCCTCGATCGATCTCCCTCCCTCTACACTCGCCTAAGCCTCGTATGAGAATTATTGTTTTGTTAGTTTGTGGACAACCCTCCGATGAATATATATCAATTGGGCCGCTCCGACGATTGATATTATTTGTTTCCGACCACCCTCCGATGAATATCAATCACGTCCGACGATTGATATTTTTCATTTGACTACCCTCCGATAATTAATATTTTAGACTACCCTCCGAACCATTTTCTCTAGACTCATCTCATGCACTAACTCATATAGTCCTAGGATGTTCCAAAGTGCATATGGAATGGCGTATGTCAATTCCACATAAGATAATCATATGCAAATATGTAAACATGCACATATCCATAATATCCAATCACACAATCATGTCATGTAATAAATCATCCATACATCAAAAATTAGCTCCTTGGGCTAATGATCATACACGAGCAATTCCATCACTCGAATTAAACACATATTATTTACACAAAAATATATTTTCGTGTCACTATTCCTGGGGAACAAGAAAAGTTCCAGGTTTTACTACTCAAACACACATCCATTCATCGGTTCACTTAGAACCCGCATTTCAAGGCCATTTCGAATTTCATCCAAATCAATCCATGATTTATCACAAAAATGCAACATTCAACCACCCACCAGCCAAGGGGCCACGATCGCTACATTTGGATTTCAAAAATTCATATTAATTCGGTCCCAAGGTTTGGGACCGATCAAACGGCCGTTCAAGGCCTCAATCAACCGAAACATTTACATGGTACTTAACCGAAGAATAAAACCCAAATAGGGAGAAACCCCTACCTCTCGGAGTTTGAGGAAACTCCCTAAATCTGGTACCCATGTGAAGCCCTCTCCGCGTAGAGCAGTTCTCCTTCTTGTCCCGAAGACCGCCGACGGTCGGATCGTCCGTATTTTTAGAGAGAAGCTTGACACTCTCACTCTAAAACCAAATTTCAGCTACTCGGGATTCCCTTTTTGGCTTCCCTAATGCTTTACTCTTAGTTTAAGTGGAGAAGACAAGTCATGTACACTATTTTGTCTTCTAGTGACTTAAACTTTCCAAAAATGACCCTTATGTCCCTTCATTTCCCAGTTTTGATATTCGGCACTATCTCGGCCGTCCATTTTTATTATTTCTCTACTCATACCACTTATGGCACATGAGTACGTGTTATATGTAACTTTCTGCCTCATCAATCTTTACGCAAGACCCGAATCGCGATGCCTCAAAAACGTGTCGAATTCGAATCGTTCCTAATTCGACGAAATTTACGTGCTAGCTATATTTCGCGATACGATTCCAACGGTGCAATCCGTTTCATCATCCGAGATCTAGAGAATAAATTACGGATTTTTAACCGAAATTAACAATTTTGTAATCGAAATTACGATTTTGCCATTTTCCGAATTGGAATTTCTTGCTCCATGAGTGTATGAGACGAGTCTAGAGAAAAACGGTTCGAGGGTAGCCTAAAATGTTAATTATCGGAGGGTAGTCCAAAATGAAAATATCAATCGGGCCGGAGCGGCCCAATTGATATTCATTACTCCGGGAGGGTAGTCCACAACAAATGGGACATCAATCGTCTGAGCTACCCAATTGATATATACACATCGGAGGGTTGTCTACAAACAAATTAACAAAACAATTCTCATACGAGGCTTTAGCTAAGCGTGAGAGCTCCAGAGGAGAGAGCCGGTGAGGACTCCTGGATCCGAGCTGGGTCATGCAGTACATTCAAGTAGGACTGGCGCATTTGCTTGAATGTATGTTTATTTTGGGAACATTACACCGCACTTAGGTGGGAGAGTAGCCCACTTAGGGCGATTCCACTATCGAGCATTAGCTCACCCCGCCGAGGATATTATTTGCTGTACAGTGAGCGTGCGAGACGTGCCTGCCTTAGAGACTGAGGATTAGAAGAAAGCCGAAGGTGGCTTTGGTTCCTTATTTACACATGTATTAGAACTCTATAAGTTTGATATATGTTGTAAGAGTAAAAACATATTAACTCTTGTAACTATTGGGTATATAGTTGGATTCATAGTTGGTATGTATATCAGTATTGTTTATGGTCCAAGGGCCATATTACTCATGTGATTGGATATATATTGATTATACTGAACTGCTTGGGATGTGATATGCGTGTATTGTATTCTGGGGTAGAACCCCGCATAAAAGAGACTCGTCGATTTCATGACGTCTGCGTAACCCGACATTCACTTGTATTCCGTGGGTTGACGGGTAGTCAACGGACCCCTGGGAATGGGGCGTCACATTTACATTCATAGCAATTAACATGAACATTCTATCTTTACATTCATAGCAATTAACTTCCTTTTTTTGTATCTAAATTAACTAAATAATGCATAAAGCTATAATGCAAAAGCTTTGGTGATTCAAATTAGTATAGTGTGAATGATACTATATAACTTTATGATAACTATAATTTCAAGATGATTACTAAAAAATAATAAAATTTTTGTGTGTCTATAGTTAAAACCTAATAGTAATTTTTTAAATTAATTACAAATTTAATTTATAATATAAAAATGTATAGTAAATAAAATATAAAGGAGTTGAAAAACAATCAAGATTAAAGAAATTTTCATTTTAAAAAACATTAAATATTAATTTTTTATCGAATATAATTTTTTTCTTTACAACATATTCTTCAAACACTTGTTGAGTTTCAATTTATTTATATAGAAATGGTATCAAATTCTTTAGTTTTTTTTTTTTTTTTCAAAATTCTTTAGTTCTTATCATTTCCATTTTATAGGTTCTAACATATTTGTTTTATATTTTCTTATATTTCTATTTAAATGGTATTTTTGTATTTGTTCTTATCATTTTCAGTTTTTTAGGTACATGGGGTTTGCTTTGTGTCTTGCTTATCTTGGATGAAGTACAATTTCACTCTCCATATGAGACATTATTGATGATATTTGAGACGTTAGTGGAAGTATGAGATATTTTAATGATATTTCAGACATTAGTGGAGTTATAATCTATCACCGTTCTACTTCTTGCATGTATTAGAAGTTTTTAACTTTTTATAATTATGAAATACATTTGACTGCAGAATATTTGTTATGTGTTAAAATTATGATATTGTTTGAATAATTTTACTCATATCTAAAATTATAGAATTATTGCTTAAAATGAAATATGATATTGTGAAAATTTCTAAATACACATACAATAGTAAATGAAAGATTCGTAACATCATTTGATAGGATATTCACATGTTTGATTGATAGATGATTTTAGTTAAATATATTCAAAATGCCTAATAAAGACAATCCTAATAATAAAGATCTTTTGATTTATTAAATTAGTCTAATTAGTTATAATGTACTTGGATTCGAACTTATAATATACTCCGAATAACTATCATTATACTTCAATATGCAATAATCAATCTATTTATATTTGTTTAAGTTATTGATTAATAGAAAGATCGAAGTTCTTCTTTAAGTTATACAATTATGATTCTAATTATGAAATCCAGTGACTATATTTACTTGATCATCTAGTGATTTAGGCTTAGATGACATCATAATCATTATCATATTTTAGCATTGTAAACCATGTTCTCAAATTCAGGAATGTATGGTATCAAGTTATCAACATTATATTAGAATGACACCACATGTTCTTAGTATAACCTAGAAGTTGCATGCATTAAAATGAAAAAATTGTGAACCTTCCATTGTTCTTACTGCTCCTAGAACTCAAGTTCTAATTGTATTAATAAGGAAACTTATGTCAGGAAGGGAAGTGAGGATTGATGTGTCCTCATTTTAAGGTTTGTAGATGATACATTAATTAATCTTTAGTGTAACGATCCAAGGATCAAATGACACATTTGTAAGGTTTTCTACGTGTTTGAGACAATTTCAAGATTAAAATCAATTAAAGATGATATACTGGTAGGGGTGTAAAAGCTCCAAAATTTTGTTTGCGTTGAGATCAGGTGTAAGGTTGGTAGTCTTCCTTCCACCTATTTTGGTTTACCTTTGGGAGCTCCTTTCAAATCGGCGCTAGCTTAGGATAGTGTAGAAGAGAGACTTAAAAGAAGATTGTCATACGGAAGAGACTCTACATATCTAAGAATGGTAGGCTTACTTTGATTGGGAGCACCTTGACTAGCTTTCCTATTTATTTTGTCCCTTCATCCTATCCTTAGAGTGGTTAGAGGAAGAATTGAACGAATCCAAAGAGATTTTTTATGGGATGGAGGGGCAATTGAATGACAACCTCACTCGGTAAAGTGGAAGGTGATGTGCTTTGATAGTTGGCGATACATGAACGAAAGAAAAGTTCTTAAGAATCAAATAATAAGAGAAAAGTATTGGGGGGGAGATGGTTATGGGGTAAGGGGCTTGGAAAGCTGTTAGATCATATTTTACTTTCCTTCTTCACCATTTGACGCCCTTTGACACTAGAACAACGATGATTTTATTACACCAGAACAACGTATGATTATTTTATACATTACCTATCTTATATGATCTCTTTTCATTATAAAATTGAATAAAATATATTAGTGATTAAGTTAAGTAGAAAATCAAAAACAAGATTAAAACGACAATATAAAATAAATATTGAATTCCCACCTGAAAATATATAATAAAATATAAATCTTTGGATCTGTATCTTTTATTTATCGGCTGCTTCTTAAGGGACATCTTCTTCTCTATTTTTTGGTTTTTTTTTTAATTACAAACAAATTAAATTTTAGTTCAACTCAAAATTTTATATAACTAATTATCATTATTTTAAAAAAACTTAACAAAATTGATTAACGATATAAATTAATAAAGACATTAATAATAATGACAAAATAATAATAATGCATTAAATTTAGTTAATGAATAAAATATGAGAAATAAAATTTAGTTAATGAATTTACAAAAGAACAGTAAAAGTGAAGCAAATAATTGAATTAAAATAATATATTATAAAAAAAAATTTGAAGATATTAAAAAGAAGATGAGTGTAGAGAAATATTATATTTGAGTTATAGCTTATAAAATAATCTTATTAATTTTTTAATAAAATGAACTATTTTTTCTCAATCTTTTATTGTTTGGTAGACATTTTAATCTATAGAAAGGACGTATTAGAATTAAGAAAAAAAGTAAATATAAAAAATACCGATGAATCGAGTAGTGAGAAATAAATATATTATTTTCATATTTTGAACTTTCAACAATTTGAAATCATTTATCATTTAATTTACTCAATTTTATGATGAAATAGAGGAAATTAAAAAGCTAGGCATGCTATTAAGAAATTAGGAAATCCAAAATGTCAAAAGTCTGCTTAAAACCATTTTTATCTTTTAAAATTAACAGTAAAATAAACTCACAAAACAAGCTCATCACATGTGGGTGGATTTTAGACATTTAGTTTAAAAATAAAATCCTTCAAATACAATAGGTTTAAAAATATTCTTAAATCTAATGTAGTTTGTGTCACCTGGAAAGTGGCTCTTGAATAAACACTTTTAAAAAATATCTCTTCAAAAGACACTTTCTAAAATTTTGAAATTTCTAATTTACACTAAAAGTGTCTTTTGAAAAGACACTTTTTTAATATTTAATTGAAAGTGTCTTTTGAATAACTTCATAATTCTGAAAATTTTGAATTTACACTAAAAGTGTCTTTTAAAGAGACACATTTGCATTATCAATAAAGCGCCTTTCAAACGACATCTTCATAATTTTGAAAATTTTCAATTTACCTCGAGCTGCCTTTTCAAGATATATTTTTACAATATTTCATTGAAAGTTTTGAATAAATACCTTCATAATTCTTAAAATTGAATTTATTAATCGAAAGTCGCCTTTAAATAGACATCTTTGCACTATTTCTTTGAAAGTGTCTTTTGAATATACATTTATAATTTTGAAAATTTTCAATTTACACGAAAAGCGTTTTTAATAAACACCTCATAATTACGAAAAATTCTCAATTTACACTAAAATGTCTTCGGAAGAGACACCTTTATAATTTTTAAATTTTTAATTTACACTGAAAGGCTTTTCAAGAGACACCTTTACACTATTTTGTCAAAGTGTCTGGTCAGACGCTTTCATAATTTCAAAATTTTCAATTTATTAATCGAAATATCTTTTAAAGAGACATCTTTACACTATTTCGTTGAAAGTATCTTTTGAATATACACTTTCATAATTTTGAAAATTTTCAATTTACACTGAAAGTATCTTTTGAAGAGACACATTTACACTATTTCGTTGAAAATATCTTTTAAAAATACACCTTCATATTTTTAAAATTTTTTAATTTACACTGAAAGTATCTTTTGAAAAAACACTTTCATAATTTTAAAAAATTTCAAACTTTAATATAACGTAGCTTGATGATATGGAGAAAACTACGTTATATGTAGAATTAGTTTTCAAACTACATTTTTTTTAAATTTATTTTTAATTTTTTTTATTATTTTTCAGAAAGTTCCCACATGTAAAGATAGATAGCACCAGGTAGTCCAAAGCATACCAACTTTGACTCCAACGCTAGAGAAATTGGTCCCCTCACTCGCACCGCTATATTTTGTTTTGGGGCTTTGTCCAAATTTCTCAAAGGCGTCCTCGCCACGTCACAAAAATCGTAATTAGCGTAATTTGTGACTATGATCTAAATTTTTTTAAATAGTTAAAATTGTAGTTGATAATCATGTATTTTTTTTGGGAAATAGTTAAAATTATAATTAATGATTACAATTTTATACTTAAAATTATTTTTTTTATCAACAACTACGATTTTTGCGATATGTTTAATCACATTAGCTTTATTATTTAAAATATGTATTATTTTGATTTTTTTTTAAATATATATTTTGGGTCATTTACTGTTTGTTTAAGCTTCATCTTCTTGCTCTCATGCTGCAAACCCATCTCATAAGAAGTTTAGGTGATTAAATTAATAAAAGAATATGAATGGATGAACCATAAAGGTTTCATGCAATCCCGAACAATCCACAAACCGGCTGCTGCTTTTGTAAAGTTAACACCTAAAACATAACACATTCACTGGTCTAAGTTGTATGCCTACGCCTATACCCATACATGCATACCCAGCCTGGGAACCCTAGAAGTACTAGAGAAGAAAAATACACTAAATTTCTAATACCACCAGAGAAAATCAAGACTATAATAAAAAATCACACTTTTTTCCAATTTTCTTGACTCTTTATTAAAAACAGATAAAATAAGTTTCAATAAACTTATAAAATTAATTCAATAAATTTGAACACACATTTTTTTGTTTTAACACTGAAATTTTTTCTATCTAACCAATAATTTTTCTTTCTGCCTGCGTATTCAAAATGAAATTTATTTCCCTAACATGTACTTTTGAAATCAAGGTATGTTCAAGTTTATATAGAAACATGGTCATATTGGTCATCAATTTTTCACATTTTATGAACATTATAGATTAAAATGGTTGGAAAGGAGGACAGAAACTTAGGAATATAATGAAATTAGCACATATATCGACAATGATGATAGTTTCTGATGAAGGTTGATTAGGAAGAACTAAGTTAGAGGCCAAGGTGCAAGTGCTACCTACCACTGACTGGATCCGAGCGAACGATATTCATAGTTTTGTTCCCTATTAATTTGATGCACACACATCAATACCATATTGCATCTTTTAGAGTATGATTTTCTTTTATTCATTCTGATACCATATCCAAGAAATACCAAAAACACTATACTTGTGAGCTTCTAGAATGCAAAACCCACCAGGAAGTTTTAGATTGATTATAATTGGGAAATAACACAAACCATATTTTAACATCCCATGCACCCACCATCAAAGGACAACTTTCTTCTCTTTATTCTTTCAAGTTTGAGTCTTATCTAGGGCTTCTCTCGTGCATGACAAAACAACAAACATATCTTCCAACTACATGTGTTCTCACCCCACCATGAGAACAAGCTGGTTTAGCCTTGCAGTCCGATAACTCCTACACAGAGATAAAAGAACCACAACTTCAGGGTCAAATATTGTATAAGATAAATATTCAACATATGTAAAAATCTAATGGAGAACATCACAAAGAACATCACAGATAAATTTATCTTACAAGTGCGCGCATTCAAAGAACAAATAAAGTGGAATAGTCCCCATTTTTATCCCCATCATATTTTTGAAAACAAAGTTTCCCACGTGCGCTACCGTGGGCAAGAAATTAAGAAGTAATCTGTGAAAGGCACTTACACCTGAAATAATTAGCATAAAAAAATTTGAGGGAAGAAACTAAATTCATGTTTCGATTGTCAGGACACCAACAGAACAACCAAACACCCACACCGCCCCAAAAAATCTTACCACAGGCAACTCCGCCCACAGCATTCCCAGTGGTTTTGCTAAGCTCATGCCCTCCTACAAAAATGTAGAAAACTGTTATTACTGTGCCAAGAAAGCAAACATATGCTCAAAAGCTAAAATAAGAATAAAGATGAAAAATAAATACATGCGTCCAATAGTCTTAACAACGTCAAGTCATTCCCACTTGGGCCATATTAGAAGGGTTTTTTAGCTTAGAATTCAATAATCTGACAAACTACCAGCAGATTCCTAATATTTAGCTTAGAATCCACTGATTTAGTGTAGTATATCGGTAGTACATCCTTGTAAAAATGAGGTAACATAAAGTACCTCCCTACTGACACAACAAAGGCATGATTTGAAAAGCAACCGATTCTATTTTCAAACATTACATCATCAAACAATGTATCACCATAAAAACAGAGTTTGAATTCCTGAACTAAGTCCATACAAATTTTTCTCTTTCATTCATCTTGCACAGTTTATATAAGATCAATAAAAATAGTCATCCTGCATAACACCCATCACAGGAATAAAATGGAACTCGCTAATGTTCCAGAAAAATATAAATTAACATTTGTCACAAGCTGCTGACTGGACAGTTCATTTCTAATCCATTGTGTTAGCTGTAAGAATTTCATTACTTAATAACACGAAACACCCTGAAAAAAGAGCTCATGAATGGTCATTTTACACCCTTTACCCTTTCAAGGTCATCAGGATCAGCGTGGATAACAACAGCCCTTCAACTACGGAGTTTGGTCCAGTGAGAGGAATCTTTAAAAATGCATCTTTTAGATAACTAAATTTCATGGCTGGTCTTCAGATATGAGGAAAATAATAAAAAGAATAACAAGAAATAGAGGTTGAAAAACACCTACACCAACATCCAAAATGATTTTTGAAACTAGCAGTACCTGAAAAAGACACAATAAAATGGGAAACACATTAAATTGCTATATGGAAGATGAAACCAGATTTACAAAACAGATGCTCCATTCATATCACTAGATTCTATCTATACAAGCATCTAAGAAAAATGATTGCCTAAAAATAGCAATGCAGGGCAGACAATAAATAAACTTGCTAACAGTTCATTACAATGAAGTACATAATACATACCATCCTCACCAACATTGACATTTCTAAATCACCAGCATGTCAATGTTCATCTTCAAACACCACGTTCTTTTCCAGCAGGATTGAAATGAGGTCCTGTAAATAATAAATAAATAAATAACCAAAGACTTGAGCTAAGAAGAATCAGTGCAGGAAATCTCGGAGGATAAGTCTAACCCAATGATGAAGGATGTATAAAATAAAGTAACTAATAATTCCACAATACCAGTTGACATGCAACCATTTGTCATTATTATCTCCAAAGGGCACAATGCAGATGGAAGCCATGAGGTCAGAGCTTTACTTGAGAAATACTCCAATCACTGTGGTTGAGACCTAAAAATTGAGAAAAAATAATAATTAATTTATTGGCAAACTAGCAATCTAATTTCATTGCTCACCCCAAAAACTAGGTAGATTTTTAACTTACCTGCTTCTCCTCCTTCCAGCGAAAGTAGATGGTTCCAGAAACACCCTCTTTGCTCATTAAGAACGGCAACAGCCTTCACCATTTTTCTATGTGATCTAAAAGAAAATATAGTAAATACAAGCTTAAAGCCCCTCTATGTATGAGAAACAGGATATATTTAACATTAAAGCAACAAGGAGTTTCATTTACACATATAAAATGCTTAGTTAAAATCAATAATCAATCCATGATAAAAGCTAATGAAAATAAATGAAGAGCAAAACACTAGTCAATATTTTTAGACTAAGCAATGATTTGCTAACACCAAGGGAAAGGTAACAAACTAAAATATAATCATCCTACTCTACCTATAGATGGGTAGTACAATACATCACTACATAATCTTAAATCCATTTATGGAGATTTTGGGTCTTTGCGAGAGTTTATATATAAGAAAACTCTTGGCAGGACATTAACTCCATAAATGGAGACATGATCATGATCCTAAATATGATATGCAATCCGCATTAGGGGTGTCAAACGTGTTGGGTTGGGTTAAACGGTTACGGGTTAAACGGGTGACAGGTGAAAAACATGTAAACAGTACACGACCGCAGTTTAATAAGCGGGTAAAAAATGCGAGCACGAGAACACGAACGGTTTAGCTAAAGCGGGTAACACGACTACGACTTCGTTTACTTGGCGTCTAATTTTAAGCGGGTTTGGATTGGTCGGGTTAACCGCACGATAAACCACTCATTTGACCCATTTACATGTTTACCACCCGTTTGACCCATTTGCTTTCACGGTAAACCACCGTTCTTGAATTCTGCTGTTTATTTAAAAATGTTAACTTCATAAAACTAACAAACTAACACAAAAAATGTAATATTTAGAGACATCATTCATACCACACCACTATATAATAAAGTACAAATTACAATCTAAATATTTTTTTTTTTTTTTTTTGGATAAGTAAAAATTTATTTCCAAAAGGGGCAAAACCACGACAAGCATTGATCAACGATACAAGAAGCCAAAGGCCACGAGCAAAACAAAATCGGACAACACCTCCCTAAAACCATAGGAAGGGCATCGGCCGAAACAAATAACAACGATAAAGCGGCCACATATTAAAAGTAGCAGGACCCACATCCCGAGGCACAAGCCACTGTGATCGAAGAACCAACACGGGAGCTCTACACAATCAGAGCAAGACAACAAAATTATCCCAAGCCATACGGACATGCCTACAGTCGAAGCCGGATCAAGAGGCACCTAACGCCAACCCGACCCAATTACGAGGACACGAAACTCACCACGGACACCTAAGCCCACACCCGATTAAAGGAGAGACAACTCAAATCCGACCTAAGCCGGAGGAGGAGGCGAGCCAGGAAAAACAAACATCCATGTCACAGCAGCCAGCCACAAGGGGGCAACCCGGGGACACCACAAACCCGGCGGCCCAGCAATTCACCACCACCGTAGAGCATAACACATCACCGGCGCCAAAGAAATGACCTTCGAGATCCACTCCACACCGGCCGAAATTGACCGAGATTTGCGGTCAATGCAGCA
Organism: Tetrastigma voinierianum; assembly: GCA_016808115.1. Lineage (NCBI taxonomy): Eukaryota > Viridiplantae > Streptophyta > Magnoliopsida > Vitales > Vitaceae > Tetrastigma > Tetrastigma voinierianum. The sequence continues at coordinate 214,133 of JAEQBH010001754.1, forward strand.
AGCGGATATGGGTGACACCAGCGAGAATACCCGCACCAATGTGAACCCATTGGACAAACCGGTGGATAATACCATAACGGAAACAACGGCGGCGGGCGCCTTCTGAACCCTCGATCTAGCGACCTTCACGGCGGAAAGCCCAAACCCATCGGCATTTCACCACATCGGCGCTAACACACACCCCCGGGAACCTCTCACGCCGGAGATAAAGGTCCCAGCGAAACTAATTGGTAGTCGTCACTTACCCATCAAGCGCTCTTAACAATCCCACCATTCACAGTCAAGCTTTGGACATCCACCCAGAAGCCTTAACGAGCCATCATCCGGTCCTTGAATTTGGATCGATGCGGTCGATCCCCTGTCGATTTTTCACAAGAAATGGGTCCCAATCGGGCACCACACCGGCTCACGCATCGATGCTTGCACCGGCGCTCCGGCATCGGCGGTATACGCACCGATTCAGGCTTTGGCTAAATGAACCGGTGGCTGACCTCGGCGGCTAAAGCAGCGGCCGCTACAGTAGAGCGGTAGGTCGGTGGTTGAGATCTACCGACTCGGCATCGGCGTTCTTGACAACTTCAGGTGGTCGAGATCCGGGTGATCGAGATCCAGTAGATCCCGCGTGGATCATGGCCAGAAGCGCCTTTTCTCCTTCGTGGGATCCTCCGGTGATGCCTTTTCCCACATCGGCGGAGTGGATGCGGAGCACTGATCCCAATATCAAGGGTTTGAGATCCCGAGTCACCAGCGCCCAGAAGAAGGGGATCTATTCCAGCTCCCACCAATGGTAGGACGGACGCATCCACGAAGATGCGATCGGCGGTCGAGGAGTGCTAGATTAGAATATGATTTGATCAGACGGAGTTGTTCCCACCAGGAGACCAGAACATGTACCTTAGTAGGGGAACCGCGAGGAAGGTGGCTTTAGGCCTTGACTATGTAGACTCTAAAGGAATCCCCTTCAACCGCTTGCAAATCCTGCAAGATGAACCCACCATTCAAACCAAGATCTCTTGAAAATGGGACGGAAACCACAAGGTGGTTATCGACGAGAACCCCATTTAGGTAAGGAGAGGAGACCCCTTCCCCCGTTTCTTGGGATGAGCCACCCCTTTTTACAATCTAAATATTCAAATCGAAAGGATACAAATTCCACCCGACAATCATGGCCACAAATCATATTAATTTATTAATTTTGGCTAAGCGAATTAAGCGCGGAGTTATAAACGGGTTAGCGTATACCGGCGACGCGACGGACATTAGCGATGCGCGGGTTGGCCAGTTTATCGCGGCTGCGTTGGAGTCTCACCAATCCCGTTTATCGGTTAATACGTGTCGGTTAATCGTGTCGTGTTGAATTTTGTGAGGCTAATCGCGCCTACACGATGGTACCTCTCGGCATTTTTGAACCATGATATGATACAAAACACAAGTATTTTACACTTGCACAAACAACCATTCTTTTGTTCTATTTGTTTCTTCCCTCACTCTTTTTTTCGGTTTTCCTTTCTTATCTCTTCTTGTGACATTTTGCCGCTAAAGAGAAGCTTCACTAGAACCCCACACAAGATTCCGATAAAAGAAGTAAAATTATAAAAAATTAAATTAAATCAAATTTAAAAAGTAGATAAAATAAATAAAAGTAGATAATTAAAAGTAATCGCATTAATGAAAGAAAACCCTAATAGTCATTCTCACATCTTTTCTCTAGTAGCCTATTTTCCTCAACAAAGGAGGGGTGATTTTTGGTCATTCTTATTTAAATCACCCTACGAGCATATTTTCTTTTCATTTTCAATTTTGATTTAGGTTTTATTTTGTTTTTTTGTTATGTCGTCGTTTATCGACGTTTGGTTTTATGCGCCAGTTTATCGACGTGATGCGTGCTTGTCTTGTTGCGGCGTTTATGTCATGTGGGCGAATCAAACATGCAAAGTCCAGTTGATCGTGAAAATGTCGAGTATGGTGCGTCGATACGTTTGAAAAACTAGGTTGCAATATTACAGTCACTATTTGATCAAATTTGTATGTTTATGCGATTTATTATGCTATTAACCTGGATATTGTTTCATCCTATTTGGTTTTTAGCTATTTGTATCTTAGATCTATGATCTATTGCAAATTTAAATCAATAATATTATTTTTCCTTTAAAAAAAGAAAGTAATCATGCGAATAATCCAAGTTGATGAATTATATTTGGGAACATATTTATATTATACGTAACTTTCCAATTGATGTGATGTTTGTTTTTATATTACGGGTTTAAATTCTGCAAGTTAAGAGGAGTTGGAACTTCTTCACGTACCCAAGTTGAAGGATGCTGCTTGGTCCCTCAACGTCCATTTAGGGTCTTCTCTAATTTATGGAACATAAAGGATGTGTCAGCGACTATTTCAATTGAGTTTGTTCCATCCTCTATATTATAGAGCTTCCAAAATTTACAACTTCTCATTAATTTTTAGGTGGAAGACACAAAGGATAGGATATATTTCATGAAAGAGTTAGTCTTCAATCTCTATATTTTTGTTTTTCTCTCATACTCTATTTCTCATTATACTATTAAACTTCAAAATTATTGATAGAAATATTCTATTATGAAAATTGTACAAAAAGTTTATAGAGAAGATTATACTAATGTTTGATTTAAAATTTAATTTAAATTATATTTTTATAAGGAATTAATTATTATTCTTTCAAAATATAGTCAAATCACCCTTCTTTGAAAAAATAAATATAAATCTTATTTTTAATAGATTAGAAAAAATGAATATTCCATCTCTTACATTAATTCATAACAAAGGTAATTGTTTCTATCTAAAATTAACTTTAAATAATGCATACTATTATAATGTAAAAGCTTGGGTGATTCAATTAAGTATAAATTTGAATGATACTATATAACCTTGAGACCGATTACTAAAAAATAATAATATTTTGCAAGAATATATTCAATTAAAATAAAATTATTTTTTTTGAATAAATCATGTACAGTAAAAATACTAAAACTTATTTTAATAGATTAGAAAAAAAAATAGATGTTCGATCTCTCATACATTCATAGCAATTAACTTCCCTTTGTCTCCTATCTAAATTAACTAAATAGTTACATACGCTATAATGTAAGCTTGGGTGATTCAAATTAGGCTTAACTATAACTTTCAGTTATTTCTAAAAAAATAATAATATTTTGTAAGTCTATTGTTTTTTTTTATTTAAATTGTGTCTAATGTTAAAACTTCGATAATAATATTTTAAATTAATTGTTAATTTCAAATAATATAAAAATGAATAGTAACTAAAATATAAGGGGTTGAAAAACAATCAAATTAAAAGAGAATTTTCATTTTAAAAAACATTAAATATTAAAGGATGAGTAGATCCCTTTTTTATGCTTTAATCAGGGAATATTTTTTCTTTAGAACATATTCTACAAACACTATTGTTGAGTTTCAATTTATTAATATTGAAAGGTATCAAATTCTTTATTATTTTTTTCAAAATTCTTTAGTTCTTATCATTTCCATTTTAATAGGTTAACATATTTGTTTTATGTTTTCCCTGTACCCAATTATATTAAAACGGGTGTTGTTTATATTTGTTGTTTTTCATTTTCAGTTTTTTAGTATGTTTGCTGTATCACTTGCATATCTTGGATGAAGTGCAATTTCAGCCTCCAGATGGGACATTTATTAATGATATTTGAGACATTAGTGGAGTACAAAGACATTGTTAATGGTATTTGAGACATTAGTAGAAGTTTAATCTATCACTGTTGGACTACTTGCATGTGTTCCAGAAGTTTTTAACATTTATAATGGAACTTCTACATTTGATTGCAGAATCTTTGTTATGTGTACTAAATTTATATTTGTATTGTTTGAATATAATTTTTTTGCTCACATTTATAAATTTATAGATATTGAATTAAAAATGAAATATGATACTGTGAAAATTTATTAAATACAATACAATAGTAAATGAAAGATTCATAACATCATTTGATAGGATATTCGCAGGTTTGATTGATATATAATTTTAGTTAAATATATTTAAGAATGTCTAATAAAGACAATCGTTAGAATAAAAATCTTTTGATTCATAAATTAGTCTAATTGATTATAATGTACTTGGATTAGATAACATGATTCGAATGACTCTATCATTTATACACTCATTATGCAATAATCAATCTATTTATATTTGTTTGGTCAATTATTGATTATTAGAAAGATCGAGTTCTCTTTCAAGTTATACAATTATGATCACTAATTATGAAATCAAAGTGACTATATTTTAATTTGATCATCTAGTGATTTAGGCTTTAGATGACATCATAATCATTATCATATTTTAGCACTGTAGATGTTCTCAAATTTAGGAATGTTTGATATTAACATTATATTAGAATGACACCACATGTTCTTAGTATAACCTGGAAGTTGCATGCATTAAATGAAAAATTCGTAAACCCTCCATTGTTCTTGCTATTCTAGAATTCAGGTTCTAGACTGTATTAATATGAAACTTAAAGGTTGGGGAAGAGGAAGTGAGGGTTGATGTGTTCCATTTGCTATTTGTAGATGATCCATTGATTTTTTTCTAAGGAATCCAAGGACCGAATGACATACTTGTGTTGGCTTCTTATGTGGTTTGAGGCAATTTCAGACTGAAAATCAATTTGGACAAGAGTAAGTTATACTTGGTAGGGGTGGGGGAAGACCCTAAAGATTTGGCTATTAAGATTGTGGCTTTGGGGTTGGTAGCTTCTTTCCACCTATTTGGGTTTACACTTTGGGATTCGGAGTGGCTTAGGATAGCGTAGAGGAGAGACTTAAAAAGAAGAATGGCTGTGGAAAGAGACTACATTTCTAAGGGTGGTAGACTTAATTTGATTAGATGCACATTTGCTAGCATTCCTATTTATTTTATATCCCTTCTTTCTATCCTTAGAGTGGTTGGTGGAAGAATTGAACGAATCCAAAGAGATTTTTTATGGGGTACGTGGAGGGGCTCTTGGACAACGACCTCACTTGGTGAAGTGAAAGGTGGTGTGCTTTGATAGAAAAGGAGGATAGGGGATCAAGAATCTATCCGTACAACAGGCCCTTCTTGGTAAATGGAGTTCCAGTGTACATGAATGACATGGAAGCTCTCTTTGGAATCACACCTCGTTTTTCAAATCCCAAAGGTCTAAGGATCGATAGGCCATGCTTTCATGGTTTCGTATTAAGTCTTTGAAATCGAGGAATCAAACTAGCTTTTACCCTTTCCAGTCCACACAAGATTTATCTTAGGACACATGCATTATCTTTTAATAAAAGGAAATTATACGAGAGGACAAGAGGATTATTGCTAAAGAGGTGAGTGAGTTATAAGTAAGGGTTTAAGGAAGCTATTAGAAAATAATGAAATTTGGTAGCTTATAAATTTCCTTTGTTGGTAAGATTGAAAGATAGGGTTCTTTTTGGAAAGATAATGGTATGGATCAACGGGCTGTTTTTTTTGGTAAAATCTTTGTTCAAAGTTACAACACAGGATTTGTTTCTTTGTGCGGGAAGTTTGCAGGAAAAGTTCTAATCCTTGATCAACTAAAGAGGGAAGGCTTTTGGATTATAGTTGTGTTTTTGTATAAAAGTCAAAGAAGAAACCCTAAGATTATTTCCTTCTTCACTGTGTCACAACAAGAGCTTTATGAGAGGTGTTTCTTCTATTTTGGGAGTTCATTGGGTGTTCCCTCAATCAGTCAAGCAAGCTTTGGAAGGTTGGAAGGGACAAGCTGTGGGCAAAAAGAGAAAGAAGGGACAAGATTAATGTTTTTGAAGAGCTCTTTTGTTTACCATCTTTTGTTGGAGGCTGAATGTGCCTAAAAGATAGCCCAATAATTCTTGTTGAGATCATAGATGGTAGTTATCCCTTTGGTGCAGTTGTGTGTTGCTGCTCAGTTTCTTCTGCCGGTTGGTAGTAGAGAGGGGTTTTAGGGGGCTGCTAGTTTTGCGGGTTGTTTTTTTATTCCCAAAACAAAAAATTTTGTTTCAAAAACTGTATTTTTAGTTATAAACCGAACTTGAATTTGTCATTTTACGTATCTTCTTCTTTGACATCTTCTTCTCTATTTTTAGATTCTTTTATTTTGGATTACAAACAGAATTAAAATTTAGTTCATCTCGAAAAATTTATAAAACTAATTATCATTATTTAAAAAAATAAAAACTTCTAACATAATTGATTAGCGGTGAAATAGTGTTGGGGTGTGGTTGGGTGGGAGGGGTTCGGTGGGATGAGGGTGTGGTTGGAGGTGGGAATTAGAGCTGTCAATCTAGGCGGACGGGCGGCTGGACCGGGCTCACATCGGGTCAAGGGAGAAACTGGACTGGCTGGCCAGGTAGGCTAGTACATCGGGCTGCCATTTTTTGCTGGCCCAGCCGAGCCCTATGTCGGGCTAGCGGGCCAGCCAACACAATGTGTACCAAAAACAAAGGTTAAAGCCTTGGTAAATTCAAATGGAATTTTCCCGGCATTTTCAAACTGGGAAAACAATGTTGATTTCCATCTCTCAAAAGTCATAATGATAGCAAAGTCTTATTTTAAGCATCTCATCCAGGCTAAACAGGTCTCAAATTTTCTAGAAACCAAACAAAGCCTACTTTTTTTCAATAAACTAACACATAAAGTTCCAAAACAAAAAACAAGTAAATAAGAGAAAAGTTTCACAAGATGAATGAAATTGTGCGTGAAATTGAGAATGAGGTAAAGACGTAAGACAAGTAATGATCCAAAATGCCAGAATGATCATTCTATGTTTTTGTGCATATTCGAAGTAAAGCAGAGTCTAGAAATCACATATCAATCAAAATATTATTCAGTAGTGAGATGCATTTTAGAAGCATTTGGAATGTTAAAATGAATGGCTAAGAATCTTTCAGACGCAGTTCTTTACTGTACTTGTTTTTCTGATCAGAATCTTTCACTAACATTAGAATACAACTAATCAATTTGGGAACTCACCTGAGAAAAGAAGAGTCCAAATTCTGTTTCAGGGTCACTGAGAAAGAATTTAGAGCTCTGTGACTTCTTCGTGGGGAAATTTTATTTTGGATTTCAGACACAAATAGCGAGTTTTGGAGAGAGAGGCAAAGGGGAGGAAAGGAAACCCACATCAGTTCAAATTTTTCCAATAAACCAAGATTCATCTGCAAACCTTCCACTGCAACCCAGATCTGTACGATATCTTCCACTGTAACACAGATATGTACCATATCTTCCACTGTAACCCAGATTTTAAACTACCGATTTCTCTAAGAAAACATTAAATAAATTCAAAAAAATTAGAAATTCTCAGAAACAATAGGAAATCAGTAAAACCCTCGATTTAAAGGATAGGACAATAATATAAAACGACACAGCCACCATCTCTCTACAAAGTTCGAACTTTTTCTCGAGGAAAATATAGAGTCAAATCAAAAGAAAACCATAACAATATGGCCATCTCTTTACAGTTTCAAGCTTTTCCATTGTAGATCAAGCTTCAAACCGATTTACAAAGAAAAAAAAGTAGAAGATGAGAGGGAACGAAAGAACTGCGTGTTAAGGGAATCTTTAAGAGAAGAGGAAAGTAAGAGGATAACCCTACCACCGTTTACAAAACTTAGTTTCTTTTTAAACTTTAGTTTCTTTTAATTTCGGGCCAGCCCGCAAAAAATCGGGCCAACCCAGCCCGAGCCCGATTGACCCGACGGTCTAGTCAAGTCGGACCATATCTGACCTCATTTTTTCGGACCAACAAACTAGTAGCCCAATCCAGTCATATTTTCAGGTTGATCGGGCTAGCTCGAGTCAAGCTCAAATTATCAGTTATAAGGAGGAGATGAGAGTATGTGGGTACCATGAGAGACAAATTTTGGTTTAAATATGATGTTACTGTTTAAAGTTTGGATAATTTTGTGAACTTATAACTTGATTTGATAGTTTATAAAAAATGAGTTTCTATTTTTCTCATTTTTGATGTTTCATGTCATGTAAACATAATTCCCCATATTTTGTTTATGATCCATCTTCTTGCTCACATGTCACAAACCCAACTCATAATTAGTTTAGGTTATTAGAATTAAAGGTGATTTGAATAAAAAAGCCTTTGAAAACCCAATGTTGATTTTGACAAAAATGTTTATGTTTTCTTACAAAAATAATCACTTTTTTTAAAAGCCAAAGTAAATACATGAGAGGGAGAAAGAATATTTTTTTTGTCCAAAATAAGTTGTTTTTGAAGAAAAAATATGGGAAAAACTACTTTCACAATTTTAAGATAAATAGATGTTTTTTAACCAAATATCTTTAGAATTAATAAATGAATATAAATCTATAAACCATAAAGTTTATGCAATTCAAATACTCACAACCAGCTCCACTTCCACACCTTTTACCTAAACCAACACACATTCACTAGTCTATGTTGTATGCCTATGCCTATGCCGATACTAAGCTCGGGTTTCTAGAGAGACATGGTCATCAATTTCACATTTCTATGAAGAACAACATTATAAACAAAAATGTTGAACAGAGTACCATTGGAAAAAACAGAGAATTATCATATCCCATGACACATTTATGACATGATATACGATGAGGTTGATTAAAGGGTTTAGTTCCCAAGGTGCAAGTGCTACCTCTTCCACTTGCTCTGGAAACAATCGATATTCATAGTTTTGTTCCCTATTTGATGCACACCATCAAATACATATTGAATCTTTCATTGTCTCAATTTCTTTTATTCATTTCTTAAAGCTACATTTAGAACTCAAAAAGTGGAAAGAAATAAAATTTTGAGAAAAATAAAAAATAATTTTAAATTTAATAAATTAATTCAATATGGTTATTCAAACTCATTTTATTTGTTTCTTTGTATTATATAAAAATGAAATTAAAAGAAACATGTAAAATTTTGATAAATTTGTACATATTCATTTTTTATATTTTTACGGTAAAATCAAACATGATAAAATCTGTTTTCATTATTATTTTTCTTTCTTTAGTACTGGTTCAAGCGATAGGTGATGAAAGTCTATTCAGACCGAATAAAGATGCTCTTTTTGAGTGAAAACGAACCACAAAACTGAATTTTTCTTTACATTTTCCTTTTATTCATCAATGATAGTCATTTAAATACAAGCATAACATCAACCACTTCCCTAAACTTACATGCAAATCAATTCAAAAAGCAACAAACTTCCCTAGACTCCGGTGATCACCATTTCAAAAAAAGAACAAATCCAAAAAGTAAAGGTTGATCGGAAATTAAATATTAATAAGCATGAAATAGACTCCATTAACTGCTATCAAACTCCACTTCATGCAAAGACCGCTTGCAACCTCTTTATTCCCGTTTATTCTGCTCTTCTATTTTCGTGCACCCATTAGTCAAGGCCCCTTGAGGATTTGACTCGCCCTTAGTCTTCCCATGTGCGGACTTTGCCCATTTAACACACATGCTAATACCAACCACTTCATCTCTTATGCTTTGATCTTCGAACGATGTGCATTGTAGTCTTTGTGTTCGTTCAGAAACAGAAACAAAAAAAAATGACAAGGAAACAAACCTGCAGTACAAACAAACAATCAGAAAGTAGATCCGAGCCAACTGAAAGCGTTGTATCATAAAGGCAATTGGCTCCTCAATTAGTCTGGGGATAGTGGACAATCGTCTCGGATAGAGCGACCTCGTTATACGAATGATACGTAGTCGGAAGACTCCGACGAACTCAAATGTTTGTAGAACTGTCGCACAAAATGACAATGACGATGAAGTGAAGTGAGAATATTTTTTTTGTTATACAAAAAATGGGGAAAACAGGAGTATAAATATGCCACGAAGTGTCTCCATGAACAGACATGTTTGTTCGAAAAATAGAGGGTGGACCGAGGCCAAGACGTCGGACGGACGGCGCTACGGCCCAGCGCGCGTGGGGAAACCGACCTAGCTTGGCGTAGGTCCTCTCCCTTCCACAAAAGTGGGGTGCCCCTTAGGGTCCAAACCCATTTGAGAGACTCAACTATTTAAACGCATCTCCCTTTTTGTTTCTATTCGATGTGGGACACACTTTTCATTCACTTATGTTTTGTGGATTCCAAAGTCCCAACAATCCCCCACATGAATGAAAAGTTCTGATATCAATACTCTCCGTGTATGCATGAGATGCAAAGTGCGATTATTTCATGAGAAAACGTTGCATCGGGAGAAGTAGTCTGAGACTTTGAACTTTCCTTAGTGAAGCCTATCGAACTTACTCGGTCAATCAGTAGACTTGATGTCTTTGAATTGTCGACCTTTCGAAAAAGAAATAAGAGGGTGGACAGGAGCAGAACCGATCGGACGGGGCCGGTGGCCCACGACGGCGTGGGGAAACCGACCTGGCAGGCGTGGTCCTCTCCCACTTCCCGCAGTGGGGTGCCCATGGGTCAGAGCCATTTGGGGAGACTCAACTATTTAAGCGCATCTCCCTTTTTTGTTTCTATTCGATGTGGCACACACTTTTCATTCACTTATGTTTTGTAGTTCCAAAGGGATTTAACAATCCCCCACATGAATGAAGATTCGATATCAATACTCTCGGGTGTATGCATGAGATGCGAGTGCGATTATTTCATGAGAAAAGCGTTGCATCAGATAGTTTGAGACTTTGAACTTTCCTTAGTGACCTATCAGACTTACTCGGTCAATCATTAGACTTGATGTCTTTAGTTGTCGACCTTTCGTATAAGCCTAGACAATAGAAATCCTGACTTTTTCTCGAACAAAATTGGTTCTCACTGTTGTGTTCGTTTTGGCCGTGAACAACTGGTCTGTAGGTGTTCTAGAGAATTCGACCTTTTCAATTCTCACGAAGCTGGCCTCACTTCACTCATAGGTGATTTCTGAACATATAGTTTCATAATCATTAAAAGTTTTGCTTAACCTTCACATATTATCTGTCTTTGTCAGGGAATGGGTAAAACAAATTGAAACCAATTACTACCTGCTTTGTTTCATAACTTAGTTGTCCTTTGAACCTAGATCACGGGATCTCCGGTCAACTTCGTGGGGTGTCAGCTATGATGACTTGTTTAGGGCCTTAAACCCATTCCTTGATGTTTTTGCAGCCATCTCTCTGTGGATTAGGCCTTTTGTCGATGGATCTATGATATTATCTTTTGACCGCATAGTTAATGGTGATAATTCCACTAGAAGAAGTTGTCTTCTTGTGTCATGTCTTTGACATATGTGTCAAGACTTACCGTTATACATGACATTCCCTTGCCACTTCCTATTGTGCCGCTTGACTATCACAATGTATACATGCGGCGGGCCTTAGTTGGGAGCGATTAGGAATATCTTCGAAATTTCGAAGCCACTTTCGGCTTCTTGGCGCTTTATCCAAAGCAATAAATTACGATTTCATAGTGGATCTAACAATACGAGTTTGTTTGGATGATTTCCAGAACCTTTGTGTCGCCCGCTGAGTGAATACATATCCACTTGATTTTGTCTATCTTTAGTGCGGTTATCCAATTTGCATCACGGTATCCTTCAAGTCTTGCGGGTTATTATGTGTATTACAGCATAATCTTGAGTATGCCTTACGTAGCCCGATAAGCGTTCCTTAGCTTTCCAATGATTTTCATTTTGGTTCACTTATGCATCGACTTAGCTTGCTAACGCACAAATATGTTTGGCCTAGTACGAGTGCATGACATTAAACTGCCTAGTATACTAGCATACTCATTTTGAGCTTTGTTTTCACCAGTATTCTTAGAAAGATGTAAATTAACATCTATCGGAGTCTTTACTGGTACAATATCTAGATTCTTGCACTTTCCAAGAATCGTTTCAATATAATGGGATTGTGATAGAGCTAATCCTCCGGATGTCTTATGGATTTTAACTCCTAAAATAACATCACGTGACACCGTATCTTTCATTTGAATTTGCTATGACGAGCATTTTGATTTTCTTACTTGAGTCTCACCATCCTTTTTTATTTATAAGCATATAGTCTACATATAGACATAAAATGGCAAAGCAATTATGAGTTTGCTTAACATATACACACGTTTATCGCACTCCGGTAATCTCTGAAACCATTAAATGACATGACCGTCGAATTTAGCATGCCATTGTTTTGGTGCTTGTTTCAATCCACAGAGTGACTTGATAAGCCGACATAATTTCTGCTCTTGTCCCTGAATAATGAACCCTTCGAGTTGTTCCAAATATATTTCTTCTTCCAAATCTCCGTTTAAGAAGGCCGTTTTCACATCCATTTGATGGATTTCAAGCTTATACCTTCTTTAATTATAGCAATTAGCATCATATAGATGTAATTCTAGTAGCGAGTGAATAAGTATCAAAATAATCAGACCTTCTCGATTGCTTGTATCCTTTTACTACAAGCCTAATATATATTCCAGTAATAGCACCATCCGCTTTCATTTTTCCTCTTGAAAATCAACTTACATTGTAGTGGTTTATTACTAGGAAGAAGGTCAACCAATTTCCATGTATGATTTGACAAGATGGATTCAACTTCACTATTGATAGCATCTTTCCAGAATGGGGCTTTTGGTGAAGTCACAACTTCTTTGAATGTCCGAGGCTCATTCTCAGACGGATCGTTAAATCGAGGTCAAAAGGCGTGGAAGTCCACTGTCTTTACTACGTCTAGGTTCATCCTTCATTGGATCCTTACAGATATAGTATCACGAGACCTCTTATTATTATCAATTGGCTTTATATGCTATGTTATCGAAAATATATTTTCCAAAACCGAAGTGTCCCTTGATTCAATGATCGTGACATGTATATGCGGGATCTACGACTTGTAGACAAAGAAAAGCGATATGCATTGCTATTACGAGCATATCAGATAAAAACCACGATCAACGAGTCTTTAGTCCTACCTTAACCTTTTTAGGCTTAGGAACATAACCTTGCCAAACACCCCACACTTTGAGATAATTCAAGTTAGGCATTACGCCTTTTCCATTTCTCATAAGGGGTTTATAGGTGTCTTTACGTAGGGTACTCTATTTAAAAATAAAATTCGCCATCAAAGCAGTTCCCTCACAAATTACGTAGTGGCCAGGAACTATTCAACAATGCATTCTATTTGTTTCCTTTAAGACGATTTTCCTTTCCTTAAAACTCATTAGATTGTGGTGTATAAATTTATTCATTTATTGAATGATACCAAACTCGATACAAATTTCCTCGGCAATTCATATTCCACCTCCTACATCCTCCTTATGATTTTAATTTTCTTGTTCAAAAGCGAGTTTCAACTTTGGCCTTATAGGTTTAAAAGCATTCACAACACCTCATCTTTGCTACTAAGCAAATAAACATAACTATCTGCGGCAGTCATCTATAAAAGTAATAAATACTTGTACCACCTCTTGTGATATTGATTTCATATCGCATATATACATGTGTATTAAATCAAAGGTTAAACTCTATTATCTATAGAGTGGAAGGGGGCTTAGAAAATTTAGATTCGACACACCTTGACATTTCTCACTTGAATAGTGATCAAAATTCGTATGATCCCATATTCATTAATTTCTTTATTGACTTATAGTTAACGTGTCCTAGTCTAGCATGTCAAATGTTAGAAGACTCAAGCACATAAGAAGAATCAACTTTATTCAAATCATCCTTGGTTACAACAGTCATTACATTTAAGCAAACAAACCATCCTCGGATAACCCTTTCCTACATACATCTCATTTTTTGAGGTACAAACTTTATCGAATACAAAAACCAACTTGACCATTCTTGCTAAGGAGAGATCAGGCACTAAATTCTTGAACATCGCTGCATGCGAGAACGGTAATTAGTGTCACGATCTTTCCCAGATGTCATCTTTAAAGCAATCTTCGAGCACCTTCAACCTTAGAGGTTGATGGTACCCATATAAAGTTTTCATCACTACGGTTGTGTAGGGCGAAAACATCGTCTGTTTACGAAGTGACGGGTTGCTCGGTCATGATCCACCACTCCTTGGGGTTTCCGCCGTATTACCTTTCGGATATCATAAGCGATTGATTGATATCATCAACACCATTGGAGATCTTTTCCACCACATTAGCCCTGCGTTTAAGTCTTTTTCTTGGCTGCGATCTTTAGCTCGATGTCGGACTTGCCACGGTTAGGCTTGCGCCAGCGAACTTCTTGGCCTTGGTTGAATCCCTCTCGAGACTTGATAGGCATTTTCCCTCTTCTTGTTGGGTTCGATCCTTCTTAATGACATTAGCCGCTGACTTCTAGATTCTTCCCGACTTTCTTCTCGAGATAGCCTATTGTCTTATCAGTCTCCAACCCGAACAATCAAGTCTTCAAGTGACAACTCACTCTCTTGTGTTTGAAGATAATTTTGAAATTCCTCGGGATGGTGCAGTTTTCAATGAATCGGCCCTTGGAAATGTCTCACTTAGTCGTTCCTTGACATGAATATCATGCACAACCATAGCTCTTAAACCTGACTTAAGGCCGGTCTTTGAATCAACCATCTTGAAGTCAAATTTACGACAATGAATTTCTTGGTCCAGAAGCATCTTGAGTTTTGTACTTCTTGTCGGTATCCATAACTCCTTAGCGGGTTTCGGTGGACTATAGACGTTATAGAGTATTTTCCAGACGTTGAGGACACGAGGAGTTAGAGTGATTCCATGCATCCCTGACAACCAACTTTTCTTTATCTGTCTCTCCAACGTCCAATTTAGGACCATCCTCATTGAGGAATCTTGCCAAGTTCAAGGTCGTGAGATAGAACAACATCTTTTGTTGCTATCTCTTGAAATCGGTACCATTGAACCTTTATGGCTTTTCTCCATGATTCAGAATAGGGTTACTTAGAATTCGACGAAGCCATTTACGAAGGATAAAAGCAGAACATATTCCACGAAGAATCGGTAAGTACTGTTAAGCGAGATACTTGTAATACATAAGCGAACGAGAGCATATCTGAGAATCGAGTAAGCAGACGTTCGTTGTAGAAATTTGAATACGAACATAAGCGGAAAAAAAAAAACTGTAACAAATATAATACAGAAATGAAAAAAGTGGAAACAATTTTTTTTTTTGTAATACAAAGCAGAGAAAGCAGGCGCAACAAATGTATTAGAAGCAGCTTGCAACAATTTTTGTAATGTGAGCAACAAAGCGCAAAAGCGAAAAATTGTAACAAATGTATTCTGGCTTGAAAAAAACTGTAACAATATTTGAATGTAAAACTGCAGTACATAAACGAAAAAAAAAACTGTAACAAAAATTTGTAATCTTAAGTGACGAAATCAAATTTAAGTCTTCCAAAATTGGAATCTGAGAAACAAATTAAAACGAGACATAAACAAATTCATCTTAAGATTGTAGTCGTTGTGTTCGTTCAGAAACAAAAACAAAAAAAAATGTCAAGGAAACAAACCTGCAGTACAAACAAACAATCAAAAGATATCCAGGCCCAACGGCGTTGTGTCCTTAGCAAAAGGCGAATTTGGCCCCTCAATCGGTCACCAGGGATGGTGAATGATCGTGCCACAAGGATAGAGCGGACTTCGTTCCTCCGAGCGATGCGTAGTCGGAGGACTCAGACGAACTCGAATGTTTGCGAGCGATCGCCTGAAAATGTGATAGCGATGGTAGTGAGAATATATTTTTGTTACAGCGAACAAACATGTTTGTTGAAAAATATAATCCAAACAACAATGTGTGCGTACGAGAAAAATAGAGGGTGGACCCGGGCCCAGACGTGACGACGGGCCGTGTGGGGAAGCAGGCCTGGCAGGCGCAGGTGCTCTCAGCTAGCAAAAGTTGTGACCTTGAACCGAGGGTCAGTTGACTACCGTCGGCCGCGGAATACAAGTGGATGTCGGGTTACGAGCGCCATGAAAATCGAGGCGAGAGTCTCAGCATGCGGGGCTCTACCCCAGTCTGATACACCGCATATCACGTCCCGAACGGTCTGATAAAATCCAATAATCCAGTCCACACATGAGTATCTGGCCACTTAGGCCCATAAACAATACTTTCGATATACATACACATGAATCTGACTATATGGCAAATGGATTACAAGAGTTAATATGTTTTACTCTTAAACCATACATATATAAAACTTAAGGGGGATTACAATACATGTAAAACCACCCAAAGCCACATTCCGGCTTTCTTCTAGAACTTCAGCCTCTAGGACGAGCCGTCTCCTCGCACGCTCCACATTACTGCAGTAAAGGGGGTCCCACGGCAGGGTGAGCTAATGCTCGATGGGAGAATCACCCTAAGTGGGCTACTCATCACACTAAGTGCGGTGCAATGTTCCAATTTAAACACACATTAAAGTAGTCGCAGTCCTGCCGAAGATATCTGCATGACCTGACTCGGATCAGGTTCTCACTTGGAGACTCTCTCACACTCACCTAAGCCTCGTATGAGAATATTATATTTTCAACAAAGTTATTTGTTTATATTTGTGGTCTACCCTCCGATCTAAGTAGTGGACCGTCTCCGATGTTATATTTAGTGGACACCCTCCCGAGATACCTCAAGGAATTGGGCCGTCTGACAGTGATATTTTTATATGTGGACTACCCCTCAGATATATATCAATTGGACCCCGTCTCAGACGATTGATATTTTAAGTATGGACTACCCTCCGATCACTTAATATTTTAGACAACCCTCCGAACCATTTTCTCTAGACTCGTCTCAGCCTGCTCCTATAGTCTAGGATGTTCAGGTGCATATGAGTCTTATGTATAATGCATTTCAAATACAATCTAATTCATGTAAATATATAAACATGCATATATTCACAATAATTCCAATTCACACAATCATGTCATGCAAATTCTCATTTCATACATCAGAATTAGCTCACTTAGGCTAATGATCAAGCGAGAAATTTAATTTAAATCCTTTCGACCAAACACATATTTTCACAAAATATATTTTCGTGTCACTATTCCTGGAACGGTAAAACCTAGGAGTTTCTGATTCCAACCTCAAACAAATTATCGGTTCACTTTGTGAACCCGCATCTCAAGCCATTCAGGCCTTTTCCAAACCAATCCATGATTTATGCAAAATCACATTCGACCACAGATGTTGCGTGGGTGATCCGCAATTGTCACGTGGGTAAAAATCCCCAACTGGGATTCGAGATTTGGAGCCGTCAGCAACCCCTCACGGCCTCATTTAGCTCAAACATTCGCAAAACACTTAAAATGGAATAAAACTCAAGTAGGAAACCCTACCTCTTGGGTTTGAGTAAAAACTGCAAATCCGGTGCCGCGAAGCCCTCGTATTAGAGTAG
The DNA here is from genome assembly GCA_016808115.1 of Tetrastigma voinierianum. NCBI lineage: Eukaryota > Viridiplantae > Streptophyta > Magnoliopsida > Vitales > Vitaceae > Tetrastigma > Tetrastigma voinierianum. Next base: position 231,473 of record JAEQBH010001754.1, read on the forward strand.
TTTTATACCGTCAAGAAGGCCCGTAAATGGTCGGATCGTCCGCGTTTAGAAAGTTCTTTCGCCTGCCTGCAAATTCCAGTCGGCTACTGGATCCCCCTTTCTCCGCTTCCCACGTTTTGCTCTTTAGTTTAAGTGGAAGACAAGTCACTATACATGTTTGTCTTTTAGTGAAACATGATTATAAATAGTAATTTATGTCAGCCGTTTTAAGTTTGATGTTATTTTGCCTCGGTCGGAATTTCGATATTTCTCTTCTCATACCACTTATGGTACATGATTACATGTTATATGTGACTTTCGTCGCGTCGAAAATCGATTTACGGCACGAAGCGTATGCCTCCGGCGTGTCAGCTCCGACTTGTCTCTCGGAATATTACGAAATTTCACGTGCTAGCGGTTTGCGAGGGCGATTTGATGAATTGCAATCCGTTTCATCATCGAAATCTAGAAATTAATTCAGTTTTTACTTGAAATTATAATTTTGTAATCGAAGTGATTTGCCCTTATTCGAAATTGGAATTTCTCGGGTCTTATTCTCCTCCTTAAAAGGAATTTCGTCCGGAGTCGGGGCGATCTGATACTCACATGCATATGTAGCGTGCACTTTGCCGTATGCAGTCATTAAATTTTAAGCGGCTAAACCACGACCTTCATCCACAAACAAAAGGGATGGTGGCCCATATCGTCCCTCGCGTTGCCACGTAGACTCCTCCACTCCTTAGTGCCGCCATAGCACCCTTCTTAGCCTCGCGGTCTTGCATTCGCCAAAACGTCGCGGTATCGACAATGCACATTGGTCCCTCGCCGAAAGGTCCAGTCGGTGTCAACCTCGATCTGTCCCCGATGCCACGTGAAATTGGATGCGGAGTCTATTCAGGAGCATGGGCGTGGAACACCTCGTGGGCACTGTCGTGCGGGCGATAAGCGCATGGCCGGTGCAACGAGTTCTATCATACCGAGTACCTCGAAGGCCAATACACCCTCGCGTGGCTCTCAGCTTCTTAGGGCCAGTCACTCCTTCATAGGCATACCTTGAGAAAATGCGATCACTAACCTCAAACCCTAAGGGTCGACCTACATGGCCTCCCATAAGTCACCTCATACGATTGCCATCGTATCTTTCGCACAGTAGCCCATTTGTGTAGGCGAATTTCACCTAGGGCAAATGCTCCCTCTACCTTATGACCCGGGACGTATACTTTCATGCATGTCCTCGACACCCGTATGTAATCATACAACATGTAACCTACCCACAACCCTTGTTGGTGTGTAAACGCTAACCTCTCAAGGTCACAATCAGCGACAATCCAATGAATCCTTGATCTAGTCCATGTCATGAATGACATCCATATAGAGCCCCTGCCGACTCAACAACACCTAATGTAATTTCAAAGGGTATCCAAATCTCGAGTCCTCTCGACTCTATCACCAACTCACAAGTACGTGATAACGTGATTGTGTTTTCATCTCGATTACAACTCTTCGAAACACACTTGAGCCTATTACATTCTCCACACGGAAATTGGGATATCTCCTGGGTCTCTTACACCTAACCCGGGATTCTCACTGAGGATTCTGAGCTGCCACAGCTACCCCACACACACTCTAATTGCTCGTCATTTCTGAGACTCGAGACTAAGAGTCTTCATTGGAGCGTAGTCTCAAGACAAACTCAACCCTCGCTCACAAGAATTGGTGAATGACCGTGCCGTGCACCCACGCCCGACTCGGCAGCGATGTTACGTGCACCGCAGGCGCAATTATGCCATCTTGTGACATACTCCGGGTCCACCACATGAAGCGAGAATCACAAGAGATCTCTCTCATAATCCGACCTTATCGGTCGACTCTCACCCTACACCCAGGGAAGAACATACATACTTGGCTTCTCTAAAGGCCTTAACCTCTAAGCCCAAATCAATCTTTGTATCAATTATGACAACCGGCTAAGGTCTCAATTGCGACAACCCAGATGGATGTCATCTCATCCTATGTCAAACCTAACATCGACAACCAATATATACTGCCACCACCAAGGTCCGCTCTGGCTCTTTGCTGCGTAACCCTGATCGGTCCTTGACCTCGACCCACACTCTGGCCCCTACGGCTTATAAGTATTCTTTGGAAGTGCTTGTATAGCACCCCCAAAGCCCCAGGCCCGGTTCCTCCCAACCCTGTTAGGGTGTGGAGGAGGAATGAATTGCGTATACTCTCTGTTCCTACATTGCTTGGGGTATCGTCCCAAAGTGTAGGATCCACATCTGCAGGGCGATCCGTCGCTCATGTCAATCCGGCCTAGTCCTTAAACTGGTAGTGACGAGAAGTCTTCTGCCTCTTCCCCGAACTAGGAGAAAGCTGATCCTCCCTCTTGCATATGAGATGCATTATTCCATTTCAATCATTTTCAACCAATATATCAATATGCATATATTATCAAATTTAGAATCCGCATGTAATTATTGATATCATTATTTCCCGATTCTTCGCGAAATTTAATTCTTTATTAAATTTCCATTAAGCACTCTGCATGATTATATTGCATATAATTGTGACATCGAATAACACATCAAGCTTATGCATTAACATATTAAAATTATCTCAATGGCCCTCTGAAACACAATTATATTTTATATAATTATGTCATTATATTAACACATTAAAATCATGTATTAACCTATCTATTTCCACACAACTCAAGCCATTCATTTCAACAATTCAAGCACACAACACATGGATGATTTTTGTCCAATTCACCGCAAACCAAGGTGATTTTACGGAGTCCAAAGCCAGCCGGTGGGGTGTCAGTAGGCGACCCGCTCGTCAAACCTCAGTTTCCACTTTTGAAATCGAGATTCCATTGCCAAAACACATGAACATTTATGGGTCATTGCGCTCTGAGTGGGACTGTTTCTGATCCCCAGCAGCTGGAGTGGAAATTTGTCCACGGGCGACCTGATCTCCTTCATCGGTTCCTCTTGGTGGAACCAAATTCCCATCTGTTTAGGTCTCCTCTTTCGCACAGAAGCAAATTTAATGCATAAATTCCAACGCATAATAGCCGTCGGTTCACGGGCGTTCACGGATGTCCAATGTCTAAAAAATTTCCCTGGTCGGTCCCATGTTTTGGGATCATTCGAAGCGGCCTCGCGGCGCAATCATAAAGCATTTATAAAACAACTTCAAATAAAATGTAAAACCTAAGTGAGATAAATCTCACCTCACGGGTTGTTAAAGCTTCATGGCCGGAACCCAGCGTGGTACTCCGATGCGTCAAGCGACTTTGCTTCTTGTCCCGAAACCAATTAGACGGTCAGTCTCAGAAAATCTAGAGAAGGAGGTCCTTCTCTCTCACAAGTCAAAACTCCATTTCGGCCACCCCCTTTGCATCCCCTGCTCCATTTCACGTTTTGGTCTTTGGTTTGAAGGAAGAAGCGATTATTGGCTGGTTGTCTTTAACCATGATTCAATGACCTTTATGTCTTTTTCCGGGTTTTGGCGTTAATATTTATCTGGTAAGTCAGTTTTAAATCTTTTCTCTCACTACGTCATAGCTTATGACGTAGTACGTGTTATATGTGACTCGTCCTTGTGAAAATCGTTTTCACGGCACGAACGCGTGCCTCGAAAAGCGTGCGACTCTGGCCCATGCCGAGTGCGATGTCTTTACACCGTTCGCGAGGCGATTCCAGCCCAGTGAAATCCGTTTAATATCCGGGATCTGAGAATAAATTACAGATTTTGATGAGTACAATTTGCCGCTTTTACAGAAATTGGAATTTCTCGGATCTTACACTTATGGAGATTGTGTCCAGCACAAGACGATCATTCACGATTCACTGTCGAGGTTCCAACTATGCTTTAATTTTATTATGTTTTTTTTGCTGTCGGTTCCTCATAGACATGCGATATAGGTTCTATAAATTGTTTTTTCTCTTACGAGATTGCATGCGCATCTATTTCGTTTCATATTGTTCCGCAACGAGCGCCGCTGCGAGGTAATAATTTATGCTTGGGAGATTGTGTCGCTATGAGAGCAGTTATTCTGATTACTACAAACAGGTTCCAACTTATTACTTTAATTTTTATTCTGTTTTTTTTTTCCCTGTAATCAATTCCTCATAGAGATACTGATATAGGTTCTATAAATTGTTTTTCTCTTCTAGTCTATCTGCATCTGTTCCGTTCAGATTGTTCACAAACAGGTTTTTGATTTAACACTGATATTGCATGGAAGACAGAATACCAACTTTTGTTTATTCTTTGTTTCCCGACAGCTCCAAAACATCACCGAATGAAGTTGATAATTAGTGTTTACATTTGTCATAAAATTTACTTTTTAAAATGAAAAATGAGATTAAAAACTATTATTTATGAATTGAATTTCGTAACTTTCCATTGTGGCGTTTTTAATTTTTTTTTAAATTTCGGAACAAAGTAAGCATTAAGAATATATTGATGTATTAAATATAATTTCTTTTCCACTTATATATGAAGCAAACATGATCATAATGATATTAAAATCAATATTTTTTAGATTGATTTCATAATGTTTTCTTCTAGGTGGAGCTTGATCAAGAATTTATCAATTTTATAATATTGCATTGAAATCAATAATTTGTATAGTTTGTTGGCAAAAATAAATTTGAATAAGGGCATGTTTTGCTCCCAGAGAATGAAAATCGACAAATATGAGGTTCATTCTTCTTTATTATTATGTTTGAATGAATTAAATGATAATAACAATAACATAAAAGAAAATGATTATGAAATGAAATCTCAAATAAGAATGAATAAGGTTGAATCATAATGAAATCATGCTGAATTAATCCCCATTTTTATAGTCAATGAAGACAATGAAAGGGAAATAAATTTCGAGGCCATATTCGTGTGTCTACTTTCCATTTATGGAAATTACATCATCTCTCATATCTCCGTCTTTTTTTCTACTATTTTCCATTTACTTGTACCAACTGTTTCCATTTACTGGCATTGATAATGAAAGCCCTTTTCAGATCTCTAGATGAAAGGGCTCCACAACAACAAATACAATAATGTTAATATTGGGGATTTGTGTAAAGGGTGCCCAAAATTTTGGTTTTAGTTGTGAAAACCTAATAAAAATAAAATTTTAAAAATATTTTCATTAAAATCTTACAAAATTATATATATATATATATATATATATATATATATATATATATATATATATATATATATATATATATATATATATATATATATATATATATATATCACAGCACAAGGAGTTGATTCTTCTTTATTATTATGTTTGAATGAATTAAATGATAATAACAATAAAATAAAATAAAATGATTACGAAATGAAATCCGGGATAGAAATGAACCATATCGATTTGAATCATAATGAAATCCCAAATATAAGCGTGGCGCCTCGTCAGGAAATTAAGATTGTGTCAAGTCGGCCGCGGAATATTCGTGGATGTCAGATTAAAACCTGATACAGTCGCGAATCAGTGATGCTCCTTTGTACGGGAAGCTCTATCAATTCTGACGTAATACCGATCGCGTAATGACCTTGTCGATATTTTACAAAGACCACACCGAATTACATCTCGAATAAAAATGAGTAAAATGGCCACTTAGGCCCATGCATTAATACTTACAAAATTACATCAACTATTTTAATAGTTGAAAAGTTATTACAATATATAACCAAGACATATATCGAAATTTAAAGTTTTTTGTCGTGTTCTACAAAATCGAGATACCAAAAACATCAAAGCCACAACTGGAGATATCCGAATTTACGTGTGGAGTGTAAGGGCAGGGAGCTATCAGGAATTTACGTAATGGAGTGTAAGACCCAGTGGAGATATCAAAGAGAATTTACGTGTGGATGTAAGGGCCAGGGAGATATCCGAAATTTATGTGTAGGTGTAAGGAGCTGGGGAGATATCTCGAATTCTGTGTGGGTGTAAGGCCAGGTATCCAAGACCCCATGTGGGTGTAAGAGACCATTGGGTTATCGAAATCTGCGTGTGGTGTAAGAGACTCGTGGAGGAAATCCCAGAATTTACGTGTGAGTGTAAGGGCCAGGGGAGATATCGAATTTACGTAATGGATGTAAGAGGCTCACAGTGTAGGTCGAAAAGTTCTGTTGCTCGAGAGAGAAAACACACGGTCATGTTATCACGAAGACTTAGAGTTAAGTGATAGGAGTCAGGAGTGACTCGAGATGAAACACTGCGATGCGTGGTTGGCAATTAGACTTAGAGTTGAGTGATAGGAGTCGGGAGTGACTCGAAATGAAAGCACACGGTCATGGTTATCACGTAGACTTAGAGTTGAGTGATAGGATTCGGGAGTGACTCGAGATTTGGATACCCATTGGAAATTGCATTGGGTGTTGGTGAGCCGGCAAGGGCTCGGTATATGGATGTCATTCATGACATGGATTAGGTTAATGGTCCATTAGATTGTCAGTGGTGTGACCTTGGAAGGTCGACATTTACCTGTGGGGATTGTATAGGGTTACATATGCACGTGGTTGGATGTAAAACCCGAGAAAATTTCAATTTTTCTGAAAAGGGTAAAAAGGTAATTTCGGTTGAAACCCGAAAATTCTCTATATCTCGGATGATGAAACGAACTGCGCCGTTAAATTCGTCTCGCGAAATCTAGTGACCCAGAAAATTTTTAATTCAGATTAGAGACAAAGCGGAATATTTTACGATTTTAGGTGATAAGCGGGTGACAACTGGAGGCGATATTTTCTGAAAATCACGAGAATCGGAAATGGCTTGAGTTAAGTTCACTTAAAATAAAGTGAACTGAAAATAAATAAATTTTCGAGGTAAAAATAGGCCAAGATGAGATAATATGAGTCATGTATTCAAATAATAATAATAATATAATAATAATAATAAAAAACGAAAAAAATATCAAAAGGAAGGGGGAGGAAGCGTTGGGTGAGAGAGCGTGGAGATAATTTTATTTTTATTTTTTTTATTTTTTTTGTTTCTTTTTTAGATTTATGAAAATCGGAGCGTGAGTTTTCGTAGATGAGTGAAAGTAAAAAGTTGATGCATTGAAATTTGCACATTAGACCGTAAAAATCTTTGGAGTTTCGTCAAACTCCACGATGTAGGGAATTTTCCTACTTATGTTATTTCTAGCCTAAAGGCTATTTAATGGTTTGAAATTGGCTTAGAGGCCGTGAAAGGCCGTAAATTTCAGTCCTCAAATTTTGGATTGAGTGTAGGAATTTTTCGGGACTATTTTGACGGTCAAATTTGAATTTCATGGCTTGTTTTTCGGACAGTTAAATTTGAATTTTAAAAATGTTTCCCAGACGATCACTTGTGAATTACCGGGACTATTTTGACGATCCGGTGTGTTGGCTTTGGTTTTGCTCCAATTGATGTCTTCGAGTTTTTTATGGTGTGTTTTAGTATCACGATGTCGGTGATAAACCATGAGAGGGACAGAGGTCTTTGTTTTATATGGGTCGAGATTTAGGCCATTTTGTATTATTATTACTAGAAAATGAATAACGTGAATAGTAACATGAATAGTAACATGAATAGTGACACGAAATTATTTTTGTGTGAAATGTGTATAGTTAAGTGATTCAAAATGAATTGTTAGGTGTTTGTTAATTGGCCACATGTGAGAGCTAATTTTGGTGTAATTGATTGTGAATTTGCATGCGTGTTTTATGTGATTTAATTATGTTAATATATGCATGAATATATTAGCATGAATGTGTTGGAATTGGCATCGTACGATCCATATGCCAACTGGGCTAACTAGAAATTAGGTGTGAGTGCATAGTTGAGATCGACCTTTGTGTTAGGTGTTTGATGGTGTGTCGTGAGTACGGTTGTGGATCAGCAACTGCGTAGAGTGTTGATTAGTGGGCTTGATTAATAAGACAACGTCCAAATGAGTCGCACGAGTTAAGAAAATGGAAATGGCTCATTGCATTTCATATGCACTGGGGCACCTTAGAATAATAGGAGTGAGTGCATGAGGTGATTTTTTGAGAGAATTGTTCGGAGGGTTGACCAACAATATTATTTATCGAAGTGTGTCCACTACAACATCGGAGGGTTGTCCATATAATATCAATCGTCGGAGTCTGCCCAATTGATATACATCGGAGGGTTGTCCACAAAATAGATTATCGGAGTGTGTCCACTATTTATATCGGAGGGTTGTCCACGGTTAAAAACAAATACATTTGTTTGGAAATGGTTTCATTCATGCCAAAATGCATGTTTAGGGGAGTCGATTTGGCTTCGGCGTATGGGTGTATGAGACCTTTGTGGTATCATCAGAAAAGTTATGTTGCCCTGCAAAGAGACCTGCGATCATGTTTATCATAGACTTCGGGTTGTGTGATAGGGTCGAGTGACGAGTTTGTTGCCCATTGACACTTGCATTGGGTAATGGAGCCCGATGAGGGCTTCGATACTTGGAGTCATTGGTAATACGGTGACGGTTATCCTGATTAGGCGTATGCATGTGAGGCGAGTCGGTGAGTGACTCGGGATATATTACTCAATGACATATTGAGGTGATGGAGCGACGAGCTCGATACATGGGCCATGGTGAGTCGAGTCTATTCGTGGCATGCTTGACGTTCGGAGTAGGCGTGTATGTTGCACTTGGATGTGTGTTTGATTATCGCGACCATTCGTGCCTTGGAGTGGGGAGTAGCCCTTAGCGTAGATTATGCATCGCGGGTTTGCTCACTTGTCGTGGGACCCCCGCTTTCGGAATTTACAGGTCAGTGTAGGCGACCATATTGGAGACTGACACATATGAAGAAAATTCGGATTGTGGATTTAATATATATTTTGTAAATATATATGGGTTGTATTTATTTCTATAAGAGTGATGTAATTTAAACTCTTATGGACTAGGATTTTATAGTCATGTGCTTTGGGAAGAGCTCCCCGTACAAAGGAGACTCTGCCCGATTTTAGTTAAATCATGGGTCCCGGAAAAAGGGGACAAGATGGTGTAGTGTCGGGTTACTTTCTGACATCCACGAATTATTCGCGGGTTGACGAGGGTTGTCAGCGAGTTCCCCACAGGATAGGGGTGTCCACGACATGGTATCGGAGTATGGGTATCACGACTACCTGGGAGCGGGGACATGGGTAGGCCGCATGGCTATGCGGTGAGTGATACGACATCATGGCTTGGTATCGTAGTTTGGAATACCACGAATACCTAGGGTTCATGGGACGAGTTTAGACCCTTTGCATGCGTGTGTGTTCCATGTTTGTGATTAGTTGTGTGTGTTACACATTGCGTGGAAAACTTATACACGGTGTAATGTATATGGGAAATGTGATTGCGTGGTTATTGCGCGGGAAAATTATATGCATGACATATTGTATATAGGAAGAAGTAGAATGCTAAGGTTAGGAATTATAACCTTAGGGGTTCGAAAAATGAAATGAATCTGAAAGTATTGAATTTTATTGAAATAAATAAAAGGAGTGGTTGGCAAGTATCACCACTTAGGCGATGAATGGGTCAATTCATGGTTGTTAAGTCTATTAGTAATTAGCATGTGCATTAATAGTTAGACTGAAATGAAATTAAATAAAGTTTGTTTCCAATTGACATGTAGATGGCAAATCGAGGCCGTGGACGTAAAGGTCGTCCACGAGGTGTTAGCCAAACACTAGCAATATTCCGAATGTACAGGCCTTTGCCGAGGCCGTCAGGTTGCGTACCGCTACCATCAGACAAAGCAAGGTACTGTAGTCGGGAGGTCCGAGCAACCTCCGTAGATTTAAGTCACATCATCCTCCATGCATAGGAGGGGATCCGACATGGTGGCGCACTAATGGGTTCCAATGTGATCGAGAAGGTATTTGGAGGTTGCGAATATTACCTCCGATGCGGCTAAGATAAGGCTAACAGATTCCAATCAGGGTGAGTCCTGGGCGTGTGACTTAAGCTAAGACCTATATGATTTGTATAAATGACTCAAGTAAAGTTCCATGGGCTTTATGAGCAAGTATTTTCCGGCCACTGCTAAACATGCAAAGGCCTAAGAGTTCCTAGAGCTAAGGCAGGGAACGATGATGATGGAGCATAATGTCAAATTCATCGAGTTGGCACGCTGTGATGACTATGTGGCCAAATACGCAAGGTCGTGAGATTTGAGAATTTGACTAAAGTTGTCCATTCGGCAAGATCGTGGGCCTCAGCCTATTAAGATATGGACCTATGGCCTGGACAAGATCCGCCATGTAGAGAGAGATGGATGACGCACAAGGCATCTCGAGATGCGAGCCATTTGTAAGAGAAGGAGGATCAGTTTCTTCGAAGCTCAGCTTAGAGGTTAAGGCCTCCGAAAGCCATTGTAGGAAAATTCTCCTAGGATCTGTAGAGAGTCAGTCGATATGGTAGACATATCGCCTTGACGTCATTCTCGACATGGATGAACTGACAAACCCACCCAAGCTGTCAGTAATTTGCGACTTATGCGTATTATCATATTCATACCTGTCTGAGTTGTAGAAGGCAGTATTATGCATGTGAGTGATGAGATAAAAAGAATTTTGGGGACGAATTTGTTAAGGGGGAGAAAACAAAACGAGAAAATTCAATTTTTTTGTGTGCAGAAAACGGGTAATTTCTATGAAACCGAAAATTCTCTAGATCTTGATGATAAAACGCATCAAGCAAGCCAAGTAAATTGCCTCGCAGCCCAGTGATCAAAATTTTCATCGACTCAGATGCTTTAATATTTTACGATTTTCCTCGCGACAAGTCACGCGACTCGTAGACGATATTTTACGAAATCTGTCGTGAAATGACTTGAGTTAAGTTCACGAAATAAAGTGAACTGAAAATAAATAAATTTTTTCGGGGTAGAAACAAATCCGAATGAGACAATATGAGCCATGTATTCAAATAATAATAATAATAATAAAAAAAATTAAAAAATATCAAAAGGAAGGGGGAGGAAGGTCAAGGAGAGAGGATGAGTGCAAAACACATCTATGTTTTGAGCACTTACATGCTATTTTGTGCATTTTATATCCATATTCATGTAAAACTCATAAAATTTCTAAACTTATTTTGTAGGATTATTGATGAAAAGTGTTGATTTGGCAAGAAATGAGCAATATATTTCAAAAAAGAAGAAGTCAACAAAGAGTCTCACAATGCGCTACTGGAAAGATGAATTTTTTTGTACTGATCTGAAACATCAAATGGTTCAAATTTCACGATCAGATTCTACATTCAAAGAGTCGAACAGTACCACACGCCAACCGAAAGCAAATGTGAATGTTATGACCCTACAAGCTAGAGAAGAAAAACCATGTCGTCCGCACTGATGTCGCGATCAGAGTTGACGGTCACATGCTCGCACCCGTAATTGATGTCATGACTGGATTGATGTCAAGCACCGTGAGCCATACCCAAATGTTGCGTAAACCTAAAAACACGGTGCCGATATTTCTCACCTAATTCGCCCATTTCACCCAGAATTATACTCATTTTTAGGTAAAGAGGTTAAAAGTGAAGATCAGAGAGTTTCCCTGGGCTTCTCTAGACTCCCATTTTCCATTTTTCAGAGATTTGATTTGTTTTAGACTTTATATAGCTTTGTATTGCATTGTATTTCTATTGAAGAGATTTCGAACTCGTATAATGTAGATTCAAATTTCACTAAGGTTCATAAAGATTGAAGTAAAAATCGGATTTTCTCTCTCATGCATTTTCTAAACTGCCCATTTTCTTAGTTTTTGCCGCATATTTATTTTTGAATTGATCCAGAGTAGTTTTTGTATGGTGATTTTTATTTCATTGAAGAGATTTTTGCAGGTCAGATTTAGATATTCAATTATTATCATGAGATCTAAGATTTAAGCTCAACCGGGTTTTTCTCTTCTTTCTCTTGATTTCTTCTTTCATTTTCTTACTTTTGTTTGATTAGTGATGATTAAAACTAATAATGGAACATTAAACACCCTCTGTAATGGGTTTAATTATTTAAATATCTAGATTTGCGCTTTTCACTGGTTTTTGTGGTCGAATACCGAATTTATATAATCGTATTGTCTATATAATGAATTGTCTGATATTAGTAGCTATACCAAAAGAGTCAGATTTCGCTCGATTTCAGAGGCCTCGAGACACATGGAGATTCCCAGGTTGTGAAGAGCTGTAACTCAGGGCATGTAAGACTCAATATCTTGAACTAATGAACTTTGAAAAATTACTTGATAGATACTAATTTACTCATGGTGTGAGGATTAATTAGATGATGTACTTTAATTTAGTTGACTGTGTTTCTCCTAGCCCAATGAAAGGATCTTGATCCCAAGGAAAAGATCTAACTGCGAGTATAGAAAATTTTATTAGATTCAAGGACGAGATACCAATTACATCGAGAAGGTTTGCATTATCCCGTCTACGGGGGCAAGAATTCTTCACTCCAAGAAATGCACGTTAAGTAATGAAGTATTAAAACAATCAAATCCAAAGAGCTCGCCAAATTTTACAAAGAGGCCTATTTGCACCCATTCAACTCCGGAAGAACACAAGCAGATCAGGTCCCACCCCGTCCACTCCGGGACGAGGGTGGTCCCACTCACGTGCCATATCCCCAACCACTGCGGCTTCGCTCCGCTGCCTCAACCCTGGACCACTAACTCAGATACTCATTCGATAGCTCCCACTGCCTAACTGAAGAAGCCTGAGCAGGGCCGGAACTGTCTCGACCGGACATCCCAAACAGCTCCACTGAGGGCAAAGAAAACCCCATGAGCTGTGGGGATAGCCTCGTGAGTGGACCACCCCGCCTGGAGCCGGCTGGGGGTGGGGCCCTTACAAAAAGGCGCCTTATATCACAGTCCTCACCCCGGTCCCACCCGACGGAGTGGCTCGCTGCCCACCATTGCGCTATCCCCCCTACCACAAGCGGTTTCTTTCATCCGTGGGCCCTCAACCCGGGACCAAGGAGCCTAGGTACCCATCTCGAGGTAGTCTCACTACCAACCTGGGCTGTGAGTCGTGACGCCCCAAAACCCGGGAGTCCGCTGACTACCCGTCAACCCGCGAAATACAAGGATGCCTGCCACCCGACACTTTAAAATCTACAGCCTCCTCAGACGAGCTCTACCCAAATAAGTACTGAGAATAACCTCAGGATGACTGGCCCCAAGCAGTCCAATATATGCAATATATCCAATACGGCCACTTGGGCCCATAAACTAATGCTCATAAAATCAATTATCATAACTATTCTTCAATTATCTCCCAATAATTCAATAGTTGATAACACTTTTGTTTTATACAAACATATATTAATATCTACAAGCTCCAATACATGTTATGTCCAAAACCATCAAAATCGCGAACCGGCATCTTCAAAATGAATTGTCTTCGAGCGCCTCCTCGTAATTCGAAACAAGGTCCCACCCGGTGAGCTAAAGCTCGCAGAACGCCTGTGGGGCTACTCACCACCCAAGCGCAGCGTAACGTCTAACTTAAACAAACATTCAAGCAAATGCATGATCCTACTCAACGCCTACACGACTAACCTCGCATCCCGAGTCCTCATCGACTTCCCACACTTTCGCCTAAGCCTCGTATGAGAATTATCATTTTATTAGTGGGAAACCCTCCCATGAATATATATCAATTCAACATCCACGATTGATATATATTAATTTTTCAGGGACTACCCGATGAATATATATCAACCGGGCCGCCCGACTACCGGGAGCATATATTATTTGGGCTTTGACTACCCTCCGATAAACACTGGGCCATTCGAAGACTGGGAGCATTATTTATTTGACTACCCTCCGATATTTAATGTTTTAGACTACCCTCGAACCATTTTAGATTCTATACCATGCACTAACCCTATAGTCCTAGATGTCTCAAAGGTATACGGAACGCACGTACGCCAATTCCAAAATGTTTAATCATATGCAAATATATATAAATATGAATATACTCGCATAAAAATCTAAATCACACAAACACGTTAGGTAATTATCATCTCAAAAACATCAAAATTAGCCTGCTCAGCTAATATAAAACACAAGCACCCGATTCGAATTTACTTAATCAAACACATATTCGAAAAATACATTTTTTGGTTTGTTATCTGGGGAATGCAAACCCTAGGGTTTACCGTTCCCGACACTCAAATAATCCTATGTTCATATTTTAAACCCGCATTTCACAGCCACTACCGGCCTCAAATCCAACCAATACATGATTCAAACCACAAAACACCATTTTCTATACCCATGAGCACATATGGAGCAATGACGGGCCGCTTCCATTTGGTTTCAAAAAATTGTATTAATTCGGGTCCGTTTCAGATCGATCCAACAAACTCTCCAATGACTAATCGACTCAAACATTCGGAAAACACCAAACGGAATAAAACTCCAAGCAGTGAGAAATCCTACCTGCTGAGCCCAAGAACTCCCTAATCCGCACTCCACGCGTAGCCCTTCCGCGTGAGCATTTCCCCTCCTTCTTGTCCCGGGAGCCCGCGACTCCATCTGGATTCGCCGATTTTTGTATATAAGGGAGGTCCTTCTCTCTCTAAACCTCCATTTCAGCCGCCCACTGCAAGTCCTCCTCCCATTTCACGTTTTTTGCTCATTTTTGTTGGAGAAGAACACTGTAGCCAATTTTTGTTTTATTATCCAACTTAATAATTTAATTAATTCCCAATACGTCCCTTCCTTCCCAGCTTTTTAACATCTTATGACTATTTCGGCCGTTCATTTTCATCATTTATCTACTCATACCAATTTATGGTACATGAGTACATGTTATATGTGGCTTTCTGGTCGTGAGATCGAAAACCGATTTATTTAGCACTAAACTGATGCTCGAAAAACGCCACACTCCGACCGGTCTCAAAGAATTGCTAAATTTTACGTATATTAGATTTCATGAGACGATTCCAACCCAACTGCTTCGCTATCCGAGATCTAGAGAATTAATTACGGATCTTTTAACCGTAATTATAATTTCAGAATCAAATTACAATTTTGCCCTTTATTCCAAAAAATTGAATTTCTGCCTTCATTCTCTCCTTCCTTTCTAAAGAATTTCATTCCGAAATCTGTGACTATCATAATCGCAAGACATGCATATGCAACGCAAGACTTATCATGCATGTAAACTAACTATTTAAACCTTAAACGACTAAACTACGACCTTCATCCCTAAACAAGAAAGATATGGCGCACCCACATCGCGCCAGATTCCCACGCTGACTCCTCCTCCACTCCACAAAGGTCAGCCATAGCACCTCAATTCAGCCTCACGGCCCTAAGGTCAGAAAACCTCGATCACTCATTACAAACAATGCACCCCGGTCCCTCCTCAAAGGTCCCATCGTTGTCAATCTCAACTGGTCCCCAATCCACCACTTCGGGCCGGATCCTGGAGTATACTCCCTGAAAGACGGAGACGCGAAATACCTCTCTGACACCCGACATGCCTAAGCAGACGCTTAACCGGTACGCAGCTGGTGCTCTACCTCTCGAGACCTCGAAGGTTCAATGAACCTCATGATAGCTTCTCGCGTCATTTAACCCGACCACTCCTCTTAGGAATCACCTTCGAGGAAGACGTGATCACCAACCTCGAACTCTAAGGGTCGACGTCGTACATCATCATAGCTCTTCTACCGGCTCTAAGCCGTGAGAAGACGCTATCGTATCAAGCTCACCTTCTCAGAGGTGTCTCTAATCGACGACCACTGATGGAGCCTCTCACCTCTGGCCCAACATAACTGATCTACTGGCCTCCCATACAATGCCCTCATGGTGCCATTCAGATACTCGCCTCGATAACCACTCAGGCGACTCCACTATGGGCAATTAACTTTAACCTTATGACTCGTGGACGTATGCTCGCAGCCGTGTCCTCTAACACCCGTATAATCCGCATAAACACGATCCCTACACAACCCCTCGCTTCGTGTAAACGCTAACCTTCCAAGGTCATAATCACCGATAATCCAGCCCGATCGTCACCTAATCCATGTCATGAATGACATCCGTATACCGAGCCCTTTGCCACCAACAACACCTAATGCACCTGGGCAGGATCCAAACCTCGAGTCACCCTCGACTCCTATCACTCAACTCTCAAGCAGGGCGCGGATAACCTGGGTCCGTGTTTTCATCTCGCAACATAACTCTTCTGGCCACACTTCGAGCCTGCTACATTTCATGATTCAACTATGAGTTTTCCTTGGACGTAATCCTAAAGACAAGCTCAACCCACACTCACCAAGAGGGCGACGATCGCACTGCACCCACACCCGACTCGACGTTAATGCCACCACTAACGCTACAATAACGCCCCACCGTGACACCCCATCCCGGTCCAACTTTGAGCAAACTTTGAGGTCTTACACTCATAACCCGACCTATCAAATAACTCTCACCCTGTGACCCTGGGGGAAGAAACATCCATACCCGCCTCTAAAGGTCTGAACCTGCCCAATCCCATGCCGGTCGAGTATGACAACCCTGGCCTCAGTCTCGCTGCATCGACAACCCTCACGGCCGTCGACTCATCCATTTCCAACAACATCAACACATGTCTACTAATTCCTAAGGTCCGCTACGCCTCTCAACGCGTAACACCGATCTATCCCCTCGACTCGACCCACACTCCCGCCCCTCCGTCTATCTCGTGTTGTTGGAAGTGCTTCAGATAGCACACCTAAATCGAAATTGATTCCTCTAACCCTTAATGGGAGCGGAGGAATGAACCGTGACACTCATCCTGTCTACGCTAACTGACCGCATTGTCCTGGGTATCGGATCCCCGTCCGGGCAATCCCGCCACTCATGCTCAACTCCGCCCTAGTCCCGAAATCCAAGTGTGAAGCGTGGTCTCTCCGCCTCTCCCGAACCAGAGAAAGCCGATCCTCTCTCTCTGCTACCAACACCCAGATCCCGAAAGTGTGTTCCAAGTATCCTCAATCTCTCTATGGTCGTGGCCGTCCCAAACCACAGTCCTACGCCCCCAGAGCGGTCTACGATCCCGTCCCGAATGGACAACTTCAAATTTGACTGTCTCCCTGGGACATCCAAAACTAATCCTAAGAAACTTCAGATCTTGAAGATTGACATCTCTGGGCTTCTCCCAACTCATCACCGCCTTAACCTTTTCAGTCGACCGACACTCCCGGGTGGGCCGATACCACGTGTCCCAAAAATCTCCCTCGCAGCGTTTCAAACTCGGTGACTTATCAACTTAGTGTACACCGATTTGGTCTCCTCAACAACCGTAAGACGATCCTCAACACACTCATGCTCCCACTCGGGGATCGAGTAGACTTAATGTCATCCACGAAGACCACATAAACCGATCTGTAATAAGGTTGGAACACCCTATGCATGAGGTCCATGAATGCCACTGGCGCATTCGTCAATCCAAAGGGTATCACCAGAACCCAAAGTGCCCATAACGTCCTAAACGCTCATCTTAGGGATATCTCGTCTCCTAACCTCACCGATGGTAACCAAGGAAGTCCATCATTCCTGAGTAGACTCGCACTCCTCTCAACCGATCAAATAAATCATTAATCCTCGATAATGGTACCGATTCTGACTCCGAACTCCTTGTCCAATAGGGCTCCCAGAGTCGGACTCGAGTTCCCGCAACTCAACCTAAGGCCATCCTATGAGTCATGTAGATGGGTGAAATAATTGTGGTGTAACCTAATACCGAAGTCTATATCCCTGCAAGTGCAGGTAGTCCAGAGTCATCCGAAACATCCACAAACTCGCACTACTCAAGTAGATCTAAGCTCGTCTCACCTCACCCCAAAGAAGGCTCGCGAGCCAACTCGCTAATCGGTCTCCCCGACACTGACTCAGATACCGTCTAGGGAAAATATCGTGCTTCGCCCGAAACACGTGTGAGTACCGTCCCGCGCAAGCAGATCCTACGCCACAATCGATGACGACCCCGTAAGCTATCGCCCAATCCATCCCCGGATGACCTCGAACTCGACATGTCCATAATCCTCGTGTCCACTCACCTCCGCACATATCTTCAACCTAGCAACCTAAGGTTGCAATACAATTTCCAAAATTTTGCAATACACTCTTCCTCCTTATGCTACAATACAATCTAACACCTCCTGTAATACACTTTCTTCCCAACCAACTACACATCCTTGCAATACAATCTGCTGTATTGCAATACAATTTCCAATCCTCAAGCCTTCCTCTCTGCAATACAAAAATGGTATTGCAATACAATTTTTTTTTTTTTTCTACAGTTTTTCCAACCCTCTCTCTTGCAATACAATTGCAAGGCTTGCAATACAAATTCACAATATTGTTTGGGCAAGAAATTTCAAAACTTACAGACCGATTTTTGATTTTTTTTATAATATATATTTATATATTTTCCATTATTTCCAAAGAATTGTAAAAAATCACTAAAATCACTAAAAATCTTTTTTTTTTCCATTTTCTTTAACACTCAAATAAATCTACAAAAATTTATTTTCTTCACTTTTCTTCAGTTTTACACCATATAAAACCTTAGAAAATTATTTTTTCACTCATAACCAAATAAATTTATAAAATTTATTTTTTCTTTGCTTCAAAATTTCTTCATTTCCAACAACCCAAATAAATTTAGTAAAATTTATTTTATTTAATTTTCTTCGCTTACACTCAGAAAACCTTAAAAAATTAAATTTCTTCACCTCTAAACCAAATAAATTTATAAAATTATTTTCTTTTTCCAAAGCCATACCAAAAAATTTCTCCAATATATTCACCCAAATAAATTTATGAAATTTATTTTCATTTCTTTATAAAAACCAAGTAAATTTATAAAAAATTTATTTTATTTTTCCTTTTGTTCCGTGCCTTATTAATAATCGTAAAACCTCTAAAAACTTCCCAACACATCATGGTTGTCCTAGAAAGCAACCACTAAGCACACAAACCATACACAATACAAATCATGTTATACACACAATCACCAAATGATTCACAAAGTCACACAAAACACATCAACACACGTGTACGTAGTGTCCTAGTTTTGTCCCGTGATTTTCCTAGGTAATCTCATACCTAATTCTAACATCGAACCACACCTAGTGGTGATGTTCTAATCTCTTAACTATGGCCTAAGCCCAATTCCTCAATCTATAGGTTTCCATATTCTAAGACCCGTGGTCTGCACTCCAAGTCCCTCGCCCTCTAGTAATCGATACCCAGCTTATCAACACTAAGCTCTAGGTATCATAAACCTGCTTCCTCGATACCGCCGTGAAGCCGTATCGTGACATCAAGCCGCCTCGTGTAATCCCCAAACTGCACACTGCCACACCATTATAATTGCATATCCTAGGCCCATGCCCAGCATGCTACAGGTAATCGTATACCTTAGCTCCGGGCACTGTCGTGACGCCCCAAACCCGGGAGTCCGTTGACTACCCACAATTACAAATACAAGGGATGTCGGTTACCCGACGCCAATTTTATGCACCCAAGTAGTCTCCTTTGTACGGGGAGCTCTACCCAAATAAAGTACCTGCAAATAACCTGCATTTACCTGTCCCAAACAGTCCAATATATGCAATATATCCAATACGGCCACTTGGGCCCATAAACTAATGCTCATAAAATCAATTATCATAACTATTCTTCAATTATCTCCCAATAATTCAATAGTTGATAACACTTTTGTTTTATACAAACATATATTAACATCTACAAGTCTAATACATGTTATGTCCAAAACCATCAAAATCATGAACTGGCATCTTCAAAATGAATCAAGCCTTCTCGAAATAGCTTCCCGTATCAAACAAGGTCCCACGACTGTATGAGCCTAGCTCGTGAGAGAATCGCCCTAAACGGCCACTCACCACCCAAGTGCAAGCAATGTTCCAATTTAAACAAACATTCAAGCAAATGCATGATCCTACTCAATGTCTACATGACCAACTCAGATCTCGAAACTCACGACTCACACTCGCCTAAGCCTCGTATTTAATTATCATTTTATTACAACTCTGGCCGAATATATATCAATTGTAATTATTCGACGATTGATATATATTAATTTTTTGTGGACTACTCCTCGATGAATATATATCAACTAGGCCGCCTCCGACTTGATATATTATTTAGTTTGATCTACCCGATAAATATCACCGCCGCTCCGACGACCGATATTATTCAGCTTCGACTACCCTCCGATATTTAATGTTTACTACCCTCCGAACCATTTTCTAGACTTATACCACACTAACTCCTATAGTCCTAGGGATGTCTCAAACAAGATAATGCACGCATTACGCTTAATTCCAAAACAAATTTAATCATATGCAAATATATATAACATCAATATACCCGAATAAAATTAAATCACACAAACACGTTAGGTAATTATCATCTCAAAACATCAAATTCAGTTCTGCTTCGGGCTAATATAAAAAACACAAGCAATTCGATTCGAATTACTTAATCAAACACATATTTTCCTAAAATACATTTTGGGTCACTATTCCTGGGGAACAAGAAACCCCAGTATTACTGCCCCGACACTCAAATAATCCCATGCTCATATTTCAACCCGCATTTCACAACCTCCACTACCGCCTCAACCGCAACCAATACATGATTCAAACCACAAAACACCATTTTCGTATTCACACGTACATGGAGTGCCTACTGGTCGCTCCATCTGCTCAAAAATCAGACACTCGGGTCCCATGTTTCAGACTCCATCCAATGTACCCCCAATGGCCTCAATCGACTAAACATTCGAAAACACTAAAACCCGAATAAATCAGCAGTGAGAAATCTCACCTCAAGGAGTTCTAAACTCCCTAAACTTAATTCACGCCGTGAAATTCTTCCGCGTTGAAGATTTCTCCTCCTTCTCATTCCGTTCGCGACCTACCGACTTCACAGATTTTTGCAGGCGAGCGCCCTTCTCTCTCTAAACCTCCATTTTACCTGCCCACTGCAAGTCCTCCTCCCATTTCACGTTTTTTCGCTTCATTTCTCTGTCGAGAAGAACACTGTAGCCAATTTTTGTTTATTATCCAACGACAATTTAATTAATTCTACTACGTCCTTTCCTTTCCTAGCTTTAACATTCTGACTATTTCATTCATTCATTTTCATCATTTATCTACTCATACCACTTACTGGTGACATGAAGACACGTTATACGCGGGCTTACGTATCAAAACCGATTTACTATGACCAAACGTGATGCTCGAAAAACGTGCCTTCCAATTCGACTGTCTTTCAAAGAAATCACAAATTTTACGTGCTAGCTAGATTTCGCGAGACGATTCCAACGGTAACTGCTTCATTATCTCGAGATCTATAGAATTAATTACGACTTTAACCGTAATTATAATTTTGTAATCAAAATTACAATTTTGTTCCTTATCTCGTAAATTGGAATTTCTGGGTCTTACATAGATAGTGAAATGCATGGGTATGGAGAAATTCAAGCTATACTACATCGCTTCTTGGATAAATCCAAAGATTCAACTCACAAATGTTGTAATCTTTCAAGAAATGCAACCTGCTTTGTAATAATTATCCCCATCCCTAAGCTTAATTCCCTTCATACCTTTTAGAATTAAGTAGTTGTTTATTTGGTGAGATTTTTAGGATTAGTTTTAAATCGCTTGTTTCAATTAAATTGATTTTATTCGACATCCTACTTGGTCGCCTAAATAGTGAAGAGCCCTTGTAACTGGTGATCAAATCTCCAATTAGAGAGAACCTCCAACTCTCGCTGGTGACGATATCCTAATTCTAGAGTCCACTTTACTGTATGACCCGCACTTATGAAAGGGGCCGAAAGGTTGGTAATACTTTCATTTCAGTTTTCGAAGATAATTCTACTTTTGTTTCAAATCGGGCTTTTGAGATTTATAACATTCAATTCCTCGTGACCATATTTTCACATATACATTAAATTGGTCACCACTAACAGCCATGCCACACGGATTAGATAATAGTCCTTGGGTATTAACGCTTTAAATTTGTATATGTTATTTGGTCATTACAGTTTTGGTGCCGTTGTTTGGGATTGTATAATAGTCCTTCGGTAATAACGCTTTAAATTTGTATATGTTATTTTGGTCACTAACAGAGAGCGTGGAGAGAATTTTATTTTTATTTTTTTTCTTTTCTTTGTTTCTTTTTTAGATCGATGAAAATCGGAGTGTAGGTTTTCGTCGGGGCTGAAGGCAAAGTTGATCTACGTGACTAGAGCTACACGTGGACACCAAAATCTTGGAGTTTCAATAAACCTACCTATATGAAGGAATTTTCCTACTTGTGTTATTTCATCCTAAAGGCTATTTAATGGGTTTGAATTGGCTTAGAGGTTTCAATGGTGGAAAGGTCAGAAATTTCAGTCCTCAAATTTTGAACTCAGTGTAGGAATTTAGGAATTTTTCGGGACTATTTCGATACCCAGTCAATTTTGGGACTGCTGGACAGTTTCGGCCGAATTTTCTAGGATTGTTTTGCATACCATGACACTTTCTGAATTATTTAGTCAAATTCCGGACCGTGCTGAGCTTTGCCTTGCTCCGGACCATGTCTTCGAAGTTTTATGGTGGTTTCAGATCACAATATTCTAGCGATAAACCGTGAAGGGACCAAGAGGTGCCTGCTTATACTTTTCGTCCGAGATTCGGGGCTCATTTTGTGTGTTATTATTAGGAAAATGAATAACGTGAATAGTAACATGAATAGCTATTAATTTAAATTATTTTTTTGTGTGAAAATGTGTAAGGGTCGAGCGATTCAAAATGAATTGCTCAGGTTTGCACCAGCCCATGTGGAGCTTAATTTCAAAGGTGAATTGACATGCACTGCATAACATGCTTTAAGGTGGATTTAATCTACGTTAATATATATGCACGCTAATATATTAGCAATGAATGTGTTGAATCGACATCACGACTCCATACGCACCTGCAGAACTCAGAAATTAAAAGGTAGCATACTAGATCGACACCGTGTTAGGTGCTCTGATGGTGTATCGGAGTACATTTGCCAGGGATCAACACCGCGCAGGTGCTGATTAAATGGGCTTGATTAATAAGACAACGTCCAAATGAGCCGCAAGGGCTAAGAAAATGGAAATGGCTTATCAGATTTCATAATTCAGTGGCACCTTAGAACAATAGAAGTGTGAGCAGCATGAGGTGGTTTCTCGAGAGAATTGTCTCTGGAGGGTCAATTTCAACAATATTATTTATCTGGGAGTGTGTCCACTACAACATCTAGGTCATCTACATAATATCAATCGGTCATCCTGCCTAATCGATATACACTGAGAGTTGTCCATAATAACTGATCTAATCCGCCCAATCGATATACATCTAGGTTGTCCATAAAATAGATTATCGGAGTGTGTCCACTATTTATATCGGAGGGTTGTCCACAGTTAAAAATAAATAACTTTGTTTGGAAATGGTTTTCATTATGCCAAAATGCATGTTTGAGGGAGTCAGTGAGAACTCGAGTACGTATGGTGTATGAAAGAGACTTGGTAGATCATTCGAAAAGTTATGTTGCCTCAAAGAAGACACACGATCATGTTTATCACATGTGACTTCGGTTGTGTGTGATAGAGTCGGAATTGATCAGATTTGTTGCCCATTGACACTAAGACGTAAACGGAGCCTACGAGGCTCGAGCATCAGGTCATTGGTAATACCAAAGGATAGCTGTCGCGCTTGGTGTATGTGATGTGAGACGAAATATGGAGTGACTCAGATATGGTTTACTCAATGACATATCGAAATGACTGAGTTTCATGAGCTCTCTAGATGGGGCATGGTGAGTCGAGTCTCATTCATGACATGTATATCTGCAGGTATTAGCGCGATGTCAGACTCGATGTGTGTTTGATTATGCCGGTCATTGCAGCGACTTAAAGCGAGTAGCCCTCAGATGACATCACTCGCCATTCACTCCCGTCATGACCCTTCAGTGTGTCAAAAGATTTATCAATTCGCATCGTAATCGCACATATGAAGAAAGCCGGATTAAGGATTTAATATATATTTTGTAAATATACGTTGTATTTATTCAGAGTAAGATCAATGAATTTAAACCTATGGACAGGGAGACTTTATAGTCATGTGTTTATACGTTTGAAAGTATGGATAAACGGGTCACAATGTGGCCATTTTTATTCCTACACCTACACAACAGATAATATCGAATATGCTAAGCATGTAATCAGACAGTTGT
This sequence comes from Tetrastigma voinierianum, assembly GCA_016808115.1. Taxonomy (NCBI): domain Eukaryota; kingdom Viridiplantae; phylum Streptophyta; class Magnoliopsida; order Vitales; family Vitaceae; genus Tetrastigma; species Tetrastigma voinierianum. Next base: position 255,756 of record JAEQBH010001754.1, read on the forward strand.
ATTTCTCAAGGTGGCCTCAGACAGCGAGACTCGCCTCTCGATTTTCGTTAAACTCGGTCCCAAAAGGCACAAGATTAAGGTAGTACCTGCCATCAACATCCACGAAAGATTCCGCGGCTGACATCACAACTGGACCCCCGGATAGGGTGTCACATTGATGTTTATAGTTGTGGGAATTCGAGACTAAATTCTTTAAGGGAGAAATCTAAACCCCGAAAAATTCTAAATTTAAAAGTGGTAAATGGTCATTTTGGTAAAATTCAAAATTTTTCTTAGATCTCGTGATGACTAAACGATTCACCATTGGAATCGTCTCTATTTAAATCTTAGCTACCACGTCGAATTTTGTCGAATTCTCAGACAAATTCGACTCTACGCTTTTCGAGACTTCATTATTTTAACATACAGAAAATCCACAGAAGAGACATGATGTGACAAAAGTCACCTACTATAATGCATCTACGATTACACGTCGCATTGAACGAGAGGATGAGATTTAATCTTGACTTAGACAAGTTCATTGTCAAAAATCCAAACTATGATGATGATTTTTGGAATCAATGAGAAGTTAAACAGTATAAGACAAATATAAATAGTTTTCTTTCTCCATCTTAACACAAAAATCTACAAATTGGCCGGATTTTATTTGGGGAGCGACTTCTCTCTGCATTTCCTGCATTCTAATACTTCCTGCCTCCCTTTCAGCCAAGAAGTAAAGTCTCACTGGCGAGTACAAGCACAAAGTGACACCAATCTTATGGATTCCTCGACAACTCCAAGAGGTGGAAAATTCTTCCTACTGCGGTTATTTTGCACTCTAACCACACGCTTAGTTTATATAAATTGCAATTTTTGGCCAAAACTTAATTTTTCTGCATCTGACGAGGAAACGGATTTCACCCATTGAATCGTCTCGCGAATCTAGCTACCACGTCGACCTCACGAATCTGTACTGGCCATCTCACGCTTCGAGGCACGGCCTGACGACACATAGTGCCATCGCCACATGGCACCTCAAGAGAGCCATTAATTAGATAAGTGAATTGCTCACAATTAGCCATGCTGTGGAAATAATCCCATGGCTGCCAATGAAGCCATACATGTGATAATACGCCATAAAGAAATTACGAAATAAAAGAAAAGCATTGAAAAGCTGAGAGCCACATGTTTGGTTTCGAGGAAAGGGAGAAATTTCCCTTATTTTGCCCATACGATAATGATTCAAAAAAGAGAGAGAAAAGTCAAAGAGAGTTGGAGATAATGGGAGAAATGAAGAGAAAGAAGATAGAAATGAGAAAAGAAAGAAAAGCAAATTGAAATGAATAAGAGGTTAATAAACAAAAGTTAAAGCGGAAACGTAGTGGGAGGAAGAAAGAAAGATGCAGTGAGGCTCGATCTCATTTTCAGTCTCTTCCTTCTCTCTAGATTATAGGCCATCCGACCGCCGATTCCAAGAGGCAAGGAGAGAAATTGTTCCTCACTCGCAGCACTACACGCGCCGCCATTGCAGCCGACAAACCGGAAAGGCAGTTTTTCCATCGCTACTAAGGGTCATGTAATGACGATTTCGCTGGCGCCTGACGTCGCGCGCTTCGCTCAAAGACTTGCATCGACCGACAAATCCCGAATGGTTTGGATACCACGGACCTGACTAGGTGCGCCAGGTTATCGCTGCCGGAGAATAAATGCCGTACGATTTCATGCAGCTCCATGGATCGCTGATTTCGCCTTAGCCCATGTGAGCTAAGTTTGGCGTTATTGTTATAAATCAATAAATACGAATTAATGCTGACTTAAGTTTGTTAATATAATACGCGATATATTAAAGATGCTACATGTCACAGTACAACAGACGCAGACTTTAAAGTGAAAGAAATCGTTATAAATTCCACCACGCATCGCTTCACCCCGTCGGGAATATATTTTTCGCAAGATCAAGACGATCGGGATTGACGTGATCTCAGACCTTTAGAGGCTTAAGAAACCGCCAAGCATGACCTATTCTTGTATTTCAGAAATTTCACGTACCATTTTTCGATAAATCAGACAACAATCAGAATGAATCATATTTCAGATAAAATTTATACGCTAATGGATGTGAAGTGGCCCTACTCGCCATATTTACACACGTAGACAAGGTCATGACGGAGAGACACGCAGATTCGGCCGACGTGGTAGTCAACTGACCGGTTTCTCGGCGCCACATTTTTAGATAAGAAGTCGCATACAGTGACATTCTCGGCGCCGATTATCCGTGGACTCTGGCCCCAAACATTTCAACCGAGCGAAAATCTCTATCAGGTATCGGAACAGTTGCCAACCCAAGGTTTCACTGCTATGATTTTTGTGAATTTTTATGTTGTCGTTGATTCAAAATAAATCGCTGATTTATAAAATTCAGCCCATTTTAACTAATTTTAATAAGTTATCGATCGGCAGAATCAATACGAATTATGTGAATTAATCATATAATATACGCATGTAAATATATTAGCATGAATGGTCAAATTTGGGAGAATTAATATGTTAATGTACGTAATTAAATGTGTTAACATGATGTGGAATTTATATAAAATATACTGTGTGTAAGCCATTGGAATGACTGTAATACCAATGAGCTAATTTTGATGTTATCAGATGTGAATTAAATAACACGCAAGACGTGACAGAAATTTCCTCATAATATATGTAAATGATATATTGACACGTTATGGGTTTCGAGAAATCTAAGATAACGCATTTAATATACAAGACCGTAACCCAAGAAATTATATGTGGCGCATGACATGAAAGAAATAAAATGATGTTTTCTCGTCGCTTAATACGACGCTGGGGAGTTTACTATGACTGGTGACACGGATCGTATGCATACATTCAAGAAATCACGTGATTGGCTGGAAGCCATGACGCCGGATCATCAGACGCAAGACTTGCGCGGCAGCAGAACCCACGAGGCATTTTCACCACCTTATCGTCACCATGTCGAGGATCATTATTTCGTGTACAATCGCTTCGGTAAGACGACGCCTTGCAGGCGCGTGGCTTTTGTAAGAAAGCCGGTTGCATTATGTTTTTGGTATCTGACTGGTAGGAACATGTATTAAACTCCTTAAATTTGGAGAGGATGCTTTGGCTACAAAGATTAATTACTCTCGAACTATCGCAGAAATAATACTTAATTTCGGTAAAGACACGACGGGCCCAAGATAACGACCGATGTGAACCTAGCGCCAGAAATATCGACAGCGCGTTGCCATGACGGCATGCGCCAGATTTCAGTGAGAGCCCCGCACAGCGAGATTCTCACTCGATGCCATGAATGATATCTGCTACCCGACATCCATTTAATATTCCGCGGCTGACGGCCATTTAACTGAATTTGATTCGTAAAAGGTCACATAAACTTATTGGAATTAACTTTCATTTTAATAGTCAATGAAGACGATGAAAGGGAAATAAATTTCAGGGCCACATTCCATGTGTCTAGTCATCTATAGTCACAATCATCTCTCATATTCCATCTTTTTCACTTTCTCTATCAAGCATCGCACCATTGCTTCCAATTTACTCCAAGATCGATAATGAAAGCGTTTCATTTTCAGACTCCTAGATTTGAAAAAGTGGCTCCACAACAACAATAATGTTAATATTGGGGATTCGTGTAAAGGATGTCCAAGATTTTTGTATTTTGGTTATTGAAAATAATAAATAAGAAAAAATATTTAAAAATATTTTTCTATTAAAATCTATAAAATTAAATATATATATATATATATATATATATATATATATATATATATATATATATATATATATATATATATATATATATATATATATATATATGAATTATATTGATTCAAGAGGTAATCTTAAATTCCACTCCCATTGAAACTTAAGAAAATCGTAATTTCGATTGGTTACAAAAATCAGACTGTTAAAAATCGTAATTAATTCTCAGATCTCGATCACAAAACTAGATTTTATCGCTTCTAATCGTCTTCAAGAAAATCTACCAAGATGTAAATTTCTCAGAAATTCCAGAGATAATCATGTTTTGGGTCTTAGTAAAGCGATTTTAAATCTGTGAAAGTCGCGTATAACACGTACTCATGTCTGTAAAGTGGCTGTGAGTAGAGAATGATGAAAATGGAAGAAGCTAGGGATAGTGCTAGAATGTGGCAGGAAAAAAGAAGGGCGTAAGCGTCGTTTGAGAAATTTGATTAAATGAAGAAAAGGCCAAAATAAGGAACAGTGGCCGTCTTCTCCAACTTAAGAAAAGGAAAAACGTGAATTGAACGAGGAGGTGGTCCAGTAGCCATTTTTTTTAGATTTCCTTTAGAGAGAAACTCTGCAAAATACAATCAGTCGGCGATGCTGGGACCAAAGAAGGAGAAGCTATACCTGCGGAGAGAACCCAGTGGTCTCGGTTGGGAAGTTTGTGACGGCTCGCCGAGGTAGAAGTTTTACCACTGGGTTTTCTGTTTATTTAAGTGTTTTTCGATGTTTATTCGATTGGGTATGAGCGCGAGGGCGTTGATCGGTCAACGTGGGACCGAATTGTGGAATTTTAAATTCTTGGTCAGTCGTGGCTATTAAGGGAGCGGTTGGGGTGTTTATATGATGATTTATGTAATTAATCGTCTTTGATGTGAAAGAAGAGGTCGGGGAATGTGCGAGTGGTGCGGGTTATTAAGTGAGCAGATAATTCCTGTGATTTTGGGAATAATGCTTAAGGGTTTAGCTATTAAAAACGTGATTACCAAAATAATTTTTGTGAATTAATATGTTTAGTCGAATAATTAGTAGAATTCTTTGTGTTTGATCGTTAAGCGAGTGAAATTTAATTTTGATATATGAATTAATTAATTTCACGTAGCGTGATTGTGTAGTTAAATTTTGTAAATATATCGTGTTTATATATTAACCTGTGAATTAATTGTATTGGGTGTGTCACAAATGCGTTAAATCTTATTTAGGCAGCGCAGAATTTATAGGAGTGAGTCATGAGATGAGTCTAGAAACGGTTGGTTGTAAAGATATTAATTTATCGGAGGATAGAGTGACAAAATAATATCGATCGTCGGGCGGCGTTGATATTCATCGGAGGGTGAATCCTGAACAAATGTCTCCGATCGTCGGATGGCCGATTGATATTCATGGTAATCCCATAAACGAATAATATCCCGATCGTCCGGGCGGCGATTGATATATACGCGCTCGGAGGGTTGTCGCAAACTAACAATATAATTCTCATACGAGGAAGCAGGCGAGTGTGAGAGAAGTCGATGTGGCTCGGGATCACGAGTTAGTCGTGTAGGCGTTCGAGTAGGATCGTCATTCTTGAATGTATGTTATTTTGGAGCATTCTTGGCTGCGCTTAGGTGATGGCGCCAGGCGATTCCGCTCACGAGCGATGGCTACTTTGTCGGGGATATTATTTTGAGTACGAGGAGGTGCGAGGGACAGCTCGTCACAAGGATTGAGGAATTTAGAAGAAAGTCAGGTTGTAGGCTTTGGTTGATGATATATACATGTATTGAAATGCCTAATTTTAATATATGTATTGTATAAAGTGAAAATATTGTAAGCTAACATGCTTATTTGGTATATAGTTGGATTCATAGTTAGTATGTATTATGAGTATCGTTTGTGAGCCCAAGTGGGCGGTATTACTCATGTGATTGGATATATTGGATATGTGGATATATTCTTGTTTGGGATAGGTAAATGTTTTGTATTTAGGTAGAGCTCCGTCTGAGGAGACTGCCAGGTTACCGTGAAATGTCGGGTCGTGGCGTTCGCGAGAAGTGAGCTTCCGCGGGTTGGCGAGGTGGTCGACGGACAGCTGGGATCGGGCGTCACGGCTTGGTATCGAGCCTAGATATCACGGTCACGCAGGGCTTGAGGGATTTGGGCTTAGGCCATAGTGCGAGGTGTAGCACATCACCATTTAGATGTGGTTCGATGTTGGGTTTAGGTAGGAGTGCGGAAGGCGCGGAAGAAAATTAGAACAACGCATGTGTTGATTGTGATCATGTGATTGTGTGATTGATATTTTATAACATGTGTGATCATGTGGTTGTTGATGAATGAATTGTGTGTATTTGTGTTGAATGATTAGGTCAACGTAATTAGCATAGATGTGTTAGAAAATGGTGGAGTTTTACTATGTGTAAAACTGGAAGAGAAAATAAATGAACTAAATTTTAATAAATTTAGTTAGTTTATTGGATAATGAAATCAAATTCTAATAAATTTGAGGTTGAACACTAGGGTTAGTGTTGTATAAAGGCTTTGAGGAAGTGGTGGTTTAGAATTAAATGAAAAATTTAAGGTTTACAATGTAAGCTGGAAAAGAAGTAAAGAAAAAAAATTTATAAAAATTTATTTGGTTATGAGGAAAAAATAAATTTCTAAAAGTTTTACAAGTTGTATTTATTGAAAGAATGAGGGTAAAAAATAAATTTTTATAAATTTATTTGAGTATTATGGAAAATGAAAAAAAAAAATAGGTGTATATTTTTTTTTTGTGATTTTTTTAAACTCTTGGAAATAAGCGAAACAAATGAAAAAAAAATTGGAAAAAAAAATTTATTAAATTAAATAAAATTAGACAAAATTTTCGAAAAAAATAAAATTTTCAAAAAATGAAATTTTTGTTGAAATAAAAATGTTTTAAATGCACATAATTGATTGTCTTGCATTACTTATGCATCTGAGGACAATGTCTAGCGATTTATGTGTATGATTAGTGTCTTGGGCGTGTTTATCGCTAGAGATGCGAATTGAAATTGAGCGTCTTGAACTGAGGCGTGATGATGGGTGAAGTAGACGGGGCGTAGGGCGTCCACGGGGGCGCTGGTCGGGGCACCACAGGTGTTTGATCGACGAGGCTTTGCGAAATTTGTAAAGTATTCTGTTTCTTGTCACCTTGGTGATATAAGCGGGTAGGCGGGAAGATCCTAGTAACCTCCAGGTTTAGGGCGTATCATCGCCAGGCGTTCCACGGGAGAGATCCAGGAGTGGTGGTAGACCATTGGTTCATGCGGTCGAGAAGCTAGAGGCTATGGAAATTCGCCGGCGCGACCGGGATGGACTAGGCTGCGTTCGGCTAGAGGTGAGAGCCCGGTGGAGGAGCCTTTGTATGTAGTTCTCTACCCAGGGATTAGGGCGAGAATAGGGTGATATGTCGAGGTTGCGGGCTGGAGATCTCGGGGACTCTACTCCACGGTGGTGGACACCGAGGATCATGCATGTCGAGTTCGATGTCATCCTGAGGATGGATTGGGTGGCGACTTACGGGGTGGTGATTGTGGCGTGGGAAGTTCTGCTTTACACGGGACGGTACTACGTGTGGTATTTCGGGAGACCGAAGCATGATGTTTGTCAGTTGATGCTCATGAGTCCAGTGTCGAGGGCCAAGTTGGCGGGTTAGTACTTGAGCCGCAGAGGATGAGGAGAAACCAGACCGTCTACTGCTCCAGTATTAGTAGTATCTGAGTATGTGGATATTTTCGGATATTACAGATTCTGCTCACGCGGAGGGTAGTAGACTTTGGTATCGAGTTACACCTTTGGTACTTAACACATCTCTGTACTCACATAGGATGCTTGCCGGTGGTGCGAGGAACTTCCGAGTCATTCTGAATTTCTTGGACAAGGGTTTATTAGACCGGAGCACTTCACCGTGGGGCGCTCGGTTCGTTTGCGAAGAAGAGACCAAAGACCAGCCGTACGTGATTAAACGAGTTGAACAAGGTTACGGTCGAAATCGGTACCCATTGCGGGGATTGTGATTTGTTTGATCGATTGAGAGGGCGCGAGTCCTACTCCAGAGATAGACCACCATGCTGATTTACCGTCGGTGAGAGTTAGGGATCTGAATATCCACCCCCAGAGCGGTGTTTTAGGGCGCGTTATGGGCACGAGTTTCACGGTGATGCCGCCCGGATTGGCAGATACTCGGCTGACATTCGCGGATCTCATGCATAGGATATTCAGCCATTTAGATCAGTTTGTGTGATCCGTGGATAGCGTCTTGATCTACTCGATCGAGTGGGGCGTAGTATCGGTGCAGGATCGTTTTACGATTGTTGAGAGACCGTGTTTGTCGCAGAGTTCGATGGTGCGAGTTATGAAAAACTGCGAGTGAGATTTTTGGGACACGTGGTGTCGACGCTCGGGAAGTGTCGGTCGACCAGGAAGATCGGCGAGGGGATGAGTTGGGAGGCCGAAGTGGAGTCTTGAATACATAGTTTCTTGGGATTGTTTTGGGTATTAAGGAGATTCATTGAGATTTCTCGGGATAGCGACACCTATGACTAGGTTGACCCCGGAAGGAGGTCAAGTTTGATTGGGATGACCAATGAGAGGAGGCATTCCAGGAGTTGAAGATGAGACTTACTTCAGCTCCTATCTTGATAGTCCCAGGACCGGACAGTCTGATATGTTGTGATGCCGAGGCTGGGATGGGATGTGTTTTGATGCGATCCAAAGAGGGTAGTAGGCATGGTTCTCGTCGGTTGAAGAATCACGGCGAAATTACCCACTTTACGACATGGGTTGGCGGCCGTAGTCGCCGCCTTGAAGATTTGGCGCGAATTGCCCATATGGCGAGGAGTTCGAGGTGTCTTCGGTGGCAAAGTCGAAGTATATTTTCACGGCGGGACCTGACATGAGACCGGATGGATGGAGTTCCTAGAGGATTCTGACTTCACTTTGCATTAAGTCTGGTAAAGGCGAATGTAGTGGCTGATGCACTCGATCGGAGTCACCGAGAGCGTTAGGTAGTATAGCTTCTCGGGAGTGGTGGATGCTCGGGGCGTAAGGACGGTTTGGGGCTGATGCGTGACAGAGACTTAGAGGTACCTTGGGGGTTGAGTGGCTGGTGCGGTAAGCGGTGATTGAGTCGATGTCGGGCGAGATAGTGTCCGTCGAGGGACGATCTGATCAGTGCGGGTGTGGTGGACCCGTTCCACATATGGTAGTCTTAGATATAGGGGCGGGTAGTGGTTACAGATTTGACCGATTTGAGAGAGGAGATTCTCGGGGAGTTTCCTTTACTCGATTCCCTCACACCGTGCATCAGAGTAGCGCAGTGTATCGGGATATGTCGCGAGTGCGTTGAAGTGGGATGAAGAGACACGTAGAGACTTTGTTCGGCGATGTCTCGCGTGTATCGACGGAGTTAAGGTTGGCCAGCGGCAGAAGCCCAGGCGGGAGGCCTAACGTGCGTGGAGGAGCCAGGCGGTAGAGTGGGAAGCACGTCACGATGGACTTTGTGACCCACTTTGCCACGGACACGAGCGAGAGGCATGGCGGTATGGGTAAGGTGGACTGACTCACCCCAAGTGACGCATTTCTAGCCGTGCGGATGACCTTCTGTGGAGACCTAGGTTGTACATTCGAGATGGTCATTCGTAGGCGTATATGAGTATCCATAGTGTCGGATAGGGACTGAGATTCTGACACTTTGGAAGAGTTTCAAAGTTGTAGGCACAGCGGTGACCGATGATGCAGCTTTCATGCCAGGCAATATGGTCGATCCCGAGAGATTTATCACAGTATTAGAAGGGGCGTCGCTTCTGAAGCATGCGTCACGGATCATAAAGAACAATTTGGGAGGAACGCATTTGCCCATAGTGGAATTCGCCTACAACAGCGGTTATCGGCGAGGTATCACGGTCTTGCCGTATGAGGCGTTATGGGAGACCATGTAGGTCGCCATTATGTTGGACCGGTGGGAGAGGATTCAGTCAGCGGTGCGATTTGGTTAGAGACACCTCAGAAAGTGAGCGATGCGACGGCGTCTTCTCCGCGACTTTCCGGAGCCGGTAGAAAAATTTATCTGGATGTCTGACGTCGACGTAGAGTTGAGTTGGGGGATCAGCGTCTTGCCAAGGTGATCTGCAGAGGGAGTGGTCGGGTTCGCGACGTGGAAAATTTATCGCCCAGGAGTTCATTTGGGCCTTTCGAGATACTCGAGAGGGTAGGCACCGTTGTGTACCGGTTAGCGTTACCGCCCAGCATGTCAGGTGTCCACGAGGTATTTCACGTCTCCATGCTCCGGAAGTATACTCCAGATCCAGCTCATGTGGTGGATTAGGGACAGATCGAGGTTGACACGGATGGGACCTTTGAGGGACCAGTGTGCATTGTTGATAGACGTGATCAGGTTTTGCGACGCAAAACCGTGAGGCTAGTGTTGGTACTATGGAGGCACTATGGAGTGGAGGTGTCCACGTGGGAGCGCGAGGGCAGCGATGCGAGTACACCTGTCCGCTTGCTTGTTTAGGGATGAAGGTCGTAGTTTAGTCGTTCCCAACGTTTAAATGGCCCGATTCGTGCGTGATAGAGTGCGCGTTGCATATGCATGTGAGTGATTGTGATTGTCAGAATTCCGGACGAAATTCAGCTAAGAGGGAGAATGTAAGACCAGAAATTCGATTTACGGAAAAATGTGAATCGTAATTCGATTCTGAATTGTAATTTCGATTCTGAAAATTGTAATTTCGGTTAAAAATCAGTAATTAATTCTCTAGATCTCGGATGACAAAGCGGATTTCGCGTTAGGTGTCTAGCAATCCCAATGTGCGTAAAATTCGTAAAATTCGAGATAGTTGGAATTCTGGCGTTTTCGGCGTCGTGTTTAGGGCGTAAAGCGATTTTATCACAGCTGAGAAAGTCGCATATAACAGCATCTTCGTAATGCTTGTAAGTGGCGTGGTAAGAAATGAAATGAAATGAAAATGGACCAGTAGGGATAATCTTAGGAATGTCAGCCCCAGGAAAAGAAAGAGGGCGTAAGCGTCGTTTGAAATTTGAGTTAAATGAAGAAAAGAAGTACGAAATAAGAACCGATGGCCAGTCTTCTCTGACTTAAGAAAAGGAAAACGTGAATTGAAGGAGGAGGTGTGGTCCCGGAATTAATGGAATTTTTTGAGATTTTATTTTGGGAAAACTTCTCTCTGAAATACGCGATCAGATAGTCGGCGGTGCGGAATGAGAAAAAGGAGAAGCTGGCTACATGCGGAGAGAACCGCGTGAATGCGAGATTTAAGGAGTTTTGACAAAGCTCGCCCGAGTGAAAGTTCTCCTCTTGGGTTTTCTGAGCTTTATTTAAGTGTTTTGATGTTCGGTTGAGTATGAGCGCGAGGGGCGTTTGATCGATCAGCTTGTGGGACAGATTGTGGAATTTTTTTTAGAAATTCTTGGACAGTCCGTGGCTGTTGGGGACTGATTTGGGGGTGTTTATATGATGATTTATGTATTAAATCATGCTTTGATGTGAAAGAAGCGGGAATGGCGTGGTCTGGAGTTGTTAAGTGAGCGGAGTAATTTAATGATTTTTCGGAATAATGCTTAAGAGGTTACTATTACAGTGTTCTGAAATAATTTTGTGAATTAATATGTTTGGTCGAATAATTAGTAAATTCTTCGTGTTTGATCGTTAAATGAAGTATTTAATTTTGATGTATGAATTAATTAATTTACGTAATGTGATTGTGTAGAATTAAATTTTTGTAAATATATCGTGTTTATATATTTCACGCGTGGGTGAAGCGTATTGGAATTGGCGTAATCGTGTATCTTGTTTAGGCTGTACTGGGAGTATAGGAGTGAGTCGTAGATAGTCCCCAGAAAGCGGTTGGAGGTTGTAAAGTATTAGTATCGGAGGTAGTCGAAGCCAAAATAATATCGATCGTCGGGCGACGTGTCCGTCGGAGGGTAGTCACCAAACAAATATGCTCCAATCGTCGGGCGGCGTGATATTCGTGAAGATAGTCGCTTATGAAATAATATGTCGTCGTCAGACGGCGGTGTGTCGTAGGAAAGAGTAGTCACTTGAAGCAAATAATATATCGTCGTCGGAGCGGCGGTGTCTCTCTGCGTCGGAGTTGTCATAGTAACAAGCGTAGTGCATACGAGGCTTAGAGTGTGAAGTCGATGGTTCGGGATGCGAGTTGAAATTCGTGAGCGTTAGTAGGATCGTCGTTTCTTTGAATGTATGTTTATTTTGGAACGTTAACGGCTGCGAGCAGGTGGAGAGTGGCGACAGAGCGATTCACTCTTGACGTCATTTCAGCCTTGTCGAGGATATTATTTCTGGTCGGGAGCGTGCGGGGGACGGCCGTCACAGAGTTGATGGCCCCAGAAAATAGGGTTGTGAACTTTGGTTGATGATATATCACGTGTATTGAAATCACCAAATTTTTAATATATGTATTGTATAAGTGAAAATATTGTAGCTCTTGCTTATTTAATTATATAGTTGGATTCATGGTTAGTATGTATTATGAGTATCGTTTGTGGCGTGACGTGTCCTGTGTGATTGGATATATTGGATATATTGGATATGTGCGGCTGTTTGAGACAGGTATATCATGTTTTGTATTTGGTAGAAACAAAATCCTGAAAGAGGCTGCCGCGATTTCGTGAAATGTCGGTCGCGACGTTCACGAGTGTTCCATGAGTTGGTGGTAACGGGCCTGAGGATCGAGGCATCACAGATTCTTAACTTTATTATTATGTTTGAATGAATTAAATGATAATAACAATAAAATAAAAGAAAATGATTTTGAAATGAAATCCCATATATGAATTAACCATATCGTTAAATCATAATGAAATCTCAAATATAAACTTGTTGAATTAATCCCATTTTTATAGTCAATGAAGACAATGAAAAGGAAATAAATTTCGAGGCCACATTCCATGTGTCTACTTTCTATCTATAGGTCACATCATCTCTCATATCTCCATCTTTTTCTACTTTCTTCATTGCTAATGCACTAGTTGTTCCAACTTACTGACATTGACATTGATAATGAAAGCCCTTTTCAGACCTCCAGGATAGAAAGGAGCTCTAGCAACAATAATATTAATATTAGAGTTCGTGTAAAGGATATCCAAGATTTTGGTATTTTTGGTTATTGAAAAGTAATAAAAGAAAAAATATTTAAAAATATTTTCATTAAAATCTTACAAAAATTATATATATATATATATATATATATATATATATATATATATATAATGAGGAGTTGATTCTTCTTTATTAATATGTGAATGATTAAATAAATGTAACAATAAAAAAGAAAGAAAATGATTCTGAAATGAAATCCCAGATAGGGAATGAACCATATCGTTGAATCATAATGAAATCTCCAACATAAACTTGTTGAATTAATCCCATTTTATAGTCAATGAAGACAATGAAAAGGATATAAATTTCGAGGCCACATTTCATGTGTCTACTTTCTATCTATAGGTCACATCATCTCTCATATCTCCGTCTTTTTCTACTTTCTTCATTGCTAATGCACTAGTTGTTCCAACTTACTGACATTGATAATGAAAGCCCTTTTCAGACCTCCAGATGAAAGGGCTCCACAACAACAATAATGTTAATATTGGGGATTCGTGTAAAGGATGTCTAAAATTTTGGTATTTTTGGTTATTGAAAAATAATAAAAAAGAAAAAATATTTAAAAATATTTTTATTAAAAAATCTTACAAAATTAAATATATATATATATATATATATATATATATATATATATATATATATATATATATATATATATATATATATATATATATATAATGAGTTGATTCTTCTTTATTATGTTTGAATGAATTAAACATTGAATTAATCCCCATTTTAATAGTCAATGAAGACGATGAAAGGGAAATAAATTTCAGGGCCACATTTCATGTGTCTACTTTCTATCTATAGGTCACATCATCTCTCATATCTCCATCTTTTTCTACTTTCTTCATTGCTAATGCACCAGTTATTTCCACTTATTGGCATTGATAATGAAAGCCCTTTCGAACCTCTAGATGAAGGGCTCCACAACAACAATAATGTTAATATTGAGGATTTGTGTAAAAGGATGTCAAGATTTTGTATTTTTGGTTAAAATATTTAAAAATATTTTCATTAAAATCTTACAAAATTATATATATATATATATATATATATATATATATATATATATATCTATATATATATATATAATGAGTTTATTCTTCTTTATTATTATGTTTGAATGAATTAAATGATAATAACAATAAAATAAAAGAAAATGATTCTGAAATGAAATCCCAGATAGGAATGAACCATATCGTTGAATCATAATGAAATCTCAAATATAAACTTGTTGAATTAATCCCATTTTTATAGTCAATGAAGACAATGAAAAGGAAATAAATTTCGAGGCCACATTCCATGTGTCTACTTTCTATCTATAGGTCACATCATCTCTCATATCTCCGTCTTTTTCTACTTGCTTCATTGCCAATGCACTAGTTGTTTCCACTTATTGGCATTCATAATGAAAGCCATTTTCAGACCTATAAATGAAAGGGCTCCACAACACTTAATAATGTATGTGAGGATTCGTGCCAAAGAGGGGATATCCAAGATTTTGGTAATTTTGGTTATTCAAAATAATAAAAAAGAAAAAATATTTAAAAATATTTTCATTAAAAAATCTTACAAAATTATATATATATATATATATATATATATATATATATATATATATATATATATATATATATATATTTGACAGTATTTTATTTCTTGACTCAAATCTAATCATTTCCCATACCTTTAACACTTTAACCATTGAGCCAGATCTGATTGGTAAATTACTTAAAATATTATATTTTTATTATGAGGTTATTCTTCTTTTTTATTTATGTTTGAATGAATTAATGTAATAACAATAAAATAAAATAAAATGATTATGAAATGAAATCCCAGATAGGAATAGACCTTGATTGAATCTGTGAAATCCCAAATATGAACTTGTTGAATTAATCCCCCATTTTTTATAATAGTCAATAGAGGCGATGAAAAGGAAATAAATTTCAGGCCCAATTATATGTCTCTTTCTATCTATAGGTCACATCATCTCTCATATCTCCGTCTTTTCTTTCTTCATTGCCAATGCACCAGTTGTTTTCACTTTGCGGTAGTAATAAGCCCTATTCAGACCTCCACATGGGCTCCACAACAACAATAATTTTTAATGTTGAGGATTCGTGTAAGGATGTCAAGATTTTGGTATTTTTATTTATTGAAAAATAATAAATAAGAAAAAATATTTAATATTTTCCATTAAAAATGCTACAAAATTAAATAAATAATTATATATATATATATATATATATATATATATATATATATATATATATATATATATATAATGAGGTTGATTCTTCTTTATTATGTTTGAATGAATTAAATGATAATAACAATAAAAAGAAAAGAAAATGATTCTGAAGTAATCCATATATGAATGAACCATATCGTTGAATCATAATGAAATCCCAAATATAAACTTGTTGAATTAATCCTCATTTTTATAGTCAATGAAGAAAATAAATTTCGAGGCCACATTCCATGTGTCTACTTTCCATCTATAGGTCACATCATCTTTCATATCTCCTTCTTTTTCTACTTTCTTCATTGCCAATGCACCAGCTATTTCCACTTACTGGCATTGATAATGAAAGCCCTTTTCAAACCTCTAGATGAAAGGGCTCCACAACAACAATAATGTTAATATTGGGGATTCGTGTAAAGGATGTCCAAGATTTGGTATTTTTTGTTATTGAAAAATAATAAAAAAGAAAAATATTTAAAAATATTTTTCATTAAAATCTTACAAAATTATATATATATATATATATATATATATATATATTGACTTCAACCAACATTCTGATAATACAGTATTTATTTCTACAGACTCAAATCTAATCATTTTCCCACACCTTTAACATTTTAACCATTGAGCCAGATTTGGTTGGCAAATTACTTAAAATATTATATTTTTTATTATGAGGTTGATTCTTCTTTATTATTATGTTTGACTGAATCAAATGATAATAACAATAAAATAAAATAAAATAATACTGAAATGAAATCCCATATAGGAATGAACCATATGGTTGAATCATAATGAAATCCCAAATATAAACTTGTTGAATTAATCCCAATTTTTAAGGCATGTATAATAAATTATAGCCAAGTAATTTTATAGTCAATGAAGACGATGAAAGGGAAATAAATTTCGGGGCCACATTTCTCGAATTTTGTGTCTACTTTATGTAAAACCTAGGAAAAGTGCAATTTTTGGAATAATGGTAGCTTGGTAATTTTCGTCATGGTATAGGTTGAAAGCACTGAAATTTTGAATCTCGAATGATGAAGCAGGTGTAGTTGGAATCGTCTTGTGATGTCTTAAATTTCTGTGATCGAATTTCGTTGGATTAGGGAGCCGGTCGAGTGTATTTCGGTAGCGGTGTCGGATGGCGTATGGGTGGTCTTGGCGTGGCGTGGCCAGTGTGGATCTTGACTGAAAATCTTAGAGGAGGACCTTTGTGCGTGAGGCGAGTGTGATGTAGCATTCTGGCCTGGTGTATGTCCCAGTGTGACCAGCGTAGGCGCGTGGAAAATGGAATCGAATGTAAGGAAAGTGAGGAAGTTTCCTCTTTTTGGGATTAAATAGCTTATGAGAAAATAAAGGAAAGGAGAAAAAAAAAAAAGAAATGAGAAAAAAAAAAAGGAAGAAAGGAAAGAAAGGAGAGGGAAAGCAAGGAGGAGGGAGGAAAAAATCCGTCAGGTAAGGAGGAGAAAGGGGAAAGTAAGGAGTAACAAAAGCTTCTCGGTGTTTCGACGGTCGAGGGAGATGGATTGGTCAGATAATTAAAGAGTTGATGCTTGTAGGAGGCTACGGTAGGTCATAAGCAAGGGTAGGGTTTTTCTCTCTGTTGGCTCATCTTAATCTGGGGTAGTAAATGGCCAGGTGTGGTTATTTTAACCATGAGGCCAAGTTTTGAGGACGTTGGGGCCCCATTTTTCGGGGCTTTGTTTCGAGGCGAAGTTGAGGGCTTGTATGGCTATTATAGCCGTTAATGACAGTCTTAAAATTTGTTAAAAAAAAAAAATAAATAAAGCAAGTGAAATTTACGTGCTAAGTCGAATTATTTGAGAATAGGGTATGGCCGGTTATGGTCGGGAATGGCTAGTTTGTGTGGTATTTTTGTGTTATTCTTGAAAATTTTATAACATCTTGAATGTTTATAAATATGTTGATATATTTGTGTTATATATATATTAAGCGTGAATTAATGTAAATTATATGTTTTTCGATATAATTATGTCAGTAGTGCGTAAAGCGCGAGTTATAAATTGTTGTGTAGTGTTCATTATCATGCTCTTGTGAGATAAGATGCGATGTGGCATTTTGCATTGCTTATGGGGCGGAAGCATCGCGTTTCGTGGGTATGAGTGCGTTGTTGGTAAATCGTCACTACGTTTGGTGTTTGATTGGAGTGGGCTCGATCAAATGGGACAGCGTCATCGAGTCATCTGATTGCGTGAAACCGAAAATATGTAATCGAGTGTCACTCGGCGAAGGGATAGATCCGCCGCCGGGTGAAAAACGCCAATTATGGTGACGTAGTCGACGTGATGAAAGGCCATAAAAGTGTCGGGTTTGCGAGCGTGATGAGGAACGCGAAAAAATTATTCTACAAAAAAAAATCGTAGTTTTGAATATAAAATGGTCATTGTGATTTATCATCGAAAATCTTTGGTTTATATGAAATGAAATTGATTTTAGTAGTCGTTCGGATCTCATCGAATGAGCGGTTTCGCATGGCGTAAGCGTGGCGTGAAGTCGGTGAGGACTGGGACATAGGGCGTGATGAGTGCCATCCGTTTAAATGCGTATGAATTAAATGTAGAATTTGACACACCAGCCTCTTGGCCGGGTGTGCCGACATTTTTCTGAAATGCGTCGTTCGCCAGTATTGAGAAGTCTACGTGAAGCGGCGTGTATACTGAAAGCTCTATAAAATTTTCTTTTTCTAACGCGTGATTTGGCCGTCACCGGTATGCTTATTTAAGTATAAGACATGTTCCAAATCCGGTTAACCTGATTGCACTTTGAAACACGGCCCAGTGGCGTTCTTTGAAAGAGCCTCGGGCTCGACACGTTTCAGCTAGCTAATTTATTAATACGTCACATGTCTTTCAGTTATCTGAGTGAAGTGTTCGCACAAATATTATTAATAATAGCGATGCAAAAGTCGGGAGAATCTTATCTTTCCGTGTCAGTCATGTCACGGGAAAATAGTTTTAAAAAAGCAGGAAAATAATGAAATTTAAACGAGAACAGTGAGTGTATCTTTATAAAATGTTTGCTTTTTGAAAATCTCAAAGCGTAAAACTCTCTTTTCTGAAGATATTTAAGGAAGCGCTTCAGCACAACTACTCTTTGCTTTGCTTTAAAAGTTTATATATATCTCTTATTTTAAAAGTTTATAAAAATTTTCATAAACACGAGCACGAACCGGCCGCGTCTTTTAAAATAAAAAGCGGGAGCACAGGCTCAATAGTTTTGTTTAAAATAAAAGCGGGGCTTGGGAACCCGGCAGTTTACTGTTTAAAATAGCAGGGGCACAGGGAACAGCCCAAACTGTTTTAAAATAAAAGCGGACGACTCAACCGTTCTTTAAAATACCTGGGAGCACAGGCTGCCGTCTGTGGGTAGTTGTTTTATTGTATAAGCGTCTTTATAAATGGCTATTGCATTTGGAGACACTTTTCTTTAGCACATTGTTGCCCTAGTGAACACGGGAGCACAGGTGTCGACCGTCTTGGGTGGGTTGGACTGGGTTCGCATCACCCCTGGGTGGAAGAGCCTTGGCTCAGTTACTAGGTAAATATGGTGGAAGATTGGCGCAGGTGCCAGTCGCGCGTAATTTAGTTAGCAGATTCTTTTCATATCTTCAGATGCGTCTTGGTCTCCTTTAGAAATGCCATGATGCATGAACTAAGTTTGCCAGGCCAGGCCCGAATCTAATCGTAAGATGATATCTCAATATAATGTAGTCTTGGCGTGCGAATCTGCCTCGACCGGTATGCTTGCTTAGGCCAAGAGTTTTCGTTGGCGCATTTTGAAAATATTTTTGCTTGCTTGAAACATGGTTTAATAATTCAGCCCATTGTTTAACTTTAAATATAGTTTAATAATTCAAAACCGTTTCAACTGCTTTAACTAGCTTCATTGCTTTAACTTTTCAAATATGGTTTTACAATCGAAACCATTAAATCTGGAGTGTAAAAACAGTTTATAATAATAATATTTCATGTTTGAAAAAATAGGTTTAAACCATTTTCGCTTTTTGCTTACTAAACTTGAGCACAAGCTCATAACTTTCCGTAGCTTTCTTGCTTCTACGCTCAAGCGAGATAAAGGCGAAAACATTAATCGCCTGCGTAATCATATAAACTTGACGTACTTCATAACACTTAGTCACACTCAATGAATATCGTCGAGCGAAGATGCAGCTACGTTTTAAATCAGTTCACGTCTTAACAGGCATATAGCGAGTATTTTATTAAGGTTCCTATACTAACGATTATGCAATTCGGGCTTAATTATACAGTATAAGAATATGACGTTTTGGACCAACAATGAGTACGAGATACCGCTCTCGTTGATTACCCGGTACCATACACATTACCATGTGGTGGTACGGTACCATAACATCGGTATTGGTACCAATTGGGTTACGTTGGGTGAAGTGCTTGGTACCACCTTGTTTTAAGCTCTTGGAAGTCTCATGGTAGTTTTCTTGGAATTGCTTCTTTTGCTACTTTGGTACCATTTTCTTCATCCCTGACTTATAAGATTTATATCTGTCAAGCTGACATGATGCATTTCAAACCGACCTTGGCAGCGGGTGGTGGTTTGGAACTTCATATAAACCAGCCCGCAGGTGAAAATCGAGGCTGACTAAGGTCTACCAATTCCTACAATACCATATAATTTTGATGGATTAATGTTTGATGCTTTACCAGCGAGGTTTTACTTGCACAAAACTTAGTGCAGTTGGATAGTCTCTCAAAAACCGCAGAACAGGAGCTTGACTAATATAATGGAAAATTAATCTAAAACCATAGACATCAAATACAACGTCACAAAGATATAACATCACGCTGTTTTGCCAACACCCACTTTTCTCCCGATCCATTGATTAGCGAGTCCGAGAGCCATCGGGATCTTTCACGATACCACTAAGCTGTGTGACTCGGCATAGGATGTCAAGTGAGAATTATTGCTTTTTACTCGTACTTATAACCTTTACACTTCATAATCAATAATGTTAAGCAAATTAACTTGTATTTACATTACATGTGTGGTCTAAAAATATACTCTGGCTTCCAAATATGGAAATATTTAACATTTTAATATTCGTTAGTTTCTGAAATTTAAGCCTCTAAAAATAGACACAAGGTCTTCCAGTAGGCACCTATTGATGTGTGGCGGCTTTTGTATTTCTTAATGTGGATTGTCTGTCCTCTGGTTTCCTCTTAAGTACCTGGATTGAACACAGTGCTAGCTTTACGCTTAGTGGGAATATGACTTCTAATAAGAGTCACCACACTTTTATACAAATGCATATAACACATATAGCAGTCACAGGATTAGCATCGTTTCTCGTATATATCTTGCTCGTAACCCGGTTCTTTATATCATCTTGGATCTTTTCATGTAATCTTGTACTTTTTCTTAACGTGCTATGGCGGCATACTATCAAATCGCGTAAGCGGTCTTTATCTTATATTCTCTTCATTTCCTTTGCATATACTTGTCATTTCTTTTTTTATGTTCATGTGCATAAACCTTAGGAGTGGATACGGGAATACTATAATCCATGAGGACCGAAGGTGCTATATTTCTTGTATGAAGCAGTGATCCGAGGCAGTGGCGACGTATATTATACCGAAGGTATCATCCTTTAATAGGGGCGGTGACACATTCCATGAGGGCCGGGCGTGGTGACCCTTTCGGGGCCGCTGATCAAGCGGGATCATGTCGTTGACAGCGTAGAATATAAGCGATATCTGCGAGACTTATTCTCCCTAATAAGGCATGCCCATCTATCCCTCTACCAGTTCTAGCGAGACAATCAATATATATTTTATGTTCGGTATATATCTCTATTCGAATAATTATTGTCATTCGGTAATCATATGAGATATATATATATATTTCTAATCGATTATTCATATCTTTCACATTTTTCATCTTCATTATGTCATAAATAAGCTATCTTTGTATATGTATGAGCTGTTATGAATTCATGGCGTTCGTAATACAAATAACTAGCAGGTTACTGTACTTGCTACTGACACGTGTTTTCTGGAACTAATATGAGTTTAATCTTATCAGCTGTCTGTTGCTTGAATTCTTGACTCAATGAAACTCCACCAGAGTCCAAGGCACCCAAATCGGGAGTTCAAACAGAAGGAGTCGACCTTAGAAGTTGGAGGTCATGTGATCGTGATCTTGACGACTATTCCACAAGATCGGCGAAGCTGCACTGAGTGACGTACTCATTTAACCTTTCGGTCACGACATCTGTGTTACTCCTCCAGGCATGGATGGATTTGACTCAATGGGCTTTCCATAGAGTCGAGAACACCCCAAATCGGAGTTCAAACGAAGGAGATGACCTTAGAAGTTGGGGAGGTCATGCGCGATCCCGATCTTGACGAGGCGGCCCCAGTTGACAATTTCTTTGGAAGCTCTACTCCATGATAAATTGAGAGCTCTATCGGGATGACCCCAGAGCTCTTCGGGACGAATGCCTTTGTTGACCTCGCTGCGAGGTTGAAATTCTGTGAGCCTCTGTTGCATGAGTCTCTTGACCTCTGTTTGCATGAGTGTCTTGACCTCTGTTTGTGGGAGTCTAGCGACCTCTGCTTTGCATGAGGTCTGTGACCTCTGGCTGAACGACACTCGTCGGCACAGCGACCGTATTTGGCGACCCGCATTGGGGCGACCCGCTGTTCAGCTGGCGACCTTGTTTGGCGACCCGCTGTTGGGCGATTGCTTGTTGGGCGACCCGCATTCGGCGACCCCTTGTTTGGCGACACGATGGGCGACCCGCTGTTGGGCGACCCTTTGTTCATGGCGACCCGCCGTTTGGCATTGTTACGGGCGACCACTCCACCCATTTGGCCCATTCAGAAGTAAAAAAAGACCATAACGGTCTACAGGTCTAATTAAAATTCAAAAGCCTATCATCGAGTTTATTGATGTGGCTTTGTTTACGAAGACTTTACTGCCAAATTCTCTTTATTTCTGGTTCAAAAACTCGTTCTAAAGTCCGGTATGGTCGACCGAATTGTGACGACCCCCTAGGATTCGCTGGATGACCTCGGTAAAAAAGGGATCTAACTGAATTTTACGGGGTCCAAATCAGCAGATAATAAAACTGTCTGATTCATTGATGTGGCTGCAATTTAATAGAAGGACTTTATTCGAATTCCTGTATTTCTGACCAGTAGTGGATTTCTGAAGATCCGGTCTGCGCATCATGATCAGCAATAGGGAATTTTAAGTTCAACACCAGCTAGACCCTTCTCAAACCCATATTTAGGAGCCTTAAAGCTCTTCTTAACTCAAGCTTCTAAGAAAGGTTTAGGGTTCCTAAACCCAAACCATACACACAAGATAGAGGGTTCTTAACGTAACATCTAAACTTTATAGTCAAAAACTAGACTTCCATACTCCCATAGTTTACATACATATTCAGCAGTTCATGCTTTTCTATACCAAATCATGAGTTCCATACCACTTTAAACTGTATCCATTTTTATCACTCAAATTCCATACTCAAATTTATGAAATTCCATACACATGATCTTCTTCTTGCTATCTTCTTACTATTCTATATTCTCTCTGTCGTATTTTGCTCTCTTTCTTAAGACCAAATAAGATATTTCTTTTGGTCTCTTATCATATTGATCTTATCCTCTTTTTATTTTACTTTGGTCCTCCAACCCTTATAATATTTGCAAATCAGACATAATATTTTTACAATAACCTCAAATCTTCTTTTTATTATTTGCATTTTAACTTACATACATATTCCTACTTTATTTTTATCTTTTATTTGTCCGAATAAATATACCTTTACGTTTATTATACCCAAAACAGCATTATAAATGTGGAATTTATATTTGGGATCCTAGCTCCTTAAAAGAATTTAGATCCTCGAAATTCATGCTGACTCGAAGAGTTGCGGATCTTTGTGCTCTCATAGTTGCTTAGAAACAGATGAGGCTTTCTTCTACCATGGTGTTGCGGAGAGACTCACTAATGGTACTTGTTTGTTTGCTTGGCTGTTTTCACTCTCGAGCTTGAGAATGGTCTTTGGCTCACTCATCATATGACAAATCTTCTTGTACTTGTATTTCTTGCACCTTTGGTAGTATGTGCGACTCTTCAATGGCGTGTCTCAAAACATCGACACATAAGGAAACACATCGTGTAATTAGCCTTCATGAAGTGTAATCGATAATATAAGGCCAATCGTTCCAAAATCTCCCTTATGGCCACTAAGACATGGACTGAAACACCTTTGACCAAACCTAAGAATTTTCCTCCATGGTGATACCTTTGAAGACCTTGTCTCCTTTATATTCAATATCTCTCCTCTTTAGGTTGGCATCTGATTTTATCACCA
Organism: Tetrastigma voinierianum; assembly: GCA_016808115.1. Taxonomy (NCBI): domain Eukaryota; kingdom Viridiplantae; phylum Streptophyta; class Magnoliopsida; order Vitales; family Vitaceae; genus Tetrastigma; species Tetrastigma voinierianum. The sequence goes on from JAEQBH010001754.1 coordinate 279,324, forward strand.
TCATGTGGCAGCCTTCTGGCAACTCTGCCCAGAATAACTGTACTTTCTCTTATGTATCTTTTTATGTACGGGCCTACCAGTTTTTGCTCATTCAATTACATTCAACACACAGAGTTCTACATTTTAGACCATACAAAGCTTCATATGGTACCATACGATGGCAATGAGAAAACTATTATTCAGGCAAATTCCATCAATGGAATATACGTCGACTAAATTCCGTGACACAACAGAAACATATCTTGAGCACACAAGATCAAATCTCTCTCGTGCCATACGTTTGGATGGAGATACCGTACTAAAATTGACTTAGTGCTTAAGTGTATGGTAAACTTCGAGAACGCCAGCGTAAATCTCGGATCTCTATCGCGAGCTAATAGAACGGCACACACCATGCAATCACGCACAATCTCATCCACATATAACAAACTAATTGATCCATAGAATAGTCAATCTGGCGGTATAAAATGGGCCGACTTTGTGAATATCTACAATCACCCAAACGAGAGTCATGTTTTTGTTGTGTGTGAGGGGCAGACACAAAATCCCATCGTAATCATTATCCACCTTTATTGAGGAGTGGAGGATTTAACAAACTGTTGGCACTTGGTGTTGACTTTTGACTTGGCGAAACCGTCAACATAGACACATATTGAGTCCGCATCTTCCGACCTTTCCACACCAATAAAGCGTTTCTGATCTGGTACATCTTATTCCCTCCCGGGATGCTAGTAGCCGCATTATGAGCCTCAAATAACTTTTTCTTTAGCTCTTTATCATCGGCACACATAATCTGATACGGAAATAAACTTCCAGCTTCTTTCTCTAAAACTGGTCTTGTCACCCGTCTCTATATATAATTTTGTAATCTTCATCATTTTTACTGGCATCTATAATCATTTGCTTTAAAAGCGGGTTTGCGCTTCTAATTGAGCTAACATAGCTCCATCATCTCCTAGTCTCGATCTTTATCTTGCATGGTGACATTGCTACCAATCTTTCGGCAAAGCATCGGCTGCTATATTAACCTTTCACTCACGAGTTGGTAATCTGTGAATCTGCAGTCATAAATCCTTTAATAACTTCTAAACACCTCCATTTATCTCAAATTTAACTCTTTTACGAGTTAGCAAGTACTTGAGACTCTTATGATCGGTGTAAATTCTACACTTTTCCCCGTATAAGTGAGTGTGCTTATATTTTCAAAGCATTACCTACCATGACTAACTCTAGGTCATGGTGGATAATTTTTTCATGTGGCTTCAAGCGTACACGGGCTTTCAGCCGCTGCACACATCTTGCATTAATAAGCATCCCGAACCAATGCATGAAGCATCGCTGTACAAGGTATACTCTTTTTTCGGAGTAATTGCCGTCATCTTGGTGCTTCAGCTTGACATTTATACTCAAGCTGTTCAAAACTATTCGACATTTGTGCATCGTATCAAAACTTTATTCAACTCATGAGTAACTTGGTGAGCGGAAGCTATGAGAGAAAAGCCTCACAAATCTTCTATAATAACCGGCCAAGCCAGAGAAACTTTACCTCAGTTACATTTTTGAGGTGATTTCCAATTCTAACGCTTCAATCTTATTTGGGATCAACTCTTACCCTCGGCGAGACACAATATGAACAGGAATGAGACTTTTTCTTTTGGCCCAAAATACATTGCTGTTTCAGCATATAACTTCTTTTCTCTTAATCTCTAGAATTATTATAAAGTCTTTGTTCATGTTCTGTGCATCATAGAATACACTAGGATAATAAATAATAAAAACCACAACAAATTGATCACATAAGGTGAACACCCTATTCTATCAAATCCATAGATACATGGTGCATTAGTGACAAATGGCATGACCAAAGCTCATATGTGACCATATCGGACCTAATCACGATGCCGGCCACTCTCGCTTCTTTACCCTCGGCCCAGTAATACAGTGCGGTCTATCTTGAAGACACCGCTCCTTTCAACTGATCAAAGGAATCTTCAATTCTACCCGGCAATAGGTACTTGTTTTTCTTTGTCACCTTATTAATGCCGATAATCGATGCACATCCGTAGAGTGCCATCTTTCTTTTCACAAATAAAGCAATTTTGAGGACACACCTTTAGGTCGGATAAATCCTTTATCTAAAAGTTCTTCACCCGATTGACTCTTTAACTCTCTTTCGGCTCAGATTTGGGTGACCATACATCTGTGCCCTTGACATAGGGACATTCTGGTACAATTTCTATGGCTGAGATACCTCTCTCTCATGTAAGACATACACAGTAACTCTTAGGGAATACATGCGGAAATTCACTTACTACGAGATCTTTCTACATTGACTTGTGACCTCTCTTGGGTCGGTAATGGAGGAGAATGTGTCAAAGCGAATGTGTAAAAATCCAACTGCTCCTGAAATTCCTCTAGCTTGCATGAAGTGGAGATGACATTAGGAACATACATGATCCAATGCCTTGTACTATTACGCCGATTTGGTCGAGCATTTCAACGTACAGATCTTTTGTCACACGATCACGATAGCTGGTGCGAACAAGCCAATCCATTCTAGAATCAAGTCAAACTCGAATGGCAAAGAGTTATCAAATAGTAAAAGAAACTCTACAGTTTGTATAACAATGGGGCAATTTCTGTATATGCTATTCACACGCGTTGTGCCCATAGTTGGTACATGCATGTCATGTACTAGTTTCTCTTCTTTGGTACTTTGTCAAATACGCGCCAGCACACATATGAATGGTAGATCGGGATCAATCAATGCATGCATCTCTATATCATACTCAAAAAATATACGACTATAACTTCCCAGGGTATTCTGCAGTCCTCACGAGCAGCCTTCATAGCATGCTCTGCATCGCGTCTTCTTTGTCAGCACCGGAGCGATCTCTTGTTTCCGACACTATGCCTCTCGTCTCTATGCTGAGATGGGCCACTAGGCCTACACGATCACGAGTCGGAGTGGTGCCGGATCTTCCTCTGCCACTTCCTTGTTGGCTTCTATTATCCTAATAAAGGGACAGCGTAGCCTTAAATGCCAAGGCTTCAAAAACACCCTCTGTCAATATCCTTGCAAACTCCCAGTACTTTTATGCAGTGGAGGCATTCAGGAATTTCTCACAATCGGCCCAAACACCTACTGTACACCATGTTACATTGTGGGACATGCATTCTCACCCTGAAATGAACGCTATATTACGATTGGAAATTTGAGATTCATCTAGCTCTCTTTTTCAGAGGAGGGATGGCTCTCTAAAACTATTCTTTTGAAATCTTTCTTTGTTGCTGTTTCTAGTCTCTCTATACTTTCTGTTCTGACTTGAGCGGCTGCATTGAAAATCCACTGCTTTGGAAGAAGTCATAGGTGCCAGTATTGCCTTAGTGGAATCATGGTCATCCTCAAATTGCCTACCCGAAATGCCTCGGTGAGGGACAGTCAGTGCATATTTACTAAGATGGCTAAATTCTTTTCATATTCGACCCCTTAGATAAGCTCCTTTAGGAATTTAGGAGCTGTTTCCACTTGGCATCCCTATACATCTCGTTAACATACTTTGTCACAGTGCCCGGACAAGAATTCCCATGTCGGGGACTTGAATCAGCAAGGACTCACCCAAGTATGGTTTCACCAATCTTACTCAATGGTGAGGCGCATGATGCTCTGATCGGAGGGACATCTATTTATCTTCCACATCTCTATCTGGCTTTTCTAGCCGGAGTGCTTTCTCGGCTCTTCCAATACTCGACCCATGGGTCTGCTCCATGTCTTTAACTCTTGTGTCTATTAGACTTTGGAGAAGTCAATCTTATCAAAACGAGCCATGTCTTGCGATATTCTCGGCTTAAGGCTTCCGTGGAGTTCATTAGGTACATTACTTTGCAGAGTTCGATGATAACCACTTGTTCCATTGGGTTGACACTCTCGTGACTTCCGGGGCGATCATATACAAAACGCAAGGACATCCATCGATTTACATTTACTAAACAAGGCTTCTATTATTTTATATACTCCATTTCCAGGAGTACTTCAGGCTTTCAGAGCGCCTAAACCTGGCTTTCTGATACCTTAAGCGTAACACCCCTTTCTCGTCCAGGCACAGTTGTGGTCCGAACCAAATCGAATCTTTCGATACATTAAGCTGGCAGCCCAACTGGCGTGAGATTATCTTGATGGTCTCTTTTATCATACTTATAACCTTTACACTTGCATGTCAATAATGTTAAACAATTAACCATGTGTTACATTACGTAGCGACGGATTACAAAATATATATACAAGCTCCAAATATGGGAAATGTTCAACATTTACAATAAACATTAGTTTACAAAATTTCCTTGCTAAAATAGACCTAAAGTCTTTCCAGGTGAGCACCTATTGATGTGTGGCCCTTTGTTGCTGTGATGTGGTTGTCTTTGTCTCTGGTTTCCTCTTACACTTTGCAGTTGAACCACGATGCTAAACTGCGCTTAGTGGGAATATGACTTCTATTAAAAGTCACCACACTTTGTACAAATGCGCGTACTTGTCATTTCTCATATATGGTACTTACTATAACCAGCCATTTTATATCATCTTCTGTGATATTTTTCATGTAATCTTGTACTTTTACTTCTTTGTTCTTGTAATCAGATACTATCATCACATAGCAAAGCATGCCTCCCATATTCTCTCTTTCATTTCCTTTCTCAGATATACCTGGTTACTTTATGTTTCATGTCTCTGCATAAACCTTAGGAGGGATGTGAATACTATAATCCATGACCTGGTTATGCTATATTCACTCCGTATGAAACAAAGGATCCATGAAGGCCCGTAGGGCGTCGGTGGCTATTATACCCGAAGGTATCATCACCGTCCGAGACAAAGGACTCATTCCATGAGGGCTCTCGAGGGCGCCAGACCCTTTCGGCCACCCGATCCAAACGGATCTATGTCATCAATTCACATGGGGTCCCGATTCGAATATAACCGATATGTCGCGACTTATTCTTCCTAATAGGCATGCCGATCTATCCCTCTACTGTGCTCCCATGCATAATCAATATGTATTTTATAGCCCAGTGATATCTCATATTCCTGAATAATTAATACCGCCATTCTAGAATCATATGAGATATATATATATACAATCAGTTATTCATATCTTTACATTTTTCATACTTCATTATATTACGATAAATAACTACGCTATTAATCAGATACTTATGAGCTATTTATGAATTCATAATAGTATGCTCATAATACAAATAACTATGGTTACCTGTGTACCGCTCTACTGTTTTCCGCAGTTTTCTGAACCTAAGGAGTTCCACCTTATCAAGCTATCTATTGTTGAATTCTGACTCAATGGGCTTTCCATAGAGTCCAAGAACACCCAAATCGGAGTTCAAACGAAGGAGATATGACCTTCCGTTGGATCGCGCGCAAATACCTTGACGAGTCGACCTGAATTGACTTGAAGGCACTGAAGTGAAGAGCTCATTTTAACACTTTGGTCTGACATCTAATATTCTCCTCAGGCATATGGATGGATTCTTGACTCCAATGGGCTTCGATAGAGTCCAAGAACACCCAAATCGAGTTCAAACGGCGGAGATATGACCTTCCGAAGTTGAGGTCATGCGCAGTCGGCCTTGGACGAGCTGACTAATTGACGAGACCGCTGAAATTTATACGACGAGTTCGAGCTCTACGTGACGTTCGTTTCTTCAGACGAAACCGCCGACCCCATGATGATGTCCGGTTGACCTTCGTTGCATGAGGTCTCGCTGACCTTCGCTGTATGAGTGTGTCGACCTTCGTACGCAGGTCCGCCGACCTTCGCCGCATGAGGTCCGCCGCACCGGACTAATCTCCGCTCACCGACGCACCCTCGCTTTGACGCACTTCGCCGATTCCACCACCGTTGATCGCACCACCGCTCACCGACGCACCCTTTGTTTGATCAATTACCGCGGATCTACCACCGCTGACTACCACCGCTCACCGACAATTTCTTGCGTTTGACGACCGTTGATCTACCACCGCCGGACACTAACGTTTCACCGACGAATTTCTTGTTTGACGAATTCTCGTTGGACGGCACCACTCACCCATTTGATCAAGCTCGTATAAAAAGACCATAGTCGTCTGGCTGTGAGTCCGAATTAAGAAATTCAAAAGCCTATCATCAAGTTCATTGATGTGGCTACAATTTCACAGAAGGACTTACTGCCAAATTCTCTTTATTTCTGGTTCAAAAACTCGTTCTAAGGTCCGGCTAGTCGACCCGAATTGGCAGAACTGACCCCTACCAGATTTAGCTAGACTGACCTCCGTAAAGCATCATAACTCGCTCCATAGAGGTCCAAATCGAGTAATTCAAAGCCTAAACATCAGTTCATTGATGTGGCTAAGCAATTTTGGTAGAAGGACTTACTTCGGTATTCCCTGTATTTCTTGACCCAACAACTGTTCTAAGATCCGGATACTGCATATGACCACACAATAGGGAATTCTCCGGGTCTAACTTGCAACTAGACCCTTCTCAAACCCATATTTAGAGCCTTAAAGCTCTTTCTTTAACTCCAACCCTACAAGAAAGGAGTTTAGAGTTCCTAAACCCAAACCATACACAAGATAGAGGGTTCTTAACCATGTATCTAAACTTTATAGTCCAAAACTAGACTTCCATACTCCCATAGTTTACATACACTTATTCATGGTTCCATACTTTTCTATACCAAATCATAGTTCCATACCACCCAAAACATGTATCCGTACCCATACTCAAATTCCATACTCAAATTTAGTAATTCCATACCTGTGATCTTCTTCTTCTTCTTCTTCTTTTCTTCTCTCTTCTCTCTTGTCCGTATTTGCTTCTTTTCCAAGCACCAAAATAAGATATTTCTTTCTGGGTCTTATCCTTATTTGATCTTATCCTCTTTTATTTTACTTTGGTCCTCCAACCCTTATAATATTTGCAAATCAATTTATAATATTTACAATAGCCTCAAATCTTCTTTTTATTATTTGTAATTTAACTTATGTATTATTCCTACTTTGTTTTTATCTTATTTATTCCTAATAAATATACTTCTTTACGTTTATTATACCCAAAACATGTTATAAAACTGTTAGGGTATAATTTGGGGTGTTACATGTTTGGTCTTCTCCCACTTCTTTTTCCTCTTCTTCCTCCTCTTCCTCTTCTTCAAACGTGGAGCCCTAGCCCAAAGGAGAACAAATGAAATTTTTGTTTGTCTCATCTCCTATTTATAGTCTAATCTTTCCTTTAATTAACATTTGGTCCTCCATCTCTCAAGAATTGCAATTCAACTTTTGTTATTTATGTAATGGCCTCTTCTCTTCTTTGATTATGACCTTCATGTCCCATTTCATCAATTACCACTTTACCCTTGTTCTAATACAAATTCCGGTTTCATAAATTTATGATTTCACCATTTCATCCTGAACAACAACTCCCAAAATATTGCAATGGCACTTGGTGTAATATATGCACTCTTACTAAAGCATTTACTCGTGCATCCTTCCTCTTCGGGACGCATTATGCTGCACTGACATATTCTTCATTGGAATGTTGATGTGTATTATTGTGTGAATATGCAGACAGACGCGCACTTAAAGTGAGTAACCCTTGTAGGAGTTATCCCTACTGGGCATTGCTCACCCCGTCGTAGGAACCCCTTTCACGTGCAGGTTATGTACAGGAGGCTGACCCTTATTCGGGATCGCGGGTGTGAAGAAAGCTGAACTATGGCTTTGAGAAACTTTTTTGTGCAAAAAAAAAAAAAAAAACTAGACTTTACATATAATATTTTGTATATAAGAGAGTTGTAACTCGAACTCTTATGAACTGTTTTGATAAATTTGTATATTTTTCTACAATATATATGCATGAATGGATCCCGGTGAATTAGACGCGTGTGACTTAACTCGCACCCAAGTTAGGAAAGGGTGTCACAACCGAGAACTATAAACTCGTTAACTTATATAATTCTAAACAATTATCTTGAAAATATAAACTTACAAAAATATTTCATACATAATTCATAAAGTGGGTATTTTTATAAAGTGGTCTTGCAAGGCTATATTCTCGAGTCCCATTTACTTGTACTTTAGGTTCACACTGCTCAAAATCTTACCTTTACACTTACAAAATCGATTCAAAACCTAATCGTGATTACCCTACAATCATGGTTGGCCCTCACAGATAATATCACTATCGCCCTTCGTACCTACACGGATAAACACCCGTGCTAAGCTTTATAGCTTAGTGAAAATTCATAAATATGGATGACCACTCTAACGATCGTCATAATAGTTCATAACATTTTATTCATAATACATGTTACTCCTCATACCCTTATAATTAAATTACATATTTCATTTCACATCATTTTCATGTTTCACGTCTTTTATAACATTCTAAAAATTTTATCTCATCTTATGTCATGCCTGCATATTCCAAAGAAGTGGATTCGAGAAAGAACTTTATGTACCCGAAGGTACTATCACTGTACGAGACAGTGATCTATAAACTATACTGTATTGTATGACCCAAACAGAGTCACTGTAATGATCCAAACGGGATCCATGTCATCGACCCAAACGAGGCCACTATGTCGGTAAACTATATGTTGCAGGATTGTTATCCCTATAGGCATGCCTATCTATCCAACTACCCGATCATAAACATGCAATCAGTTTTATTATGTTTTCTTAACAATCTTTTAGGTATCAGAAAAAGATATCTCATATGCATGAATAACTACTGATATCATGTATACTTCTGAGATATTCATTATCAAATAATCTCTTATAAACATTTAACTGTACTTTGCATTTTTTCATATAACAAAATTATACGTGTATTCTCTTTAACTTTCATAACACATGTTATCATAATCAACTTACTATGATGCATTATTTCATATAACAATACATTTATATAACATTTATACACTCGGCCTATAACCAATTTCGTATGAACAAAGCTCGAGGCGCCCCAAGTCCATTTTCGACTATAATTTTGACCCGTAAACAGGATTGTTAGAGAAAATCTTCTTAACTCAATATACCCCAATGTCTTAAGTTTCTTATGGTTCAAAACATCATGTCATTCGACTTTAATTTGGGAGATATGGTCTAAACATTCGAACTCCGCTTCTCTTGACAATTTCCAGGAACATAATTTAGAATTGTGTCCTATATTTGAAAATTTTATAGGAATGATAGAGACATAATTTGACCATAATTTATTCATGAAAGTTGTTTTCCCATATGTCTATTTTGTACAGAAATTTGAATCACCTCTGATTTAATTAGTATAACCTAAGTTATGATTTAAAACAACCGAAATTACTCCAATTCGTGTGTGGACTGCTTCGAGACATTTCAGTGATTTAATTGTTCCCTTACTTTGACGAATTTTCTAGGTCCAATGGGATCCATATTTTGATACACTTATTTTAGAGAGATTTGTTCTCCTAGAAGTTCAGGACGCCCACTCGAGGTGTCCGTTGACAACCCACAACCTCGAATATTCGTGGATGTCAGTTACCCGACACCTTCATGTGAGTAATCGGCAGAGTCTCCTTGTACCTGAGAGCTCCACCCAAGGTACAAAACTGTCCTAACAAGTTTACAATGACCACACAGGGTCCAAATGCGAGTAAAATAATGGTCACTTGAGCCCTTGCATCAATACTCACAAAATAAATATCCCAACCAAATATATATCATGGTTCAAGAGTTTTTACATTACTCTTAATACAAACATATATTAAAATTCTAAAACTCTAATACATGTCATACATAATAATACCAAAGCCACAAGTCGGCTTTCTTCTAACACGCGGTCCTAGTGCGTCACCTTCCCGATCGTCCCTCGTAATCCGAAATGGTGATCCCTCGACAGGTGAGCAGCTCAAGAGATAATTTCCTACCTGGGTTACTCCCACCTAAGTGCATGCATGGCAAAACAAACACATTCAAGCAATTACATGAACCTATCAATAAGTTCATATGACTGATCCCGGTCTCGAAGTCCTTCACCGACCTCCCTCACACATGCCTAAGCCACATGTGAGTAAATAACTCGCTTTCAAAACAAAAGATTTTGCCTTGAAAACACACTACCGAGTTTCCCCGTAAACATTGACAACCTCCCGAGACGACCGTTGATAACCCTCCAAAACAATTCATGGGCCCCTCCGACGTGAATTGTTGGACAATCTCCCAACACAATTCTCCGGAAAATCTTCGTCGAAATTCCTCTCACAAACATTTCATTTTTGTTTCATTTCATGTCATGCACTCACTCCTAATACTCTAGGTGCCCCAAAGGTATATGAAATGCATGGGATTCCAATTCCAACACATTCATGCTAATATATTCACATGCACATATATTAACATAATTAAATCACATAAAACATGTTATGCTAATTCACAATCAATTACACCAAAATTAGCTCACATGGGCTAATTAACAAACACAAGCAATTCATTTTGAATCACTCAACCAAACACATTTTCACATTGAAAATTTCATGAACACTATTCACATGAACAGTGAAATCCTCGGGTTACTGTTCACGATCACACAAATAGGAATTTTCTCCACTCGGTTTTAAAAGATTTTGAGACCGAGTTTACGGCTAAAACAAGCCTCAGAACATTCCTAACCATTTACATGGCTCTGTACCAAAGATTACGCTGCAGGAAAAGATCCCTACCTCTTGGAGTTGTACCAAATCGGTGTCCACGCGTAGCCCTCGCCAAGGTAGAACAGCTTTGCATTTTGCCCGCCGAGAACCAACGGTCCGATCGGCCGGGAATCTAGAGAGAAGGTGCTCTCTCTCTCTAAAAATCACATCTCACACCCACTGCATCACGATTCCAGCCCTCTGCCCCTTTTTGCTCTTTACCATTTGAGAAGACAACTATTCATGTTTGTCTTATTCAATTAACAGTTCAAAAATTCCCATCATGTCCCTTCTTCTAGATTTTTGACACTTGGTGCTATCTAGGCCGTCCATTTCCATCATCTCTCTACTCATGCAACATGTGTCACATGAAAGATACGTAATAGTGTGACTTTGTCACATCAGCGTTCGCCTGTTTTACGGCACCGATACCTCTGCGCTCCTCGAAAAACGCGCAACACCGACCGGGCTCGAAATTTGACGTAAATTCAACGTGGTGAAGCAGGATTTCGCGAGACAATTCCAACGTGTGAAGTCCGCTTCGCTGCTCGAGATCTAGAAAATTTTTGGATTTTACCAATGATTATTTCACATTTTCGTAAAATTTGAATTTTCTCTCGGGTCTTACATTCTCCCTCCTTAAAAGGAATTTTGTCTCAAATTTGCATAACTCATTACGAATCACATGCATATGTAACGGCACTATACCATGCATGTAAACTAGTCATTTAGGTATTAAACGACTAAAACCACGTGACCTCTCATCCCTAAACAACAAGGGGATAGGTGGCCAGATCGTGTCCTCGGCCTCCCACGTTGACTCCTCCACTCTTCACTTGCCACCATAGCACCTCATCGGGTCTCACGGCCTCGCGTCGCAAAACCTGATCCCGGCCATCCACAACGCACACCGTCCCTCCTCGGGCGTCCCATCCATGTCAACCTCAATCTCTCCTCAATCCAATTACATGAGCCGATCTCGGAGCGTACCTCCGAGCATGGAGACGTGAAATACCGTGGACACCTAACATGTCAAGCAAGAATCCAACCTATGACACTACAAGGCCTACCCCCAAGATCTCGAAGAGCCCAATGAACCTCGACGATAGCTTCCCTCGCTTGCCGAACCTGAACACTCCTCTCTTAGGCATCACCTTCAAGAAGACATAATCTCCAACCTCGAACTCTAAGGGTCGACGGGGTCGTACACAAGATGATACCTTCTACCGGCTCAGCCGTGGAGAAGACGCCGCCATCAAGCCTCACCTTTCTGAGCCTCTAATCAGACCGTGACCGTTGATGGAGCTCTCTCCCACTCGGTCCAACATATCTGATCCGCATGGCCTCCCACAATGCCCCATATGGTGTCATCTGTATACTCGCTTGATAACTGTTGTTATATGCGAATTCCACTAAGGGCAAATGCTCTTCCCAACTACCCTTATGATCCAAGACGCATGCTCGCAACATGTCCTCTAACACCTGTATAGTCCTCTCTCACTGACCATCCGTCTGTGGGTGGAAAGATGTACTCATGTCAACAGCCCATAGCCTTGAAACTCCTCCAAAAGTGCGTCAAACCCTGCTCTCTATCCGACACTATGGATACTGGTACTCCATGTAGCCAGACTATCTCTCGAATATACAACCGGCAGAATCTCTCCAATGTGAAGGTCACCCGCCAGGCTAGAAAACATGCCGACTTCGTGAGTCGGTCCACTATCACCCATACCGCATCCAACTAAGTGCATATGTAACCCTACACAATCCCTGCTTGGTGTGTAAACGCTGACCTTCCCAAGGTCATAATCACTGACAATCCAATGGACCGTCAACCTAGTCCATGTCATGAATGACATCCATATACCGAGCCCTTGTCGGCTCAACAACACCCAATGCAATCTCCAAAGGGGTATCCAAATCTCGAGTCACTCCCGACTCCTATCACTCAACTTTAAGTCTATGTGATAACTTGACCGTGTGTTTTCATCTCGACTCACTCCCGACTCCTATCACTCAACTCTAAGTCTACGTGATAACTTAACCATGTGTTTTCATCTCTCAGTACGTAACTTGTCTACTACACCATGAAAGCCTCCTCTTAAGCATTCACATAGAAATTTCCTCGATATCTCCATGGGTCTCTTACACCCAATACGTAAATCTTTGGAGAATCTCCACGGGTCTTTTACACCCACACAGAAATTTCGGATAACTCCACTCGGCTCTCACACCCACACAATTTCTATAACCCACGGTCTCTTACACTCCACACGCACATTTCTGGAGAAATTCCCACGGCCCTTACACTCCACACGTAGATTTCGATTCCACTCGGCCCTTACACCCACGTAAATTTGGGATAGCTCCCCGGGCCTCTTACACCCACACAGAAATTTGGGATATCTCCTCAGGTCTCTTACACCCACACAGAAATTCAGGATATCTCACCGGGTCTCTTACACCCATACAGGACCTTTCGGATACTACCGCGGGTCTCCTTCACCCTAACTCCAGGCTTCTCACCTTAGGGGATTAACGGCCCCCTTCTTGCTTTGCCTAACACACATTAATTACTCTTCATTTCCTGATTTGAACTATGAGTCTTCATTGGACGTAGTCCCAAAGACAAACTCAACCCACACTCACCAAGAGTGGTGAATGACCATACCATGCACCCACACCCGACTCGACGCGATGTTACCGTGCACATGAACGCAATGATGCCATACACTATGGACACCCCAATCCCGGGGGTCCACCATGAGCAGAATCTCGGAGATCTCTAACTCACAATCCCGACCTATCATGTCAACTCTCACCCCACATCTTAGGGAAGAACATCTACATTTGGCTTCTCTAAAGGCCTCAACCTCGGCTTCCAAACCTATCAAGCACAAGATGCATTAATGAACATGATGTATCAGAAAACAAATGCAAAGATATAAAACGTATTCGCATGTCCTACCGATTCGCATGCTCGAAATTTTCAGACCATGAGGCCTCCGGGCCTCCTAAGACACCCTCCTCATATGCCTGTGGATTTAAGGCAATGGTAACATGTCATCTGCCCAGCCTGACCCGAACTCTCGGCATACAAATCCCGTGCTCGACCTTGACCTACGCTCTGGCCCTTCTGGCCCATCTATGCTATCGAAGGTGCTTGTATAGCACCCCGAGACTGAAACTGGTTCCTCTGACCCATACTAGGGTGTGGAGGAATGAATTGTATACTCTCTCGTCGGCGTTTAACCGGGACTGCATCGTCCCAAAATCCCTGGGATCCCTGTCTCTGGGGTGGACAATCCCTCCTCATATGTCCGGGCTGCTGGCAATGGTAGCACACCATCTGCCCATCCTGACTGGCAACCCTAACTCGTCTCACTGATGATTGGGACTGAGGTGTCCCATAACTTTGGGATTCCTGCCTCCGTGGGCAATCTCGTCGAAAGTGTCCAGGCTGTCGGCAGAAATAACACATCATCTACCCTGCCTGACTAAATGTCTCATCCTGGCCTTGGTCCTGATAACCTTGGCCCCGTCTTTGAGGTCCGTGCGAAACAGAAGTCTTATGTTTCTTTCCTTGGTTGGAAGAAGATGAATCTTCCTTCCTCTTAGTACCAACACCCATATCTTGGATGCCTCGTATGTCATCTACTCTCCCCGGGTCAGCTCGCCGCACTAACCTGCGGCAATAGCAAAGAACAGAATCCCTATAGCCTCGAACAAAGGCCCGTCGGTCAAAGCCGATGGTGCATGACTGTAGACCTCGTGGACGATTCTCGTCCTCGCCCTCGACTAACCATCTACACATGTCAAATGACGTTAAAATTCAATGCGGTATCTCTAAGGCATAAACGACCCCAGAGACACTATTCATGCTCTGAAAAATATTTTATACTCTATGTCCATGCATTCATAGGCAATGCCGAGACAATAATTCAATATATTAGTCACCCCAACAAAATTTATTTTTTTTATTTTAAAATTTTTTATTTTTTGAAAAATTTTGTGAACAGTGTTCATGAGCGATGTTTCGGAAATGGTCTGAGTCAATGGTCGAGTGCGCAATGCACTGACCTTGGCCCGACTGCGCGCTACTGCGCGTGTCGCCCAACCTGGCTGCGGCCGGGTGTAGCAGGCTGGCACGGCGTGTCGCGGCGCCGCGCGGTAGGTGTCACCAGCCTCCTGCGCCGTGTCGTGGCGTATTGTTACTGATATCGTGGCGCGATTGCCATGCGTATTGCGACCAGTCACCCTCGACCCGCGACCCACGAATCTTTGTATCGACCTACTGGCCGGCGCCGCGATGTCGCGGTACTGGCCATATCATGGCCAGTGGTGGTGATATCGCGACCCACGGCGCCTGTGTCGTGACACATGGTCGCCCCACAGTCGACCCACCCACAATTTTTGTATCGCGGCCTCCCTTAGCGGGCCGTGTGCGCCTTGGGCGATTACCGCCACGCCGTAGCCTTGAGCCCGGCCGTATCGTAGGCTATATCGTAGCCTCATCCGGCCGTCATTAGCTGTCTCGGGCTGGCTGTCGTGGCCGGGGCCCCACTGCCTTTTCTTTGCCCACCGGGCCCTATGTCCACGACCTCAGTTGTATCGTGACTGTCTGAGCAAATGGCGGTAGCGTCAGTTGCCTTTTGAGCATAATTTTTTCACTGGGTTTTTTTCATTCAGCTCTTGGAAAATCACCCAAATATATATATATATATATATATATATATACTTTATTAATATTATTTTTCATTTTCAGTATGACCAAATAAATTTATTTGTTTATTTTATCCATTTTTTTTCCAGTTTTACACACCGTAAAACCTTAGAAAAAAAATTTTCTTCACATCATTTTTTTTTCATTTAATTCTGGACCATTTTGCCTAAAATTTCTCAAACACCTAAGGTTACATTTTCTCGACCCTAGTGTTCAACGTTTTCTATGCTATTCACCAAGCATACAATTTCAATCACAATTCATATCACATTCACAACAATCACACAATCACATAAAACACAGTGCATGTAGTGTTCTAATCCTGTCCCGTGATTGTCTAGGTAATCACATACCTAAACCTTAACATCGAGCTTTACCATGCTGTGATGTTCTTATACCTCAATGACCATGGCCTAAGCCCAAGTCCCTCAAGCCCTAGGTATTCATATACCTAAGTTCTACACCAGGAGCTCCAGTGTCGTTTACCCTTTATACGATGCAAGGTGTGAAGGTGGGTATCGGGACTAAACTATGGATGCAGGCCCGAGGCTCCACTGGTGTCGTTTACCTAGGCTCGTGCAAGGTTGTGACGCCCCATTCTCGGGGTGTCCGTTGACAACCCGTAACCTTTGGAATATTCGTAGATGTCAGGTTGCAAACTGCAACTCCTTAATCAGCGAGTCTCATTTATGCAGAGCTCCACCAGGGTACAAACACAGTCCCGACAAGTTTACAATGACACAGAGATTAAAATCAAAGTAAAATAATGGCCACTTAGGCTATCAATACTCACAAAATAAATATCCAAACCAAATATATATCATGGTTGAGAGTTTTACATTACTCTTAATACGAACATATATTAAAATTAAGAATTAATACATGTCATACGTAATAATACGAAACTACAAGTAGGATTTCTTAACCGCAGACCTCAGTGAGTCATAGCCTTCTGATCTCTCCTGTACACCTAAAATGGTGATCCCTGACGGGGTGAAGCAAAGCCCGATGAGATAAATTCCTACAGGTTACTCCCCACTAAGTGCACATGCGCAATGAAAACAAACTGTTAATGATTACATGAGCACTTTCGAGATATGCATGGCCAAGTCCAGTGTCTTGAGTCGCCATTCATTTCTCGCATGCCTAAGCCAATATGAGAGTAAAATAATCAGTTTTCAAAACAAAATATTTTGTTCTTGAAAACTTACTCACCGAGTTTCGATGCAAAACATTGGAGCAATACTTGGCCCGAATGCATTGGATATGCTCGGGGAGCAATTCATGGGCCCTCCGGCGTGAATTGTTGGACAATCTCGACACAATTATCCAGAAAATCTTCCGTCGAAATTCCTTACACAAACATTTTCATTTTTGTTTCATTTTATGTCATGCACTCGCTCTATCTTCTGAGGTCTTGGTGCGTATGGAATGCATGATGCCAGATTCGACACATTCATGCTAATATATTCACATGCACATATATTAACATAATTAAATCACATAAAACATGTTATGCAAATTCACAATCAATTACACTAAGATTAGCTCACATGGGCTAATTAACAATCCCGAGCAATTCATTTTGAATCCTTTCGACCAAACACATTTCACAGAAAATTTACATTGAACACTATTCACGTGAACAGTGAAACCCTCGTGTTACTGTTCACGACCACACAAATAGGAATTTTCTCCACTCAGTTCAAAGCTTTTGAGATCGAGTTTACAGCTAAAACAAGCCTCAAAACATTCCTAACCATTTACATGGCTCTTAACCAAAGATTAACGCAAGTAGGAAAAGATCCCTACCTCTTGGAGTTGTCAGAACTCCACCAAATTGGTGTCCACGCGTAGCCCTCGCCGCGTAGAACAGCTTTACTTCTTACTCCGTCGAGAACCAACGGTCCGATCGGCAGGGAATCTAGAGATAAGGTGCTCTCTCTCTCTAAAAATCACATCTCACGCCCATTGCAACACGGTTCCAGCCCTCTACCTCTTTTTGCTCTTTACCATTTGAGAAGACAACTATTCATGTTTGTCTTATTCAATTAACAATTCAAAATTTCCATGTATCCTTCTTTACAGATTTTTGACACTTGACATTATCTGGGCGTCCATTTCATCATCTCTCTACTCATACAGCAATTTTCACATGAGTACATGTAATAGTGACTTTTGTCATCACATGTCTCGAGCCAGTTCTCTGACACGATGCACTCGGTGCCTCGGCATTGAAATTCAACTATCTCGGAATTCGATGAAATTCAACGTGGTAGCTAGATTTCGCGAGAAGATTTCAACGGTGAAGTCCGTTTCATCATCCGAGATCTAAAATTTTTTTGAATTTTTACCGAAATGACCGTTTTGCCCTTTTCGAAGAATTTGAATTTTCGGTTACAAGAAGTTTAGTTTCATAGGAAATTTGAATCGAGCAATTTTGATGAGTGAAACTAGAAGCTTATGGCCTAAATATCAAAAGCTGTTCCAAAACTAAAAGCTGTGTCAGCCAGACAGGAGTCGGCCCAAAACGAGTCTCACTTTGGCCAATTTGGGTCCAAATTTAAATACACTTATTTCATGGATATTTGTTGGGAGTCCCCAGAGATTCAGGATTTTGAATCACTCAATTTGGATGAGTTATGACCAGTCTTGGGAGAAAAAAAATGGGTTTAAAAAAATGAATGACATCTCCCCCTAAAACCTAACATTTCTCTATACAAATATTTCCTCCATTAAGGACCCTGACCTAACCAAACAACCATTCTAAATATCCATACCTTAAATATTTATTCAAACAAGGATTCTACTACACAAAAGAGTGTCATACAAATCCTAACAAGTTCCATACAAAATTTCATACCTTGCTTTTCTCTTCTTCTTCTCTTCTCCTCTTCTCCTCCTCTTCTTCTTCTTCTTCTCTTCTCTTCTCTCTTTCTCTTCACTATACCGGGAAGCACCTAGATTTTCCCCGATTCTAAGACCCGATTGTTGGCCGCATCGATTTTGGGAGTTAAAGCCATGTTTGACCAAAACCCTTTTTGCATTCTTTTCCATTCTTGCATTTAAGTCTTTTATTTCATTCTATATGCAAATATTATATATTTCACTTTATCATATAAACTGTAACATGTCACTTAGGTCCTTAATTGACAAATTACTAATTTATCCTTGGCTTTGTAGTAATTAGGTTTTCTTATTTTATTTTTTTAGCATTATTTTATTCCGAAAAAATATACATTGACTTTTATTATACCCTAAACATGATATAAAAATGTCAGGGTATAATTTGGGAACATTCCTAGCGATATGGTGGTACCGAGATATCGTACGAAAGGTATTCAGCGTTGTGGGTTATCAGCGAGACCCGGTTAGGCGTCACAACAGTATCAAAGCTTAGGTATACGAGTGCCTAGGGCTTGGTGGGCATGGAGTTTAGGACGTTCGGTTATAGTATAGCTTAGGTTATGAATGCTGGGTCTCGATGTACGATGTATTCATGGCTTGATATCAAGTATTCATTGTGCATTCTTGTGAATGTTGTGTGATGATTGTGATACGTAATGTGTGTTATATTATTGTGGATTATATGGATGATAGGTTGTATATAGAAAACGAAGAACACTAGGGTTAGAAAACATAACCTTGGGGGTTCGAAAAATAAATGAGCATGATAGTCCATGAACGAATATTTACTAGTGTTTGACATTATGTATCACTAAGGAAATAAGAAAAAAAAAATCTCATCTTGCTAATTGACATGTGTAGATGGCAAGTAGAGGGCTGAGGACGTAGAATTAGATCCACGGGGCAATAGTCAACCATCACTGTTTTTATAATAGAGGCTTTTATAGAGGCTATAGTAGCTAGTTACCACTATGCCGCAGATTAGTGCAAGCTGAGAGTGGGAAGGGTCGAGTAACCTCGGAGGGTTTAAACACATCATCCCCATTTATGGGAGGGGATCCGACAGTGGTGACCATTGATTCGACAGTTGAAAAGATTTTGGAGCTATGGAAATCTTACCTCGATTCTACGGATCGGACTAGTGGCATTTGGTGAAGGAGGTGAATCCGGGTATGGTGAGATTGGGTCAGGGCTCAGGGAACTTAGAGGCAATGACTTGGGGAGATTTTCGTACGCTCTTCATGAGCAAGTTCTTCCCAGCATCTGCTAGAAATGCCACGTCTTGAGAGTTTCTAGAGTTGAGACAGGGAGCCATGACAATACTGGAATACGTGGCTAAGTTCACTGAATTAGCAAGTTTCGCGGATGATTATGTGGCCACAGATATGGCCAAAGTGAAGAAGTTTAAGAATGGTCTGAAATTGTTCATCCGGGGCAAGAATGTGGGACTTCTCCTACAAGATATGGACTCTATGGTTAGGACAGCTATGGCCATCGAAAGAGAGATTGATGACGTAAAGAGCATCAGGGATGCGGGTGTTAGTGGAAAGAGGAAGGAGAACCAGTTTTCTTCTAGCTCGAGAAAGAAGTAGAGGACTTATGCTCGCGAGGTTTCGGAGACAAAGGCTGGCTCCCGGGACGAGACGGGATCGATCATCCCAGATGGGATGCCCGGGAGCCTCTGCGGCTAGGGCATCGCAAGGCTACGCAGGGCATCATAGGGTGTGTTTCAATGCCACGGCTTGGACACTTTAGACGGATTGCCCTCGCATGGCGGGGATCGAGTTATGGGACACCATAATCCTAGTTATCAATGGGACATGCATAGACGCAGTTTGTTCCTTCCTACCCCACCATGAAAACGTGTCGGTCCAGTGCTACACAAGCACCTACTATTTCACAGACAAACTAGAGAGGCCAGAGTATGGGTCGAGGTCGGGGACAGGGCTCATAGGCCAGGACTTCAGGGACCCAAGGGCGTGTCTACACCTTTACACCACAGACTGAGCCTGCAAATCAATCGGTTATATAGGGTATGTTTATGCTATCTTGCCTTTGGGCAATGATACTGTTTTATTCTAGTGCATCACATTCATTCATTACTGCATCATGTGTGAAAGAATTGGGCTTAGAGGTTGAGACCTTGGAAAAGTGGAACATAAAGGTCCTAGGAACTAGAGTGAGTGTTGATATGATATGTTAGGATTATGAGATGAGAATCTAGGATCCACTCAGCTTTGCTGGACTAAGTGTGGACATGTCGGAGTTTGATCTGCAATCCTCGGGGATGTTGGTTGACAGCACAGAGTCGTGATGTCGTTGATTGCGATCATAGGAGAGTTACTACATACACACAGGACGATGTTTGTGTTATGTTTCAGGGAGATAAGCATGGTGCTTTACCTTATATTGTGTATGATTCCAGATGGCACGGAAAGTTGATGGGGTTAGTGAAAGCCTTGCAGCCTTGGAGGATGAGGTGAGAGCCAATTCGGAGTCTACCTTGGGTGGTTCTGGTCGGGGATGTGTATTTGGGGATGAGCTATCGAGATTACCCCCATAGAGGGATGTAGACTTTATCATCGAGTTACACCTTGGTACGTCACCCATTTCTATGACTCCGCATAGGATGGCGCCGGTTGAGTTGTAGGAAGTCAAGATCCGGATACATGAATTATTGGACAAAGGTTTCATTAGACCGAGCACTTCACCTTGGGGCACGCCGGTTATGTTTGCTAAGAAGAAGGATAAGACCGATGTGCGTGAATAAACCGGAGTTGAGCAGGGTTACGATGAGAGGTGGTATCCGTTCTTGGGGATTGATGATTTATTTGATCGAGTTGAGAGGGCGCGGGTCTACTTCAAGATGGATCTCTTGTGCGATTATCATCAATTGCTTGAGAGTTAGGGAGGCGATATCCCTAAGGCGGCGTTTGGGGGCGTAGTCTGAGCATTTAGTTCTGATGATGCCTTTCGGATAGACAAATGCGCTAGTAAAATTCATAGATCTCATGCATAGGGTGTTCCAGCCCTATTTAGATCAATTTGTGGTAGTCCTCGTTGATGAAATCTTGATCTACTCCAAGACAGAAGAGGAGCATGAGGATCATTTGAGGACTGTTCTCCAAGCCCTCAAATAACATCAGTTATACACCAAGTTCAGTAAGTGCGAGTTTTGGCTTACTAAGGTGAAATTCTTGAGACATGTAGTGTCAACTTCAGGTTTATTAGTGGACCCGGAGAAGGTAGAGGCAGTTATGAGTTGGGAGAGGCTGAAGTCAGTCTTCCAGATACGTAGTTTCTTGGGATTGGCAGGGTACTACCGGAGATTTATTTAGGATTTCTCTGACAGGTTGCACACATGGCTAGATTGTGTGGAAAGAGTCGAGTTTGAGGTGAATGACAGTGTGAGAGGAAGGCATTCGGGAATTAAAGGAGGCTTACTTCGCCTATCTGATAGTCCCAAAAATAGACCCGGATGTACACGGTGTACTACGATGCTTCTGGGACGGGTGGGATGTGTTTGATGCGGTCCCAGGGAGGGGTGGTAGCAGTTCCTAGGCGGTTAAGAACCACGGGTTGAAATACCCACATGACATGGGTTGTGAAGCCATAGTCTTTTCATGAGATTGGCGCCACTATATATAATTGAAACGGTTCGTGTAGACATAAAATTACGATATATCTTTGATGGGACCTCGGCTTATGAGCCGCGCGGATAGATAAGTATCTAAGGGATTATGACTTCACTTGCATTACTATCTGGTAAAGGCAATCTGGTATTGGCACATTAGTTGGAAGTCATAAAGTCACCAGCCAATGTAACCCCAGAATCAGCCGGTCTTTCGAAGTTATGGGACGGAGTTTAGGCTCTGATCTGATGAGCTCGGGAGTGTTTTAGGAGTTTAATGTTTCGCCTTCCTGCTGGCCAGTGATTAGATCCTGGACGCTGACTTACATAGATGCTCGTTCATCAAGGGTGGGTGAAGTCGAGTACAAGTGATGAAGGAATTTGGGCTATTCACGTGATGATAGCCTGAGGTATGGGGCGGAGTTGTGGTTCTCGATTGATAGATCTTAGAGGAGATTCTCGGGGTTCCATTGCTCTGTTTTGATTCAATCAAGTGGCCTGGTGTATCGAGATCTTACGTCATCAATATTGCGGAGTGGGATAAAGAGCATATGGTGAACTTTGTTAATGATGTCTCACGTGTCGGCGGGGTAAATCTGCGAGGCATTAGAGGCGGCGGGGTTACTCCGATAGCACAGGTAGAGAAGAGTGGAAGTGGGAACATATCACGATGGATTTTGTGACTCACTTGCCATGGACATCACAAAAGCATGATGCGGTGTGGGTAATAGTGGACTGGCTCACCAAGTCAGCACATTTTCTGGTTGTGCGGATGACCTTCACACTGGAGGAATTCTATAGGTTATACATACGAGAGGTCGTTCGGTTACATGGAGTGCTAGTCTCTATCGTATCAGACCAGGATCCCAGGTTTACGGCTCACTTTTGGAAAAGTTTCCAAAGAGTCATGGGAACACAGTTGATGATGAGCACTGCTTTTCATCCACAGACAGACGGCCAGTTAGAAAGGACCATACAGGTTTTGGAGGACATGCCTGGCATGCGTCCTAAATCTCAAAGGTGACTGGAAAGAGCATTTTCCCTTGGTAGAGTTTGCCCATAACAACAGTTATCAGGTGAGCATACAGATGGCACCCTATAAGGCTTTATATGGGAGGTCATGTCGATCTCCGATTTGTTGGACAGAGGTGGGAGAGAGATCCACCACTGGTCCGAATTTGATTAGAGACACCTCTGAGAAGATGGATTTGATACGAAAACGTCTTCTCACGGCTCAGAGTCGGAAAAAGAGTTAAGTCGACAAACGAAGACGACCTCTAGAGTTTGAGGGGGGTGATCATGTCTTCTTAAAGGTGATTCCTAAGAGATGAGTGATCAGGTTCGGCAAACGGGAGAAACTATCGTCGAGGTATATCGGGCCCTTTGAGATACTCGAGAGGGTGGGTACAGTTGTATATCGGTTGTCTTTACCGTCGAGCTTGTCGGGTGTCCATGAGGTATTCCATGTTTCCATGCTCTGGAAATACACTCCAGATCCGACTAATGTAGTGGATTAGGGCGAGCTTATTATTGATACAGATGGGACCTTCGAGGAGGGACCGATACATATCATGGATAGTCGGGATCCGGTTTTTCGACGCAAGAATGTGAGTCTAGTGAAGGTGTTGTGGAAGCACCGAGGAGTGGAAGAGGCAACATGGGAACGCGAGGACACGATGCATGCCACTTATCCTTTCTTATTTAAGGATGAAGGTACTTTGTTTAGTCATTTGGTAATTAAATGGCCCCATTTCCTTATGTATTGTAGGGGGTATGTATGTAATTTCGAGGACCAGGGAATTTTTAAAAGGGGGAGGAATTTAAAACCCGGGAAAAATGCAATTTTTCTAAAAAAGGGTAAAACGGTAATATGTCGTCGTAGTACAAGTTGAAAACCTGAAATTTTCTATATCTCGAATGACAAAATGGACTTCACCATTGGAACCATCTCACGAAATCTAGCTACCTAGTCGAATTTCATTGGATTCCGAGATAGTTGGAATTTCACGTATTTCGAGGCATAGGTGTCGGATGACACATGGAGTGGTGCCACATGGCATGACCATGTGGATGCCACATGGAAATCTTAGAGGAGGGCACATGGCATGAGAGCCATGTGGTGTGGCATTTTCCACCTAGTGCATGTGTCCATGTGACACATGGCATATGGAAAATGGAGTTAAAATGTGAGGAAAGTGAGAGGAAGTTTCCTCTTTTTGGGATCAAATAGCTTATGAGAAAAGAAAGGAAAGGAGAAAAAGAAAAGAAATGAGAAAAAAAGAAAATAAAGGAAGAAAGGAAAGAAAGGAGAGGAAAACAAATGGGGGGAGGAAAAAATATGTGTGTGGAGGAGAAAGGGGAAATAAAGGAAAAGGGCTCCGATTCCCGATGTTCCGACGGTCGGAAATCGTTAGTCCGAGAATTAAAGTTGGTCTATAGGCCAAGGCTCTGACGGGTGCAAAAACAAAGAGGTATGGTTTCTCCTACCTTTGGTTCCTCTTATCCCGAGAGTAGTAGCCGTGTGGTTCCAGCCCCAACCATGAAACTGAGTTTTCGGACATTGGAACTGTTTTTCGGGACAGAGTTCGATAGAGTTTGAGGAATTCTTTATTATTTGAATTTGTGGCCAGATTAATGACAATCTTGAAATTTGTTAAATAAATAAATAAAATAAAAGCTGAAATTTAAAATTTGAGTCAGTTATTTCAAGACAGTATGTGGGAATGGCTGGTTGTGTGGACTATTTTTGTGTGTTATGTTTGGAAATTTTATAACATGCTGAATGTGTTGTAAATATGTTGATATATTGGTGTTATATATATTAGCATGAATTGATGTAAATTATATGTTTTCAATATAATTATTCATGGTACTTGGCATAAAGTACGGGTTATAAATTGTTCCATGCAGTGTTCATTATACATGTAACATGAGATAAGATGTAGTGGCATTTTGCATTGCATATGCACGGGAAACATTGCATTTCATGGGTATGAATGCATGGTTGGTAAATCGATACTACGTTTGGTGTTTGATTGGGTGGACTCGTGCGTGGGATGACGTCCATCAAAATCCTGCGGTTGCATGAAAAGGAAAATATGTGCAGTATCGGCCAGAGAGGATAGATCCCAGCCCAGGTGAAAAACTCACGATTATGGTCGGATATAGTCCCTTCGATGGCCCGAGTAAAAGTGTCTAGGTTCACAGGCCAGCGGTGAGACACCAAAAATCTGCTACCCTGAAAAGAGCATAGTTTTGAATATAAAATGATCATTATGATCATCAAAATGCTTTTGGTTTATAAACAAATGAAATTGGCTTTGAAAATGATCATTGGACGTCATCCAGAATGACGGTTTTTCACACTTGGCATAAGCATGTGTGAGGGAGTCGGTGAGGACTAGGGACATGGGGCATGATGAGTTTCATCTCGTTTCATGGCATGTAGGATTCCATGTAGAATTGGAATATTCTTCATTGGAATGTTGATGTGTGTATTATTGTGTGAACATGGCATTGCATGTGCGGGCAGGTGGGAAGTAGCCGCCTTAAGAGTTATCCTTCTTTGGGCATTTGCTCACCCGTCGTAGGACAGATTACGGGTTATGTCTGGTGGGTGACCCTCATCAGGGACCGCATGTGTGAAGAAAACCGAATTATTAACTGAGAATAGCACATAAAAAAATAAAACTAGACTTTACATGTAATATTTTGTATATAAGAGAGTTGTAACTCAAACTCTTATGAACTATTTTGATAAATTTGTATATTTTTCTAAAATATATATACATGAATGGATCCCGGTGAATGGGACGCGATATGGTAGTATCGAGATAGGTGATATCCACATGTATTTTACACGTTGATAGGCTGTCAATGGGACCGCCGGGTTTTGGGGCGTCACACTTTTCGTTTGTAGTCACATCATCTTTCATATCTTCATATTTTTCTTTTTTCTTCAATGCTAATACCACAGTTAATCCCCTTACAATGTTGCAGTATTTTGTTTCCAAACTCAAATCTGGTCATTTACTATACCCTTAATCCCTTAACCATTGAGCTGGATCTACGGTGATGCAAGGTGAAAACTCAATAGATGTTTGGTTTGATTTGCAAAATTATGAGATAGAGATAAGATTTCGTTTCATTTCAGGAACACATAAAACATTCTGTAAAGTAAAAAGATTAGGAAGGGTAGATAAAAGTTAGCCTGAATGAGTATGTAACCCGATTACCATCACCGATATGATATCATATGAGTAGTCATATGAAGCATGAAGGGTGAAGTTGTTGAGGTCTACGGTGATTTGATGAGAGGCGTCACTATCCAACAACCAAGTCGGTGATGCTGGAGATGGAGATGTGGCAACATGAGCCATGGGGTGCCATTGGCGATTGTGCGTAGACGAGGAGGACCAAGCAGGTGAGTTGGAAGGAGATCAGGCAGTGGAGATCAACACTAGTTGGTGGTCGGGCAGTTGGCGGAGAGTGACGGTGTGCGACGACCTTGGCACTTACCGAGGTACGGGGCGAGGCGGCGGCTGCGAAGTTCGACGGATCGGGGCGGGGTGGGAGCATGATGACCGTCAATGGAATGGGAGGGCGACGGACCGACGCGACGCCCGGAGGCCATATTGGTAGTGACCGGGAACGAGGAGTGACCGGATTGCGAGTGTCTAAGCGCCAATTCCCGATTGATCAATTTTTCATGTAATTCATCAAAAAGAATTGGGGTGTCACGGGTTTGGACAATATCGACAAAGGATTTGTAATCATCATCCAAGCCATCCAAGATTTTGTCAATAAGATCCTCGTGATCAAGCTGTTTCCTAAGAGCAGCAAGTTGATCGACTCAGCACTTGATAAACTGCATCTATTCAGTGATTGTTTGGGGACCCTTGATGAGGGACTTGAGTTGGTCCTTGATTTGCTTAATATGCCCAAGAGTTGGACGGGCATATGTGTTGGCAAGGGTGAGCCAGGCGTCACGAGAGGTGGTGAATTGTTGAATTGGAGGGATCAAGGGAACGGAGATAGATCTAACAAAAGCACCAAAAATCAATTTGTCCTGGCGAATCCGAGAGAGTAAATCCAGATTTGGAGTTTCCTTGTTAGCGGAGCGAGTCATGACCGATGGAAAAGGGTGAAAGCCATCAATATATTTGTGGAGGTTGTAGCCAATGAGAATAGCTTCAATCTGAAGCTTCCAGGATAGGTAGTTTGTTGAAGCAAGTTTAACAATGTTTTGATGGGAGATGTTGATGAGGGTGAGGGGTGAAGTAGGTTCTGAAGAATTGGGGACCGTGATTTGCTGCTATTCTTGAGCCATGATGCAGGGAGAACAGGACGAATTTGAGCGAAGAGGTGGGAAAAACGATGAGGCCCAGGAGGGTAAGGGCACGGGGTAGGAAGTCGAGGGAGGCTCCGGGGACTAGGGAAGACTGCAAAGGAAGAGTCGGGACTGGGTGTAAAACCCGGGTACATTTGAGATTTTTACGAAAAGGGAAAAGCAGTAAATTGTCGCTCTGATGCGGTTGAAAACTTGAAGAATTTTCTAGATCCCCGAATGTGAGCTTGGCCTCCTTTGTTGGATTCGTCTCTCGAAATTTAGTTACCTAGACGAATTTCATTGAATTCCTAGATAGTCGGAATTTTCACGTCTTTCGGAGGGACGGGTGCCTGTTGAAACCTAAAAAGGAGATTTTTTAGAAAATTTCGAACGTTGGGTAATAATTTAAAGAAAGTTCATATAAGATAATTTGAACTTGAACTGGGACGAAATAAATTGTTCCGGGGAAAAAACGGACCCAAACAAGTGGGACACGTGGCGCGACGTGAGCCACATAATTAATGTATAAATAGGAAAAAAAATATGATTTTTTTGGAAAATATCTCCCAAAATCATATTTTTGAAACGTTAGAGAGAGAAAGAAAGAGAGATAGAGAATTCAAGTTTCCTTCGGCGATTTCTCGGGTTTCATCGGTTAGAATTCATCGGGCTAAGAACTAAAGTTCATCGCCTCGACAAGGGCTACGCATAGGCACCAAAAAGGAGAGATTTCACCAAAGATTCAAAAGAGGAGATTTGTGGGAAATCAAAATTTGTAGGTTATGAGGTGTTTTGAGGTTTCCTAACGGTGTTTTCTACGCTCCAAGAGGTAGGGATTCTTCCTATTTTGATTTTATTCCTACCTTTGGGCTGAATTGGGATTATTTTAGAGCTAATTTTGGGCCGAGGGTCATGGACATGTCGGAGTTTGATGTCATCCTTGGGATGGACAGGTTGATGACACATTGAGTCGTCATTGATTGTGATCATATGGGTTCTTGCTGCTAGCTGAGATTGGAAGGTATTTGTGTTGGAGTTTCGGAGGGGATAAGCATGGCCGCTTTGCCCGAGCCGTGTCACGACTCTAAGTGGCCTGGCGGGCGGAGTTGGTGGGAATCAGGCGGCAAGCCTTACCCTTGAAGACGAGGTGAGACAGGATTTGGATCTACCTCAGGATATTTGTGAGTACGTGGATGTTTTTCTGGATGAACTATTGGGATTACCTCCGTATAGGGATGTAGACTTCGTTATTGAGTTACACCCTGGTACGTCGCCTACTTTGGCTGTGCGGATGACCTTCACACTGGAGGAATTCTGCATGTTGTGTATTTGTCTGGAGCGTCTTCTCAGCGCTTGGCGAAGCGAAAAATACGCAGCGAGGCGTGGGGCTTGAGGTGGGTGATCATGTCTTCTTGAAGGTAATTCTTAAAAGAGGAGTGGTCAGGTTCGGCAAGCCCTTGACCATTCGAGGTATATTAGGCCATTCGAGGTACTCGAGAAGGTAGGTACAGTTGCATACCGGTTAGCTTTACCGTCGAGTTTGTCGAGCGTTCATGTGGTATTCCATGTCTCCATGCTCCGGAAGTACACTCCAGATCCGACTCATATAGTGGATTGAGGCGAGCTTGTTGTTGATGCAGATGGGACCTTCGAGGAGGGACCAGTCTATATCATGGATAGCTAAGATCAAGTTTTGCGAAACAAGACCATGAGGCTAGTGAAAATGTTAATAGCAACAGAAAGTGGAAGTAACATGGAGCAACGAAGACACTATATGTGCCAATTATCCTTTCCTATTTGAGGATGAAGGTATGTTTTTAGTCTTTTGGTATTAAATGAAGGTTGCATATGCTTGTGATTTGGAATGTGTATGTGTGTATGAATTTCGGGGACGAAATTCTTTTAAGAGGGGAAGAATATAAAACCCAGGTAAATTTGAATTTTTCTGAAAAATGGCAAAACAGTAAATTGTCGCTATAGTACAGGTTGAAAACCTGGAAAATTTCTAGATCTTGGATGACGAAACGGACCTCACCGTTGGATTCTTCTCTCTAAATATAGTTACCTAGGTGAATTTTGTCGAATTCCGAGACAGTTAGAATTTTCACGTTTTTAAGGGCAACGAGTGCCTGTTGAAACCCAAAAACGAGATTTTTGAGAAAATTTCGAAAGTTGGGTAATAATTTAAAGAAAGTTCATATAAGATAATTTGAACTTGAACCGAGGTGAAAACGGACCCAAACAAGTGGGACACTTGGCGCAATGTGAGCCATAAAATTACTGTATAAATAGGAAAAAAAAAATCTAATTTTTGGGAAAATATCTCTCAAAATCATATTTTTGAAATGTTAGAGAGAGAGAGATATAGAGAATCCAAGTTTCAGCCAGGCGATTTCTCAGTTTAAATCGGTGAGTCAAATCGGGCCAGAACTAAAGTTCATCGCCTCGGCAGGGCTGCGTAGGCACGGAAGATTTAGAAGATCTAAAGATAAGATTTGGGGGAAATCAAAGTTTGCGGGTTAGGATGTTTTGAGGTTTCTTAACAGTGTTTTCTACGTTCCAAGAGGTAGGGATTCTTCCTATTTTGATTTTATTCCTACCTTTGGGCTGAATTGGGATTGTTTTGGAGCTGATTTTGGGCTTCAAAACTATAGCATCGGGTACGAAATTACGTGAGTTTTGGTGCAATTGCGTAGCCCCTGCACCCCTTTAAGCCTCCAACTTTAAACGGCCATATCTTTCTCGTTCAAACTCCGATTCGCATGTTCTTGGACTCTATGGAAAGCTCTTTGCGTATAGAATCTGACCATATGCCTGTGATGGAATTTGGTACTCACATATTTACTTAAAATTTGATTGTTGCACTAAATGTTCTATTGTATTGACATGTGATGTGAAAATGACCCTCCACTCTACCCTAAGTTTGGGACTAATTTTCAGTAGGAAAAATGAGGAAATTGGACTAGTGTCCTCCATGTAAATTGTATTTGCATTAGTGAAATTGATGTTAGGCTTTTGAATCACCCAAATTGGACCTCTATAACTCGAGTTATGGTTCATTTTCCAGGACTGCCACAAGTTTCCTTGTTTTGACCCCTTACACTGTCCAGATTTCAGGACTGAATTCTGGTTGAGAAAAAGAGGGAGTTTGGACTAGTGTTCTCCATGGAAATTATATCTGCATCTGTAAACTTGATGTAGGCTTTTGAATAACCCAAATTGGACTTATGTACAACTTAAGTTATGGTCCATTTCCCGAGACTACTCTGACAGGTTGTTTAATGGTTTGTGTCTAGATTTTGGGACTGTTAGGGGACTAGTTTCTGAACTGAGTTCGGAACTATTATGTGGTCTATTATGGCTTGTTGTGTGGAATGCTTTGTAGGAATCTCTATGCCACAACTGGTCTTTACGATCAAGTTGTCATTGCTTGAGTTTGAGTGACATGCTTGGTGAGAACAATTGATTGGAGTCAATATGTGTGTCCTAATGTAATGACATGTGAATGTGAATGTTAATATATGCTTGCATGATATATTGACATGAATGGAATGATGCATGGAAATCATATGCAGGTGATGTGGTTGTCCATGACATCGGTAAAGTGTGGAATGTAAATTTCTCATATAGCATTCATCCAATGGCATTTTGCGCTACGTATCGTAGGGACCGTCGCATTAAATGGGTGTGAGTGAATGATTGGTAAATCGACACTGCGTTTGGTGTTTGATTGGGTGGGCTCGGTTAAATAAGACAACTTCCAACAGAGTCTCATGGTTGATAAAATGGAAAAGAAAAATATGTGTGTAGCGACCCAGGCAGGCGACTGGTTGGCGGATCAGAGCAAAACAGGGGTGTTACCCGACGAAGTCATTAATCAAATCCATTTATCAAATACGTTTCATTATATAAGCATTTTCGTTCTCAAATCTTTGCGGAAGCGATTTCAATTTGGGCTAAGCCCATAAACATTTACAAATCCAATGTAATTTCTTTACAAAATATGCATTTAACTAAAAAGGCCATTTTATACCGTTTACAACATAATATCCAAAATCATATTCAAATATAGGTACAAAAATAATTTCGGAATTGAACTCCTTTTGTTTACAAAACAATGTCATGCTCAAAAATGGTGAGGATGCATGCGACGAAGCATACTCAGTGAACTACGAATGACTCTAAGCTCCTCGGCCTTGGGTCGCTTTCCAATCATTGTCTATCGGCTCGGTACTGCGCATGGATAAAAACAATACGCTAAGCATTTTCATTCTTAGTGGTTCTATACAGTTCTCTATTCCATTTCAGTTCAATACGAATCATGCATTTATCAAAATAATGCCTTTATACAACATCTATTTGTAATGTAAAAGATACTTAACACAAATACACTTTTAATATTATTTTTCGCTTTTCGGTTTGCGATATCACATATGACTATAGATTGACATCACAGCGGAATTGATTTGGTGAATCTGTCATATTTTGTCATTGATAGCAATGTGATTTCACATTTCGTATTTACAATCTCATATGACTAAAGTCAACATTACGGCCCAGTTAGGTTGGTGAATCTTTGTCTGTTTGTCATTATTAGTAATGTGATTTCACATTTCAATAATACAATCTCACATATGGCCCCTTAGAAATTAGACATTCCACGGCAGTTCGGTTGGTAGTCTGTCTTGTTGTCATTTAGTAGCAATGTGATTTTACATTTCAACAAATCGATTACCTTCATGGGAATTCAGTTGGTGAATCCGTCATGTTGTCATTCAATAATACATTTCCGTCAATTTACTCACGTAAATTAAAATCACTTATAGTTGAATGCACGCTCACGTACGGATATTTGATAAACATTTGAATACTAATAATTCAAATCAATATATATATATATATATATATATATATATATATATAATTCACAAATAGAACTTGAAATGAGAGTGGAGTCTGAGAGAAACCAATTGAAGATGAGAACAAACAACAAACAACAAACAACAAACCGATTTATCGATCCCTTGTCTCTTTTCAATGATCTGAGTCGAGTTATCGTTTTCACCCGCACCTAGTCAAATACAATTTCTCAACTCTTAGTGGTTGAATAACTAATCGTACTAAACTTTCGCTTCGCTGAGGCAGCGATGTACGGTACGTTTTTCTTTTTGTTTTATCCTTATTTGAACACTCATTAGTCATGTATTAGGGTTCCTATACTATCGGTGTACGAATACGAGAATTTCAGAACAAAAATCCAAAATTTGCTCATTGAATAATTGTGCATACGGCGTAGCACTCCGTGTAAACATAGCCATACGAGGTGCCCTTTTGGGCACCTCGGCCTCTCGCGACGGGCATCCCATTTGCGTAAATCTGGCAGCGGCGTGGGTTCCCTGTTCTTGTGGGCGTCATTTGCCCAGTGGTTTTCCTTTGCGATTTTTCCCCAAAATCCTCAAAAACCCAAAACAAATCATGGGAATCACTCCCAATAACATCCTAATACCTTCTTAAACCAACTATGAGCAAAACCCATGGATGGATTAGGGGTTTTCTAACCCAAACATCATTAAAGAAATTCTAGGGTTTATGTCATACCTTGAAATCTCTTGTCCTTTGAAGCCCTAGCCTTCTTCTTCAACAATCTTGCAAAATCTTGCACAAACATGGAGAGATTCACACCAATCTCCAACTATTTCCAAACCCTAGCTCTTCTCTCTCTCTCTTGTCTCCAAAACGTTTTTGGCTCAAATAAACCTTCTAAGACCAAATATGGTCTAATATCCCTCATTTCTCTTAAGGCCATGTTTGGCACATCAAAAACCCATTTTTGGATTTAAGTTGCCTCAATTTACCTTATAGCACTTAAATATAGAAACATTTTTTCAATTGACCCTTAGGTCCTCATTTTACAAAATTCCAAATTTGCTTTTTCGACTAGGTTTATTTTAGGTTAGGTAATTTCTTAATTTAGCATATAACATTTAATCATATACTCACCTATTCATTCTTTCACAATTTAACAATTTATCATTTTCTTAGAAAAGCCGAGTTTTGCTCGATTCATGCGGAATATATAATAAAATTATTATAAAAATTCTAGGGTATTTTTGAAGTAGACCTGATATGTCGGAGTATCGCTAGTAGGGATAGATCCTGGGTGAAAGACCCGCCAATTATGGTCAAACATAGTCCTCAGCGGTGAAAGGTCGTAAAAGTGTCTAGGTTTGCAGAGCCTGCGGTGCGATACCAAAAATCCGCTACCCACACAAAGGCCCATGATTTTGAATATAAAATGATCATTTTGATGTATCATCCAAAAAGCTTTTAGTTTATAAACACATGAAATTTGTTTTGAAAATGATCATTGTATGTCATCTAGAATGACGGTTTTTCACCCATGGGCTTAGGCGTTGTGTGAGGGAGTTGGTGAGGACTCAGGCGCATGGTACATGATGATTTGCGTCTCATTTCATGGCATAGCATGTAGATTCCATATAGAATTGACATGTTCTTGTTGGAATGTGAATGTGAAATGTTAAGTGAACATTGCATGTGCACTTAGGTGAGGAGGAGCCCTTGTAGGAGGTATTCTCTACTGGGCGTAGCTCACCATGGGGCGACCCTTTCCAAGTGCGGGGTCGACGCGGTGGACGGCGCCTGCGAGGTTGTGATTGTGGCGAGGCCGACATGTGGCCTTGATAAATCATTTTAACAAGTGCTTGGACAAACTAGTTCTAGCACGTAATTTTGTAAAAAAGAATTGTAATTAAATTCTTTTAGACTATGACTAATATAGTCGGGTATGTAATATTGGTAAGAGGATCATGATCGGACTCTCTGGGTTGTATGTAAGTGTATGGAGTCTCATATTTTAACTTAAATGAATAGATGGATCTTGAGTGAAGGGCGTATGTCGAGGTGGTGCGAGGAGTAACTCGATAATCATGAGCAAATAGTATCGGTTTGGTACCAAGACTTAGGTGCGCAATGACCTAAGGTAAAATCTTCCGTAGGTTGATGGCTAGTCAACGGGACCCCCGGAAATTGGGGCGTCACACTAGGGAGAAGGGAGAGGTTCAGATCGTGGCTCTGATACCATGTAGAAGACTAAAAAATTGAAGATTAAAACTTATATTTTTCATTGAACAACATGATATATAAATAGCCTGCAAATGAATCAAGCGTCAGTTTACTAAAATAACTAGGTATAAACAAATCCTAGTGATAGGGTTTGAAAAATGGGCTCGCAGGCCCACTCGCCAAGCCGAAGAATGGCATGCGATAAAACATCCCCAGGGCTCTGGCACCGGCCCGAAAGGAAGGCAGGTCCTTTCGACCGAAGAGGCGGTCTTGGGTATCTGAGGCCCGTATCACGCAGATGGCCCGAATCACGCCTATAAGGAAAGTAGAATAATCCATAACAACTTCTTATCTTGCAAATCAAGTCAGATCTCACCAATAAGGAAGGAGGATAATTCTCAATAAACTACCCCTTCAATATCTCTTACTAAAATCCGATAAAGGCAAGCAATACCTATCCAATGGGAAAGAATCTCATTCACCATCCAACTGGGAAACATATACTATAAATACAAAGCCACCCCATCGGTGAAAGGTACGAAAACATACGCAACACATTCGCCCTCTAAGCAGTCTATCTTCTCTCTTAGAAAGAAATTGACTTAGGCATCGGAGCGGCCATGGGCGAAGCCCCCGCCGGCCCTTCTTCTCTCTTGTTCTTTCCAGAGAAGTGCCGCATCTAGGAGACGACGATCTAGAGCCTTCAGACCAGACCAGCCCAACATCGGCCAATTCAGAGCCCAGCGACTGAAACCTCGGTAATCCAGATTGAAAAAAAGGCATCATCGATTAGGGGTCGATGTAGGAGCAGTGATTCTTTACAAATAAGGCCCGATCCTTTCGATTCTTGAGGTATCGGCCGGAACCTGGCCCGGGAACAACGCCCGTCCGTCAAGGATCACGAAGATCCACCGAGCGATATAGCGGCCGACCTCACCGGTAGCGTTAAAGCTTGATGCGAGGCGACATGGACGAGGTGGGCACTCGCCTCACTAATCAACGTCGATAGAAGAGTTGGAACAAGCTCATAATACGGATCTGGCAGCCACGGGAGGCGCGACGGGGCTGAAGGCCATAGCATCCCCTCGCGAAGGACAGCACAATCTCGGTGCTCCCGAGGCAAGCGAAGCGAATCAGCGGGCGGGGGCACGGACCCACGTCTAGCCCACGAAGGGAGGCGTGACGACACGGAGCATGTCGGGAATGAAGAACTCGCCGCCAGCAGGGACGGGAGCAATCATGGGAGCGGAGGTTGAAGATCCGCTTGCGTGAAGCTCGGTAGTGTAAAAGAAGTTGTAAGAGGACCACGCCCGAGACTGGATGCCTTGAGGTGCAGCCGGACCCGAATCCCGATTACAACCGAGGTGCTCCACTTCCCTCTTCCGGCAAAATTGGCGGGAATGCCTTGAAGTGGAAGCCTTCGATGGTGTCGGAAGATCCGTCGACCCACCTCGTCACCCGAAGCCAAATGGAGCGCAGGTAGGGACCCTGTTCGATCTGCAGGCTTTCGGCCACGCACTAAAGGCCCGGCCTTGGCACCAGTTTTAACGGGCTTCGCCTTCATCGATCTCCTCGTTCAGAGAGCTATCCATTGCGTTCGTTTCCTACTTCATCGGAGCCAGAACGTATAAAAAGTCGAGTTACCATCTATTGTTTTGTCTGCGGCTCGCGAAGGGGAAGTACAGTCCCACGTGCGAGAGGTTGTTGGGTTACGGAGGCGAGAATATCAATCGGATTTGGAACCTTAAATGCAGTAGATTTATAATTTTTATCCTTAACCCACGAGGATCACATGCGTTTCATAAAAACCGAAGGAAGATATGAAACACCTCTTATGCGTCGATTCGTCAAGCCTTCAAAGTCCGCATCTTGGTTTATTCGGATCTTCAAAGGTGCTGCCTTTATGAAAGAGACCACCCTCTACAAGTATCCACATGAACAAATAATGGCTTGATCTTGTTGAATGCTAGTTCATATTAGATCTTCTCAAAGCGAAATTAGGGTCTCTTGTCTTGGTTGTTCTTTTAGTAAAGAACGTACACCAATATATATGTCTCACATATATATATATCTATAAGTCTGCTAGGGTTTTGTCAAAAGCGAATTATTATATATTTAAAACTCTTTAAATAATAATAATTCAAATTCAAATCATATCGGATAAAGGAGCTTAATTTATATTATTATATATTTAAAACTCTTTTAAATAATAACAATGCCAATTCAAATCTATATCAGATAAGGAAGCAATTATTTATGTTATTATATATTTAAAACTCTTTTAAATAATAACAATTTAAATTCAAATTCTTATCAGATAAGGAAACGAATTTATATTATTATATATTTAAAACTATTTTATTAAAAACCACTTCTGAATTATTTCCTTATCGATAAGAAAATATAACAATTAATTATTTGTTATAATTTAAATCAATTTAAACTTTCTTAAAATTAAATTAAGATTTAATATTCAACTAATTGTTATTTGTAATTTAAAATAATCTCATCATTTTAAATTACTCTGATGAAAAACCACCAACCGTTATTATTTATTTTCTTAATGTCGAAGCCACATGGTTCGATTAACATTGGCGATAGACCTAAATCATATTTTGATCCCTCTGAGTCATAAGTGGCCTCTAGCAGAGACATTATGACTACCCGAGGATTAAATGAAAACTCGTGATCAGAGACAACCTTAATATAGCTAATGGCGTATCCTTTTGTCTCATGATATCTTGATAGAGAATATAAGGCATGGACAAAGTTAACCTTATATTGTTCTATCTTTGATTATAGAAACCTAATTAGGCGACTAAGCAATTGACATTGGTCTCCATCAATTCATTTTGAGCGCGACCATGCATTTCTCGGTCTCAATTGTCGAGGGGACAGAAATCTCTCTTATAATAAGAGGACAAATTCCATCTTAATCGCTCATATCTCGATACATAATTCTTATTATGTTCAAGTATAACAACATAGTCATCGATTAAAGACAACGTTTGATTATATCAAAACACAATATTCCTTATATTGAAAACTATAGCGATCTCGGTCGAAAAGTTTAATGACACAACTATTAGAGATTAACATGACTTTTATCCATGTATTAATCTCAAAACAGGTTTGTAAATATTTGTTATTTCCAACAAATAGATATAAATTTGATTTGTATCTATACACATATTATCTCATGAATATCAATCAAACTTTATACTAATCTTAATTCATTATTCCCATATGATAACCGATTAAGGGACATTTAAGAATAATAATTAATAATATTCAAGGACATTATATATAATAAACATGTAGTCATCATAATAATAGATTCTCATAAATAGTCAAAATACTATGTAATAAAGCCACAATGAGCCTAGAGCACTATTACTATGAGGTTCAGCGAATCTCTAAAAATAGACATACCCGATGAAGAATTTGCGATCTTTGCATTCATTCTTTGGAGTTAGAAGTGCGATCGAAAGATCTGTGTTTTCCATCTCAAAAACCCTCCAAAGCATGGCGAAGGTGCTCGCCAAACGAGAAGTATATCAATGGCGAAGAGCCCTCATATCCCGAAGGGAAAGCTCCTCGGCCCTTGAAAGAAGCGGGGCGGCAATGACGGGGCAAGCGTGAGATGGAGGCGGCCAGAAGAGGTCTCCCGAGATGCGGAAACGGTCCACTGGCGTCGACCTCGGGAGATCACACAGGCCCACACCAACTCGAGAGACGATCACGTTACTCACCTCGGCCCGGTTCCACCCTTAAAGCCGCGATATCGCGAGGTCTGCTTGTGGCGCAAGCGAGCAGTTCTTGGTGGCGACTCAAATGTAGTCGGACCTGCGGGGGACATGCCAGTGCTGCGAATTCCATAGGGATTACGGGCACCGCACAAATGATTGCATACAACTCAAAAAGGAAATAGAATACTTAATACGGTGTGGGTGTCTCAGCTTCCTGTACTGAAAATCAGCCTCGAATCAAGCTCGGGAGCCGAAGGGACCGGGCTCAGCGGCCACAGCCGCTACCTCGGTAGACAATAACTCGTACCAGCGACCTCTGGGGAAATCCATGTGATCTCGGGGAGGGTTGCGGGAGGAGGAGAATCCGGCTCGACGGGAAGGCCCATCTGCGGCATCGGTCGGGGAGAGATGGCGGAGGTACAAGCGATGTGTCGGGCGCGCCGACCGACACTTCCATTACTTTCATTTCCCGAATCTTGGGGATGCCGGCACACCCCATGGCTGACCCATGGTAAATACGAGCAATTGTGGCCAACAAAACAATCCATCGGGTCTTAATTGACAAGGGAGTTCGTAGGCATCATTTTTCGCCTCGAGCGCTGATAAGATGGGCATCGGAAGGAGCGGAACCGTCGCTACCGGCCTGAGGATCTGGAGAAAAAGTGCTACGTGGGCTCGATACAATTAGTGCTCACCTGGGAGACCCTCCATGCCCGACTGACGGCGATAGCAAGGTTCCTCGTTGTAAGGCGCCCGATGCACTTTCTGATATGTTAAGGCGGACCTTCTTCAGTCTGATAAAGGCCATTCCACTCCACACCACGCGATGATCAAATTCCTACCATAAAGCGGGTGGGAATGGACAGAACCAATGAGTGGCGGAGAATGCTATTCAGCATCCATGAAGCAGAAAGCGGTCGATAACATATACCTGGACGAGCTCGACATGCGTGATGAGGTGCTTACCCTACCTGAGCCCTCAAAAGAACTAGAACCGGTATCGTTAGATGACGACCCTGAACACCTCGCCTATATCGGCTCCAAGCTAGCAGAAGATCTCAAAGGCCCTCTCACCCATTTTCTGAGACAGAACAAGGACGTCTTTGCCTGGAAATAGGCGGACATGGGAGGATTGACCTGCAGTGTGGCTCAATAGGAGTGGATAATAGGCCGGCACGTCTTTGGCAGTCGAAGCAAAGGAGCTTCGGCGCGGAAAGGTAAAGCGATCAACGAGGAGGTCGGCAAACTCCTCCAAGTGGGAGCATAATAAGAGTAGAATAATCTAAATGGTTGGCCAAGGTAGTACTAATTGTGAAGCGAGGAAGTGGCGACTGCGTATCGACTTCAGCAGCGTGACAAAGCATGCCCCGAAGGGCCGTTTCCGCTGCGGATCGACCTCATAAATGAATTACACAGCCAGCCATGAACTCTCAATTTCGCGGATGCCTTCTCGACTACAACCGCGTCAGCATGGACGAGGGCCAATACCTGCAGGTCGTCCGCAGCGCAAAGGCGTGCGTATCTTGTGATGCGTTTGGGCTGTAGCGAGGAGCGCTACCTATTGGCGTTAACGAGGATGTTCCGAGGCGAATAGGAAGCGACCATGGAGTACATAGATGACATGCTGGTAAAATCCCTCTGGCGAAACTCCACGCCAGCTCATCTGTCGGGCGTTTTAGATCCTTAGAAACTTCTGACATGGCCGAATCACGCGTGTGCCTTGATTGTATCGGAAAATTCACAGGTTTCATAGTTAACCCGAAAGGAATCGAGGCAAATCAGAACAAAATAAAGGCTGTACTGAACGTACCATCACCATCGAAGCATAAAGAAATCCCAGCGTCGGCGGAAGGGTTGGCATAAGCGGACCGTGTCGGGGCGGTGATAAATGTCGGCCCTTTCCTTCCCGAAGTTTTAAAGAGGGCCTTTCAGCCGTGCGAAGAAGCGAAGAAGCATTCTCGGCGTGGCGTACGAGCTCCCCGGTTCTAGTGAGTCCCATTGAAGGGGGGAGCTCCTCACTCTGCTCTATAAGCCAGTTTGAAACTTCTCAACCCATTGTCCTCGTCAGGACGAACCAGTCATGACACCGGAGTTTACTATTTACCGTCGGGCTTTGTAGGGGGCGGAGGTATCGGGATGGAAAATTAATCTTGGCCTAATGCCGCGGCTCGGAAACTCCGCCCTTATTTCCAGGCTCACACCATTGAAGTTCAATGAGAATATCGGAGTAGAGCGGAGTGCA
The DNA here is from genome assembly GCA_016808115.1 of Tetrastigma voinierianum. Classification (NCBI taxonomy): domain Eukaryota; kingdom Viridiplantae; phylum Streptophyta; class Magnoliopsida; order Vitales; family Vitaceae; genus Tetrastigma; species Tetrastigma voinierianum. The sequence goes on from JAEQBH010001754.1 coordinate 319,707, forward strand.
CGGCAGACCTCGGAAGGCTTATGAAGTGGGCTATAAAGTTGAGTGAATTCGACATCAGATATAAACCGAAAACTGCAATAAAGGGACAGGTCCTAGCAGACTTCGTCATGGAATTCACCCAATGATTAATGTCGATGAGAGCGTTCAAACAATGGCCCGACCTCCTATCTGGAAACTCACGTAGGCAGACCTCAGCGCTCGAGAGCGGGCGGTCAATCACGACCTCACTAGAGCGAATAGACATTGAATACGCAATCCAGTTCGAGTTCGAGCCTCCCTGTAAACGAGGCCGAATATGAGGCCGTCATAAGCGGCCTCAGCCTACGCTCATTCAGGGAAGTTGACTGGCTAAGTCTTGAGCGCTCGCGTTGGTGTCTGACGAATAGAAGACACTACGAGGCTAGCGGAAGAATGATCTATACCTCGGAAGGTGCAGGTTCTTGAAAGAGTTCGTGGCAGTCCGGAGTCAAACATATCCCCTCATAGCGAGAACTCGGGCCAATGCCTTAGCAAAACTAAACGACCTCACGGGAAGACCTCGGTAGGTCAAACGCTGTCGAATATCTTGCGGAGCCTTCGATGAATCTATTGGCGTGGAAGTTGCCACTGATCGAGTCGGGAGCCGAGGAGTTGGATGGAGCCCATCTGGGATTACATAATAGACGGACGTCTGCCTGACGACCCAAAAGAAGCAGCTAAAATTAGGACGAGGTCGACAAGATTCACTAATCACAAGGGAAGCCTTTACAAGCGAGGTTTCTTCACACCCATCCTTAAATGCATCGGGGGGAAAGACACTGAATATGTGTTAAGGGAAGTACATGAAGGTATATGCGAAAATTATATCAGAGCTCGGGCATTAGCAGGGAAGGTCTTAAGGTAGGGATACTACTGGCCCACTATACTCAGAGATGCAACCGACCTAGTAAGGAGATGCAAGATTTTCCAGGAGCATGCGGATTTCGCCTCCCACTCCCAAACCACGACATCGTCAAGCCCATGGCCTTTTCAATGAGTGGGTTTGGACATCACGGGACCTCGCCCGTTGGGAAGGGTCGATACAAGTTCATCATTGTTCTTGTGGATTACTTCACGAGTGGTTGAGGTCGAACCTTTAGCCACAATCACGGAACAAAGATACCTTGATTTTGTGTGGCGAACTGTAATATGCGGGTTTAGCATCGAGAGCCTGGTATCGGACAATGGAAAGCAATTTGACAACGCCCGAGTTCGGGGATTTTGTGCGAGCTGGAATCAAAATTATTATTCGTGACACACCTGATCTAATGGTCGACCCGAAGTCACCATCGGGACCCCTTAAGGCGACTTGAAGACAAAAGCGGAAGATCTTAAAGGCAAAGTGGGTGAATACCTCCCGAGGTGTTATGGGCCCTCTGAGGACTACCTTGAGTCCATAACCCAGGGAGGAAACCCATTTACCCAGCTTCGGCCTTTGAGACGGTAGCTCATCGAGATCGGGTTAAAATCCCAGGTCGGCTGGAAATGTGGAACCTGTGTGAGGTTCTCACTTTAAATTTGGACCTCTTTGGATGAAAAAACGAGAGCGAGTCCTAAAGGCGAGAGAGAGAAGAAATTTACCAGGGATGTGACAAGGTACTACAATCAAAAAGTCAAACCTAGGAGCTACATGCCGGGTGACCTAGTCTTGAAGAAGCTCTTACAAGCAAGGAAGAATCGTACGCTGGAAAAATTAGGCCACTGGCGGGAGGCCCTCATCATATCTTGAGTCGTCGGACCGGGCAGTGAGGCTTAGGACATAGGAGGGAAAAATTCTACATCATGCTTGGAATGCGGAACACCTTAAACGTTTTTATCAGTAGACCTCGGTTTGTAATCTTAAATGAAGATTTATCAATTTTCAGATGACGATTCGAGCGTTTACTGGTTATTTTGTTAGACGTCTCAAACAGCTCAGACATATAATGTTCAGAAAAATTACATGCAACAAAATGAGAAAGTTCATAGTCATAAAATAAAAAGTCTCTCTTTATTCCAGTCAAATTACATTTAATTACAATCAGTAGTGTCATCGATTACATCTTGGAAGTACACAGTACAAGCAGTTCCCTCAAAAAAAAAAAAAAAACCTCAAGAGAGCAAGAGGAAAGGAAAACGAGATGGAAAAAGGAGAAGAAAAGGAAAGAGGTGGAAAAGAGGAGGAGGAGAAGAAAAAAGGGATGGAAAGAGTTTGTGTGTAGGGAAAGGAAAAAGGGAGAAGGAGATGTGGAAAAAAAGAAGAATGGAAGAGAAGTAGAAAGAGAAGAGAGAGGAAGAGGAGAGAGAGAGGGAAGAGAAGAAGAGCAGAGAAAACAGGCGCAAGAAGTGTACCGCCCTCTCACAGACACCTTCCACTAGCACGGAAGTGAGACCGCATAACTCCATGCAAAAGGGAGACTAGGGAAAACACAACTCCCACGGGGATCCGGCCAATTTAATTTGGAATCTTCAAGCAAACCCCTCGTAAAGACGATCAAGCCTCGAAGCTTCATCCCGCGCAGATTTGGTCTACCGGGAAGGCGGAATCTCAGTATGGGTTCCATATGAAACCGCCATTTATAAGAATTTAAGGCACTCGGAAGTCGTGAAGTCATTTAAATTCTCGGAACGGCATTAAAGACGTGCGTTTTCCGGGTGAAGTCGAGAAGGCCTCGGCCCTCGGGCCTCGGCCAACTCGGTTTTGAAGAGCTTAAGCGCTCAGCTCATGCCATCTGACCCCGAGTCATTTGGTCTCAAGCATTCGGCCCTCGGGAGCCTCTGCGGCTCGGTTTGAGGAACTCAGTACCTTTCAGCTCAACCACAGACCCAGAAGTCGATTATTTCCGAGCATTGACCCTCGACCTAAACCTTTCAGTTTTAAGCTGGCTGCTCCTTCCAGTAGCATGGCCGAGAGCAGTTAATTTCAATGGCTCCGTATAGAGCCTCCAGCCTTCGATTTTAGAAAAACTCAGCTTCAACTCGAGCCATGCGGCCAATCGATTCGACTGGGCACTGACCCCTCGGAGCCACCGGCCTTCGGTTTAAAGGCTGGCTTGCTTTCGGCTTCAGTCATACAGCCAAGTCAGTTCAACTCAAGCATTCGACCCTCGAACCTCGGCAACTGGAGTTTTAGAAAGAGCTGGCTGCTTCGATAGAGGCCCACGCGTGAAGTCGATTCGGCTCGGGCATTCAACCCTCGGGCCTCAACGGCTGATTTTGAAGGCTCAAGCGCCGACTGGGCCATGCGGCCCGAGTCAGTTCAGCTCAAACATTGACCCTCGGAACCTCAGCGGCTTCGGCTTTGCGGCGAGCTGGCTACTCTGCATAAGCCGTACGGCCCCGAGTCGGTTCGGCTCGAAGCATTCCAGCCCTCGAAGCCTCGGCAACTCGGTATTGAAAGGCGCTCATTTGCTCCAACTCGGGCCGCCTTGACCCGAGAGTCGGTTCGGCTCCGGGACATTACGGCTCCCTCGGGCCTCGGCAACCGGTTTGAAGAAGCTCAGCCCCCTTTCCTTCGGGCCGTGCGGCGAAGTCGATTAGTTTCGGCCTTTCAGCCCTCGGAGCCTGTGGCTTCGGTTTTAGAAGAGCTCATTGCTTTCGGCTTCAGTCATGCGGCCCGAAGTCGAGTTCATCTCGAGCATTGGCCCTCGGGCCTCGGCAACTTTCGGTTTTGAAGAGCTCAAGCTGCTGAAGCTCGAGGCCACATGACCCGAGTCGATTCGGCTCGGGCATTCAGCCCTCAGACTCGGCAACTCAATTTTGAAGAGCTGTTTGCTCAGCTCGGGCCATGCGGCCCAAGAGTCGGTTCGGCTCGGGCACTCAGCCCTCGGGCCTCGGCAGCTCGAGTTTTGAAGAGCTCGGCCCTTTCAGCTCGGGCCATACAGCGATTCGGCTCAAACATTGACCCTCGGAGCCTCGCTGACTCGGTTTGAAGAGCTCGACTGCGAACTCGAGCCACACATCCCGAAGTCGATTCATCTCGGGATTTAGCCCTCGGAGCCTTGGCTTCGGTTTTGAAGAGCTGGACGCTCGCTCGGGCCATGTAGCCCAAGAGTTAGTTCGGCTCGAGGCACTCGACCCTCGGGCCTGTGGCTTCGGTTTGAAGGCTCGAAGCTACTCGGCTCGGGCCATGCGGCCCGAGTCGGTTCGACTCGAAGCATTCGACCCTCGGGCCTCGGCAACTCGGTTTTGAGAGCTCGGCCTTTCCCGTGCCTCCAGCTCGAGGCCCACCTGCGGCCAAAGTCGATTCGGCTCGAAGCATTCAGCCCCTTGGAGCCTCGGCGGCTCGGTTTTGAAGAGCTGTTGCTGACTCCGGGCCATGCAGCCCGAAGTCGATTCGGCTCGGGCACTTCCGGCCCTCGGGCCTCGGCCTTTCGGTTTTGAAGAGCTCGGCGTTTGCTCAACTAGGTCATGCAGCCAAAGAGTCGATTCGGCCTCAGCGTTGAAGCCCTCGGGCCTCCAGCGACTCGGTTTTGAAGGCTCGGTTTGCTCGGCTCGAGCCACCACGGCCCGAGTCGGTTCGGCTGAGGCAGTGACCCCTCGGGCCTCCAACAACTCGGTTTTGAAGAGCTCGGCCTTTCGGCTTCGGGCAATGCAGCCCGAAGTCGGCTTCGGCTCGGGCATTGACCCTCGGAACCTCGGCAACTCGGCTTTGGCGAGCTCGACTACTCTGCCTGAAGCCATGCCTTTAGGAGTCGAATAAGCTCGAGCTATATCGCGGCTCGCGGCCATAGCGCCGGAGCACAGTAGCTAATGAGCTCTACTACTGCGCACGGGCCACGACCTAAGTCGGTCGGCTCGGGCTATATAGTGACAACGGCCACGGCGGCTCAAGACGATAGCTCACTTTGGCGAGCTCGACTACTCTGCCGCGAGCCTGCTTGACCTAAGTCGGTCGGCTCGAATATATGTACAAAGGCCTGGCCTTACGAACCCGAGTAAGCTCCTTTGTGGCTGGACTACTACGCACAGACGCGTAGCCTAGGAGTCAGATCGGCTGTCGGGTTATATCGCGACAATGGCCTGGCGCCGGAGCCAGTGACTCACTTTGTGAGTGACTACTCGGCCTGGGCCCGCGGCTAGGAGTCGGTCATTTCAAGCTATCGCCAGTGCAGGCCTCGGCGCCGAGACCAGTAAGCTCACTTTGAAGATATCAACCACTCTACACAAGCCATGCGACCTAGGGTCGATTCGGCAAGTTGTCGGCTCACGAGCCCTTGACTCGAGTTAGAGCTGACCACCAAACTCGGGGCGTGTTACTCGGAAGTCGATTCATTTCGGATAGTTCCATCCACGAGGCCTCGGCGTCCTGAAACTAAACTCGGCCAAAGTACTCAGCCAGATTATGAGCCCGAGTTACCTAGCTCAGACGTTTAACTCGGTTATCACGAATCGAGAAAATTAGTCGATTCATGCAGAACAACACGAAATGCACAAGTAGAGACGCAAGTGGTAAAAAATGAATATCTATTAAAGGGAAGGTTACATATGTCTGTGAGTCCAATTGACACATATATATATAAAAGAAAAGTATAGAAGTGAAGGCATCGAGGGGCGAGGTGAGACGAAACGGGAGATCAGGCATCAAAAGGAGGAGCCGATGGTGAAGAGGGAGAGTGGGCTTTAGCGGAGTGCGGTTCTTAGTGGTCGGTGAATGGGATCGGCCTCCTCGTCACTAGGTATGTCAAAGGTAAAATCCAGGCCTGAATAGACATTAGCAGCTTTTCTTTGAAAGGTGAGCCACAAGAAGCCCATTAGTGCGGGCCTCATCTCGAAACCCACTATAATTTCATCCCATTTGAGGAAACGAGTCCTTGTTGATGAAGATCCCCATGCAGTCCGCGGCATTCCTCGATCCAGGCGTTCGGTAGGCCTAAGCGCCTCTCGGAAACCTCACGTGACTCCGTCCCCAACGGTATTATCTTATCGCGAAGATCATCATTGGCTTCACGTAGCTCTTCTTTGTTTACGCGGCTCGCCTAGGACGCCCAAGGGCTCATCTCGGCCAGTTTAGGCTGCATCTTGGGTGGGTGTCACCCATCACGATTTCAGTGGGTCGATACGTGCGACTCTGCCAGCCGTCCGGACCTCACGGAGCTTCGTAACCGGCCGTCTCAGTATTCTGGCCTCATCCTCCACGCCCTCGGCTCGAGGCACATCTTGTGAGGTATCTTCAAATCGGATTTAAACTACTTTGCCTCCTCGGTCATCCAGCGCACCCGATCACAGCTCAGTCCTTTCGAGATGTAAGGAAGCCACCCTCGATTTATGGCTTCGAGCGGCTTTGGCATAGCCTTAACGGTGAAAGCGCGACCATACTCTTCAAATGGGTGGCCACCTGCCGTCGGCAAAGTGGTAACCAACCACGGAATCAACACTGTAGGATTAAAATCATATACGACAAAATTTGGGAACTTACGGGCTGACCCCACGGAGGATAGAGCGAGCCTCGCGTCAGCCAGGCGCGCTCGACTTCTTGAATCAGAATCCGCGCCAGAATGGGCGAGGAAGCGTGCGGCCATAAGTTCGACATTGAGAAGCAAGGAGTTGTCATCTCCATCAGTCTCGGAATCCTTCCTCTTCAACTCCTCCACCCTCGAAGGAGGTGGCCTAACACTCTGCGGCGGGTTCGGGGGCGATAATGGGCATGGCTGCTTGGCGGTTTCTCAGCAGCCCTTCTGAGAACCTTGCCTTGCGACGGACCCTCCTTGGGATGCAGAGGCTCAAAACTTTAGGATCCTTAGCCGGAGAAGAGGAAGATGCCCCCAGTTTCGGAACCTTGATCGAAGCCGGCGGTGCTTTCAGAGGAGTCGAGGCTTCCGTTTCACGCTCCCCAGGAGGCTTTCGGGGAGACCGGCGTCCAGTAGGGCAGCTCTCCTTGGTAGGCAGCGGCGAGGCCGGAGGAGAGACTTTCATATTAGGAGGAAGCGGAGATCTCAAAACAGCGAAGCGGCCTAACCTCAAGCTTGAAGGGCCGGGGAATATCGAGACGATCGGCTCAGCGTAGGGGCGAGGGCGGTCGATGCCGGCACTATGACTTTATCTTCGGCGAGATCGATTCGGGGCGCACAGGAAGCAAGTAAACCGTGCGAGGAATTAGAAATACCCGGTGACCACATCAAAGATTATACCAAAACAAACACTCCACGTAGATTCTGAGAAGTGCTCGACCAGCTGGAACCCCAGGGGTGTCGTGTATCCCGAGAGGGTCATATTCCCAATTACGACCGCTAACAAAGTAAGCCCCTTCAGGCTGTGGGGAAGAGGGAAGATCTGAAATCCACGGGGAGCGCGGAACTCGGAAAAGTAGAGGGAAGCCTTGGTCTCCTTGACGTAAAGATAAAGGCAAGCTATCTTGGGGACCTGAATCCCTGTCCCTAAAAGAGACCAACAGGCCAACCAAAAGGAATGCCTAACCGTTGGGCGAGAGGCGAGAAGGACGGAGCGTTAAAATGCGCAAACCCTTTTTATGAAGGATGCGAAGGAAAGCGAACCATTGCTCGAAGGCCACTTGAAGAAGCACGCCATCTTGAAGCCACCGGGAACTACATAGAAGGTCAGCGTTCGAGACCACACCCGAACGCCAAAGAGAAGAGTCGATAACGTCGGCAAAGCGACCGTATGAGGGACGACCTTCTTTAGGCCCCTGATTAGAGCATCTTTGGATGGCGAATTTAAGGTGATACGATCCCCGGGGATACTTAAGCGGGTTGCTCTCTGCTCGAGGGAAAGGAGGCGCCCTTGGGGCGTTTCAAAGTTCAACCTCGGCCGAACGGTCGGAGGCACCAACATTCCGCTTAGAACCAGCAACAACAGAAGAATCACCCCCGTCGTGAGAAGAAGCGGCTCGGACCATGATGAAAGCAAATGTAGCCAGACTTGACCCGGCCCGACCTGGCGCCTCGTCGTGTCGGTCGAAAAAGGCCTTAGCGGTCCTAGGAATGAAACAAACGCTACCCCCGAAGGCCTTCGAAAGGACTCTGGGGGGTTCGAAGGGAAATCAAATTAAGCGAGAAGAAAGCGAAGGAAAAGCTTGAATCAAAGGACACGGGCGAGCGGTCGAGGATATGCAACGGAAGAAGCAAGAGCGAAGAAGTGGAAGAGATGGCGTGGCCGAAAAGTCATCATTATCACAAGACATATGACGGTGACAAAGCCCTAACCAACCCAGACCCGAGCAGACGCGTGGAAATTGCAGCGATGCGGGAAGGATTACAGCCCTTGCCCCACGCATTCCGTGCACGAGCGGGGGCAGCTGATAGGGTTTGAAAAAATGGGCACCATGAGGCCCATCACCAAGCCAAGAAATGGCATGCCCGATAAAATATCGGGCCTGACACCCAGCCCAAAGGAAGGCCGATCCGCTCGACCCAAGTGCGGTCGCCGTGTCTGGAAGGCCCATATCCTGCAAATCAAACTGAATCACGCCTATAAGGAAAGTAGAATAATCCACAACAACTTCTTATCCTGCAAATCAAGCCGGATCTCACCAATAAGGAAGGAGGATAATTATCAATAAACTACCCCTTCAATATCTCTTACTAAAATCCGATAAAGGCAAGCAATACCTATCAAATGGGAAAGAATCTCATTCACCATCCAACTGGGAAACATATACTATAAATACAAAGTCACCCCATCGGTGAAGATGCGAAAACATCTGTGACATTGGCCCTCTAGCGGTCTATCTTCTCTCTCGGAAAAAGTGAAGCTTAGGCATCGAATGTGCAGGCGAAGCGCGCGGCTACTTCTTCTCTCTTGTTCTTTTTGCAGAGAAGTGATCTCGTCGAGCGACGATCGAGGAGCCTTCAAACCGATGACATCAGCAGGTCGGCTGCGACCCCGAAACCACGCTCCGGTAATCCGTTGAAAAAAGGCATCATCACCTAGAATCAATCAAAATCTAAATATTACATATTTGTAATTACATAATTTACATTTAATCAGACTTTACATATTTAGATTTACTTATTTGATTCTCGATAAAGGAAGGTCTTTTCCTTGTCCATTTCCAATATGGGATAGCCTCTCACAAAGGAAGAAACATCTTAAGCCTTTAAAATTTGGAAGAAAGTAAGCATTAAGAATATAAGATGTATTAATTATAATTTCTTATCCACTCATATATGAAGCAAACATGATCATAACGATATTTAAATCAATATTTTTTAGATTGATTTCATAATGTTTTCTTTTATAATGATATTTAAATCAATATTTTTTAGATTGATTTATAATGTTTTCTTTACGTGGGCTTGATCAGAAAATCCTACCAATTTTATTATATTGCATTATGTTAGGACTTTTTATGGCTTTATATGTAAAAATTTCAAATACATTCAGATGAATATTTTGAAGATATTAGAAGAAGTGCTGATGAATATTTTGGGAGAGATTGTTGAAGAAACGCTAGTTAATATTCTAAAGAATTTTTTTGGAAGAGATCTCATATTTGATGAATATTTTTGAAGATATTTCTAACGATTTTTGAACTTTCAATTGGTAAGTTTTGTTGATTAAAATATGTGACTGGAAATGAGATTTTGTATCAATGTAATATGAACTGGTCCTCAATCCTCCGAGTGGATAAATATGTTTTATAGTTTGTATAGAATCTGAGAGAAAAGTCATAGTTGCCTTAATTCGTGTCAAACATATTTTTTGCCATGGTCACTATATTACATTTGGGAGAAAGTTTTGAAAAGATAGAGTAGTGCTCGTTAAACTATGTCACTTAGAAAATTCTTCACAACGACAATATTATCAACGAGGGAGTTTTGAGTGTACAAGTCCAAAATTGTAATTGTAATATTTGATTCTTAGTGGATGGTTCAATGTCATGGGCATGAGCCTGCAGATAAAATGTGGTGCATCGAATTACTTAACAATTTCTTGATTTCCCTTTTATTTTCCTTACATTTTTTTATGATCACAATAAAGATTTCCATTCATTGCTAACGTCGTTACAATTATGTTATCAGTGTTATAACATTGACTAGTGACATCTGAATATAAAAACTACATAGACATCTGAATATAAAAACCAGACCTAGCACATTGAATGTAAGCCTTAATACGGAAATTAACACATAATATTTCAGATCATCGAATTCAAACTCATCTCTGATAATAATAATAAAATAAAAAATAATCATATAGATTGCATACCGTTTGAAGAACACGCAGCCATGAGAGATTTCCCTTCAGTTTATAGATCTTAAATCCTTGATCTCTTCTTCTCCTTATCAAACTTTAATATCTGAAATTGTTTTTACGCAGTGATGGAAAGAGTGCTTTAACCGCATATGAAGGGTTTCTATATATAACTTATTGATAGGGAGAAGGGCGAGAATACCGTTCAAAAACCGTTATAAGTATAATTTGAATAACTGTTAAATATAATAAATTATATTTATTATAAATAACCGTTCTTATAATAAATTATATTTATTATAAATAACCGTTCATATAATAGAATTATATTTATTATAAGTAACCGTTCTTATAATAAATTATATTTATTATAAATAACCGTTCTTATAATAAATTCCCATTTTATTATAATTTACCTCCATCGGGTAAATATCTTTACCAACAGTTTAAAAGATATTGGGTATTCTTTAATTGTCAAAATACTGAGTTAGTGGGCCACCCACTTAATTTTAATAATGGAAATAACATTCTCCCTTGTACTAAACCGATTATGAAAACTATACGTGATCACGATTTCAATAAACTTAGCCAATCGTCCAAAATCATATACCACATCTGAATTAGTTTAGATCATAAATGAGACATAGGCGGTCACGTGACCATAATGTCATGTTCCTTTCATGCACCACACATCAGCCAGCCCTTACTAACCCAATCCATAATGCGATAGCCCGTAATTTGTCTTGTCGGGACAATTCTTGTTTATCAAACAATAAGCGTGCACCCATAATTGAAAACAAGAATAAGCAGCGCAATTTTAATGCGCAGAATTGTCAATTACACCAACCACCATTCATTATGGATTACTCAAAAGGCCCATCCTCATAACATGTTCTAAATATGCCTTTGAAGGTAATCCTTTAGTTAATGGATCAACAACCATAAGTGTGGTCCTAATATTTTCAATTGACACTTGTTGTTTCTGGACTCTTTCTTTAACAACTAAATACTTTAAATCCATGTGTTTTGATCCACTAGAAAATTTGCCATTCTTAGAGAAAGAAAAGCAGGTTGCGGTGTTATCACAATATATTCTCGAGGGTTTATGATAAATTAAATGACACCAAATACGAGAATGAAATTCGCAACCATAAGCATGACTTGAAGCTTCAAAACAAGCAACAAACTCGGCCTCCATATCGTGGATGAAGCGATGGTGATTATTTTCACTCTTTCCTGAATTGCCCCATTTGCTAGCATAAAGACAAATCCCGAAGTTGACTTTAAGCTATCGAGACAACCACCATAATCAGAATCCGGCAACCAGCAACCTCTATTATTTGGATCTTTTATATGTGAGCATATAATCCTTTGTCCTTGTAAGTACCTCATCACTTTCTTTGCGGCTTTCAGGTGTTCGATCACGGATCACTTTGTATCTTCTAACATGCATAAAGATTTTCTTCATTTAACCTTTCCATGTTCCTCAGACCTTTTGTTTCACTTAATTTGTCACCTTTCAATATAGGTGCAATGCCCAGATGAACATGGCGCATATTAAATCTCTCTAAAACCCGATCAATATATCCTTTACGAGATATTAAACCTAGCACTTCGAGATCGATCCCTAAAGATCTCGATGCCAATAACATGGTTGCCTCACCCTTATCCCAGCCATATGAAAGTTTTAGAGATATTCGCCCAGATTCATAATAAACCAAGATCAACTGCTTCATGACAAAATATCATCCACATATAGTATCGAAATATAAACTTGCTCCCACTTAACTGAGATATATACCTTTATTCTGACAATATTTCTCTCTTTAAAATCAGAAAGATGTAATGATATTATTAAACTATGCCATTGTCACGGAAGCTTGTTTAAGACGTAAATGGATTTCTTTAATTTGCAAACTAGGTGTTCATTTTCCTTTCTTTGTGAACCCTTCGGTTGTTCATGTAGATATCTTCATCGAATTCCCATTTAAGAATGCGGTTTCATCCATTTGATGTAACTCTAAATCAAAATGAGCTACAAGTGCCATGATGATTCCTAAGCGAATCTTTCTTGAAGCCCAGAGAATGTATCTTTATAATCAATACCTTCCTTTTAGTGAAACCTTGACCCTGATCGGCCTTAAATGGTGATATTGCCTTTAAGCGTGGCGCTTTGTCTTAAAGACCCATTTCTGACCCGACGGGTTTACAGCTATTAGGCAATTGAGTAAGTCGAACAGATTATGGGCCATAGATTTCAACTCTTCATTATAACTTCCATCCATTTACTAGAATCATACTTTCCATGGCTTGTGGCAAGCAGGATCCTTCCTTGTCAAATATCAAAATCGGATTCGCAATAAATACACCACATAATCATCTGTAATGTGAAGTCTCCTTTCTCTTTGAGATCTCCTCAAGGTCTGGTTATGGTAATCTCTGACATTTTTCAATGGCAATATTTTAAGTGGTAATGAACCCGACTATTATGTGCTCATGCTCTCGACTTGTTGAGCGAGTTGAGGACAATAATTTCTTGAGGTAAAAAGAGTGGTGGGATATCCTCTTATTTCTTCAACATCTACCTTTCTTAGTTCATTACTCCACTAATTTCACCATTCTCACAAGAATGTGGCATTCTGGGTTATTATTCTCACCTTGTGGTTGGGACAGACCAAATCTATGCCCTTCCCGATTTGGGATGTGATAAATATCCGGATATCGTTCTTGAATCAAGGCTTTCTCATGGGTTCTTGATTCTTGCCAGTGGACATCATATATGTATATGTCTCAAGCTAGGTTTCCTACCGATCCAGTAACTCGAAAAGGGTTTTGGAGCGCCTTACTAGGAACTCTGTTCAAGATATACATTCTTTGTTTTAGGCTTCACCCCACACAATGAAATAGGTACGGAAGAGTAACTCATCATACTCCTAACCGACTTTCCATTAATGAATTCGCCTTTCGGCCCAACACCATTCTGCTGTGGCGTTGAGGCGTGTGTGCGAACACGAATGCCATGCTTTTCAAGGAATTTAGCAAAAGGACGAGTTTTGTCTACGATTCATCATATACGCCATAATATTCCATAGCCTCAATTTGATCTCCCACAATTTAATCTTTTTATCTAATTGTCACTCTCGACCTCTGTTTATGAACATCCTCGAAGATGTCAATGGCACGAACTTTTCATGCATTAAGATAAAGCATTACCATACTTGAGATAGATCATGTATAAAGGTATAAAATATTTCTCTCTCACAGCGACATGGAGCAGAGAGTGATCCACAAATATACGTATGACTCATTACTTCAGGGCATCTTTCTTTTGTATGTTTAGTTTGCTTTCCTTTATGCAATCTACGCATACATGAAAATCGCGAAGTCAAGGATTTTCGTAAAATTCTTCCTTCACTAACTTCTCATTCTTTCCCTGCAGATGTGCCCCAGTCTTCTGCGGCCACAAGATTGAAGAATTTTCATTAATTAAGCCACGTTTGAACCGTATTTGAATGTGCAGTGGGTTATTAAAGTTTGTGCAAATTCATGATTCGCTGAAATTTTATATAAACCATCACATAAAATACGAAATCCAACTGTATTGTAGTTTAACATCAAACTTACTGTCTCGTAACCGAATAAAAATGTAATATTCAAAGAGCATCTAATTGGGACAAGGAAACTAAATTCTAGAAATAGAAGGTACATAAAAAGTGTTTAAAAGATCCATCCGATGACCGCCTCTAATAGTAAGCGATAGGTACCTTCAAATCAGCTATCACCCAACTCCAGGACGGTTTCCATATAGAGGAACTTTTCACTTTCCTTTGGTTTCCTCGTTGTGCGGAACTCGCATTAAATTAGTCATACGAAGTTGTGGCCTGCAATCAACGCCCAAGTATTTGAAGGAACTTTAAGATTGATTCATAACATACAAAGAAGAAAGATTTATACTTCTTTCTAAATCCAAGCCTTGCGCTTGATACAGCCTTCTTCACGTACCCTTCTTGCCAAAGTAGTGCAACTACCGTGAATTTTCCATCATGACTCGCTACCATCCCTGTGTCCACTTTTCTTAGGTGGAAAGTTCTTTCCTTTTGAATTTCCCCTTCTTCTTCATGACTCCAATGAGTTACAAGAAGAGCAAGGATTATGTCCTTCTTGTCTTAATCTCACTTCCTTCAGAGCTTATCGATGAGCCATCCAAGTTCCACTCGATCCCTCAGTTAGTATTATAAGGATTTTGAATGGAGCAAGCAAACTGTGGATGGAAGTGAGTTAAGGACAAACCGGTATCACATGGACCCTATCCATACCATGCCTAGTGCCTTAAGCTTTGCAAATTTTCAAACATGTTTAAAATATGTTGTTGAATACCTTCTCACCATCATATTTCATGGTGGTCACCCAGCCATCAATGTGCCTCGGCAGGACTCTATTAGCTAGCTTGAAGCGCTCCTCAACAGATTTCAGAAATTCCGAGGCAAACTCGGTTTGAGGGAGAGAGGTCTTGATATTATTGGCAATAGTCATTCTCATAAACATCATATTGAGTCCGCTTGACCAGCCCCGCACTGACACTCCACCCGCCTCCCGAGCATCACATCCGTACTCTCTCTCGAGGTTTATCCGCGGCTAGCTGTGTCAAGATCCAATACTACAGTGGGAGACTTGGAACCCTTTCATACCATTCAGAAAAGTTCGACCCATCAAAAACTGTCATTCCAGATGCAAGAGAGTGTAAAGAAGTGGGAACTCAGACAAAATAGAACAATACTCTACAATAATAAGGCCTCAAGTATAAACAAATAGCAATGAACTATTGATATCATTAAGATTCTCCTTTGGGTGAATTTTAACATATCCAGTGTTCACTTGGAGGGAGCTTAAAACACCTTACTATTTTGTGTCATTTATATGTTACCTTTGGGTAACCATTTTACCTTTCTAAGCAACACAAAATAAAACCATTAATTAATAATTAGCAGAAATTGACTCTCCTCAAGTTAGTCCTGACTCTCCCAATTATAAAGAGAATTATCAAGAATTTTATAAGTCTCCCTTTATTCCTTTTATGCAATTTATACATAAGGCTCTCACTAATTTAGGTTACTTTGGCAACTATCTAAATTAGTTAACCTTACATTTATAAATTGTCATTTGAATAAAATTTCACAAGATGAAATTAATTCTTTTATTTGAGTTAAAAAAAAAAAATCAAGGAAATAGTATCTTTAATAATCATCTGATTCAATAATCAATCATAATAAAATCAAAGAAATCGACATTCATCAGATAATTTCACAAAGGTTCAAATCACAGATATATGAACATCTTAAAAGAGAATTTCGCTTCATATTCAAATAAGTGATAATGATAATCTACTAAATCCAAAGGCTGTGATTCTATATTTCTCCCTTTATCAAGCTTCTAACTGGGTGTATGAAGCGTGCCTTAAACGGCCAAGAATGGCGCCAAACGCACCCGACCGACGCCAAACCAAATACCACCGACATTGATCCAAACAAATAAGCAAGGAAAAAATAAAAATCTTCCTTCTAATAAAGGCCGAGGCTGGTCTTTATTTAAAATTTTTTTTTTACATTCATTTTAGTGAGACGAATCAATCGTAGATAAATCTCAAAATTTAATCTTTATAAAACAATGATTCTGAATATTTAAATTAACGGCTCGATACCAATTGTGTCTTAATACGGAAATTAAACACTAATAATATTTTAGATCGAATTCAAACTCATCTCTATAATAATAATAAAATAAAAATAATCATATGGGATTGCATACCGCTGAATAAACACTGTACCCATGAGATTTCTCTCAGCTATATCTTAAATCCTTGATCTTTTCTCTTCCTCCCTTTATCAAACTTTGATACGTAATTGTTTTCGTAATTGATGGAAGAGTGCTTTAACCGCATATGAAGGGTTTCTATATAACTTATTGAAAGGGAAGAGGGTCAAGAATACACGCTCAAAAACCGTTATAAACGTGTAATTCGAATAATCGCTCATATAATAAATTATATTTATTATAATAAATCGTTTCTTATAATAAATTATATTTATTATAAATAACCGTTTTATAATAAATTATATTTATTATAATAATCGTTTCATATAATAAATTATATTTATTATAAATAACCGTTCTTATAATAAATATATTTATTATAAATAACTGCTTCTTATAATAAATTCCATTTATTATAATTATCCACCTATCAAGGGTAAATATCTTATAACAATAAAGATATTGGGTATTCTTTAATTGGCTAACATTGTAGTTAGTGGGGCCACCCACTTAATTTTAATGTGGAAATAACATTGAAATCACAACATTTCGTATTGTTTGTTGGAAAAATAAATTTGAATAAGGGCATGTTTTGGGGGCTTTTTCGATATTTAGTCCAAAAATAAATAAAAATTCCTTAAATATAAAAGGTTGATAAATATTTCTAAATTTAATATACTTTTTGTCATGTGAAAAGTCTCTAAAAAGACACTTTCTAAAATTATGAAAATCTTATTCTTATGAAAATCTTTGAATAAACACTTTTTAAATATTCATAAATTATGAATTCAAATTTAAAGTGTTTCTTGAATAGACACTTTCTAAAGTTTTAGAAATTTTGACTAAAAGTGTCTTTTGAATCACACTTTCATAATTATAAAATTTTTGAATTTATATTAAAAGTATTTTTTGAAAAGGCACTTTATTTTTTTTAATCTTCTTCTTAAGTGGAAAGTCTTTGTAGAAAAAACTACATTAAAAGGGATTATTTTTCAAACCGTACTTTTCTTAGATTTATTTTTAATTTTTATATTATTTTTCTAAAACTCCACTTGTTTTGTCATTGGGAATGAAGAATGACAATATGAGGTTGATATTTTTTTAATTATATTTGAATGATTTAAATGACAACAATAAAATGATTTTGAAATGAAATCCTAGATATGAATGAACCGTATTGTTGAATCATAATCAAATCCCAGATATAAACTTGTTGAATTAATGCACCAGTAATTTTTAAGACATGTATACTAAATATGGGAAAGTTGCAAAAAAAATAGAAACCTCTTTTGTGCTTTTCCAAATCTCCCATTTACACCTCAATATATTTTTTTATTTAAAAAGATCCTTAATGTTTATCTCAGTAGCTCAAGGCCGTGAAATTGCCATGCCAGCTACTGATATGGTTAAAATTGTGTCCTAACTAACTGATATGGTTAAAATTGTGTCCTAACTAACATTAAAAAGTTAGGGGCTTTCCATAAAAAAAAAAAAAAAAAAAACCCTAATTACGATTGGATTTAGGGCAAACAATTCTTCCTCATCAAATTAGTAGTACATGTGCCAACTACTAATAGACCCTAACATCCCGAGCTATCCCCTTCGTTCCTTTTCTGAACCCCTAAGGTTTTGTTCTCTAACCCTAGTGTTCCTCTTTTTTCATATATATTTTACCATGCATATAATTCACACAATTTGTAACACACAAACATTGAGCATGTTAGAACACAAAACATATAATGCACCCCATGCAATGATCTAACCCATGCCCGATAGTCCTAGGTATTTATGTACCTAGACTCTTGATACCTAGCTAAGACGAGCTAGTATCAGGACCATACTGCGGGATACCCACACCCAAGCCCCCAATAACGTTACTTAAGTTCTGATACCAAGTCAGAATGCCGAAACCCCTGGGTCCCGTTGACAACCCACAACCCAATGCACCTCTTTGATTTCGGTAACCCGATACCACACTATTGTGTCCCATTTATCGGGATCCATATTTTCACAAAAATCAAGCAGAGTCTCCTTTGTTCGATGAGCTCTACCCAATATATAACATGTATAACAATATATCCATGACCCATCCAAGGTCTCAACAGAAGTAGTAATGACCACACAGGGTCCATATGTCCATATCCATAATATACAACTATATCACAATAGTCCATAAGAGTTTATTACAACACTCTTATACATAACATATATTAAAACTAGTTTGTTTTAATATAGTTTACAAAAATATTTATCAAAGCCACATCCTGGCTTCCTTCAAAATCACTAGCCGGGAAGGAGCGCCGCCCTAGTGTAACAAATTAATTCGCACTGAATATGGTCCCACGACAAGTGAGCAATGCCTGGTGAGAATAATTCCTACAAGGCTACTCCCACGTAAGGCATATGCAATGTCATTTCAATATCTAAGTAAAAGACACATTCCTACTCAAATGTCTACATGTCATGGATGAGAATGTGAGTCACCCTATCCTATGTCCCGAGTTCTTACCAACTCCCTCACACATGCATATGCCAAGTGTGAAAACCGTCATTTATGTTCCATCAATGACCATTTTTCCAAAACAAAAGTTTTTTTTTTATAAGTCAAAATCTATTGGACGAACTCCGATATTCACTTGTTTGTACCAAGTTCTGTGTGTTTTTATGGGTAGCGAATTTTCGGGGTCTCACCGCAGGTTTCGCACGCCTTCCAACACTTTCGTGAACTTTCATCGCTGGATACATATGTCTAACCAAGAATACCGGGTTTTTCATCTAAGGGGGTATCTATCCCTACTTGCTATACCCAACACACGTATTTTTCACTTATTTTTTCTTTCATGCGACCGGTTAGACTCATTTTGGACGTTGTCCCATTTTACCGAGCCCACCATTGAACACCAAACACGATGTCGACCTACCAGTGTACTCACGACATACACCATCAAACACCAAACACAAGTCGATCTCTACCATGCACTCGGGATCTATACACAAAGTATAACTCAGGTGATAAATGCAATGGAATGCCATTGTAATGTGGTGTCTCATGCTACACGCACAATGAATGCCACGCGGCAACACCAAAATCATACTTCATGCCAAGGATCATGGATAATCATATTTAATACATATAATTATTCCCATTTAATTTCCATTTGTCTAACACATATATCTCAACATGCTTCACAATACAATAAACCTGTTATTCACTTTTCATTAATCTCAAGCATATATCAACGCCAAGTATCAACTGGCATGGTATGATAACTGGGTACTTTATCAATTGTGACATAAACAATGCCCACAAAACAATCCACACATCAATTTTTGACAAGAGTAGGAAAACACCCGAAACTGTGAGCACCAATGCCATAACATACCACATGATAGTTCTGAACTTGGTTCAGAAAACTAGCCCCTAACAATCCCAAAATCTGGACACAAACCATTAAACAGCCTAAGTTGTAGCAGTCCCGGAAAACAGACCATAACTTGAGTTATAGAGGTTTTATTTGGGTGATTCAAAAGCCTAACATCAAGTTCTCATATAGAGCTAAAATTTCCTTGAATAAGACTAGTCCAAAATTTCACTTTTTCCCCAGTAGAAAATGGAGTCAAAAAATATGGATAGTAGGTTTGTCAAAGCGAGGCCGGTGCGGTCAGAAACGGACCATAACTTGGGTTATAGAGGTCCAATTTGGGTAATTCAAAGCCTAACCTCAAGTTCCTAGCCTTCAGCTACAATTGTCATGGGACACTAGGTCGATTACCTCTTTTCTCAGCGAAAATCGGTCCCGGAAATATGGACCTTAGTAGGTTAACGACTGGGCGCTGACGATTCAAATTAAATGGAGCATAACTTGAGGTATAAAATTTAATTTACTGGGTGTAATTCAAAGTCTAACCTCAAGTTCACAACTTCAGCTACAATTGTCCATGAAGAAAACTAGTCAAATTTATGGCCCCAGATCGAGTGTCAGATTTGACTGCAGTCGACTGCGGAAATTCTATGTCTCGTTTACGAGGGCCTTTTACATAGTAAAATAGCCACACATGGGGCCCATTACATCCATACTCATAAAACACATATCTCAACTATATTTTCATAGTTTTCATGTTTGTTAAAATATTTATACATATACAAAATATTTTCTTAAAGTACATTTACGGCTTTCTTCTCAATAGATACCTCTCTTTGCGTGTCTTGAGTCTCCACTGGATAGTCCACATTGCACGAAGGGGTCCCACGGCCAGGTGAGCAAAGCAGGTAAGTTTTACTACCTGAGGGTTCTTTCGCTCAAATGCGTATCACGATGGCATATATAAACAAGCGTCGCATTACTTCTGATTATTTTATAGCAAATGTCTATATTATGAGATCGACCCCTCGTACTCGCGCTTTGAGTCGGCCATTTCCGCCGCACGCGGAATGCCAAATGTGAAATAAAACCGGTCACACCTGACTAAACCATTGGAAAACCCTCGATTTATTTATAAAACTGATTTTGATTCTTTTCCTTTATTTTTGTGGGCCACAGTTTCCGAGTTTGCCGTAGGGCCTTGTACGCCTTTTCAACATTTTCAGAACTTGCATCGTCGGGATTCATGTCATAGTGAATAACACAATGGGACTTTCACCACAGGGGGGATCTACTGACTTGCTCCACAAAAACGTATAATTTATCATTTTTGATCCATTTACACCGTGAATCTCTACCTTGGACTTTGTCCCATTTTCCAGTTCCACGACCCATTCTAACAACGATGGAATAAACCTTACCTGCACCCACACGGGCGGCGCGATGTGACCGTGCATATAAATGCATGATCTGCCGTGCATTTTATAAGTATTACATGCATGAATGAACACTACATGAAACATTTACAAGCCATGGATAATTATAATTTATACATATAATGCGCATAAGTGCAAATCATGTTAATACGTGAATAGCATGCATGACATTGGCATTTTTCACATACTTTGCATGTCATTCGAAACCTTGACCGCCCCTGATTAGGTCTGACTTGGACCATTCAATGACAAGACACCTCACGGCCCCTTCACAAACATGAATCAATCCAGGTTCCAAGCATTGTTATCTGTGACAAACCACACACACTAGAAACTTCCGGTTCTAGTTCAAACCATAACTCAGCGGTCGATTGGCTAATAATGAAACCGATCATAATCCCGTACCCATTAGTCCCGAGGCTGGAACTAATTTCCATGGCCTCTCGCTCCGCAGTAACCCCTACCCAATTTATAGCGCTTTAAATTTAAAGTAATAAAATGGAAAATGTCTACCTCTTGGAAGTTGAAGAAACTCGAAAGCAGTCACAGTTGCCTCTCAGTAAGAGACAAGCTTCCTTCTTGTCTTGAAGGAGATCAGACGACCGGATCTCACTGCAAACTAGAGAAGGAATTTCTCTCTCAGAATGGGAGAACAAATAATACTGCATCATTTTCCTTTCTTCTCTCGCGTTTGCCTTTCGTACTTTGGCACTACATTTGCTGTGGGTACTAACTGAAACTTTTCTCTTAGTTTATAAGCTCTCTTTTTTAACATATACATCAGTTTGGAGAACCTCACATACGGTCAAGGAAATTTATATCTCATCCCCATGTCAAACCCGAATTGGTGTATCGTTTTAAATGAATTTTCTTATTTGCATATCACTCTTTATGACATCATCCCACTGTGTGGCTGTTGTGACCAGTGAGATATCTGTGTGTAGGCTGTGTGAAACCATTTCTTTTTCATGCCCAAGTGTCGCTTTTGAGGTGTGTGAAAAATCCCTTATATTCTTAATGTCATCAGAGCACCACACCTTTCGAAAAATGTGAAATCGTGGCATAGGAATGCCCAGTCGTGGTAGCTAAATTTCATGGGCAAATTAACGGAGAAGTCCGTTTAGTCATCAGAGATCTAGAAAAATTCGGATTTTCAGCAGAATTTCTATTTTACTATCCCGTCTTGGATTTGGGGTTTCACAAAATTACCTCTTTCTAGCAGAAAATGGAAGTAGTGGACGTCGTATAGGGTCAACGTTGCGCTGTTCCCATAACCCATTATTTTGCCCGAAACGACCCTTAGGGAAAAACGATTAGAAAGATTCCAGCAGGCATTCAAACTCAATCAAGCAGTACAGAATGAAAAATAAATCAAGTGAAGAATCCCTACACTCTTGTGTAGAAAAACTCTAAAAGTCATAGTGGATATTTCACCAAGCAGAAGCCTTTGATTTCCACAGAACTCATCGGCAGATCATGGCGAAATCCTTTTGTTTAGAATTTTCCATCTTTCTAATGGCGTCGATGAGCTTTGGATTCTTAGGCTGTGAGTCAAACGCGGGCTAGAGGATCGAAGAATCGCATGCAGCTATCTCATCTCACGCACCTGCTCGCGGTTTATAGACGGAGAAAAATCAAGAAATGGGGTGGGATATTTTGTCTACTGACCCCTCTTTTGTCCCATCCATAAGCCCAAGTTTAAGTGAGGAGGAGGAGGGTTCACGTCACGCCACATGTCCGTGACTTGTTCGAGTCTGTTTTTGTCCTAAAACAATTTATTTCGATACCGATTGAGTGATTTACTTTATTGACTCTTAATTTATTCTGCTTTCAGATTTTCATAAAATCTGTTTTGGAATTCCATGGGACACCAGACGTCCGAAACTCATGAAAATACGATTGTGCGTAATTACTTGAAATTCGTCTGAGTGATTTGTTGATTTAAGCGGGACGAATCGGCGGTGAAATCAGATTTAAAGTAAATTCGAGATCACAGAAAAATTTTGGCTGCAACCGTTCGACAATTTCTTTGTTTGTCATTTTTCAAAATTCTTTCTCAAGTTCTAAAATTACGAAGGGGTAATTATGTTTTTAGGTTAGAGCAGACCCCTTATTTAATAAAGAGTTCATCTAATCATCCAAATTAAACATAGGAACATATGTTTTGATGAGACAAAAATAACCTCCCTTTCTCACAAACCCCAACCTCTCTCTCTCCTGGCCACACACACCCCAAGTAGCCACTTAGCCTTCTACACAACCAGTTGTTTTTTTTTTTTTTTTTTTTTTTTTGCTATTTCTGTTTTATAATTTTAATATTATTCATTAATTTATATTTTCTTTATTAATTATTGTTTTTATATTTACTTTTAATATAAAATACTTTTACCTACCTAATAAATATATTATAAATATGTGATTATAATATATATATATATATATATATATATATATATATATATATATATATATATATATATATATATATATATATATATATATATATATATATTCAGTCATAATAATTTTTATTTATAATAATTTCTTCTTTTCATATTATAATCTTATTTTTAATACTTTAATATTAAAAAATTTTATAGACCTAAAATTTTAAAAATAAATAAATAATATAATCCACATGTTAAAATTTTTAAATAAAAATAAACAATAATATAAAAATATTAACTATTTAACAAAAAAATAGTAACAATCCTTTTAGTATTTAATTTAAAATTAATATTTGAAGCTGGATAAAATTTAAAGTAATAGTGATAATATCTTCCTATTAACCTTTTTAAATTAAGTTTATAAAAATTTAAAATGTAAAATATAAAATTACACTATTAAAATTGGAAATATTATAAATAAAAAGTTATTTTGAATAGGAAATAACATAAAATTAAGCATTATTTATAATAAATGTCCTCCATTTTTGGGTTAAGGAAATAATCATTTGAGTTTTTAAAAATTAATTGAAATTCTTGAAGAAGGTTTGTCCACCCCTTGTACAATTAGTGTAAATACCTTAAAATGAATATGTACAATGTTAAAAAAAATGTTTAAGATAAGTGTGAGGATCAAGCAATATTTATAAGGAATGTCTTTCATCCATAGTTTAAAAAAATAATCATTTGTGTTTTTAAAAATCAATTAAAATCCTTGAAAATAGTAGGCATGTACACCCCTTGTAGACTTAGTTCATCTACCTTGCACAATTAGTGTAAATACTTTGTATATTGTAACAAATCTCGTAGGCCTCGGTACTAAATGTGAGTATAGACATCTTTTCATCTTCATAGTTCATAAAAAAAAAAAGAAAAAAAAGAATTGAAATCTATTTTTTCAAAAATTATAATTAAATTAGTTATAAAATGAATATGTACGAGATTAAGAAAATGAATATGACGAATTTGAGATCAAACAATATTTAGAAGAAATGTCCTTCATCCTTCAGTTAAAGAAATAATAATTATTTGAGTTTTTAAAAATCAATTAAAATCCTTAAAGAAGAGTAGGCTTGTACATGCACTTAGTTCACATAGTTTGTATAATTAGTGGAAATACCTTATACAGTGTACAAATCTAGTAAGGCCCATAAATGTGAGCCCAAATAAAATAATGAACTCAAATCTATTTTCAGTCAATAATCCATTATATGTGTGTTTCTATTATTATTTGCTTTATTATATATTTATATATTTTTTGCTTATTAATTGTTACATGTGAATATGTTTATATTTGCTGCGTTAATTACTCAAAATAAAATATAATTAAAATGTAAGGATATTTAATAAATGAAAATTTAAAAAATAGGGCATTTTATTAAGTAGATTTTCAAATTTATAATTTATTTAATGAAATTAAATGTCAAAATTATTCAAAATTTTAAATTATTAAATCTAAATAATAAAATCTAATAAAATAAAATAAATGAATAAATAATTTTTGAATAAATCAATAATTAAATTATAAAAAAATAAAAATTTTGTTAAATATATTTTTCAAAATAAGTAGAAAATAAGATATTATCTTATAACATTAATTATAATTATAAATTTTAATTTATTTAAAAGATGGAAAAATTGAGGGTGATTTATATGAAAAAGTGTAACAAAAAAAAGGAAAAAAAAAACCTTGAAGACTGAATGTAAATAATAAAAATTAAAACAAAAATCAAAAGAAAAAAAAAAAAAGAAGCTAGGTATGGGGTTGTGTGAGCGTGGGTATTGGTTGGGGTTGGAGGGAAGAGGGTTAGGTAACTTAGGTGAGTTAGTTGGGTGAGGGATTGGTAAGGATAGTTTTGATATTTTTAATTTTTTGTGTTCTTGATTTTAATTTTATTAGATCTTCTAGGTTTTGGACCTAATTTGAATGTTTTTCTTATCTTTTGTTAAATGAAAGGGTACATGAGACCCTAAATCATAATTCTCCTAATTACGGAGATAAATATCAGATTATTTTTTAGATAAAAAAAGTTTGAGTGTAAATGAGAAATTTGAAAAAATATGAGAAGGTTTTTCATCTTTCTTCATAAATGATAGCCAAGTAATTTTATAGTGAACGAAGACATGTATGGGAAACAAATTTAGTAGCCACGTTCTTCGAATTTTGTGTCTGCACACTTTTCTACTTTCCATACGCAGGTCACACATCAAGTAACATCACCTTTTTCTACTTTGCCAATGCCACAGCTGTAGGTCATCTCTGGCGGCTCCAGACGGGTGGTCGCATTCCCTTGTTTATGGGGCGTGTCCGCTCTTAGCACCTTTCCCGCGCCCGTGAGGCTCGAGGCCGAAGCCGGGACGTATTGAAATGGGAGCGGCTCGCTAGGCGAGAAGCTACTTAGTAGGTTGGTAGTGAGTCTTTCAGTTAATATCTTCACTATTCTTAAACCAATTTCTATGGCATGAGACGTCTGCTCTTTCTCCACCGTCGGAGATGAGCAAGTTCCCTTACAAAAAGCGTCTTATATCGCGGTCGCCGTAGCCGCCCATTTCAGACGGAGGGTTGGTGTCCCGGTCGCGGTATGCATTGCGGGGGTTTAACTGTGCGGGTTGGTGGTGGGAGGCTTCGCCGAATGGGTATCTGGCACCGTGGTCAGGAGTTCCCGGCGCGGAGCGGCCTTGTGGTAGGGGATAGCGCGTGGTGGGGTGCATCGTCGGAGTGGGTAGGGGTGGGGGGCCCTTATAACAGCTGTTTTCCATATACTGGCCTTAATAATGGAAGCACTTTTCAGACATGTAGAGTGGCCTCCACAACAACTTAATAGTGAGGATTCGTGTAAGGATGTTGACGATTTTGGTTAATAAAAATGAAAAATATTTAAAAATAATTGTAGATTTCAGTAATTATTACTAAGAATGCTTTTGAATTCAATAATGCTCTTCAAGTAAATACGATGTTGGCCCTCTACAATAACCGTTTTATAAAAAATAATATTCATTTAAAACAACTTTTCATATTTTTGTTCAAAATAATCCTTTTATACCACGTAAAAAAAAGATAATTAATTTTATTTTAAATTTAATATAAAAGCGTAGTTAAAAACTATGATTTTATTTTTGAATTAAAGCTTCAATTAAAAACTAAAATTTTAATTAAAAAAATAAAACTACAGTTATTAACTATGATTTTAATATAAAAAACCATAATTTTTGAAAGTGCTTTCTAACTTGTATTTAAAAATTAAAAAATTAAATATTTTTTCTATGTGACACAAAAGGGTTATATTGAGCCATAATTTTGAAAATAATCTAAATTTATTTTTTTTAATAAAAAGTTCTCGCCCACTCAAGCCATTTTCTAGCTCCATCCAGAAGGGCGCCTAACATTTGCCATGCATGGTAACTTGGACATGCCCTCGGATCAAGGAACTATTCTTCACCCTTTTTTTGTGTTTATTTTTTTTTTTAAGACTCTTTCTTTTTTAGCAATGTCTAGAAAATTCATATTTTATGATCAGAACCTCTAGAATTGTCCCACATGAACCATGGTATTTTATTGATGCTTTTAACTTTACCAATGTGGTTCAAAAAAGCTTTTGAGTTTCTCCAACTCCATCTCCACTTCCAACCATTCTTTTCATGCCACATAAAATAAAGATAGTTACCATCTTATGTTAAAATTATTAAAAAAATAAATAAATGATCAACAATTGAATCTTTAAAAGGAAAGGAAATTAAAATGATGATACAACTCATTATTAATTTATAGGTCGTAGAATGGAATCTTGAATGAAAATTAAATGAATGATATACCTAATTATGGATTTTTAAAAGTCAATTTTTACATGTGAATAAATTAAGATTATCTTCAATAAATCATCACATATGAGAGCAAATCCAATGAAAGTTGTCAAAAATGGGATGTCGAATCAGTTTGTAACGCGAGCGGTGTTTTGCGCGCAAGCGGTGTTTTGGGTACCACAATGGTAGGTGTCGAAAATGGGTGTCGTTTTAATGATTTAATGTTTTTTATTAAAATATAATTAAAAACTTTATCAGATATGGGATGAAATATAGCCCGAATTGAGATGAGCGATGTAGCCGTACTATTTTTCTGGCCTCATAATTCTTTTTTCGAAGTTCTTGAATGTCTTGCGCAAAGCGCAGAATAACGTTCTGCACTCCCCAATGTCGCGCCGGGTGAAGCGCAATTTTTTTATCGTTGAGGTCTTGTTTTTGCGGTTATGGGATAGCGCGCGATAAGCGACTAAAGTTGGGTTGCTCTGACTAATTAATGTTGTTCATTCCTTTGTTCCTAGTTGACATACTTCCCTAAAATATGGTTATTTTACGGAGGCTTGGCTTGTAGTGGGACTCCATTAATGGAGATTGAAGGAGAAAGGTTATGGAGGAGTGGAGGAAATGGAGATGGAGGAGTGGAGGAACTGGAGATGGAGGAGAGAATCGTACATAAATGGATGGTCATATTAATTACAAAATTTTTAATTAAAAAAATTAAAAACGAAAATTAATTAAAAAAAAATGGCTTTGTGGGGTTGGGTTGGTGGGGGTGGTTTGGGGATTTACTTTGTGAGAGGGGGCAGTTTGGGGTGATACTTTTTGAGTGCCTCTTTTTGGAAATAAAATTCCTAAAAATATCCATAATAATTAAGCAGGTCTTCCATCCATCTTTTATTAATTAGTCACAATCAGCTCAAATGATGTTCACATTATTCAGCCTTTAATTCGGTTTTGCTTTCAAAACACTTTCCTTCCTTCATTGTTCTCATTTTATCTCACTGAATCAAATTACCAGCATTCCCCGTCTCTTCACTCTGTTTCAATCATTACCTCCATCTCCATTTGGAAGACAAACTGATGTGGAACCGGCTACGAAGAATAAAGAACGAATAAAGAAACAAGAATGGTATGAATTTTTTTGATATTAATCGAGTGTTAAGCAATGCATGGAGTCTTGTTATAGCTATGAATAAAAATCTGTGGATGATAAAAATACATAATGGATAAATGCAAAATTGCAATAGATAAATCCATCTTAATAGATAAATAAAAATCTTTATTAGGATAAATCCAAAAATAAAATTAAATAAATAATTAATAGTAATAAAAGTCTTGTTGGGCAGGAACACTTTTATCTCGTTTAGGAACTAGATGAGCTACTCCATACTCCCCATCATAAACTCTGCTCCCTTCATTTCCTTCACTTACTTTAATTTCCTCAACTCTTTTTCCAACCACTCCCCAATTCCAATGTCCTACTCACCATCCCTTCCCTCTGTTTGGAACCATCTCTTCTCCTTTCCATTTCTTGCTCTGTTTCTGTTCTTTTATTGCTGCTTTGTTTCCTTCTGTTGTTTCTCATTTTCCGTCTATTTTTCCAAACAAAACCAAATTCCCAAGAAAAAAAAAACAAAAAAAACAGAAAAAATCCCGTTTGTCTTAGTTTGGTAATCTACTCATCACCAAAACACCAGCTTTTTCCTTGTTCTGGTTTTGGTCACACTGAATCAGGGGGGATAAGCATTCATGAAGCAAATTTGATCTCATCTCCTCTCTGCCGTTGCCATTTTATCATCCACTCCTAACTCCTTTCCATTTTCTTACTCACCATTCCTCCATCCCTCATGAACAAATATACTTCTCCTTTGTTCTTTGCTCTCTCTCCTCCTCTCATCTTCTTTTATTTATTCATAATTCCTGCCTTGTTGTTTTCAACCGAGACTGAAATGGCGGGAATCGTTATTGCCGTAGTAGCGAAGTTTCAAGAGTACTTGAGTGGCTCCTATCGGACGCCAGCGATTATCTGTTTTGCTGCGGATCCATACTAATCAACTCCGCAACAAAGTTCAGACGCTGAGGGCGGCGAGGAATGACGAGCAGATAACTGTTGATGAAGTTCTTCAAAGAGGGGATGAAATCAGACCGGTTGTTCAAGAGTGGCTGAATTCGGTGGATAAGACTACAGGGGAGGCTGAGGCATTAATGACGGATGAAGACAACAAGATCTGCTGTTTGAATGGGTGGTGTCCTAATCTCATATCACGTTACCAGCTTGGCAGAGAAGCATGCAAGAAGGCGGAGGTTATTGCTCAAATCCAAGAAGCCCGCAATTTCCCTAATGGAGTGTCACGCCGTGTCCTTCCACGGACTCCAACGTTTACAGGATATGAGCCTTTTGAGTCAAGAGCCTCCACTTTGAACAATATTATGGATGCGTTAAAAGATGATAAGACGAAGATGATTGGGGTATGGGGGATGGGGGGCGTGGGCAAAACCACACTGCTCAAACAAGTCTTTGAACAAGCTAAGCAACAGAAGCTATTTCACCACACAAGTCTATAGAGAGGCATCTTGGACTCGGATGGAGACAAATTCAACAAGAATTTCGGATATTCAACAACAGATTGCAACCATGTTAGGTTTGGAATTCAGGAACGAGGGTCAATCTACTAAACCTGCTAAACTGACGCAGAGACTGAAGAAGGAGAAGATCCTTATTGTCTTAGATGACATTTGGAAAGAAGTTAATTTGGAGGTTGTCGGAATTCCTTCTCCTAAAGACAATGATCAGAAAGGCTGCAAAATAGTGTTGGCTTCTAGAGACGGAGACTTATTACGCAGGGACATGGGCGCACAAATATGCTTCCCAATTCAACATTTACAAGAAGAAGAAGCTTGGGATCTATTCAAGAAAACAGCGGGTGATTCGGTTGAGGGGAACCAACTGCAACCAACAGCAAAGGAGGTAGTTAAAGAATGCATGGGTCTACCAGTTGCAATTGTAACAATTGCTAAGGCCTTAAAGACCAAAGCCTGGCTGTATGGAAGAATGCCTTGAAGAGCTCAGGAGTTGTGCGCAACAACATCAGAGGAGTGGAGGAAAAGGTATACGGATGTCTGAAGTGGAGCTACAACCATTTGAATGGTGATGAAGTGAAGTCCTTGTTCTTACTATGCGGTTCGTTGAGCTATGGTGATATTTCAATGGTTCACTTGTTAAGGTATGCTATGGGTTTGGATTCGTTCAACAATATGGGGTCATTGGAGGAAGCAAGAAATAAACTAGTTACATTGGTGAAAACCCTCAAAGCCTCAAGCTTGTTACTTGACGGTGAAGATCATAGACACTATTTTCACTATTATGGGAGAGGGGCCTCAAGGTTGCTTTTCATGGATGGTGATGATGACAAGACTGTCAGGATGCATGATGTTGTTCGTGATGTTGCCAGAAATATTGCATCCAACGATACTCATCAATTTAAGGTTATAGCTGATCAAGATTGGTCTAAGACTAAAGAATCCAAATTCATCTCTTTAAATTGCGAAGCTGTGCACGAGCTTCCTCAAAGGTTGGTATGTCCCAAACTTCAATTTTTTCATTTGCAAAATGCCAGTCTTTCTTTGAACACCCCCAACACGTTTTTTGAAGGGATGAACCAACTCAAAGTTTTAGACTTATCTAAAATGACTTTCAAAACACTACCTTCAACGTTTCAATCCCTTGCAAATCTTCGAACATTATGTCTAGATAGGTGTAAGTTGGGAGACATAGCTGGAATTGGAGAGCTAAAGAAACTACAAGTTCTTAGTATGGTGGACACCAATATTAAACATTTGCCTAAGGAAATAGGGCAATTGACCAATCTAAGGCTGTTGAATTTGAATGATTGCCGGGGGCTCAAAGTAATTCCTCAAAATATCTTTTCAAGGCTATCTGGATTAGAATGTTTGTTCATGAGATCTAGCTTTTCTAAATGGACAGCTAAAGAAGTTAGTGGTGGGGAAAGCAATATTGCTTGTCTATCAGAGTTGAATCACTTGATGACGATAGAGGTAGAAATACCAGATGCAGGGATGGTACCAAAAGAAGACAAGTTCTTTCAAAACTTAACAAGTTTTGCAATATTTATAGGAAATTTCCATTGGTCGGAAAAAAGATTTGAAAGACCAAAAACATTAAGGCTCAATGGTACCGGTGACGGAAGCTTTCTTTTGAGGAATGAAATGCGCGAGTTGTTGGAGAAAACTGAAGATCTAAAATTGAGGGAATTGAAGGGTATTAGATGCCTTTTCTCTCTTGTGAGTTTTCACAATCTCAAATACTTATCCATTTCTCATTGTGGGATGGAAGACCAGGCAAAGGAAATGTGCTTGTTCCTACCGAAGATGGAGTGCTTTTCGGTAAAAGGTTAGTTTTCTTCAATAATTTTTTTTTTCTTAAATTTCTCATATACTAATTTTGAAATATTAACAAAATTATTCCATTAAAAACTTTAAAATATCATTAAATGTCATATTTATAAATAAAATAAAATATACTAAATTAACTACTAAATTTAATTTCATAATAAAAATAGTTAATGGTACTTTTGTAAGGAATCAAGTTAATGATACTTCAATTATAAAGCGATAGATTTAAATCAAAATTTTAATCTTAAAGCCATAATTGCTAAAAAAATATATTTTATAAGATATTTTTGGTTAGGTGATATTTTATTTTTCACAAAAGGCACAAAAAATTATGAAGTTAAAAGGATAAATATAAGTTTGGGTATTAAGTCTTTTTACCTTTTTACATTGAATAAAACAAAATTTATTTTTTAAAGTTATTAATAAAAAATTAATCATATCTTTTCAAATATTTGAATCTCGATATTGAAAACTATTTTTTTTTTTGTCAAAATTTTGTCCTCTATCTCTCTTTTATATTGGAAAACAATATAAAATTATTTTTAAATTACAAATTTATATTTATCCTTTTAACTTCATATTTTTCAAATATTTGAATCTTATTCCCTTAATAATTAATTGGAAATAAATTTGTGATTCAAAAATTAATCATATATTTTCAAATTTTGAATCTTATTCCCTTAATAATTTGTGGAAACAAATAATAAACCAAGGCTACACATAAAATTATTGATATAAATCCAAGTTGAATAAGGGACTTTAAAAAGTTCTTACACGGTAAAGGATTATAAAGGTTTTTTTTTGTGAAAAAAGACTATGAATAAGGAAACTTACACATATGTTAAAAGATAAACCACAATAATCTTCAAAACCAAATTTTATAACATGTAGAAAAATCGAATTAAAATGTGGGAATAGTATTATATTTGAATGAAATTGATCCTAGAATTATATTTTTGAGCACCAAATAAAAAATCGAAATTATATTTTTGAATGAAAAATGATGAAAAAAATAAATAATAATTATAATAATTATATGTTATTTCTTTTGGCGATTTTAAGATTTTCACATGATTCGTTTTACTTCACATTAGATTTTTAGATTATGAATAAAGTGAATATATGAATATTTTGGAATTGATGAATTATATCTAAGGGAATATGTTTATATTACAGGTTTCATTCCCTAATTTGGAGAGATTGAAACTCATTAAACTTCCAGAGTTGAAGAATATGTGCTTTCCTGACTTCCAGCAATTCCTTCTCCAATTTAGGAATCCCAGAGTGAAGATTTGCCATTAGGACTAATCTTATCGTCATTTGATCTGAAAACGAGAATTTGAAGAGATAAAAGTGAAGCTGTCAGGTCTTAGAAACGTGTATTTGATCTTGGAGGATATGATACAAATGGCGAGACTCTCCCAAAGTTAGAAATCTTGAAGTTAGAAAAGCTATATGAGCTGAAGGGAATAATATGCAACAATGGAAAGAATGATAGCATCTCTTCTTTCATGTCTATGAGCTTTCACAACCTCAAATATTTATCCATTCAACAGTGTGGGAAGGAAGACAAAGATCAGGAAAATGTTAATATTTATGTTGAAGATGCGGTGCTCTTTAGTAAAGAGGTCAGTTTTCCAAATTTTAAAATTTCTCCTACTGCTATTTATTGTAAATATTAACAAAATTATTCCATTAAAATTAAAAAATTATTTAATTTTTATATTTATAAATAATAATAATGAATTAGCAGAATTTTAATTTTACATAACAAAATGGTTAAATAAAACAATGATATAGGAAGGAATTGAAAGAGGAATAAATCTAAAGCATAATTTTAATCTTAAAAACAAGAAGTAACATAAGTGAATTTTCTACCTTCTAGTACGATGGTAGGAATATTTTGAAATAGAGTCATTTGAGTTTTTTAAATATATTTTTATTAAATTTCATCACTTAGTATGTTTAATTCAATATTTTCATGTAAATATGTTGTATAAGAGATTTAAAGATAATTTCTTTAGGTCAATTAATTATCGGTAAATTATTTATTTATATTTATTTTGGTTTTATAAAATATTTTTTATTAGGTGATATTTTACCTTTCAAAACTTAAAAAAAAAAAAAATGAAATGATAAAGGTGCGTTTGGGTGAACTTATTTATTGTTTTTGTGCTTATCTTCTCAATAAATGCTTGATAAAATTATAAGTGTTTGGAAAAGCTTATAAAAATAGGCTTTACATGATTCGTATAAGCCCATTTAGCTTATTTATTAAGGCTTCATTAGCTCATAAAAACTTGTGCGCTTAAAATCGATCATCTTAATGATAAAATTGTTCTAAAAAACTACATAATAGGGAAAAATTATGAAAAAAATAGAAAATTTCAAAATTATGTTAAAATGGTAAATTTTTGAAAATATTATGTAAAAAATAGGAAAAAAATCTGAAAAATAATAAAAACAAATAGAAAACAAATTCCAAAAAATTATGTAAAAAATGGGCACATATTCTCTAATATCTTCACATGATTCTTTTTTAATCCTTTTAAGTAATTTTAGATTTTTAAAACTAAGTAAAATGAAGATGTGAATGTTTTAGAATGGATGAATTATATCTAAGGTGATATGTTTATATTTACACAAACTTTTCATTTGATGATGTAATATCACAGGTTTCATTCCCTAATTTGGAGAAATTGACACTCTATAAACTTTCAAAATTGAAGAAGATATGGCATGACAACCTTTCACTTGATTCCTTCTCAAATTTACGGATCCTAACAGTGAAACATTGTCCATGTCTACTCAATCTTATCCCACGTCCCTCGAGCTTCACGAATTTGAAAATGATAAATGTGTGGAGGTGTGACGCCCTAGAAAACCTTGCAGTTAATACTCCTATTGAAGATGGAGTGCACTTCCATGAAGAGGTTAGTTTTCTCCAATTTATTTATTTTTATAAAAATTTCTCCTTAATACTATTTTTGGGAAGTATTAACAAAAATATTCCATAAAAAATTTTAAAAATATCATCTAATGTTAGTTCATTCATAACAATAATAATAAATATATTGAATAAATTTAAATTTTTATTTTATATAATAACATGGTTATAATACTTATATGGCAAACGAATTGGAAAAATAATAAATCAAAATCAAAATTTTAATCATAACTACTAACGAAAATATTATAAGTCCAGTTTTTACCTTCTCCCATAACATCGTAATAGTTTGAGATAATATTATATGAATTTTTATATATTTTGATTAAATCTCATCATCCCATGTACGTCAATATTTTTATACAAATCTTTGTGTAAAAGATTTGCAAATAATATCTTTAGTTCAATTAGGTGACGTTTTACTTTCCACAAAACATTTAAAAAAAAAAACTGAAGTAATAGATGATCAATATATGTTTGAGAGATAAGTCTTTTTACCTTTTATATTGAATAAAATAAATTTTAATTTTTAAAGTTATTAAATAAAAATTGATCATATCTTTTCAAATATTTAAATATGGATTAAAAAATTCTACCTTCTCACTCTCTTCGTATGTATGGAATATGTGTGTGTGGAAGATAAAACAAAAATGAAGATCACCCTTTTCTGTATTATATATACCCTATTATTTGGAGGCTTTCATCCAACCTTAATTCTCCAAACTCTACAGCTCGTCATCCTCTATAATGTTTCTATTTCTTTCTCATGATCATGTCCTTTGCTTTGTCCTACCCATCTCTCACTATTGATTGAAAAACTAAGTTGCCTCCACATTCCATTTTAAATTCCACTTTATGCATGTGTGAAAAAGTTGATAATAGAATTTATTATATTATATTATTTGTGAATATTTGAAAAAAAAAGTCTAGGTTGAATTTAAAAAAACTAAAATGCTTTATTTTAAAGAACTCCCTTTCAAAAAAAAATTTAAAATATTAATAATATTTTAAGTTTATGCAAAAAATTCAAACAGAACTAATAAGAAAAAAAAAATAATCAAATGAAATTGGATTTAACAATTTTAGATGTAAAAATGAAGATAAATAAGACTCCCTCTGACTTATCTAACAAAAAAAAAAACTTTTATAAACTTATCTATATAAGATTCCCTCTTCTTATTGGTTTTTTAAAAGTAATTATTTCTCCTACTTTTGTCTTAAATAATAAAAAAAATATTCTCAATACAAAGGGCACATCTCTTATGTTATGAATTAGTATATATGTTTCATTTAATGTTATGACTAAATAAGTTATGTTTATGAGTAATGTAACTACCCATAATCAAATTAATATAATTTGTGAATAATATAAATAAAGGCGTGATAAGTGTATGGTATTGAATCTTTCATAATAAATTTCTTGAATAATTTAATTTCAAAGTGCATCCCATTTAAAATAATATATGATTCCAAAGCGCTTCGGCCCCCAGCTTTGCCTTGGTTGCTAATCTAGTTGTTAGTTTTTTTTTTTACCAAAAAATAAGGTTTTGTTATAATATAGTTCATTTTATTTTTTAACTTGTTGTCAATAAATTTTGTCATTAATAACTGGTTTGGGTAATTCTCTAAGATCTTCACATGATCATGATCATGTTTTAAATCCTTTAAATAGTTTAGATTTTGAAAACAAAAGTGAAGATGTGAATATTTTAGAATTGATGAATTATATTAATTTATAGAATGGAATATGTTTATGTTTATCCTAACTTTTCAATTGATAATGTGATATATTATACTACAGGTTTCATTCCCTACTTTGGAGGAAGTGACACTTTATGAACTTCCTAAATTGAAGAAGATATGGGATCACAACCTTTCACCTCATTCCTTATCCAATTTACGGATGCTAAAAGTGGCAAATTGTCCATACCTACTCAATGTGATTCCGGCCCATTTGAGCTTGAATAATTTGAAAGAGATGAAAGTGACGGAATGTGAAGCCCTAGAACATGTATTTGATCTTCAAGGATATGATGAGATCCTCCCAAAGTTAGAAACCTTGGAGTTAATAGACCTATGGGGGCTGAAGGGTATTGTAGCCAACAATGATAGCACAAGAGGTTGTTTCTCTCCTTGGATGCCTGTGAGTTTCTATAACCTCAAATGTTTATCCATAAAAAATTACCGGAAGGAAGACAAATATCAAGGAAATGCTGACATCCTTATTCAAGATGGAGTGTTATTTGGTGAAAAGGTTAGTTTTCTCTAGTTCTGTTTTAATTTCTCCTTATATTATTTTTGGGAAATGTTTACAAAAATATTCCATAAAATTTTAAAATATTATTTATATGTTATATGTAAAAATAAAAATACTAAATTAATTTAAATTTTAACTTTACATACTAAAAACGTTTAATAATATTTTTTTTTTGACATCTAATCACTGCATCACATCATAGTATTCTTTTCCTCACTGGGACTTGAACCGTCGGACCCAACCCTCCCTATGCTAGCCTAGTGCTTTAACCAGATGAGCTAGGGTCTTATTGATCGGGCTAATAATACCTAAAGTACAAATGAATTAAAAAAGAATGAATCTCAAGCAAAATTTTAATTTTGTTTTTAAAGGTGCAAAATTTTAATCTTAAAAACAATAAGTACTAAAAAAAATATTATAAGTTCATTTTCCACCTTCTTATGAGATAGTAAGAATAGTTAGAAATAAAATGATTTCAATTTTTTTGTGTATTTTTATTAAATTTCCTCATCTTGTATGTTTAATTTAATATTTTATATAAACTTTTTATACATAAATTTTAAAAATAATATATTTAGTTCAATGAATTATCATTTAATTATTTATTTAAATTATATATATATATATATAAATGTGCGGATGGAATATGTGTAAAAAAATGAAAGGTCACCCACCTTCTCCAAGTGAGGCCTAGGTTTATGGGTTTGAACCCATGGCCTTTCATTTATGGATAAACTCAATTATCATTATTTAGAGATAAACTCAATTATCATTATCCTTACTAATTAATTCATGCATATTGGCTCATCATCCTCTTTCCTATTTCTATTTCTATCTCTTCAACCTCTCCTTTGCTCTACCCTACCCATCTCAATGTCTTTTCAGTTTTAATTGAAAAGTTAGGTGGCCATTGCATGCAATTCTATATTCCACCCCATACACATGTATTAGAAAGGAGGGAATATAAATATGAAAAGGATTTATTATATTATTTTATTTTGAAATTAAAAAAAGTTTAGGTTGAATAAATCTTAAACTATTAATGCTATTTTATAAGTTTTATAAAAAATATAAAACAAATAATCATGTGAAAGTGGATTTAATAATTTTTATATCTCAATTGAAGATTAAATTAATGGCCATTTTGTTTATTTATATCGTATGTTTTTTGTTCTTATTGTTATTTTATTGTATGTTGTAATGAAATAAGAAATATTCTATCATATTCCCTTAATAATTAAATTGTTTATTTTTTTATCTAATTAAATTGAAAATAGTACACCTTTGCTATAAACAAAAATGTTGGTGATTCTATTTTATTGAAATACTGATTAAAATATCCATATTTGTAAAAACACTAATAAAACTAAATAAAAATGTAGAATTTAAGGGGGCATTTGATTTTTGGATTTTTTTTTAAACAATTTGCTTTTAGATTTTAGACTTTTTTTTTTTGCATAACTTATTTCTAAATTTAAAAAAAAAAAAAAATCATGTTGGCTTTTTCTATTTAGAAAAACCAGATTCTAAATCACAATTTTAAAAATTCATAAATAAGTTATTCAAAAAGAAAAAGGGGACGAAGCAAATGCCCTCTACAATCATCACAAAATATTTTACAATCTTGTAGTTAAATTCTTTAATTTTGGTTTAAGCAATTTTTTTGACAATTAAGCATTTTGTTATAATATAGTAAAATTATTTGATTGGACTTGATATGGGACCTCGTTTTATTGGATGTCATAGTTTTAAACTTTGAATATAAACATTTAATTAATTTATTAATTTTTATATATTTGTTTGAAGGAGCCAAGTCAAAATCGCTTCAAAAATATGAAAGCGTGAAGCAGCGTCAGTTCTTAGCGTAATGAAGCGACTCAAAAGCACTATACGTTTGATAATTGGTCTAATATTTTATAATGCTTATTATGGTAGAATCTGAAGTAACTACAGTTTACAACAATTTTATATATTTTATTGTAATTATATAAAATAAGTAAATATAATAATTAATTTCAAGAATGGTAATAATAAATTATTTATCATAATAATTTTCTTATTTTAATTTTTTATAAATATGTTAAGATATTATACACCTATTTTTATTTATCATAATAATAAAATTATATTATCATTACACAAACAAGTAGATACATTATTTTTCTTAATATATTTAAGTTGTTTGATTTTAAGCATATAAAACATCAAACGTCTGTGCCAATATAAATACCATATTAAAAAAAAACTTAATATTTATTCTTATTAAAGCGTCATTCAACATTGATTAAATAAAAGTTATATTCGTGATAAGTAAAAAGCAATTACTAAGAAAAAACTTTAAAAATATATATATAGCTAATGAGGCATGGTTAAGTGGTTAAGGGTTGGGTAGGGCATATGTGAAAGAGACAATGTTCAAGTTTCTAACAGAACAAAATACTATAACTTTGTAATTCAAAGTGAATAGATATAAAAAAAAAGTAATATATAAATATATGAATAAATAAAATTAATAGAAAATATAGAGAAAAAAAAGAAAAATTTATTTTAAAAGTTCCACATGTTTTAAAAGACAAAAAGTGAAATAATAATTCGAAGGGAAAGAAATGAAAATTAAATAAAAAAATTAATCCTAAAATTATTCAATTCTTTTAATTGGAAAATAAAATTTAAAAATGAACTTGGTAAAATATGTTTACGATTTAATATGAAATAATAAATGAGTGCATATGGGAAATATCTATGATAGATGAAATAAAATGAATGATTGTAATCAATGTGATCACCCACGACCATGAAATATGAATTCAGCACAATTTGATTTAGTAAAGTTTTTTTATAACCACATGTTCTCTAGCAATGACGGGAAGGAAGGTCATGAATATTGATGGATCGATGATGGTTGATTTGTATCTCATTGTAGGTTTCATTCGAACTTGGAAGAATTAAATCTTAGTGAAGTCTTTCCGTGTTGAAGATGATATGGCATCACGACAATATGAATTACTCTGACAAACTCTGAATGTAAAGCGTGTGTAGCATCGCGTCACAGTCAATCTTATCGTCTCATTTGTTACAAAGGTTCCAAAATTTGAAAAAGGTAGTTGTGTGTGATTGTGAAGTCCTAAACTATGTGTTTGATGGTGAAGGAATTCTCCCAAAAGTAGAAATCCTAAAGTTAGAGGAACTACCTAAACTAAAGCTTATTTTTAACGATGGGGACAAGAATGACAACATGAGATATCTTTTGTCTCTTTCCAAGTTCAAGGTTTTGGAGCACATCAAAGAGCTACATATAGTTAACTGTGGAAAGTCCATGGATAAGGAGGTTAGTTTTTTCCATATTTTTTTGCTCTTCCTTATACCACTTCAAATATTTAGAGACATTTAATATAAAATATATATATTTTTAAAAAAGTGTTATAAGAGTACATTGATCTTTAATGATAATTTTATTAAATTAATTTAAATTCAACATAAAATAATAAAGAATTATGAATAATATGTAAATTACAAATAAGTTGAAAAAAGAAAATTTATAAAGTGAAAATTTAATTTTTAAAAGGATGAATGTCAATAGAAATGTATTTAAAAATAGTAAAATGGTAGATTATTATTTTAATTTAGAAAGGAAAAATATTGTGCGCTAATTAAATAAATGTTGTATTGAACTGGAAAAAAAATTAGTAGAAAATTTAATTCAAAAATAATATTTTAAAATTTTATTATATTTAAAATTCAATAACATTTAGAAATTTGAGTTAAGATATTAAATGATTAATATAAACTTTTAGTTTTGAAAATAAAAAATAGTCAAATATAATTTATTTCATGGAAGAAAATTAATGAAAGCATATTCCATTCATATAAGGATACTAATTAATTTTGAGTTTAAAATAACCATCAAAGTTAATAATTTTATTATTTAGTTTCAAAAAAGAAAAGGAAAAAGAAATAGTGTATCATAAATAAAATATAAAGAGTTGAAAACAAGAATAAAGTTACAATTGAATTTTTTAATTTTTAAAATATCAATATTCCTGCTATTGGCATAGTGCTTTCCAATGAAAATGTTAGTTTTTATTGTGCTCTAAAATTTAATTTTTGTTTTATTTTAATTACATCTCTCTATGCTTTTCACGATAATAAGAAATTCTCATAATAAATTAATTTAATATTTTTATTGAAATTTAAAATCAAGCTCGTATGTTTAATTCAATTTTCTTATATTAATTGATATATAAGTATTTATAAATAATATCAATACATTAGCTAATTATTGATAATTTATTTTATTTATATAGGATTTTAATTTTATAAAATTTTTTTAAAAATTGTAAACGTTATTTTAATTTTATAAAATAAAAATTAAATGGTTTAAATTCTTGGAAATGAGGTAAAAGAATACATTTTCCTTCTGAAAAAAAAAGAACAAAATTCAAAGCCCTTGCTCCATTATATTAATAACATAATGAAGATATTAATTAATTGTATTATTTTGTTTGGTTTTTTGGAATATTGTTAATTTACAATGAGAACTACTTTTTCATTCCTTAACCAAAATTATTTTATAATATAATACAACTCAGCATGCCGTTGTGTTTGAGAGTTGAATTGAATTATATATAAAGAATATATAAGTTTATCCGCCCTATCACAACTTTTCAATTAATGCCATTATAATATTGTGCCTTTGCTACAGGTTCCATTATTTGATGGAGGAGTATGTAATTATGAAGCTTTTGAATCAAGAGCTCCTATTTTCGACAAAATTATGGATGCCTTGAGAGACGACAACATCAACTCCATTGGAGTAGTGGGGATTGGGGGCATGGGCAAAACCACAATCATCAAACAAGTTGCTCACCAAGCTAAGCAAGAGAGGCTATTCACCAAACAACTCTACCTTGATGCATCATGGATTCGGCACTCAAATAAACTTCGACAAAAAGTAATTTCAGATATTCAAGAGAAAATTGCAGAAATGTTCGATTGGGAATTTGAGAACTGGTTCATGGATGAACCGAAAGAGCGGTTGAGCTGAAGAAGAGGCTGAAGAAGAAGAAGACCCTTATAATCTTAGATGACAATTGGAAGGAGATTCATGATTTGGAGGAAATTGGAATTCCTTCTTGTAAAGATGATGAAGATGATGTGAATGAATGCAAAATAGTGTTGACTAGTAGATCAGATGAGGCTTTTGTATCCAGATATGATGAGTGCACAAACATGTTTTGCAATGCGACTTATCCTGGGGCAGAAGCGACAATGAGAAGACAAGCGGGAGGTGGCGATTCCGTGGTGGAGGAGAATATTACAGGCCAGTTAAAGAATATGAGGGTGTACCACTTTGTCTATTG
Organism: Tetrastigma voinierianum; assembly: GCA_016808115.1. Classification (NCBI taxonomy): domain Eukaryota; kingdom Viridiplantae; phylum Streptophyta; class Magnoliopsida; order Vitales; family Vitaceae; genus Tetrastigma; species Tetrastigma voinierianum. The sequence goes on from JAEQBH010001754.1 coordinate 361,684, forward strand.
ACCCAATTGCCAAGCATTAAAGGATGAGGCAGTGGATGTATGGAAGGAATGCCTTGGAACACCTCGGGAGTACTGCTTGGTGATGGTAAGAAGAAGGTGGTTTACTCATGTGTGGAATTGGAGCTACACCCATTTGAAGGATGATGATGTTGATCATTGTTTGCTACTTTGTGGTCATTTGGACTACGGTGATATTTCATCGATCCACTTGCTACAATATACTGTGGTCTCGATTCATTTGGCACCTTCGACTCATTGGACCCAGCGAATAAGATTATGAATTGGTGGCTCTTAAAGCCTCAAGTTGGGGTTGATTAATTTGGATCATGCGTCTTTGGCCAAAGATGAACCACAATTTTGTGAGGATGCACGATGTTGTTTATGATGTTGTCGGAGAAATTGCATCAGGATCCTGATCCATTTGTATTCCAAAGAAGATGTTGGATTGGAAGAATGGTCAAGAGTGATGAATCCAAAAGGTCAAGCTCCTCTCTTTACATTGCACAAGTTGTCCCTGAAGCTTCCTCCTTGATTGGTATGTCAAGAAACTCAATGTTTTATTCAACAGTAAGCCATATAGTTCTCTCTCCCAGAACATTTTGAAGGATTAGCTCAAGTTTGGTTTGTCTTATATGGACATTTTATATATACATTAATATTGATTCATGAAAATCTTAGACATTGCTTCGATACGATTTTACAAGTGGAAAGACATTGCTCTTATTGACTAATGAAACTAAGTTCTTAGCTTGGTGGGTTCTCACAAATCAAGTATTTTGATGAAATGGAGAAGCAGTGTGCCTAAGGCCTATTGGACTTGAATGATTGCACTTGAGCTTGAAGTTATTCCACATAATGTCTTATCAATTTTGTCCAGATTAGAATGTTTGTGCATAAGACTATTAGATGCCAAGTTGCTACCAAAAGACATTCAATTTGAGAACTTGACAAGATACGCGATAAGTATCGGTTTTTGGTGGGGGTCGAGGAAAACCATGACGTTGACGTTGAATAAAATCAACATAAGCAGATTTGGGGGGATGGAATTAGCAAGTTGTTGGAGAGAGTGAGGGCGGGTTTAAGGAATTAAGTGGTAGTAATTATGTTCTTGATGCCCATTAGGTGGGGAGAGTTTTGTAAAACTGAAGCATCTCAAAGTTATTGGGAGTCGAGATTGGTACATCGGTGATTCCAAAGGATCGCGGGTTGGAACAGGTCGCGTTTTCCTCTATTAGAGTCATTGGTTCTTTCTTCGTGGAGAACTTACAAGAAGTATGGCATGGGCACCAATTCAGAGGTCTTTACGTAACCACTCTAAGGTGGGATATTGTGATAAATTGAGATATCTCTTTTAGTTTTCTGACTAGAGGCCTTTCCAAACTTCAAATATGTGATTAGAAATTTGCATAGCCACATGGAACAAATAATCACATATGAAGGAGTTAGAAGATGAATATATGATGAGGGTGGGACCAACTTGGAACTATTTCCCAACTTTTGAACCTTTGAAACTTTCAATATCTACCACTGACTTCATTAATTTCATCCTGAGATTGAAACAAATGCAAGGCAAAGACTCCTCTTTCAACATAAGGTATGTTAAAGCTTATCTGTCTTCTTCCAACTTTTTACATCCACACGTTTATTCCTCTTTTAAATATAAATTTCTTAAATTCTTTGATTAATATTTCTTGAACCTATTTTTGTATTCCCACACAATTTATTGATATTTAATAATAAATTTCTTAAATTGTTGACAAATTTAATCTTAAATAATGTAAAAATAATTAGCAATAAAACTTAATTCTGCCCAACTTTTCTTTATTTAGTATTGATTTACAAAAATATTATCTCTTAAAAAAAAGTGAAAAATTTAATCTTAAATAATTAATATAAAAATATAGAATAATAATACAATATGGTGTGAATCAGTTGAAAAATTAGGTTAGATCAGACTGTTTTTTAAAAAAAATTAAGGCTAGAAGCTAGGAAAGTACTTAGGAAAGAAAAAAAAGCAGTTAGGAAAATGGTTTTTTTTTATTCAGTTTGGTCACTGAAATATACAAGAAAATCAAATATAATTAAATTCTTAAATTTTTATATATTTTTAACTTTTATAGGCCCTTATATAATAAAAACATATAAAATGAGTTTGAATAAATATAGAGTAATTTATTAGATTTAAATTTATTTTTTATTTTTTCCAAATTTTTCCTTTTAACTTTTCACTCTATATTCCTTTCCTTAGTATTTTCGGTTCAAAAGACTAAGACTTATAGTAAACATGTGGATAATCCAAGTTGATAAATTATATTTGGGGAATATATTTATATTTATCATAGCACCAGTGAAGTGAGATGATGTTTTTATGTACAGGTTTCATTCTCTAAGTTAAGAAGGTTAGAACTTCTTTGGAATTTTAAGTTGAAGGATGTATGGAATCCTCAACGTCACATTGGGTCCCTTCTCTAATGTACGGATCACCAAGAGTCAGTTCAAATGACTATTTCAATTAGTTCATGTTTCATCCTTTATGTTAATAGAGCTTCCAAAATTTACAACATCTCATTTAATTGTCCAGTGGAAGGCTTAAAAAAGGACGTGTTACCATTTCTGTGAAAGGTTAGTCTTTAATCTCTTATATTTTTGTTTTTCTCTCCCATATACTCTATGTCTGTTATACTATTTTTTGGAATTATTGATAGAAATATTCAATTGAATTTTTTAAAGTCTGAAGTTATACTAAATGTTTAATTTAAATTAATTTTAACCATATATGTTGTAAGAGATGTTTAATTATTATTCTTTTTAAAGAATATAGTCAAATCACACTTATTTACAAAAAATATAAAATTTATTTTTAATAGATGAAAAAAAACAATTATGAACATTCTATCTTTACATTCTGTAATTAACTTCCTTTGTTTTGTATCTAATTAACTAAATAATGCATAAGGCTATAATGTAAAAGCTTTGGTGATTCAAATTAATATAGTGTGTGAATGATACTATACTTTTATAGTAATATAATTTCCATGATGATTTTAAAAAAATAATAAAAATTTTGTGTGTCTATAGTTTAAAACTATGTAATTTTTTAAATTATTAAATTTAATTTCAAATAATATAAAATGTATAGTAAATAAATATAAAGGAGTTGAAAAACAATCAAGATTAAAGAAATTTTCTGTTTCAAAAAACATTAAATAATTTTTAATCGAATATAATTTTTCTTTACAACATATTCTTCAAACACTTGCTGGAGTTTCCGTTTATTTATATAGAAATGGTATCAAATTCTTTAGGTTTTTTTTTTTCGTTCTTTAATTATCATTTTCCATTTTATAGGTTCTAACATATTTGTTTTATATTTTCTTATATTTCTATTTAAATGGTATTGTTTTGTGTTGTTCCCATCATTTTGATTTTTAGGTACATAGGGTTTGCTTTGTGTCTCTTGCTTATCTTGGACGAAGTGCAATTTCCTCTCCATATGGGGTATTATTGATGATATTTGAGACATTAGTGGAAGTATGAGATATTTTAATGATATTTCAGACATTAGTGGAGTTTAATCTATCACCGTTCTACTTCTTGTATTAAAGTTTTAAAACTTTTTATAATTATAGAAATACATTTATTTCTGCAGGAATCTTTGTTATGTGTTAGAACATGATATTATTTGGGAATCATTTTTACTCACTGCTCTAAAATTCTATGAATTGTGCTTTAAAATGAAATATGATATTGTGAAAATTTCTTAAATACAAATACAATAGTAAATGAGAGAAAGATTTGTAACATCATTTGATATGATATTTGTGTTTGATTGATAGATGATTTTGTTAATATATTGAGAATGCCTAATAAAGACAATGTATAGCTAAAGATGCATGATTTATTAATTAATTAATTAGTTACTGTCTGCCTTTACCACCTTCCATTGCCACCCACCTTACCACGGATCATTTAATCCCAGATAACATGGTCGAATGACTATCATTATACCCTCAAAAAATGCAATAGTAATCTATTTATATTTGTTTGAGTATTGATTATTAGAAAAGATCAGTTCTCTTTAAATTATTCAATTATGATCTCTAATTAGTAAATCAAAGTGACTATATTTTACTTTGATTATCTAGTGGATTTAGGCTTTAGATGACATCATAATCCTTCTATATTTTTAGCATTGTAAGCCATGTTCTCAAGATTAAGGTCTTAATAATTATCAAGTTATCAATATTATATTAGAATGACACCACATGTTCTTAGTATAACCTAGAAGTTGCATGCATTAAATGAAAATTCCTATGTTCTTCCATTGTTCTTACTATTCTAGGGCACTCAGGACCTGGCTAACAATAATATGAAACTTAGGTTGGGGAAGAGGAAGTGGGGGGATTGATGTGTCCCATTTGTGGATGATATTTAATTGATCCTTTGACATTCAAGGATCAAATGACACACTTAATGTGCCTTCTTAAATGGTTTGAACAATTTTAAACTTAAAATCAATTTGGGGAGAGGGAGTTACTTGGCATTAGGGGTGGGAAAGCCCCCAGAAATTTTGTTGTTGAGATCAGGTGTCAAGGCCCGTAGTCTTCCTTTCCACCTATTTTGGTTTACCTTTTGGGAGCTCCTTTCAAAGCGGCCTTTGGCTTAGGATAGTGTAGGAGGGCTAAGAAAGATTGTCATATGGAAGAGACTCTACATATCTAAGGATGGGTAATTTACTTTGATTGGAAATTACCTCGGCTAGCTTTCCTATTTATTTTGTCCCTTCATCCTATCCTTGAGAGTATTCAGGAAGAGTGAACGAATCTAAAGATTTTTATGGATTGGAGTAATTGAATGACAACTCCTCGGTAAAGTGGAAGGTGTTGTCTTTGATAGTTGGATATACATGATGCATGAGCGAAAGAAAAGTTCTTTAGAAACAAATAATAAGAAAAGTATGGAAGTTTATTATGGAAGAGATGGTTATGGTGTAAGGGGCTTGAAGAAAGCTGTGGTGTTACTTTCCTTAACTACACCATTTGGCGTCCTTGACATAGAACAACATATAGTTATTACAACTAGACTCAACGTGATTATTTTATCTGACTATATCTTATATGTATTGGAATGGTCCATTATAAATTTTGAATTTTAAATTGAATATCAATCTCATGTAGCACTTTCACGACCGCCTGGCTCTTGAAGCATGTGATGGCATGGTCTCCATATAAAGAAGAACCTTTGCACAATTTTGGGTCCTAAGCCTCTTCGTAAATACAAGAAAAATCCTTATGAGTTGTTTTGAAAGGGTTGAAGAACAAAATATTTACAGTTTTCCAGTGTTCCAGTTTTCTCGGTTTCTTAACAATATTTTGGAGGTATAAGTCGGCATTGCTTATATAAATTTATTATTCATTGTTCAATCTTTTTACTGTTTAACATAATTACACTATATCTGCCTTTATACGTGTTCATTAAATTTTATATTCTTGAAAATTTTGCAATACGTGTTGATTTTCGAGAATGCTAGATATTTTGGTTTGACATTTTTACTTGGTTTTAATACATTAAAAACTATTTTATAATAATTTGATGTGTTTTGTGTTTTTAAATGATATAAACTACATGGGAAATTCTGCTCTTGTTTAGGATGAGTCTTGATGAGTTCTCTATGGTAGTCTGAAAGATGACCCAAGAAAAAAAAACTGGTTTTAAGTGTAAAACAGGAGTTTGCAGGAAAATTTGAAGTTGAAGACAACACAATTTGTTTGGGCTATGATTTCTGGGCTTGGCCTTATAAACTTAGCCCTATAAAGTTTACAATGAAAGCTTAATTTGGATTAATTTAATTTGAGCAAAGGCAGCTATTATCAGCAAATATATAGAATGGGATGAGATTCTCGAGGCTGCTTATGTGGTGGGTTGGGCTGGCGCTTAATAATAAAGCAGCAAGAGCGGATGGCCAAATAAAAAAACAAAAAAAACACATAATGAGATTCTGGGTTCAGACAGTGAGCACATCATGTAAGCATAAGTCACTCTCTACCTTGGCCCAAATTGTGAATTTATTACTCCTTTACATTGGTTTTATAACACTGAGAATTATGGATATATGTCAAGCGATTTTGTTTAGAATATGGGAATTAAATTTCTACATATATTAAATTTATTGTCGTTGTGATTATTTGTATGTATAGTTTTTCTTCTGAAATTAATTAAATGATAATGTAATGTTTTAAATTCTTTAAAGTTTTAAAATAATGTTCGAGTGATGATATAATTGTTAGTAATTGGGGAATAGCCCGGCATCATTAATTAGTTAAATTATATATTAAGTTTTAGATCACATTTGATTACATTAATTGTAATTAATCATATGGAATGTGATAAATCTCTGTCCATGATTTTAATGCATTTTTGTATGATTAAAATTAGAATGAAATATCGAATCGTATTTTGTTCTTTTGAGGTTAGGAAAGGAACGTGGTTTGATAGTCGTATTAAAATTAATTAAGCCTAATTGAGTAAGACTAGTTTTATGTCACTAGGTTTATGTTTTTCAAAGCATGATTTACATTGAGTAAAACATAGCATTGTATCTTTGCCTGATGTTGATTGGCTGGCATGTGTATTTAATATTTGCGGTTATTCAACTGCGAATATTTACGATTTTAAAGTGTGATATTCCCGAATTAAGGGTGATAACTACTGGGTATGGAAGGAAGAGTTCTTGCATTTTGGGATGGATGGATATTGATTCTTTATAAGGGAAAGAGGAGCCGATCATTACCAAAACCGACCCAGCTGCGAGAAATTTGTTTGTCTTTATGATAAGTGGGAGAGTCCGATCGCCTCTCCATGATGTTCCTCTAAAGACTAAGATATCTATTTATTGATAATTTGGTTCCATCGGGCAAATTACTAAGAAGTCGAACCAACACGAAGCCATTGATGAGCGGTTTGGAACTTCTAGCAAGGCTCTTTTAAGTACCTTAATTAATACGATTTTCATCATGACTCAAGGACCCAGAGAGGAGTGCGTGATCTATATCATGTGCGGCGAGGATATAAGCGTGACTTGGACATTTAAGAACAACATATCGGACACTTTCCTTGTTCATTATATATTGAACCTCTGCTGACAATCTGATCCTTCAAAATCTCTTACAATACACATAAGGATAAATGGTCAATTAATGAATTGGTGACCATGTGTGTCTGAAAAGAGGAAGGTTAATGATGGAAAAGAGCTGAACATATTGCTTAGTTGTGTGAGACCGGAAAATCAGTTCCTAAGGAAGGATAAAATAGTAATTTGGTTGAAAATGGGAATTTCTAGATCTCGGATAATGACGGACTTTTCGGGTGAAATGCGTCTACGTAGAAGTTAAGCTCTGCGTCGAATTTCGTTAGATTCAGGAGGTAGTCGGGATTTCCACGTTTACACCCCGATGTGTGGGTGTCGAATGACTGCTTGGCAAAGATAAAGGATGCCATTTGGCACCACAGTGAGTGAAATTGCTTCTGTCAATTTAGTTTAGATTAGAAGTGGTCGGGATTTCCGCGTTTTTCGATGTGTATGGGGTGTCGAATGACCTGTAGTAGAGATAAGGGATGCCGTTTTGGCACCACAAATTAATTGACACTTGGCATGAAAGTAGTGGCTCACGATTAAGCCATGTGAGGTGAATCCCATGGCTCCACGTGATCATGTGGTGATGATGTCATAAAGGGATTTATGAAATAAGAAAATTATGGGAAAAGGAGGCACAATTTGGTTTGAGGAAGGAGAGGAGGAGGAATTTTACCCGTTTGGCCAGGATGAGGACTTCTCGAAGGTGAGAGAGAAAGGACCAAGGAGAAAAGAAGAAAGGAAAATGAGGAGAAAATGAGAGGAGAAAGGAGAAAGAGAGAAAAGAAAAGCAAAGTAATCTGAAAGGAAAAGAATTCTGGAGAGGAAGATCGGTGGCCAAACATGGGAAATCTGAAGAGACGTCTTCCTTCTCTCTCCTAGATTTATGGGCGATCCGGCCGTCAGTTCTTTCGAGAACAGAGTGTTCTACGGAGAGGACAAGCGCGTGGATTTCAGGTTTTTGGGAGTTTCTTGACTTCCAAGAAGTAGGATATTTTCCTGCTTCGGTTACTTTTTGCTGAGGCTTTTATATTGGTAGGGGTTGTTTTGGCCAGGAGGCCATGAGAGGCCATATAAATTAGTTCCATGCTTTGGAATTAAAGGGTATGGATTTCATGATCGAGTTTTTCGGACTATGAGTTAGGAGTTTGCTAGAGAGCTGAGTTTCTAGGTGTGTGGTTTGTTGTTGTGGTAAAATGATTGGAACTGATATAGTTCATGTTTGTGTAGAGGGCGTGAGGTACCACTGCCCAGTCAGTCTAATTTTGAGACCTTGTTGTGTGTGCCAAGCGCGGGAATAACATGCAGTGTGTGAAAATGTTATATTGATGCATGCTTTTTGATGTATTAATGTGTTTTGCATGGATACAAATTATATGTATGAATTATAATTATCCATGATGTGTAAATGTTTCATGTAGTGCTCATTCATGCATGTAACATGAGGAAATACGTGGCATCATGCGGCATTTCTTATGCAGTCACATGCGTGGTCGGGTGTAGGTCTGGTAGGTTTATTCATCGGTGTTGGTGAGTGGGTGTAGGCTTTCGGGAAAAATCAGACGAAGTCCAGGGGTAAGAGATTCCACGAGTGTGTAAGTAATCAAAATATTAATTCATGTTTTAGGCGGAAGCAAGTTAGGGTAGATCCCCACGTGGCGGGTAGAATCCACGGGTTGATCGGTTGAAGCGTGAATTACCGGCGATGCAAGTTGGTAAAATGGCTGAAAGGCGATGGCGTCGGTGTAAACTAGGAAATCCGATTACTTAATGAGAAAGAATCAAAATCAGTTTTTGATAAATAAAATTGGAAGGTGTCGATGGTTTTAGTCATGGTGTGGTTTAGTCATGCTTGGCATTCGAGTGTGAGGGAGTCGGTTAGGACTTGGGTCGCTGAGCATGAGGGTTTGCACGTCTCATGCATATTATAGACATTTCATATAGAATAATTGTATGAAATCTTAGTGATTGTTATATGCCATTTGCATAGCTGCATTTTAGGTGGGGTAACCTTGCAGGAGAATTTTACTCTTTGGGCTTTGCTCGTGTCGTGGGACCAGCTCAGGTGCGAGACTATCCAGGAGACAGCTCAGTGAGGTAGTTTTTGAGAAGAAAGCAAAAATGGGCACAAGAAATATTTATGTAAATATGTATAAATCTTTTTATAAGAACAAACATAGGAAACTATGAGAATATAGTTGAGTTTTTGTTATATGATCTGGATATGGGCTTTATGTGGCTATTTTACTCGGGTATGCGTCGTGATGAGATGTGTAAAATTTCATGGGTTGCGGGTAGTCAACGGACACGGATTTGGGGCGTCATTGACCACCTTTGGAAGAAAGGATCAAGGCAAAGAAGGAAAGATTCCTATTCGATCAAGCATAAAGAAGAGTCAAAGTGTTTTCTGTAAGAAGAAAGGACACATGAAGGGCGCTCGAAATTTAAGATCGCGATAGAAGGTACTGGAGATTTTCTTTTTGTATGTTATGAATCTAATATAGTTAATGTTAATCATAACACATAGACATTGGATTGGTCACCAGTTCTACAATCCATGTTTCAAATACCTTCTGAATTATGCAAAACATAAGGAAGCCCGATGGGAAGTAGACAATGCTATTCGATGACAAGATGAGTTCACGCGTGTGGAAGGCTATTGGCACTTACTGACCTTGTATTAGCGGCGATTTCATTTTAGAATTGGAAAAGACATTTTATGTTCCAAGTTTCTCTAGGAATTTAATTTCAATTTCAAGACTTGTACCTTTAGGATTTTCCTTTAGCTTTTCAGAGTGGTCATTGAACACATTAGCACTGAGTTGATGATTGTCGATCCTTTAACTAAAGGCATGCCACCTAAGTATTTTAAGGATCATGTAGTACAAATGGGACTTGGTTCCATGATGTAATTTTATTATGCATTACATTCATTATTTTAAATAAAACTCTTATTGATCGATATTTCTTATATGGTTTGTACATTTCAAATTATTATTATTCTTTTGAGAAATATCACGTTAGTTTGGACCCCAGCGAATAAACATATGGTTTATTCATTAAGTTTAAGAGTTTGTGTTGAGGAACTTGATATATTGTAATACATGGAAGATACTACTCAGTATAAGAGGACCTATCACCATGATTTATATATTTAGTCTTTCCTTATGACAGGTGTTGTAGTATATGGATCAAGTGGGAGAATGTTAGAATGGTCCATATAAATTTTGAATTTTAAATTCAAATATCAATCTCCCATAACACCTTCCCCAACCTTTGCAACTCTTGAGCACGTGATGGCACAGTCTCCATATAAAGAAGAAACCTTTGCACAATTTTGGGTGCTAAGCTCTTTAATCTGAGAAAAATCACCCAGTGAGTTGTTTTTTGAGAAGGGTTTAGAAGAACGAAATATTTTCAATTTTCGGTGTTCCGAGTTTTCTGAGTTTTTCTTAACAATGGCTAGAGGTATATAAATTCGGCATTTGTATATATAATTTGATTGATTAGGTTGTTCAATCATTTTTTGTTTTACAATATGATCTCTTTTCATTATAAAATTGAATAAAAATATATTAGTGATTGTCAAGTAGAAAATCAAAAAACAAGATTAAAACTAACAATATAAAAAACAATATATTGAATTCCCACCTAAAAATATATAATAAAATATAAATCTTTGGATTTGTATCTTTTATTTATCGGATGCTTCTTAAGGGACAACTTCTTCTCTATTTTTTGGTTTTTTTGTATTACAAACAAAATAAATTTTAGTTCAACTCAAAAATTTTATATAACTAATTATCATTATTTTTTAAAAAACTTCTAATATAAAATTGATTACTTGATATAAATTAATAAGGACATTAATACTAAATGATTAAATAATAATAATAATAATAATAATAATAATAAATTTAGTTAATGAATAAAAATATGAGAAATAAAATTTAGTTAATGAATTCATAAAAGAACAAAGTAAAAGTGAAGCAAATAATTGAATTAAATAATATATTATAAAAAAATTGAGATATTAAAAGAAGATGAGTGTAGAGAAATGTTATATTTAGGTGCAAACATAAAAATAATCTTATTAATTTTTAATAAAATGAACTATTTTTCAATCTTTTTATTGTTTTATGACATTTTTTTTTAATCTATAGAAAGGGCGATATTAAAATTAAGAAAAAAGTAAATATAAAAATACTGATGAATCGAGTAGTGAGAAATAAATATATTATTTTTATATTTTGAACTTTCAACAATTTGAAATCATTTATCATTTAATTTACTCAATTTTATGATAGAAATAGAGTGAAAATTAAAAACTAGGCATGCTATTAAGAAATTAGGAAAATCCAAAATGTCAAAAGCCTGTTTGGAAAATCATTTTTATCTTTTTAAAAATTGGTCATAAAATAAACTCAGAAAACAAGCTCATCACATGTAAGGGGGTTTTTAGACATTTAGTTTAAAAAAAATAACAAATCCTTCAAATACAATAGGTTTAAAAATATTCCTAAATCTAATATAGTTTGTATCACCTGAAAAGTGTTTCTTGAAGAGACACTTTTAAAAAATGTCTCTTCAAATCTAAAATTTTAAAATTTACAATTTCTGTACAAATATCTTTTTGAAGAGACCTTCGATATTCGATTGAAAAGTGTGCTTTGAATAGCTTCATAATTGTGAAAATTTTGAATTTACACTAAAAGTGTCTTTTAAAAAGACACATTTACACTATTTCTTTGAAAGTGTCTTTTGAAAGGACACCTTCATAATTTTGAAAATTTTCAATTTACCCTGAAAATGTCTTTTGAAGAGATACTTTACGATATTAGTGAAAGTGTCTTTTAGATAGCGGCCGTAATTATGAAAATTTTGAATTTACACTGAAAGTGTATTTTAAAGAGACATCTTTGCACTATTTCTTTGAAAGTGTCTTTTGAAAAGACACCTTTATAATTTTGAAAATTTTTCAATTTACATTGAAAATGTCTTTTGAAGAGACACTTTTTCAATATTTCATTGAAAGTGTCTTTTGAATAGAAACCGTAGTGCGGAAATTTTAGATTTGCTGAAAATGTCTTGAATATTACTCTCTTTTGTTGACTCCCATCTTCTTGCTCTCATGTCACAAACCCATCTCATAAGTTTGGGTAATTAGAATTAATAAAAGAATATGAATGGATAAACCATAAAGTTCATGCAATCCAAATATTCACAAACCAGCTCCACTTCCACACAACTTTTAAGTTGTACTTAAAACCAACACACATTCACTGGTCTTAGTTGTATGCCTACGGCCTATGCCCATACGGCCATACCCATACAAGGGAACCTAGAAATTACTAGAGAAGATAAAAAATAACACTAAATTTCTAATACCACCGAGAGAAAATCAAATATAATAAAAAATCTCCCTTTTTTTCAATTTCTTAATTCTTTATTAAAAACGAATAAAATAAGTTTCAATAAACTTATAAAAATTAATTCAATAAATTTAAACACATTTTTATGTTTCTTTAAATTTTTATATCGCTAATATTTTCTTTCTTAATAATTTTCGTATTCCAAATGAATTTCTTTTTCCCTAACATGTACTTTTAGGAAATCTAGGGTATGTTCAAGTTTATAGAGAAACATGGTCATGGTCATCAATTTCACATTTCTATGAACATTATAGACAAAAAATAGGTTGGAAAGGAGGACAAACGAATATAATAGAGAATTAGCACATATATCCCACAACAATGATGATAGTTTCTGTTGAGGTTGATTAGAAAGACTAGTTCGGCCAAGGTGCAGATTCTACCTACCCTTTATTTGAATCCAAGCAGCGAAGCGATATTCATAGTTTTGTTCCCACTGATAATTTGATGCACACACATCAATACCATATTAACGTCTTTTCAGTCTCGATTTCTTTTATTCATTCCTAATTACCAAATCAAGAAATACAAGAAACACTACTTGTGAGCTTCTAGAATGCAACACCACCAGAGGAAGTTTTAGATTTGATTATAATTGGGAAATAACACAAACCATATTTTAACATCCCATGCACCCACCATCATAAATGACAACTTTCTTCTCTTTATTCTTTCAAGTTTGAGTCTTATCTAGGGCTTCTCTCGTGCATGACAAAACAACAAACATATCTTCCAACTACATGTGTTCTCACCCACCATGAGAACAAAAATTGAGTTTATTATACTTGATCCGATAACTCCTACACGGAGATAAAGAACCACAACTGAGGGTCAAATATTATATAGATAAATATTCAACATATGTAAAATCTAATGGAGAAACTACCACTGATATGCCTCTTTCATGATCTCAAAGAACATCACAGATAAATTTATCTTACAAGTGCACGCATTCAGAGAACAAATAAAGTGGAATAGTCCCCATTTTTATCCCCATCATATTTTTGAAAACAAATTCCCCGTCTGCTACCGTGGGCAAAAAAGAGAGTGCAAAGTAAATATTGAAAGCACCACCTGAAATAAATCTAGCATAAAAAAATTTGTGGAAGAAACCCAAATTCATGTTTCGATTGTCAGGACACCAACCAGAACAACCAAACACCCACACCACCCCCCCCAAAATCTTACCACAGGCAACTCCGCCACCAGCATTCCCAGTGGTTTTGCTAAGCTCATGCCCTCCTACAAAAATGTAGAGAAGAAACTGTTATTGCATGCCAGAAAGCAAACATATGCTCAAAAGCTAAAATAGAATAGATAAGAAAAATAAAAATACATTAAATCCAATAGTCTTAACAACGTCAAGTCATTCCCGCCAGGCCCATATTAAGAAGGGTTTTAGCTTAGAATTCAATAATCTGACAATCTACCAGCAGATTCCTAATATTTAGCTTAGAATCCACTGATTTAGTGTAGTATAATATTGGTATCCTTGTAAAAATGAGGTAACATAAAGTATACCTCCCTACTGACACAAGCAGGCATGATTTGAAAAGCAGCCGATTCTATTTTCAAAGCATTACATCATCAAACAATCATCCACACCATAAAGCAGGATTTGAATTCCTGAACTAAGTCCATACAAATTTTCTCTTTCATTCATCCACAGTTTATATAAGATCAATAAAATAGTCATCCTGCATAACACCCATCACAGGAATAAAAATGGAACTCGCTAATGTTCCAGAAAAATATAAATTAACATTTGTCACAAGCTATGACTGGACAGTTCGTCTAATCCATTATTAATTAGCTGTAGTAATTTCATTAGCAATAGCACAAGAAACACCTGAAAGAAGGCTCATAGATAGTCATTTTACACCTTACCCTTTCCAAGGTCATCGTAGGATCAGCGTGGATAACAACAGCCCTTCCAACTTCTGGTTTGGTCAGTGAGAGAATCTTTAAAAGAAATGTCTTTTAGATAACTAAATTTCATGGCTGGTCTTCAGATATGAGGAAAATAATAAAAAGAATAACAAGAAATAGAGGTTGAAAAACACCTACCTGCTTGTCAATGATTTTGAAACTAGCAGTACCTGAAAAGACACAATAAAATGGAAACACATTAAATTGCTGGAAGATGAAACCAGATTTACAAAACAGATGCTCATTCATATCACCTAGATTCCTATCTATACAAGCATCTAAGAAAATGATTGCCTAAAAATAGCAATGCAGGGCAGACAATAATATTGCTAACAGTTCATTACAATGAAGTACATAATACATACCATCCCTCACCAACATTGACATTTCTAAATCACCAGCATGTCAATGTTCATCTTCAAAGCACCACGTTCTTTCCAACAAGTTGAAATGAGTCCTGTAAATAATAAATAAATAAATAACCAAAAGACTTGAGCTAAGAAGAATCATGCAGGAAATCTCAGAGGATAAGTCTAACCCAATGATGAAGGATGTATAAAATAAAGTAACTAATAATTCCACAATACCAGTTGACATGCAACCATTTGTCGATATACTCAAGGGCATGCAGATGGAAGCCATGAAGTCCAGGCTTTAGCCCAGAAATACTCCCAATCACTGTGGTTGAACCTAAAGAATTGAGAAAAAATAATAATTAATTTATTGGCAAACCTAGCAATCTAATTTCATTGCTCACCCAAAACTAGAGTAGATTTTAACTTACACCATCTCCTCCTTCAGCAGAAGTAGATGGTTCAGAAACACCCTCTTTGCTGTTAGAACAGCAGCAGCCTTCCACCATTTTCTATGTGATCTAAAAGAAAATATAGTAAGAAATACAAGCAAGAAGCCCTCTATGTATGAGGAAACAGGATATATTTAACATTAAAGCAACAAGAGGTTTCATTTACATATAAAATGCTTGGATTAAAATCAATAATCAATCCATGATAAAAGCTAATGAAAATAAATGAAGAGCAAAACACTAGTCAATATTTTTAGACTAAGCAATGATTTGCTAACACCAAGGGAAAGGTAACAAACTAAAATATAATCATCCTACTCTACCCATTATAGATGGGTAATTAATGCATCACTACATAATCTTAAATCCATTTATGGAGATTTTTGGGTCTTTGCCAAGAGTTTATATATATAAAAACTCTTGGCAGAGACCCAAAAAAACTCCATAAATGGAGACATGATCATGATCCTAAATATGATATGCAATCGCATACACGATGAGTACCTCAGCATTTTTTGAACCATGATATGATACAAAACACAAGTATTTTACACTTGCACAAACAACCATTCTTTTTGTTCTATTTGTTTCTTCCTCCTCTTTTTTTTCAGTTTTTTTCCTTTCTTATCTCTTCTTGTGACATTTTGCCGCTAAAGAGAAGCTTCACTAGAACCCCACACAAGATTCAGATAAAAGTAAAATTATAAAAAATTAAATTAAATCAAATTTAAAAAGTAGATAAAATAAATAAAAGTAGATAATTAAAAGTAATCGTGTAGAAGAGAAACTAGCCGTCATTCTCATCTTTTCTCTTGTAGCCTATTTTCCTCTGACAAAGGAGGGTGATTTTTGGTCATTTCTTGGCCTAAAATCACCTACGAATATTTTCTTTCATTTTTCAATTTTTGATTTAGGTTTTATTTTGTTTTTGTTAGCCAACCGTCGTTTTGCTCGTTTGGTTTGTAGCCGTTTATCGGCGCGTGTAGTGCGTGCCCCGTCTTGTTGCGGCGTTTTATCTATGTGGGGGCGAATCAAACATGCAAGTCAGATTTGATCAGTCAAAATATCAAATTATAATTAGTCAATAAGTTGAAAAACTAGAGTTGCAATATTCTAGTCACTATTTGATCAAATTTGTATGTTTTATGCGATTTATTATGCTATTAACTGGATATTGTTTCATCCTATTTGGTTTGGCTATTTGTATCTT
Organism: Tetrastigma voinierianum; assembly: GCA_016808115.1. Taxonomy (NCBI): domain Eukaryota; kingdom Viridiplantae; phylum Streptophyta; class Magnoliopsida; order Vitales; family Vitaceae; genus Tetrastigma; species Tetrastigma voinierianum. Next base: position 378,192 of record JAEQBH010001754.1, read on the forward strand.
AGATCTATCGATCTGTACAGAGATTTAAATCAATAATATTATTTTCCTTTAAAAAAGAAAGTAATACGAATAATCCAAGTTGATGATGAATTATATTTGAGAACATATTTATATTTATCCATAACCAATTGATGATGTGATGTTTTATATTACAGGTTTCATTCTCTAAGTTAGAGGAGTTGGAACTTCTTCACGTACCCAAGTTGAAGGATGTATGGAATCCTCAACGTCCATTTAGGGTCTTCTCTAATTTATGGAACATAAAGGTGTGTCCAACTGACTATTTCAATTGAGTTTTGTTCCATCCTCTATATTATAGAGCTTCCAAAATTTACAACTTCTCATTAATTTTCCAGTGGAAGACTTACAAAGGATAGGATACTATTTCATGAAAAGGTTAGTCTTCAATCTCCTATATTTTTTGTTTTTCTCTCCCATACTCTCTATTTCTCATTATACTATTTTTAAAATTATTGATAGAAATATTTATTGAGAAAAATTTGTACAAGAATTTATGAGAAGATTATACTAATGTTTGATTTAAATTTAATTTAAATTATATTTTTATATAAAATTAATTATTATTCTTTCAAAATATAGTCAAAATCACCCTTCTTTGAAAAAAAATAAATATAAATCTTATTTTTTTAATAGATTAGAAAAAAAAATGAATATTCCATCTCTTACATTAATTCATAACAATTAATTGTTTCTATCTAAATTAACTAAATAATGCATACTATTATAATGTAAAAGCTTAGGTGATTCAAATTAGTATAGAATTTGAATGATACTATATAACCTTTAAGACGATTACTAAAAAAATAATAATATTTTGCAAGAATATTCAATTAAAAATAAAATTATTTTTTGAATAAATATATTATTTTATTAAAAATACTAAAACTTATTTTTAATAGATTAGAAAAAAAATGAATATTCGATCTCATACATTCATAGCAGTGCTTCCTTTGTCTCTATCTAAATTAACTAAATAATGCATACTGCTATAATGTAAGCTTAGGTGATTCAAATTAGTATAACTATAACTTTCAAGATTATTTCTAAAAAATAATAATATTTTGTAAGTCTATTATTTGTTTTTATTTAAATTGTATGTCTAATGTTAAAACTCAATAATAATATTTTAAATTAATTGGAAATTTAATTTCAAATAATATAAAAATGAATAATGGCTTTAAAATATAAAGAGGTTGAAAAACAATCAAAATTAAAGAAATTTGTTTAAAAACATTAAATATTAAAAGGATGGAAGTAAAATCCTTTTTATGCTAATCAGAATATTTTCTTTAGAACATATTCTACAAACACTATTGTTGAGTTTCAATTTATTAATATTAGAGAAGAGAAGGTATCAAATTCTTTATTATTTTTTCAAAATTCTTTAGTTCTTATCATTTCCATTTTAATAGGTTAACATATTTGTTTTTATATTTTCCTGTATTTAATTATATTAAAACGGTGTTATTTATATTTATTTATTTTCATTTTCAGTTTTTAGGTATGTTTGCTTTGTATCTTGCATATCTTGGATGGGGGTGAAACTCAGGCCTCCAGATGAGACACATTATGTGGCAATGATATTTGAGACATTAGTGGAAGTACAAGACATTATTAATGGTATTGAGACATTAGTAGAAGTTTAATCTATCACTGTTGGACTTCTTGCATGTATTAGAAGTTTTAACATTTATAATGGAATACATTTGATTGCAAGAATCACATTTATGTGCTAAATTTATGGTATTGTTTGAATAATTTTACTCATTTATAAATTTATGAATTATTGAATTAAAATGAAAACATGATGCTGAAAATTTATTAAATACAATACAATAGTAAATGATTAACATCATTTGTGTGAGGATATTCCACGAGTTTGATTGATATATAATTTTAGTTAAATATATTTAAGAATGTCTAATAAAGACAATCGTTAGAATAAAAATCTTTTGATTCATAAATTAGTCTAATTGATTATAATGTACTTGGATTATTAATATTAGATAACATGATTCGAATGACTCTATCATTTATACACTCATTATGCAATAATCAATCTATTTATATTTGTTTGGTCAATTATTGATTATTAGAAAGATCGAGTTCTCTTTCAAGTTATACAATTATGATCACTAATTATGAAATCAAAGTGACTATATTTTAATTTGATCATCTAGTGATTTAGGCTTTAGATGACATCCTTAATCAGTATCATATTTTAGCCTTGTAGATGTTCTCCTTTTTTTTTAGAATTTAGGAATGTTTGATATTAACAGTATATTAGAATGACACCACATGTTCTTAGTATAACTTGAGGAGTTGCATGCATTAAATGAAGGATTAAACAAACCCTCCATTGTTCTTGCTATTCAGAACTCAGGTTCTAGGCGTATTAATATGAAACTTAAAGGTTAGGAAGAGGAAGTGAGGGGTTGATGTGTTCATTTGCTGTTGTAGATGATACATTGATTTTTCTAAGGAATCCAAGGACCGAATAACATACTTGTGTTGGCTTCTTATGTGGTTTGAGGCAATTTCAGACTGAAAATCAATTTGGACAAGAGTAAGTTATACTTGGTAGGGGTGGGGGAAGACCATGGAGATTTGGCTATTAAGATTGTGTATAAGGTTGGTAGCCTTCTTTCCACCTATTTGGGTTTACCTTTGGGAGTTCGGCAGTGGCTTAGGATAGCGTAGAGGAGAGACTTAAAAGAAGAATGGCTGTGGAAAGAGACTACATTTCTAAGGGTGGTAGACTTAATTTGATTAGATGCACATTTGCTAGCATTCCTATTTATTTTATATCCCTTCTTTCTATCCTTAGAGTGGTTGGTGGAAGAATTCAGAGCAGATCAAGAGATTTTTTTATGGGGTACGTGGAGGGGCTCTCGGACAACGACCTCACTTGGTGAAGTGGAAGGTGGTGTGCTTTGATAAGAAAAAAGGAGGACCGGGGATCAAGAATCTATCCATTTTTAACAAGGCCCTTCTTGGTAAATGGAGTTGGTGGTACATGAATGACATGGAAGCTCTTTGGAATCACACCTCTGTTTCAAATCCCAAAGGTCTAAAGGATCGATAGGCCATGCTTTCATGGTTCGTATTCGTACTGGAAATCAGAATCAAACTAGCTTTTACCCTTTTGTTCCACACAAGATTTATCTTAGGACACATGCATTATCTTTTAATAAAAGGAAATTATGCAGAGAACAAGAGGATTGTGCACAAAAGAGGTGAGGGCTGGTTATGGGGTAGGGGTTTGGAAAGCTATTAGAAAATAATGAAATTTGGTAGCTTATAAAATTTCCTTTGTTGTGGGTGAAAGGAATAGGGTTCTTTTTTGGAAAGATAAGTGGTATGGATCAACGGGCTGTTTTTTTGGTAAAATCTTTGTTCAAAGTTACAACCTGGGATTTGTTTCTTTAATGCGGGGGAAGGCTGCTTGGGAAAAGTTCTAATCCTTGATCAACTAAAAAAGAGGGGAAGGATTTTGGATTATAGGTGTGTTTTGTATAAAAGTCAAGAAGAAACCCTAGATCATATCCTTCTTCCTTTGTGTCACAACAAGGCTTTATGAGACGTTTCTTCCCTATTTTACAGGAGTTCATTGGGTATTCCCTCAATCAGTCAAACAAGCTTTGGAAGGTTGGAAGGAATGACTGTGGGTAAAAAGAGAAAGAAGGGACAAGATTAATGTTTTTGAAGAGCTCTTTTGTTTACCATCTTTTGCTGGAGGCTAAAATGTGCCTAAAAGATAGCCCAATAATTCTTGTTGAGCTCATAAATTGGCTGAATACTCGGTGAAGTTGTGTTGCTGCTCAGTTTCTTCTGCCAGTTGGTAGTAGAGAGGGTTTTGGGGGCTGCCTAGTTTTGCAGGTTGTTTTTTTTATTCCCAAACAGAATTTTGTTTCAAAAAATTGTATTTTTAGATATAAACCAAACTTGAATTTGTATCTTTTACATCTTCTTCTTGGACATCTTCTCTATTTTTAGATTTTTTTTTTTTTTTTGGATTACAAACAAATTAAAATTTAGTTCATCTTGAAAAATTTATAAAACTAATTATCATTATTTAAAAAAAAAACTTCTAACAAAATTGATTAACGGTGAAATAGTGTGTTGGGGTGTGGTTGGGTGGGAGGGGTTCGGTGGGATGAGGGTGTAGTTGGGGGTTGGAATTAGGTATCAATGCGAGTTTGTGGTGGACAGGCTCACATCGGTGAGGCCCCGGGTGCAGTTCGAGTGGGCGAGCCTAATTACATCGAGCTAACATCTTGGGCCAATGGGTTGCCAGACCGACCAACCTCACATGTGTACAACAAAGGTTAAAGCCTTAGTAGAAATTCAAATGGATTTTCGACATTTCAAGTGGAAAACAATGTGATTTCCATCTCTCAAAGTCATAATGATAGCAAAGTCTTATTTTAAGAGCAACTCCAGGAGTTAGTATCACTGGTATCATCTGTAGCTATAGAAATGGCACCCCGAATCACCAAAGCCATGCTCGACGGAGATGGTATGGTGGCAAATGCCATCTTTGATTTTGAGTACCATATTGGCACCTTTGGAAAGAAGATAGAAGGATCTGAAATAATGAATTTGATGAGCCACATGCGTCTCAATTTATTCAGCGGCTATATTGTATTTCAAAATCTATAAAAATCGGAGAGATTCTCAGAAGAAAAAGCATCTGTGAATCGGCTGACTTGGAAACCACTGGCTTAAACATCAGAGACCACTTGCCCTGTAGTGCGAGAAAGGGGGAGGAAGAGGAAAAGAAAGGAAGGAGGAGGAAGAGGAAGAAAAAAGAAGGAAGAAAGAAAGAAGGAAGAAGGCGAGTGCGGTACGGAGGGTACGGGAGGAGGAAGGCAGACGAGAGGAGGGGAGGAGGAAGAGGCCAAGGCAAACTCGTTTTTAGGGAGGAGGAAGAGGCGGAATCCTTTTTAGGGGTGAGTGTTGCCTTCTTTATTAAATTCACTTATATCTTTTAAATTAGTAAATCTCGTTTCTTATAAATTGCAATTTAAATGTTTTGATTCAACGGATATATTGCTAATTTTGTAATTTATTATAAATTTTATTTTTGATATATTCATTTATATACTTCATATTACTTATTTTTAAATTGATTATAATTTTTAATTAATAAATTGCTCATTCTTTAAATTGACAAATTGATTTTTTAAATTTAAATTGATAAATTTATAATTTTTAATTGATAAATTGCTTATTCACTTTAAATTAATTAGAAATTTTATAATTGATATATTTATTTGTATACTTTATAAATTCTCATTATTTAAATTGTAATTGATTTTTAAATTTAAATTGATAAATTTATAATTTTAATTGATAAATTCTTCAATTGATAAATTAATTAGAAATTTTATAAAGGTGATAGATTTATTTGTATCACTTTTATAAATTCTTTCCATTTTTAAATTGATTAGATTTTTTATTTTTTAAAAAAATATTTAATTATTAAAATGGCCTTTTGCATTTTGGCACTACCATTAGGCGAAAATGCATTGAGTGTAAAAGCATGACCGAGTTGAAATGGTATTTGGCACCCCATTTTTAACAACTTACTTAGGTTACTCTAGCATCTCATCCGAGGCTAAACGGTCTCAAATTTTCTAGAAACCAAACATAGCCTACTTTTTTTCAATAAACTAACACTTAAAGTTCCAAAACAAAAAACAAGTAAATAAGAGAAAAGTTTCACAAGATGAATGAAATTGTGCATGAAATTAGAGAATGAGGTAAAGATGTAAGACAGTGTGATCAAAATGCCAGAATAGATCATTCTATATTTTGACATATTCAAAGTAAAGCAGAGTCTAGAAATCACATATCAATCAGAATATTATTCAGTAGTGAGATGCATTTTAGAAGCATTTGGAATGTTAAAATGAATGGCTAAGAATCTTTCAGATGTAGTTCTTTACTGTACTTGTATTTCTGATCAGAATCTTTCACTAACATTAGAATACAACAAATCAATTTGGGAACTCACCTGACAAAAGAAGAGTCCAAATTCTGTTTCAGAGGTCGCTGAGAAAGAAGCTAGGGCTCGCAATGACTTCTTCGATGAGGGAAATATTTATTTTTGGATTTCAGACACAAATAGCGAGTTTTGGAGAAGGCAAAGAAGAAAGGGGAGAAATAGACCTAAGATTCTAAGACTCAGAAACCGACTCGAAGAAATGGGGAAATCCCACATCAGTTCAAATTTTCAATAAACCAAAGATTCAAATCTATGAAACCTTTGCAACCCAGATCTGCAAAATATCTTCCCACTGTAACACAGATTTGTACCATATCTTCCACTGTGATCCAGATTTTAAACTACCAATTTCTCTAGAAAACATTAAGCCAAATTCAAAAATTAGAAATTCTTAGAAACAATGCAAAATCCGATAAAACCCCTCGATTCAAAGATAATAATAATATAAACAATGCATGCTATCTCTCTACAAAGTTTCGAACTTTCCCGAGAAAACAATATGAAATCTAAAATCTCAAAAAAAAAACCATAACAATATGGCCATCTCTTCACAGTTTCAAGCTTTTCCATTGTAAATCAAACTTCAACCCGATTTACAAAGAAAAACAAGTAGAAGATAATTAGAACGAGAGAACTAAGAAAAAATGTTAGGAACATCAGGAGGAAAGAAGTAAAGGCTAACCTGCCATTTCTGAAATTGTTTAAAAACCTTCCTGTACACTTTGCCTGTCGTGTCATTTCTTATTCTAATGGGATGTATAGAGAAAGAGGGGTGTAAACAAATTATCTTTACAAAATCTTGGTTTAACATTCAGACCGGCCGGAAAATCCAGACCAACCATTTGATCCCAGGTCTTAGATAGACTAGTTGGTCGGGTCATACGGCAGAAAAAGCTAGTAGCCCAGTCCAGGCATACTTTTGGGTTGGTCACTATCATTATCAACTCTAATGGGGGAGATGGGAGAGGAAAGGAGAAAGGAGTATGTGAGCAGGGGTCTCAGCGAGTGGGCCAGAAGCGTCAAATTGGGCGAAGTGACACAGTTCGAGCTAGTTTATAGGCGGATTGACCGATCAGCGAGGTCGAAGCCACAGCCGAAATTTAATTTTTAAGACATAATGACTGGGCTTTATCTTGAGCATCGGACGGACCCAGTGGATGGCACATTGGGCCCACCCCCACCTCCCCCACTTTTTTTATTTGTTACATTTTATTTTATTTTTTAGCGCAATATTTTATTAATAATTTTAATATGGATAGTGCGTAATGTCTTACAGTCGTAATAAGTAATTAAGCGAAAAGCTTGGATTCGAATATGGAATTTTTTGATAGAATAGAAATAATTTTAGAAAATAAAAAAAAGAAATAAAACGAAATATAAAATTTGCTTAACAAAATTCTTAGTGATGGATTTGATCAAATTAGAGCACAAATCATTGAAAAAGACACAATGAATAATGTAAAACTAAGTATAATGTAGATATTAAAAATTATATGCAATTAGGTAAAGATGAATGTAGAAATTTAAACACGTTTTAACATGATAGATATAACATCGTGAAGAATTATTGATTATAATAAAAATTTGAGCAATGACGCAATATGATGGAAGCCCGTGATTATTCAAAAACAGATTTCAAGCATTGATTAATCGCCAGTTAGTGTTGGTCGAATCACATTAAAGAGATATTATGAAAAAAAAAATTAGCAGGCAGAGAAAATTTAAAACAATATTTGCAAATTTGAAGGAAAAATTTATTTAACATATGATATTTGGACATCTTTAATGCATAGAGGTTTTTTATGTATTACTGTTCATTATATAGATAGTGAATGGATGTTAAATAAAAGAATAATTTCATTTAAAACAATAAATACCCACATGATGGTAAAAAATATATAACTTTAATAAATGAGTAAATTATAGATTTAGATTATTCGTGATAAAATATTTACAATAACGTTAGATAGTAAGCTTTCAATAATGATGCAGCAATACAAAGATTAAAAATATTTTGACAAATAAAAGAGGATCATGCAAAATTATTTCACATACGTTGTTGTGCTCATATTTTAAATTTGATTGTAAAATATGGATTAAAACAAGTTGATAATACATTAGAAAAAATTAGAGACATTGCATATAATTATAATATTTCCCAAGCAAAACATGAATTATTTTGATTGTTGCAAGAGTAAATATGAAAGAAAAATATAAGTTTAGACATACCAACTAAGATGGAATTCTACTTATAAGCTTTTTATAAAATATTACAAAATATAAAAAATTTAGTACAATTATCACGAGTACAATTATCTAATAATAATATTGATGTAGATGTTGATGTATTAAATGATTATGATTTGCACATTGCGGACCTTCTCGAGATCTTTTGGGGTACGATACTTCAGCAAATATTTTTTTGTAGTGTGTATTATCAACTTCATCGGGTCATTATCTGAATAAGCTAGTATTTATATGGTACTTCAAAATTATTTAAGTTATGAGATTTTTAATGATACAATTTTGCAATGATATAAAAAATTAAAAAATATTAGGAGAAATACCTTTAAATTTATTATATTGGTTTTAATTGTGGACCACGGATTAAATTTGATGCTTCCCAGAATAAATAGTTTGCAGTTATTTACAATGAAAGATCAAATAAAAATTGAAGAAATTAAAAATGAAGTAAATTAATTATTATATATTTTATATAATATTTATAAAAGAAAAATATAGTAGCAATATTAGTTTGTCAGAAATCATTATCCACGACAAACTCCTCATCCTTTTATAAAAGCTCTTTATAAATGTTAGTAGAAAAGAGCGACGACTAGTTCTCGAATAATACAAGAGATATAGATAGATATCTCGATTGTATAAGCAATTCCATTTGAAGATAATGAAGATTTTTGATATTTTAGAATGAGTGGGAAAAAACAACAAATTAAATGCGGTGTTTATCTATTGTTACGTGATGTATTAGCGAATTACTGTGAGTATAGTCGCATCGAAGTACGCTTTTTAGTGCAAGTGGAATAAATGATTGGCAAAAGAGATGTAATTTATTCGCCTCCAGCTTGATAGACGGTAGTAATAATTTAAAATATTGGAGTTGCGGACAGGAATTTGTATGATCATGTTCGAAAGCTAAACTGATGACGTCTGAGAGAACTTAAAAATATCAAGACATGAATGAATCCAGGAATAGTTACGTCACGGAAAATAATGATTTAAAATATTTTATTAGAAATGTATATTGTATTTTATTTTCTTATGGTTAAAAAAGTACAAATGATTTACAAATAAGTAGATGTCGGCGCATAGTTGGAATGTCACTTTATTTTGTAGTGATATAAACTTTTCATACATTTCGTAATTATATTTTATTAATAAAATTTTAAATGATGTATTTTTATTTTGAATTGTTTTTAAGCTTCTTTTAATAAAAAAACCTCGTGGAGGGGTTGGGCTGCAAGTGAGCCTGCAGGCCGGCCCTGCGGGTGGCACATAGACGGGCCTGCGGGGCGAGGCCTCTGGAGTCAGGCTAAGCGAGGCCGAGCGGGCTGCAGGCGGGCTGGCCGTGATTCGGGTCGACCGTCGGGTGGGTCGGGCTGAAATCGGCCGGCTGAGATAGGCCGGGCCGGCCGCCATCCAACCGGGCTTAAGAAGTAGGGCTTGGGCCCTCTTAGGGTGGCCATTTAAAGAAACGTCAGTGCAGGCAGAGCAAACGGGCCCACGACTTTTTGGAGATCTCTGTAATAATGAGTCAGTATGAGGAACATTTTTTGGTTTAAATATGATGTAACTGTTCAAAGTTTGGATAATTTTATGAACTTATAACATGTTTTGGTAGGTTATAAAAAATGAGTTCCTATTTTTCTTATTTTTGATGTTTCATGTCATGTAAACATAATTCCCCATATTTTGTTTATGATCCATCTTCTTGCTCTCATGTCACAAACCCAACTCATAATTAGTTTAGGTTATTAAAATTAAAGGTGATTTGATTAAAGAGCCTTTGAAAATGATATTGATTTTGACAAAATGTTTATGTTTCTTACAAAAATAATCACTTCTTTTAGAGCCAAGTAAATACATGAGATGGAGAAATAACTTTTTTGTCAAAATGAGTTGTTTTTGAAGAAAAAATATGGAAAAAACATCATTCACAAATTTAAGGTTAATCAATGTCTTTTAACCAAATATTTTTAGAATTAATATATGAATATAAATCTATAAACCATAAAGTTTATGCAATTCAAATATTCGACCATTTGCGATTCCACTGCTTGTACCTAAAACCAACAAGCATTCACTGAATGCATGTTCTATGCCTATCTTAGATGCTTACACCTACTCTGAGATGGCTCGAGTTTGTAGAGAGATATGGTCATCAATTTCACATTTCTATGAAGAAGAACATTATAAACAAAAAAGTTGAACGGAGTACGATCCGAAAAAACAGAGAATTATCATATCCCATTACACATTTATGACTGATGATACTCTGATGAGGTTGATTAAAAGGGTTAGTTCCCAAGGTGCAAGTGCTACCTCTTCCACTTGTGCTAAAAACGATCGATATTCATAGTTTTGTTCCCTATTTGATGCACACCATCAAATACATATTGAATCTTTCATCCTCTCAATTTCTTTTATTCATTCCTTAAAGCTACATTTAGAACTCGGAAAAGAAATAAAATTTAGAGAAAAATAAAAAATAGTTTTAAATTTAATAAATTAATTCAATATATTTATTCAAAACTCATTTTTTATTTCTTTTAATGTTATATAAATACTAAGATATTTAGGAAATATATGAAATTTTAAGAATTTTTATTTAGTCCGATTTTTCTTTTATATATATTTTTTAGAGGCGATAGGTGATAAGTCCTAGTCAAAATTAAAGATGAGATGCTATCTTCTAGTGAGAACTGAACCACAAAGCCCAGATTTTCTCTGCTGTTTTTCCTTTATTCATCAATGATAGTCATTTAAATCTGACATGACATCAACCCACTTCCCTAGGCTTGCGTTCACATCAATTCAAAGAAGCGGCAAACACTGGAGCTCAGATTATCACCATTTCAAAAAAGCAACAAATCCAAAAAGTAAAGGTTGATCGGAAATTTATCCAAAAAAAAAAAAAGGTTGATCGGAAATTAAATATTAATAATCATGAAATAGACTCCATTCGCGCTAACAAACTCCACTCCATGCAAGAACTACTTTTAGCTAGAACAAAATGATTTTTCGACCGATTTATCGCCCGAAAAATCGATTTCGAGGAGAATCGATAGAAATTTTCATGGAAAAAATCGGAAATAAAATAATCGGGATTTTTCGGCGAAAAATCGGAAAAATCCGATATTTCAGAGTTTTTTTTTTGGCGTCTATCTCGACCGCAGCGCTAGCCTAGGAGGCGTGTCAGGGAGAAAAAAAGTCGATTTATCGCCGTCAGTGAAAATCGGAGAATAAATTGGCGTTTTTTCGGCGATTTTTTTGGAAAACTGCTGGCCTTCAGATTGTTTCCTTTTTTGATCAAATGGTCCAGATTTCGTCCGCCTTTTTTGAAGAATCCAATGGCTATTTTTGTGATCCAACGGTTGATTTTAAATCTAAATCTTGATATAACGGTCTAGAATGATTTCGCGGATATATGATGATCCAGCGGTCAGATTTGAACCAAATCAAATCCAGCGGTTAGGAAATAAATCACAGCGGTTTTTTGACAATCATTAATATTTTGACTCCAAAAAATTCTATAAATACCCTAAAATCATACACTTTACCATTACAAACTCATCCATCACATCTAAGCTCCATTTCACTCTCAAATAATTTTTCTTTGTTCTTTATCCTAATTTTTGGAAGATCTTTGGAATTAAAGTATGTTTCTTTGTTCATTATGGCGCCCCAAAGAGCGGGGTCAGATTGACCACCGTCGACCGCGGAATACCGTGAATGTGGTGACCTGACGGCTCCTGAATCGGGCGAGTCTCCTTTGTACGGGGCTACTGCCCCAGATACAAAATCCTTAAAACTGTCCCTGACATCAATCACTGATTACAAACGGCCTCTTGAGGCCTGAAAATAATACTAATCACACTATATCCAAAGCGGTTATATCTCTTACAATATTCGACTATATCCATGTCGAGTTAATGATTTACTCTTATACAACACATATATTAAAATGAGAAGCATTCTAATACATATAAACATCAACAAAGCCACATTCAAGAAGCTTTCAACTTCTGGCGCTATGACCTCTAGGGCCAGAGCCGTCTCCTCGCAGCTCGATTTTTAGTAAAGAGGATCCACGTGAGGTGAGCTAAAGCTGATGGAGAATCGCCCTAAGTGGAGCACTCACCACCTAAGTGCGGTGCAATGTTCCAATTTAAACACACATTCAAACCGTACATGATCCTACTTGAATGTCTGTTGACTTCGGATCAGGAGTCCTCAAAGCTCTCTGCTTTTTCATAAGCTCGTATAGGAATTATTATATTATTGGTGGACCCTCCCAGGTGTATATATATATCAATTGGGTGCTCAGGCTTGATTGATATATCTCAGTATTTTACAATGGACTACCCTCCGATGAATATCAATTGGGCCGCTCGACAGTTGATATTTTAAGTTATGGACTACCATAGATGGTACATTTTTTAGACTATCCTAGAGGCGTGTATAGACTTATACCATGCACTAACTCCTATCTCTCTAGAATTTTGAGTGCATATGAAATGCATTATGATGCCATTCAATAATTCATAGCTAACATGCAAATATATAAACATGAATATACGCATAAATCAAATCACACAATCATGTTATGCAATTACCCAACTCATATATCACATAAAAAATTAGCTCACTTAGGCTAATGATCAAGCAAACAATTTAATTTAAATCCTTTCGACCAAACGCATATTTCCACAAAATATATTTTAGAACACTGTTTAGGGAATAATTAGTACAAGTTCAATATTTCAGAAAAAATCACAAATCAGCGGTTCACCTTGTGAACCCATGATCATGGCCGTTCGTGATCCATACGAAACACATGGACATTTATGGCCCAAATCTCACAACCCCGGGACTGTTTTTAACAGTCCCAAAACCCAGCAGTGGGCTGTCCACGGGCAGCCCACATGTCCAATCTCGGTTCACCTTTTTGGGTAGATTTCTTACCCATCTCTATCTTATAGACACTGGCATAATTTATTGAATAAATTATGATATAAACACCGATTCAGAGTCCCCGGCAACCGGACTGCCCGAATGTCTAAAAAATCTCACAATTAGGTCCATGTTTTAGGACGATCAAACTACCATTCGGCATTTTCTCATATCAAGCATGCATTTAAAAGCAATTTTGGTGATAAAACACCCCCAGACAGCTACTGGTTTACGGGCGCTCGCGGATGGGGGAAAAATCCCACGAGGAGTCCTAACAATTCGGTCCAGTATTTCCAGGACCCGATCAACAACCCCTCGCGGCCTCAAACTAACCAAAACATAGCAAAACAAAGTAGAGCTAAAACACGTAGGGAAAATCTACGCAAATGGGTTATGGCTTCATGAGCAGGGGTCCCGCAGCGTAGCACGCTCCGCGTCGACGATTTTCCCTTCTTGTCTCGTTGAAATCCAACGGTCCGATCGCGTATATTTCTAGAGAGAAGTCAGAGACTCTCTAGAATTTGAAGAACTCAACTCTTTGCGTCTAAAATGAAGCTAACGGTTTTGCTTGGCTAAATGGGGAGATGGATCACTATTTGCTAATTTGGCCTCTAGTGACTTAAAGTCGAATCTTAAAATGCAGAAATGTCACTCTTTTCACAGGATTTGACCAGCAGCTCGCCGGTAAGTCGTTAATTATTCTCTCTTTCGTACCACTCATGTTGTTTATGCTATATGTGGCTTTCGTCGCATTGAGAAACCACGATTCTGGCTTTTAGAACGCGATGCCTCGGCGTGTAAATTTAGGCTGTCTCGGAAAGTGCGAATTTTTGCGTGCTAACTAGATTTTTCGAGACAGTTCGAGCAGTATGATCCGTTTTGCCATCAGAGATCTAGAGAATTAATTATGGATTTTTAACTTATTACAATTTTGTAATTAGAGTACTATTTTGCCCTTATTCCAGAAATTGGAATTTCTAAGGTCTTACATTCTCCCTCATAAAGGAATTTCGTCCCGAAATTCAGGATAATCCTAATCCACTCCATGCCTTATGCGCATTCTATGCGTGTAAGCAGTCATTTAGTTTTAAGCAGTAGCTAAATAAACTGATGCTCAAGCGAGAGAAGGGATTAGTGGCCCTTATCGTGTCTCGCGCTCCCAAATGGACTCCTCCGCCCACAGTGCTGCCATAGCGCTCTCACTAACCTCACGGTTTTGCGTTGCAAGGCACGATCCATATTATCCTTGATACTGCTGGTCCCTCCTTGAAGATTCCATCAGTATCGTACTCGACTGTCCCCGATGCCACGAGGTGGATGCGGAGTATGTCTCGGGCATGGAGATGTAAACGCACCGTGGACACCTGACATGCTGGCGTACTTCTTAGAGTCTGCGATGCCACATGCCTATCCTCTCGAGTATCTCTGAAGGTCGATGAACCTCGGCGATAGCTTCGGCTTAGGAACGACCACTCCCCTCTTGGGTATCACATTGAGAAGGCGTGATCACTAACCTCGAACTCTCTAAAATTAGAAGCGTCATTGCATCTATATAGCTCTTACGCGGAGCTGGGCGCAGGAAACATGTAGTATCAAATAGCCTGGGGTTGTCTGGATGATCAGGGCTTTGGTGATGGATCTATCCCACAGGTCCATCTGCAGTGACCTACTGGCCTCCCGCCACAATGCCTCATATGGTGCCGTTCGTAGCCTCACTGCACTTGTATTGTTGTAGGCGAGATTCCACTAAGGGTAATTAAATCCTCTACCCTTATGATCCAGGATACATGTTATGACATGTCCTCCCAACATCAGGTAATGTAATCCATTACACTTGGCATTAGCCTCTGCGACCCTTGGCGGTATAGCGCTAACCTCTCCAAGGTCACGATCAGACGATCAATGGTACATCAACTCAATCCATGACATGCATGTCATCCATTCCTGCGAGCCTTTGCCCATTTCTGACAACATCGATGAAATTTCGAAGGGGTATTGAGCCTCGAGTCACTCGGAAGCTCCACAGCCAAGCCGACTCTGAAATGCGGGTGATAGCCATGTCCCTATGTTTTCATGCAGGCCACGCCTTCTCGGCTTACGCTGCAGGCCTCTTACATTTCCCCGATTCAGCTATGAGTTTTCATTGGAGCGTGGTCTAAAAACAAACTCAACCCACACTCCCGCAAGTGGTAGACCAAACCATCTGGGTGCACCCACACCCAGGCTCGGCGTGATGTTCACAGTGCTGCAGGCACGCAATAATGTCATCTTTTGTAACCTAATCTCGGGGGTCCACCATGAGCGAGAATCCTCAGAGATCTCTTGTAAGACCCAGAAAGTTTAATTCTGGAATAAGGGCAAAATATTAATTTCAATTACAAAATTGTAATTTGATTTAAAATCATAATTAATTCTCACAGATCTACGATGGCAAAACGGATCATTACCGTTGGAATCGTCTCGAAAAATCCTAGTTACTTGTAATTTTATTAATTTTCGAGACGGTCGAATTTACATTTTTCGGTATGTGGTTAGTCTTAAGTAAATCGGTTTTCAAATACTGACAGAAGCCACATATAGCATGTACTCATGTACCATAGAGTGGTATGAGATAAGAGGAAATAATGGAAATGGGTGGCCCAGGAGTAGTCACCAGAGATATCAAATCACAGTAAAGAGGGACATTTGGGCATTTAGCATTTGACTTTAAGTCACTAAGAGCCAAATTAGCAAATAGTGATCCATCTCCCTCATTTAGCCAAAGCAAAACCATGGAAAGCCATTTAGATACATTAGGTTGAGGCTTTCAAATTCTAGAGAGAGTCATAAGGCCTGCTCACAGAAATGCAGCGATCGGATCGTTGGATGTCAACGAGACAAGAAGGGAAAACGTTCTACGCGGAGCAGGCTACGCGTGGACCCCGGGTTTGCGAGTTTTTGACAACTCCATGAGGTAGGATTTTCTCCCTACGTGTGTTTTATTCCCATTTTTGAGTGTTTTTCGATGTTTTGGTTAGTTTGAGGCCGTGAGGGGCCGTTTGATCGGTCCCAAAACATGGGACGAGTATTAGAATTTCTTGGGATTTTCCCCCATCCGTGATGCCCCGAAACTTAGGGGCTGTTTAGGTGGTTTTATTTACTTAAAATTGCTTTAAATGCATGTGATGGCAACGAGAAAATCACAGGGAATGGGTGTTTGATCGGTCGGCAATGGGGCCGAATTGTGAATTTTAGACATTCTTGGGCGATCAGGCTGTTGGGGACTGAATTGAGTGTTTATATCTTAGTTATTCAATAAATTATGCTTTAGTATCTATAAGATAGGAGATGGGTAAGAAATTCGGTTCCAAGGTGGAGCCGAGGAGTTGGACATGTGAGCTGCCGTGGGCAGAAGCCTTTCTTTGGAGACTCGGGGCCCATTAAGCAGTCAGGGGTTGCTATGAAAATGGAGCCATAAATGTCCATGTGTTTTGGTATGGATTGGGCCGGGAATGGCCATGGATTGCGGGTTCACAAGGTGGGCGGATTGATTCATGATTTTTTCGAATGTGGCAAGGGGTTTCAACTATTCGAAGCAGTGTTCTAAAATATATATTTTGTGGAAATATGCGTTTGGTGAGTGATTTAAATTAAATTGCTCGTGTTTGATCATTAGCCAAGTAGGCTAATTTTGATGTGATATATAGGTTGTATAATTACATAACATGATTGTGTGATTTGATTTATGCGAGTATATTCATGTTTATATATTTTGCATGCGTTGTATGAATTATTAGTGGCATCATAATGCATTTCATATACCTTTAGGGTATCTAGAGATAGGAGTTAGTGCATGGTATATTACAAATCTAGAAAGCTGGTTGAGAGGATAGTACAAAGTAAATTATCGGAGGTAGTCCATAAACTTAAAATATCAATGCGTCGGATGTGATTCAGTATTCATGGATGATCCACAAACATTATATATATCAATCGTCGGAGCGGCCCGATTGATATATATACATGGAGAGGTTATCACTTAATAATATAATAATTCTCGTACGAGGCTTAGGCGAGTGTGAGGAGAAGTCGGCGTGAGGACTCGGGATGCGGAGTTGGTCATGTAGACATTTCGTAGGATCATGCATTTGGCAGATGTGTGTTTTAAATTGGAACATTTACTTGCTTTGCACTTAGGTGGTGGTAGCCAGCAGGCTGATTCTCCTCTTGAGCTTTAGCTCACCGTCGTGGGATCCCCGCTTTTACAGTGCAGGGACGTGCGAGAGGCGAGAAACAGTCCTAGAGGCAGGCGCTAAAGAAAGCAGGAGCATATGGCTTTGTTGATGTTTACATGTATTAGAATGCTTCTCATTTTAATATATGTGTTGTATGAAGTAAATCATTAACTCTTGTTATGGATATAGTTGGAATATTGCTTATAGATATAGCCCATTTTGGATATAGTGTGATTAGTATTGGTTTTTGGGCCCGAGAGGCACGTTTGCTGTCGGGTGATTGATGGGACGAGGTTTTGTAGAGATTTTGCTGTTGGGTAGAGCTCACGTCTGAAAGGGGCTGCGCGATTTTTCGTGAAAAATGTCGAGTCGCTGGCGTTCACGAGTATTCCGCGGGTTGTGAGGTGGTCAACCAGTTGAGGTTTTGGGGCGTCTATCTCTGTCGTAAATAAGAACTATCCGATCAGCTCTCTACGCTAGGGAAGAACATATGCCAAAGCCTCTAAAGGCGCCCTTCCTCTAAGCTCAATTTCCAATGTAAATTATAAATTAATAAGAGCACAGCTAAGTCTCGATTCACCGACAACGATAATTTGTCATCTTCATCCATGCTCAGGCGACAATCAACAACCAATAGTTGCCACTCTGAGTTGCCTAAACCTGCTGCGTAACCACTGATCTATCCACACGACTTTGACCCACACTTTGGCCCTTACGGCTTATCACGTGTTCTTTGGAAGTGCTTCATATAGCACCCGAAAGCTGAAGCTAGTTCCTACGACTTGTACTAGGTGTGGGAGGAACAGAGCGCGCTCTATCATGTTCTACGGCTAGCGGGGTTGCATTGTCCCGAGTCTTGAGATCCACATCTGCAGAAATCCCATCGCTCGTGCACCGATCCGGCCTAGTCACGAAACTAGCGTGAAGTGATCTTCTGCACTCTTCCCCGAACTAGGAGAAAAGTGATCCTCCCTCTTGTTACCAACACCGTATCCAGTGTTCAGTATCCTCGATCTCTCTCTCTATGGTCGGGGCTATCTAACCATGGAGTCCATATCCGTGGCGAAGTCACAAGATCCTGTCTGAATGGACAACTTGACCCATTCTCGTGTCGTAATACTGTGATCGAAACTACGTATCACGAAGATTGACATTCGGTCTCGACTCATCACTTTGCCTGACTCCTTCTCTGGAGTGGTGACACTCTGGTGTTGTCTGTGTTCAAAATCTCCCTCGATAATTTAAAACTACTTGCACAGACTTAGGCGTGCATTAAGGTCTCTTAATTTGTAAAACAATCCTCGAGTGATACTCATGCTCCAGTTCACATTTGGGAGTAAATCGAATGTCATCACGTGACTACAACAAACGATCTAGATGAGGTTGGAACACCCATGCATGAGATCCATGAGCGTTGCTAAGCGCGTTCGACCGATCGAAGGGCATCACGTGGCTCAAAAGTGCCCGTACTTGGCGTCACAAAAGCGGCATTTGTCTTTGGGGACATCCATTTCTAACCCTCGGTTAATGGTAACGGTCACGGAGGCTATCTTAGAAATGAACTCGCTCCTCTCGTGATCAAACAAATCGTCCGATCCTCGGTAGAAAGCGTTTGATTCTTGATCGCTAACCCTATTCAAGTATCGATGATCGATCTGTGGTCGAGAAGGGGTCTGCCACACTCTTCTTAACTAGAACCGAAGCGCCCAGGTAAAGTGGTCTAATGGACTCCCTGTCCGGTAGCTCTATCATTTGGACTCAGTTCCATGACTGTTGGTGCCATCCTATCTGAGTCATAGAGATGGGTAGATATACCCGGGGTGTAACTCAATCCCCAAAGTCTACATCCACTGTGCGGAGTAGTCAGTGCTCATCTGGAAAAAACATCCACATATTGCTTACTCGAGGTAGATCAGTACGACCTCTGTGTCCTCTAGGGTAGGCTCGTTAGCCAACATGGCTATCCCCTAGCACTTATTGCTCATATCTTTTAATGCAGGGAAAAATATCGTATTTGTCCCCACGAAATACAACACGAAGTGCGATCCTGGCGTGTGAGGCGGTAACTCTCCTACGCTCACGATTGATAATGATCATGCAGTATCAGCCCGATCCATCCTCGGGTTGACATGAACTACGACATGTTCACTTGATCCCTCCAAGTCCTTTGTGAGTAGAGTCTCAGAGATCTCTAACACCTTGACCTCGACCTATTGTACTATTCTGGCACCCCCAACCACAGGGGAGGAACTCCACAAACATGGCTCCTCTATGGTCTCGAGAGTCCTTGCCCATTTTCCATATATTTGGGCCTCATTCTCTAACTAGACGGCCCTAGTCTAGTCACAGTCGTGTGGAGGTAATCTCCATGGCCTCACAACACTTTCCCGCGTTACTGCATGAACCAATGAGGTGACCACCATCAGGTCTCCTCCCTCTGTAGATGTCGGAGGATGATGCACCACTAAACCTCACGGAGTGCCCGGATCTTTCTGTCACCACATGCTAGCCACTGGCGGTGCTATAGCGTTCATTTGTAGTACCTACGTCTCGGCAAAAAGTCCGGCTGATCAAACAACGATTGTGCGACCGATTGCCGAAGTGGGCCGTTCTCGTCCTCGACCTCTACTAGCCATTTACAAAATTACCATGGCAACAAGAATCATTTAACTTTCATTTCAGTCTAACTAGCGATGCACATGCGATAGACTTAGCAACCATGAACCAACCCGTTCGTTTCCTAGAGTGGTGCTAAATTCGACCACTTAATTAGTTTTATTCAAATAAAATTTTAGGCTCTTGTTCGTTTCATTATCAATTTAAGGTGAAATCCCCAACATAGCATTCACCCTTTTCTATCGCATTACCATGCATATAATTTCCCTCTGTGATTACATGTGATACCATTACATTCAAATGGTAGTTAAATCAAAGCAGTATCTACAAGAGCATAACACGGCCGAGGCGCTAATCATACATAGCTGAATGCCACTGTGGTTTGTTTCATTTGTTTCATTCAAAATTTTGTACTCGTTGTTTTGAAAATTTATTTTCGAAAATTTTATCAAATTTTATTTGATTTTATTTGATTTTTAATTAAATTAAAAAAATAAAATTTTTTTTTCGAAAAATTCGAGATGAACAGTGTTCATGAACCGGGTTCCACGAACACTGTCAAAGTACGACTCAGGAAGGAATGCAGGTCGGGCGGGCCAACAAGGCCGAGTGCAGTGCACAGCTGAGCCAGCCCGCGCCCAGGCCGCGAGCCCAGCGCGCCCAGCCAGCCCTGCCCCGCGCGCTCCGCGCCTGCCGCTGCACGCCCACCGCCGCGCGCGCCCGCGCGCCTACCCAGCGTCCGCCTGCCGCGCGCGCCACGCCCGCCTGCGCGTCCGCCCGTGTCCGCGCGCCTGCCAGCGCCCGCGCTCCTGCCGCCCGCCACGCGCCCTGCGCGCCCTAGCGCCCACCTGCGCCTCGCCCGCGCGCCCACGCCCAGCCCAGCGCCCCTGCCTGCCTGCGCGCCCAGCGCCCTGCGCGCCCAGCACCTAGCCTACGCGCCCAGCCTCCTACTCAAATGGGCAGTAGCCCATCAAACTTTCTGCATTGAATTTTTTTTTTTTTTTTACTTTAATTAAAATTTTTTTTTCATTATTTCCAGCAGTATGAAAATTCACCAAAATCACTAAAAATCATTTTTTTTTTCATTTTTCTTGGACACTCAAATAAATCCCTAAAAATTTATTTAACCCAATTTTCTTAAATTTTGCACCATATTAAAACCTTAGAAAGTTATTTTCTCACATCATAACCAAATAAATTTATAAAAATTTATTTTCTTCCATTCTATTCAACCCTCATCCGATAAGTATAAAAATTTATTTCTTGATTTTCTTCAACTTAGGAAAATTATCTTCTATCACGCAATAGGCCAAAATAAATTTATGAATTTATTCTTTTCATTCTCTTTTCCAGTTTTGTACCTATATCACCCAAATTATTTCTACACATTCATGTGCTAATCACCAAACACACACATTTCCTGACACACTTACAACATGGAATACACACTAAACACACAATAATTCACCAAATCACACAAAACACATCAACACACGTGCACGTAGTGTCCTAGTGTTAACCCGTGATTTTTCCTAGGTAATCCCATACCTAAACTCAACATCGAGACACACAGTGGTGATGTTTTTATTCCATGCCACTAGCCCAAGCCTCCATCTCTAGGCTTCACACCTACCTCCATCCCAAACCCACTGAAGTGGTGATGGATACGAGCCAGGCTCCGCAGGTATTCGTATACCTAAGCTCTGATACCAAGCTGTGGCGCCCCCCGAGCCAGGAAGTGGTGGCCACCGTCGACCGCGGAATACTGCGTGAATGTCGGGTGACGACATTTTTCACGAATCGGCGAGAGTCTCCTTTGTACGGGAGCTCTGCCCAAATACAAAATCTTCATAAAACCTGTCCCTGACCGTAGATACCTGATTTACAAGCGGCCTCTTGGGCCCCGAGCCAATACTAATACTTACTATATCCAAAACGGTTATATCTTCTGATATTCTGACTATATCCATAATCTGAGAGTTAATGATTTACTCTTATACAACACATATATTAAAATGAGAAGCATTCTAATACATATCTAAAACATCAATAATACATTCGGCTTTCTTCTAAGCGTATTTCTAGGGCCAAACGTCTCCTCGCACGCTCGGTACGTAAGGGGATCCCACTAATGAAATTGAGGCTAAAAATAATTAGAATGTCGCCCTAAGTGAACTACTCACCACCTAAGTGCAGTGCAATGTTCCAATTTAAACACACATTCAAGCAAATGCATGATCCCTGCTTGAATGTCTACATGACGACTCGGATCCAGGGTCACCTCACTTAGGCTCTCTCACACTCTTTGGCCTCGTATGAGTTATTATATTATTAGTGGACGACCCTCCGTGTATATATATCAGGTTTAGGGCGCTCCAAGTGGAACAAAGTACCACTCTCAATCAAGCTTAATAGACTCCTCAGGTGAATATCAATTGGGCCATTAAATGATTAGTGTTTTCAGGTTATGGACTACTCAGATGAATTTACGTTTTTAGACTATCCTGCAGGCAGTGTACCATAGACTTATCTGTGCAGCTAACTCCATCTGCAAAGATTTTGATTGCATATGAAATGCATTATGAAATGCCATTTCAATAATTCATACAACAGCATGCAAATATATAAACATGAATATACTACTTATAAATCAAATCACAAATCATGTTATGTAATTATACAACTCATATATCACATCAAATTAGCTCTTGGGCTAATGATCAAACCACGAGCAATTTAATTTTAAATGATAAATGACGCATATTTCCACGAGTATATTTTAGAACAACTTTGTTTGAGAGATGGTAAACACAGTTAATATTTTAAAAATCACATAAATCGACGGTTCACGCCAGTGAACCCCGCAATCCATAAGCCATTCCAGCTGATCCATACGAAACACACATGGACATTTTGTGGCCCATTTCTCCTAACCAGGAATTTATTTTAACGATTAAAACTTGACCAGTGGGCTGTCAGGCAGCCACATATCATTTCTCGATTCGTGTACAGGCAAGACTCTACCATCTCCTATCTTATAGACGCAAGCATAATTTATTGAATAGAAGTTACTGATATAAACACCAATTCAGTCCCCAGCGGCCCGGACTGCGAATGTCTAAAATGTCCCTCACAATTCGGTCCCATGTTTTGGGACCGATCAAGCTACCATTCCGGCATTTTCTCATCGAGCATGCATTCCCAAAGCAATTTTGGTGAAATAAAACCACCCAAACAGCCCACAAGTTTCTAGGCATCACCGGATGGGAAAAATCCCACGAGAAATTCTAACAATTCGGTCCCATGTTTTGGGGCCAGAATCAAAGCCAAACCCCTCACGGCCTCAAGCTAGCAAACATGAAAAAGCATTTCAAAAAATGGGGAATAAAACACGTGAGAAAATCTACCTCTCACATGGAGTTATGAAAACTTCACTAAAACCGGGTCAGCGCGTGGCACTGGCGCTCGCGTAGAGCGTTACCTTCTTGTCTGTTGAAATCTGACGGTCCGTCAGCGTATATTTAAGAGAAGTCGGAGACTCTCTCTGCAGAATTTGAAAGCTCAACCTACTGCATCTAAAATGAAGCTACGGTTTTGCTTGGCTAAATGGGGAGATGGATCACTATTTGCTAATTTGGCTCTAGGCAAAGTCGAATCTTAAAATGCCAGTATCCCTCTTTTACGGATTTGATATTATTCTATCGGCCGTCCATTTCCATTATTTCTCTACTCATACCTCATGGTACATGAGTACATGCTATATCTTGGCTTTCGTCGCGTACAAGCCAGATTCTGGCTTTGACGCGTCTGAAGCGATGTATAAATTCATTTGTCTCGGAAAATTACGGAAATTTTACGTGCTAACTAGATTTTTCGAGACCGAGTTCCAGCGGTATGATCCGTTTTGCCATCAGAGATCTAGAGAAATTAATTATGGATTTTAACCGAAGAATTACAATTTTGTAATTAGAAATTACTCTTGCCCCTTATTCGAGAAATTGGAATTTCTCGGGTCTTACACATTAATTTTGTTTTTATGCATATTTTATTTGGTTTTATTTTGGTGTTGAAGTAGTTTATAATATATATTTTTATAGTATAGTTTTATTTTAGTTTTATAATTTGATAATATAATTTTTAGTTAATTAATTATATTACTTATTTAGATAATAGTTATTTTAGTTATATAATCTTTCAAACTTAGTTATTTACTATAATCTTATTTTAGTTATATAATGTTTGAAACATTTTTATACTATAATCTATATTTTTATACTATAGTTTTATTTTAGTTTTATAATTTGATAATATAATTTTTAGTTAATTATGTAAGACCCGAGAAATTCCAATTTCTAGAAAAAGGGCAAAAAAAAATCATAATTTCGGTAAAAAAAAATCCGAAATTTATTCTCTAGATCTAGAATGATGAAATGGGTTATAATTTGGAATCCTCTCGCAAAGAATCTAAGTTTATCCGCGTCCCGAATTTAGTGAAATTCGAGGAGCCAGTCGAATTTACAGTTTTCGAACATGTCAGTTTAAGGTCTTTGAAGAATGAAATTTAAAGTGACAAGAATACTATAACATATACTCATATTACACATGTTACATGAGTAGAGAAATGATGGAAATGGACGGCCGAGATAGTGCCGAGTGTCAAAACTGGGGAAAGAAGGGACATAATGGTCATTATTTAAAATTTAAATGACACTAAAGACAAAAGAGTTGAATAGTGTCGTCTCTTACATTGAAAAGGAGACCAAAACGTGGAAAGATGAAGAAAGATCAGTGGCCGATTTTGTACATTTAGTGAAGTATCAACTTCTCTCCACATTCACAGGCGATCAGGCCGTCGGGTCGTCGAGACAAGAGAAGGAAGGCGTTACTTGCGTGAAATTTTCACCAACGTTGGCTCGGTTTTGGGAGTTTTAAGTCAAACTCAGAGATGGGGATTTGCCTGCTTGGGTTTACACTTTATTTAAGTGTTTTATAATGTTCGGTTGGATTGGGCGCAGACGGCGGATTTGATCGATCCCAGTTGGGGCCAAGTTAATAATTTTAGGGCCATGGAGCAGCCCGTAACAGTTTTATAAGAACATGTAGGTTGTAGTGAAATTTGTGAAACAAATGATGCTTTAGATATTATCACGGTAGGTGGCCAAAGCCTCATGAAATTAAGTTTAAGTGGGCTTAGATGATTGAGTGAAATTTATGGAGCCCGAATACCGATCAGTGTTGTGTAATTTATTTGGAGTGTTTATTTCATAAATTTCTGAAATAAATCTTGTGTTGATGGTATGAGGCGGAAATGACTTGAATTGTGTGGAAAATGTAATGTAATTCGTGAGCCGCGACGATAACGAGGAGTGTCATTGTTCAGAGAATGATGTTCACAAAATAATTTTTAATGAAATAATGTGTTTGGTTAGGTAATTTAAATCGAATTGCTCGTGTTGGATAGTCTAGCCCTAAGTGAGCTAATTTTGGTGTAATAAGTTGTGGAAATTACATAACATGTTTGTGTGATTAAATTATGTAAATGTATATGTAGCCCATATATAATTCGCATGTGTTATATGAATTGTATTGGAATTTCATCCTTACGACCCATATCGTTGGGCACCACAGAGCTATTTGATAGAATTGAGTCACGGTGATTCTTGAGAAATGGTTTGGAGGAGTTGACTAAAATAATAATTATCGGAGGTAGTCATGCCAAAATATCAATCGTCGAGTCGGCCCACCGATTGATATATATCTCGGAGGAGTAGTCACCCCAACTATAACATCGGTCGGTCCCTTTACTTATATCGAAGGGTGATCCACGAATAATAACAAATATCTTTATTAAAAATAATGTTTCATGCGTGGCTTGGGCGAGTGTGGGGAGTCGATGTGAGGACTCGGGATATGAGTTGAGCATGTAGACATTCAGTAGGATCAACGTTTACTTGAATGTTTGTTTCAGTCAAGAGCATTGCATATGCTTAGGTGGAAAGTAGCCCGTTAGGGTGATTCCCTCACGAGACATTAGCTCACCACCTTCGGGAACATATTTTTTGGTCTGAGAGGCGTACGAGGGAAGACGGCTACGTCCACAGAGACGGGTTTGAGAAAGAGAAAGTAGGTTATGGCTTTTAGTTTATCATTATAATAATACATGTATTAGAATTCTAGAATTTTGATATATGTTTGTATAAGTGAATTATCAACTCTTGAACCATAGGATATATTGGTTGAGTGATGATGCGAGGGGGCTCAGTGGCGTTATTTCTTTCTCGTTGGATACTGTGTAATTACGTTGGATGTGTTAAGGACGAGGTTATGTACTAAGGGTAGAGCTCCCCGTACAAAGGCTCACCATCCGATTTTAAATTCAGGAGATGTCGGGTCACCAGAGCATTCCGCAGTATTTCCAGCAGGTTGTGGGTGATCAACGGACCCTCGGGATTTGGGGCGTCACAAATTAATTATATTATTTATTTAGATAATAGTTATTTTAGTTATATAATCTTTCAAACTTAGTTATTTACTATAATCTTATTTTAGTTATATAATGTTTGAAACATTTTATACTATAAATCTATATTTGATACTATAGTTTTTATTTTAGTTTTATAATTTTGATAATAATTTTTAATTAATTAATTATATTATTTATTTAGTTAGAAATTTAGAAATTTAATGTTAGAAATTTAGATCTTCTTAGATATCTTAATGATATTATTAAGCTAGATATCATGTTATAACAGGTCTTACTTTTATATTAAATTATATATATATAATGTTATTATAATGATATCATATCTAAAGATCCTGCGATTTGAATTTTATTTTCCAATAAATCACATGTATTTATAGAATGGCCGGTGAAAGTGGAGGCGAGATCCTGCGTGGAAATTATTCTTGCCTTTGGGAAGGGCATAAAAATGGAACAATTTGTAATTATTGTGGTTTAAGCATAAAAAGTGGTGGAATTACTCGCTTAAAGTTTCATATATCACATACGGATGCCCATTCAAATACAAAGAAGTGTCCAAATGTGCCACCGAAAGTAAAACAAGAAATGAAGCAACTTTTAGAACATAAAGGTAAATCAAAAGCGAAAAAAGCAGCTGATATGGAAGAAATTCGAGCTGAATTACGAGGCCTTTGATGAGAGGAAAACATCCAACATCTCGTGATGATGATGATGAGGGAGGAGGGTGATGAGGATGTGCATGTCATGGTGACATGTGCCGGATGAAGCGCGGATGAATATCGAAGCGATACGTGCATCAAAAGCTAATTAGATGGAGCGGAGATCCAGGTTGCGAGAATTTATGGTAAAGAAAAATAGAGTAAATCTTTATACCTAATTCATTTTCACATAGTATGTATAAAATAATGTAAGTTGATTTTATTTTTTTGTATAATTTACAATAAATGAGTCACTCTTCCATGACGGGTGATCCATCAAGGCGTATACAAGATCACAAAGTGTTCGGCATACGGATCCATCACCGCTAATTGCACCATCATTATACAAGTCTTAATTTACAAAGCAGGCCTAAAAAATATGTTGAAAGGTGGATTGATCAAAGAAATAATGAGGCGATTAATTAGCGAGTTCTTCATATGTAAGTGTTCCACCTCAAAGCGGACTCGCACCATTTTAAGAACATGATTTTGGTGCACAACAAGCGAGTTTGTCCCCAATTATATAATATGTTTTACATTATGATCTCATATGAATATGTTTTAAAAATGACATTATTATCTCCATATAAAATATGTTTTAATAGTAGCTTTCATTGAATTATTATATGTAGGGATGGAGCATGAACCACCATCTCAGTATGAAATCCATGATGCCCAGGAAATGGAGTATAAAGACATGGAAACATGTCAACTTACAAAGGGAGAAATGGACATATTGATGTCTGATGTAGATGGATGGACGGGCTGACTAATTGAGCATAATTAATTTCATAGTATATTCAAAAGGAAGCACGATTTTCCTCGAATGCATTGATCACGTTAGATGAATTAAAGACAACAAATACATATATGGTTTATTTGAAGGACGTTATCAAGGAGTTGGAGAAGCAAATGTGGTTGAGTGTAGCAGGATAATGGATCGACATTTGTGAAGCGGGAAAGTTGTTGATGAAGAAATCTGATCTGTATTGGACTCCATGTGCAGCCTGCTTGCATTGATTTAATGTTTGGTACATTGGTAAAGGGATAGTGTTGCTCGATTGATCGGGAATGGCCAGAAAGATAACCCGACTTCATTTACAATCATGGTTGGTTGCTTGTGAAATGTAGCCAGTATGTGATGGAATATCGTGTAGATCACGGGCAACAAGATTTACCTTGAGCTATATTTGTAGCCAGTAGTCTTCTAAAGAGGGTTGATTTGAAGAAAGTCTTTATTAGTAATGAATGGTCATCTCGACTTGGCCGGGGATTTGAAGTTGGACATGAGGTTGAAAGACTCATGTTTGATCATCAATATTGGGAGAGGTGGAGAAGGCCCCAGTGTTCATCCCATGAGGCACACTATACACGATGCTTCATTGTTTTATTCGATCGTCCCAACCATTCCATTTGTCCTAAAGTTGATTCGGTTGATGAAGGCAAATTAGATCGACTCAAAGCTAAAAATTAGGTGGGAACTTATCGCCAGCGGTCGTTGGGATAGAACTTTTAAGAATCCTCTTCATCTTTGCGGGTAACTAATTAATATCCTCTTCGCGATATTCACATTTAATAATATGTTTATATTATTATACGCATACTAATTCGATAACTATTGCGACATACTATCTAAATCCAAGAATTTCAATACGGACTGGAGTTAGTTTTAACCTGAGTGGCTACTTCAAAAACATTTCATGATGTTTTTCTAATTCGATCCTAATGTTGAGAGGCCTTTTGTAATTTTGGAAAGCGAGAATGCAAGTGTGAGTTTCTAATTCTAATTAATTGATTCAATTTATTCAATTGATTTTTATTTTTAGATTTTTGACATTTGGTCCACGACATACTGTGTGATGCGAAAAATGGATTTAATTGATCAGGCGATAATAGCGTCGAGATCAAAAATGGTTCTTAGTGAGTGTTAATTCTGATTATAAATTCAATTTATAACTATTTTATTATTATATATTGAATATAAGTACTTTTATTGCAGCTGAATGGTGGTTTTGTATGGAAATCCACGCTCCCGACATTAAGGAGTTTGGCCTTAAAGGTTTTTCCTAAGCAGCATCATCTTGACTTGTGAAAGAAATTGGAGCACATTTGCTGCAATTCATACCAAACATAAAAATCGAAGCTTGCTTATCCTAGGCTCCAACAATTGGTTTTTGTTATTACAACATGAAACTAAAGATCTAAGTGATATGGAGGTAGAGGCGGAAGTAAAGTTAAGAATAATTATATTGATTTACTTGAAATTTCATTTGAGTTTGGTGAAGAATAAGAGAATCGAGCTATTTGATAGGTTAGACCTCTCAATTTAGATGATGAAGATGGAAATCCTGATCCACAAATGGTGTTGCACATGTTCGAGAAGCAGGTGTTAATGTTAAGCGGGTTTTATCTGAAGAAGTTCATAGTGAAAGTTTTAGTCGGGAACCGCGAAGGGGACTCATTTCAACCCGGCCCCACATTACTTCTGACTCGCGAGTTCAAGTGTTAAACATAGTAGTAGACGAGTTTCTTTGGTACTTCTACTCTGAGTTATGATGGCTCAAGAGGAGAGGGGTTGCAATGATAAGTAGTGATACTAGAATGATGGTGGGGATATTGCGGGATCCGCGACAAAGTCGATATTCATTGAGCGTTTCAGGTAGAGATGATTTTCCTCATGCTACAAGATGAAGACCACGGGTCTAGGAGAGTCGGGCCATGTATTGGAGCTATTGGAAAGCCACATAGAGGAAGACAACGAAGGATGACACCATACAATGATGATTCGTTTTCGGCCAGTTTTAAGTCCATGAGTATTGGAACTCAATTCAGTGATTCATCGAATGAGGGCAACATATTTCCTCCTTATACAATGAGTTATGAGTCGATATGCTTCACATCCTTCAGGTTATTGGTGAAGAATATGGAATGATTAACTATCCTCATGATCACAAATGTCATTCCAAATTCCATATCAAATGCAAAAGGGTTTAAGCGAGCATGTGGGTGAACCCCAAATTTCTATCTACGGAGAGGTTGTGGGTAGGTCAACGGTTATATGAGCATGTTCGAAGTTAAAATCAATATTATTGCAACACTATGTCTTGGTATGAATATTGTCTTCATCAAGATGGGATCCCTTTGTCAAATAATGTAATGGAGCCACATCGGTCTTCATTTTGGTTTTAAATGACTATTGTGATATAATTTCTCGATAAATTATAATGAATATCATATTCAACAAGTGTATATTTGCTTATTTATGTATTTTTATAGTTCGACAAAGTATTTCCATAAATTTCAAAGTATTTTGTTTAATTTGCGTGGAAATATTTTGTCAAAATATTCCTTCGATATTTTCCGATATTTTAGATATTCAGTAAAATCCAATCTGGAAATATATCAGTAATTCACAGATATTTTGTTCTTTGCTTGCAACTAACTGTTCCGTTTATTCTACTCCTCTATTTTTTTGTACCCGATAGTGAGGCCCCTTGAAGTTTGACTCATCCTTAGTCTTCCCATATCGCGGGCTTTGCCGTGTATACTGCTAATACCAACCACTTCATCCTTATGCTTTGACCTTGAACAACGTGCATATCACAAAGAGAGCCTACTAGATCCAGTATTTCCTGAGAGGGAATACCAAAACATTTGTGAGAATGCAACACCACAGTTTAGATTATAATTGGGAAATAACACAAATGATTATAACATCATACATCCCACCATGAAAGACAACTTCGTTCTCTTTATCCTTTCAAGTTTTGGAGTCTTATCTAGGTTCTCGTACATGACAAAACAAACATCTTCAATTTGCATATGTTCACCATAAGGCTAGTTTGATATATTATTATATTTACCTTATACATGTATTAAAAAGGAGATAATATATCATTAAAAAGGAGATAATATAAAGACAAAGAAGAAGAATTTGTATATTATTTTATTTGTGGATATTTGATAAAGTCTAGGTTGAATAAAAATTCTTAAAATATTAATAATAATTTATAGGATTTATAAAATAAAATAAAATATGATTAACAAGAAAAGCCAACCAAATGAAATTGGATTTAATAATTTTTAAATGTAAAATGAAGATAAAATGAATGACTATTTGGTTTATTTGTATGTTTTTGTATTTTAGTTTTATTTTAGTATAGCGTAATAAAAATTATTTATCTTATTCCCTGAATAACTAACTTTTGGAGAAAAAAACCAAAGCTACACATAAAATTATTAAATAAATCCAAATTGAATAAGAGACTTTTATAAAGTTCTTGGGTTTGAAGATTTATAAAGAAATAGAAATAATATTGTAGTGAAAAACCAGCGACAATAACAACAAAAATCAATCCTATAAATTTTCAACTTTTAACTGGAAAAATAATTTCTTTTTAAAAAATGAACTTGTCAAAGGATGTGTTTGATTTAATATGAAATAATAAATGATTGCTTATCAAACATATCTATGATAAAAGACAAAGAATGAATGATTGCTTGTCAACTAAAGCTCTTCTTGATGGCGATGCTGAAAATGATTCTTTTTACATTGATTTGCAAAAGTTTCTTGTAACTCATACTTTCTAAGGATATGAAGATGTGAATATTTGAGATTAATGAATTATGTTTAAGGAATATTTTTGCATATATCATAAAATTTATGATGGATGATGGTAAGATTTTAGTGTCTTTGTTGTGAGTTTTATTCTCGAGCTTGGAGGAATTAAAACTGGTAAATCACTCTTGTTGAAGGCAGGTGTAGCATCCCCAATTTCCACCAAATCTTCTATGAAGTCACGGATGCGCGCCCCCGAGCTCAAAGTCCAGGTGATAACGTCTTGTGGATACTTAGCTATTGTCTCATATCACTGAATCACGACCAGCTGAGTAAAAATGGCCGGCTGCTGGCCCGTACATCCATACTCATGAAAACCTGCTTGACTATATTTATAAGACAAGAAATTCCAATTTACGAAAAAAGAAAATAAAATGATAATTTCGGTAAAAATTCGAAATTTATTCTGAATCTCGAATAGCTGAAACGGACTACGCCATTAAATTCATCTCGCATGAGATTTAGTGACTCGAGAAAAGTTTGTCAATTCTAGGCCGGTCAAGTTGACACATTTTTTCAAAGCATCGCATTTTACCGGGTCTGAAGTAAAAAGCGATGTCGATGTAATGAGAATCCACGCCTGCTGCGTACTCATGTGCCATAAGTGGCATAGGTAGAAAGGATGAAAATAGACCAGTAGGATAGTCTTAAAGTGTCATTGGAAAGGACATAAATGTCGTTTTGGAATTTGTTTTAAATTAGAAAAAGACAAAAGAGCAATAGTGTCGTCTCCTACATTTGAAAAAGGGAAAGAAAACGTGAAAGGGGGGGAGGAGAGACAGTGAACTCCAGATTTGTTTTTCTAGTGAGAGAGAGAGAGAGACTTATCTCTAGATTTACGGACGATCCGTAGTCGGGTCGTCGGAATGTGAAGCAAAGTGATCCCTGACGGGGCTTCAAGTGGAGTCACCCAAGTTTAAGGAGTTTCGACAAACTCCGTGATGTAGGGGTTTCATCCTACTCGGTTTTTACACTTTGTTTAAGTGCTATATAATGTTTCGGTTGGTTTGAGGCCTTGAACGGCCGTTTGATCGGTTTCAAATCTTGGAACCGAAGTGTTGGGATTTTGAGACCCACGGACAGTCCGTATCCGTTTTACGGGCTGTTTGGGTTGTTAGTTATGTAAATTGTGAAATAAATCATGTATTGGTTTGTATGAAATTTGAAATGGCGGGTGAAATTCAGTTTCACAAAGTGAGCGATGAATTAAGAGAGTGGGCCAGACAGTAAACCCGAGGTTTCGCATTTCATAAGACGTTGACAACGAGCTGATTTTAGGTGAAAGTAATGTGTTGTTGAGGTAGTTCAGATTCGGTGCTCGTGGTTGATAATTAGCCCAGTGGCTATTTTTTAGTATGACGAATTATGGAATTGCATAACATGTTTGTGTGATTTGAATTATGTGAATATATGCATGAATATATATTTGCATGTGTTATAAAATAATAATGAAATTGGCATCATGCATTCCATATGCACTGGGGCATTCTAGAACGATAAGAATGAGTGCATGAGGGGCTTCTTGAGAGAATGATTTCGGAGGGTTGACTAATAAATAGAATCATCAGAGTGTGTCCATTATAATATCGAAGGGTAGTCCATATATATAAAATATCAATTGTCGGAGTCGGCCTAATTGATATACATTGGAGGGTAGTCCACTAAATATAACATCGGAGACAGTCCACTACTTATATCAGAGGGTAGTCCACAAATGAAAACAAATATCTTTGTTAAAAACAATATTTCTCATACGTAGCTTAGGCAAGTGTGAGGGAGTCGGTGAGGACTCGGGGTATGATTTGATCATGTAGACATTCAAGTAGGATCATGTATGTGCTTGAATGTGTGTTTATTTTGGAGCATTGCATATGCACTTAGGTGGAGAGTAGCCCATTTAGGGTGATTCCACTACTGAGCGATAGCTCACCCTGTCGAGGGATATCATTTTCAGGTACAGGGAGCGCTCGAGGGGATGGCTCATCATAGAGGCTGTTATAGAAGAAAGCCGGGTTGTGGCTTTGATGATTTTAAACATGTATTAGAACTCGATAAGTTTGATATATGTTGTATAAGAGTAATTTATTAACTCTTGTAACTATAGTAGATAGTTAGTATATTGATGAGTATTGGTTTATGGAGCCCAGGCGTTTTTATTCATATACGTGTCTGTATGATTAATGTTAGGACCGGGTGATGTATTTGGGTAGGCTCCCCGTACAAAGGACTCTGCTTTGATTTTCTGTGAGAGAGGTCGGGTCATGACATTCCATGAAGTGTTTCAGCGGGTTGGCGGGTAGTCAGCGGACCCCGGGATTTGGGTGATCCCGCGGCAGTATCGAGCCTGGGTATACGGCTACCTAGGGGCTTGGGGGTTGGGCTTAGGCCATAGTCGTGTAAGAACATCGCGCAAATTGTGTGGCTCGATGTAGGTTTAGGTATGGGGTACCTAGGAAATCACGGGACAAAACTAGGACCTTTGCATGCATGTGTTTGGTGTGTTTTGTGTGATTTGATGAAATGATGTGTGATCATGTGTTATGATTGTTTGAGTGCTTAGTAAATAGCACTTGATGCCAATAAGAAACGATTGTTTGGAGTTTTACGAGTGTGTAAAGCGGAAGAAAAGAAACTAAAAGAAATAATTTTGAATAAATTTTATTTGGGTTATAGGATAATGAAATAAAATTTTAATAAATTTTAAGGTTGAACACTAGGTTTAGTTGATCATGAGGTTTGCCAGAAAAGTTTTTGGACAAATTGGTCTAGAATTGAAAAAAAAAAATGAAATGAGGTGAATAAAATAATTTTCTAAGGTTTTACAAGTTGTAGAATTGAAGACAATTGAATAAAATAAATTTTTATAAATTTATTTGAGTATTCTAGAAATGAAAAGAAAAAAAAAATAGGTATATTTTTTTTTTGTATTTTCCAGTAGCTGGAAATAAGTGAAAAAAAAAATTATAATGAAAAAAAAATGTAGCAGAAATTTGGATGGGCTACTGCCCAGATTGTATTGTGAGAGAGGGTATTGTATTGTGACATGGTGGGCTTGAATGGCTTAGTTAAGTATCACAATACACTATTGTATCGTGACTGAGAAGGGTTTGAAAGGTCATAAGGAAAATGTACTGTAAATACAATTAATGTATCAGGAAAAAGGACTCGTCAGGAATTGTGTGTCTCAATACACAAACTGCTTGTGACCGAGGTCGGGGGAAGGTGTCACGATACAAATTTCTCAGACGTGACCGGTGCTGTGGGGTTAGGCCGAGGAGTGCATCACAATACACATACCGTATTGTGCTGAGAGGCATGTCACGATACACTTGATTGTATCTTGACAGGCGGGCTGGAAGGGCTGAAGGAGGCAAGGTTTATATCGCAATACACCTATGTGTATTGTGACAGGCAAGGGAGCCGTGACCGCGTGCTCAGATCGCGACACCCGCCGGGGAGGCCGTGCAACGACACGGCACCGCGCCGCAACACTCGCACGACACCGCCGCCCACGCCACCGCGACATCGGCAGTCTCTCATGCCTACCCAAGACGGCCGCTGACACACCCACGCTGGGCGCTTAGGTAACAAGGCCGCCGTTGCGCTCGCGCGATCTAACTCGCTTTGACCGCTTGACTCGCATCGTTCAGTTAATTTGGACATCGCTCATGAACCCTGCTCATGAAATTGACTGCTCATCACTCAAATTTTTCAAATAATTTTTTTAAATATTTAATCAAATCAAATCAAATCAAATCAAATCAAATCAAATTTGAAAAAATTTTCGAAAATAAAATGCTTAAAATGAAATTTTATTGATAAAATACTAATGCATAATCGATTGTCTCAGACACTGTAAAAGCAAGGACAATGTGTATACACTAATTTATGTATGAATAGTATTCGTGGTCGGTTATGCCTTAGAGATAACAGATTGAGATTTAACTCTGCTACTGAACTCCGTATAGATGGTTAGTCGAGGACGAGGACGTAGAGGGCGCTCCACGGATACCGGTCAGCACCACCAAAGTGTTTCTGATCAATGTGCTTTACCGAGGCCTAGGGCAGGCCACAAAGAACACACGCACGTGCTGGTATAGCAAGTAGACAGGAAGATCCTAGTACCCTCCAGAGGTTTAGAGTACATCATCCTCCAACATTCATGTGATGGCGGAGATCCGGCTTTGCATGCATCATTGGTTTATGCAGATCAAGAAGGTGTTAGAGGCCATGGAGATTACCTCTGACGCGACCAGGATCAGGTTAGCTGCGTTCCAGCTAGAGGGTGAGGTCCAAGTATGGTGGAGATGGGCAAGGACCTCTAAAGACTTAGAGGCTATGACATGGACAGAGTTTTAGGAGATGTTCATGGGGAAGTACTTTCCGCCACACGAGGCATGCAAGGCTTTCGGAGTTCCTAGAGTCAAGCAGGGGGCGATGATCGTGATGATTATGTGGCTAGATTCACTGAGTTAGCCCGATTCATTGATGATTACGTACACATGCATACGGCCAAGGTTGGGGAGATTTGAGAATGGACTCCGGTTATCCATTCGCCAGATCAGAGACTTCGGCTTCCACAGATATGGACTCCATGGTCACACCCTTGACCATGTAGAGAGATAGGAGATGCTCGCTGAACGGGATGCGTGTTAGTAGCAAGAGGAGTGATCAACCTTATTCTAGTTCCGGGAAGAGGCAAGACTTCGCTTCACATGAGTTTCGTGACCAAATGGGATTGCATGTGAGAC
This sequence comes from Tetrastigma voinierianum, assembly GCA_016808115.1. Classification (NCBI taxonomy): domain Eukaryota; kingdom Viridiplantae; phylum Streptophyta; class Magnoliopsida; order Vitales; family Vitaceae; genus Tetrastigma; species Tetrastigma voinierianum. Next base: position 414,792 of record JAEQBH010001754.1, read on the forward strand.
GGATCGCCCTCAGAGACAGGATCCCGTGATTCCTTGGGACAATGCATTCCCGCCAGTCAGAACAAGAGAGTATATGCCTGACCCTCCACCCCTAGTACGGTCGAGGAACCGCCCACTTCAGCTATACAAGCACTCCCTACAAGACAGAGCAGATCCGTAGGGGCCATAGTGTAGGTCAAAGTCATGACAGATCGTGAGCCATGAGCGGAGGCGTGGTGGACCTTAGAGTGGTAGACCTATTGGTCGTTGGATGTCAGGGCTTGACATGGATGAGTTGACAGCCACGCAAGTTATCGGGCATCAGACCTTAGCCGGTTGTCACACCCCACACACCTGATTTCGGGGCTTAGAGGTTGAGACCTTAAAGAGCCTTTGTAATGTGAGTCTCTCCCCTAGGACATATGTCGTAGTTGCGAGTTGGAGATCTCGGGAACTCTACTTATAGTTGACCTGAGGATTATGGACATGTCCGAGTTCGATGTCATCCCGGGATGGATCGTCGACACCATAGGGTCGATATTGACAGGCCACGTGGCGCGGTGTGAATTCAAATTCGCCATCGCGGCGCAAGTGCACGCTGCCGATACAAGTAATAAAGTAGTGAGTGAGTTATCATTCCCACGAGGAATGAGCTTATTAAGTACCAATTTAATTTAGTCTTACTCTATTCTGGATAATTTAAAAGTATTTATGATTTGGCACTGAACTAAAAGTAAAAAGATATATAAAAATAAATACTAGGGTTTACTTACCTAGCTACATCCAAGGATGTTCGCAAATCATTTAATGGGTTTTCGTAGCCTTTATTGATGACGTGTTAATCTTATGTAAATGTCACGAGCATCGGCACCCTATCCCAAGAGTAGGTCATATTGCATCTCTGCCTCAAACCCTAGAACTCTAGGATGCATTAGTATCGACCCTCAATGCCACGTATAAAACCACATCTCTGGTTTCCATGATTGATCATACTAGTCTATAAACTGATGTCCCTAGGTTTATCATCTCGATCTCAAAACCATAGCCTAAACATGCCTGTGTTGATTAAGTACAAACATGGAATTAGAATGGAGATAAGACATTCAATAATAGCAAAGAAACTGAATTAAATAATTAAAACTAAAATTAATCCATGGTCTGTAGCAAGGTTACATCAAAACACGAGAAACCAATCTAAAACATTCTAAAAGGAAAACAAGGAAAAACAAAGAAAAGGAAGAGAAAACTAGGCAGAATTGATGTTAGCGTCATTTTCGATCTCTCGTAGCAGCTTGCAAGCCGTCTTCAAACCCTAGGCTCTCCTCCCCAAGAGCCCTAAGGTGTCTCCACGCCTATCTCTCCCTTTCTCCCCTCCAAAAGCTCCCAATTATGTCTCCCGAGGTCCCATTTATAGCCCCCCACTCAAATCCCCTTGGATGGGCCTTGAAATAGACCAAAATAGGGCTCATATTCGTCGCCCATGCTGGTGCGTGGAAATCCCAGGCTGGTGCGTGGGAAAGCATCAGAAAATCACTCCTCGGGCACGCTGCGGCGTAGGATCCACGCAACGCGTGGCAGATCAACGTGTTGCTTTATCTCTTCTTGTCTTTGAATGACCATAACTCTCTCACCTGAACTCCGAATTGCACATTCTTGGACTCTACGGAAAGATATTGAAGTCAGGAATCCATACATACCAAGAATAGCTCCATCAGATGTCATTTTATAAATTTAAAATGCACTATAATAGAACTGGGTTAAGGCCGTGGTTTTGCAGTCGCTCCTTGTTTTTGCTCCGACTTCCGAAAAGGATCTCCTCATCCCGATTCGACCTGGAGTGATCTTGGTCTTCTGTTGGAAAGATTGTGAAGTCTAGAAATGTAGTTCTTGGTAGTTTGGGAGCCATTTACTTCCCATTAATACAGAAAACTGAAAGGTCAAATTCCATCGCGGCTCTATTTGCCGATTTTCCAATTTTTCGTTGTGTCTTCACTCCAAATTCGCACCGCCCGCCAAAATGGATCATCTAATCATAAATATGAACATTTAAGAGCATTAGGGCACTTATTTGACACATAAAACATTACTAAAACTATGAAAGATTAGGTTTTTAATAGTATTTTTATATGCTCATCGAGATATCGGTGTGAGTAGGAGGGTTACCGCTACCTGAGGATGGTACTCGTGTGGTATTTCGGGGGACAAGCATGACATTTTGCCTAGACTCTGAATGTCGAGGGGCAGTTAAGCGGGTTGGCTAGCTGACCTTACCTAGGGACGAGGTGAGATCGAGACTTAGATACACCTCTCGGTAGTTTGCGGTATGCGGATGTTTTCCGGATGAGATACTTGGACTACCTCCACATAGGGATGTAGACCGGTGGCCGAGTTACACCACGGTACTGCCCATCCCTATGACTCCGCATAGGGGATGGCACCGGTGAGGCTACCAAGAACTCAGGTCCAGCTACATGAGCTGCGGACAAGGGTTCATTAGACAGGAAGCACTTCACCATGGGGTGCTCCGGTTCTATTTGCGAAGAAGAAGGACAAGACCCCTTATTTTGTGCATTGATTGCAAACGGTTGAGCAGTTCTCAGAATCGGTACCATTTATTACCAAGTTGATGATTTGTTTGATCGGTTGAGAGGAGCGAGTCTACTCGAAGATAGACCTTCTTGCGGTTACCATCATGCGGGTATGAAGCAGAGATATCCTAAGACGGCGTTTAGGGACACGTTATGGGCACTTTGAGTTTACGGTGATGCCCTTCGGATTAACGAATGCACCAGCAGCATTCATGGATCTCATGCAGAGGGCATTCCAACCCTATCTAGATTAGTTTATTGTAGTCTTTGTGGATGACATTTTGATCTACTCCCAGTCAGAGTAGGAGCATGAGTATCATTTGAGGATTGCATTACAGTTGTTGAGAGACCATGGTATACATGAGAGTTTAGTAAGTCACGAGTTTTGGCTTGCGGGTGATATTTTGGGACATGTGGTGTCGGCATCTGGCGTGTCAGTGGACCCAGAGAAGGTTGAGACCGTGATGAGTTGGGAGAGGCCGAAGTCAGTCTTCGAGATACGTAGTTTCTTAGGATTGGCTGGGTATTACAGGAGATTCATTGAGGATTTCTCCCAGATAGCAGCACCTATGACGAGATTGAACTAGAAGGAGGTCAAGTTTGATTGGGATGACCTATTCGAGGAGGCATTCCAGGAGTTGAAAAGAAGACTTACTTCAGCTCCTATCTTGTGAAGTTTGATTGGGATGACCGATGCGAGGAGGCATTCCAGGAGTTGAAAATAAGACTTACTTCAGCTCCTATCTTGATAGTCCCGGATAGGGACGGGAGTTACCACCGGTGTATTCAGTGATGCCTCGAGTGCCGAACTGGGATGTGTTTTGATGCAGTCTGGGAGGGTAGTAGCTTATGGTTCCTATCACTTGAAGAATCATGAGCAGAATTACCCCACACATGACTTAGAGTTGGCGGCCGTAGTCTTCGCCTTGAAGATTTGGCGCCACTACTTTATCTGACGAGTTGCGGTGTGCCTGCCTCCAGGGCCATAAAAAAAAGTCCTGAGAGAAGTATATTTTCACGCAGCGGGACCTCAACATGAGGCATCGTAGATGGATGAAGTTCCTAGAGGATTATGACTTCACTTCGCATTACCATACTAGTAAGGTAAATGTGGTGGCTGATGCACTCAGTCGGAAGTCACGAGGAGCGTTGGCTAATTTAGCTTCTCGAGAGTGGCAAATACTCAGAGCGTGGAGACCGGTTTTGGCTATAGTGTCACGGTGAAGACCGAGGCATGTTGGGGAGTTTGGTGGCTACACGGAAGTCTGCGGTGGCTTGGTGATTGAGTCCCGATGGCGGGGCCAGCGAGTAGTGTCCATCGGGGGTCAGAATGCGGTCAGTGCAGGTGACGAGGGTTGGACCACCCACACGGATGGTAGTCGCCCGGTATAGAAGGGCGGGTAGTGGTTCCGGTGCGACCTGATTTGAGAGAGAGGAGATTCTCGGGAGTTTCGGCGCTCTCAGTGCCGGGTGCATCCCGGTGGTCACGAAGATGTACCGGGATCTTCGTCGTCGGTATTGCGGAGCGGGATGAAGAGACACGTGGGGGACACGGCGTGACGATGTCTCACATGTCAACGAGGTTAAGGCGAGCACCGAGCCCGTGAGGGCTACTTCAGCCATTGGAGTGGCGGTGGAAGTGGAGCGCGCGCCGATGGATTTGTGACCCACTTGCCATGGACACCGCAGAGACATGATGCGGTATGGGTGATAGTGGACCGACTCACGAAGTCGGCACATTTTCTAGTCGTGCGGATGACCTTCACATTGGAGAGATTCTGCCGGTTGTATATTTGAGAGATAGTTCGGCTACATGAAGTACTAGTATCCATAGTGTCGGATAGGGACCCAGGTTCTGTTTTTGGAAGAGTTTCCAAAAGTATGGGCATACAGTGACGATGAGTACAACTCCACCCTTAGACATATGGTGGAGTCACGAGAGGACTATCACGGTGTTAGAGGAGGACATGCCGCGAGCATGCGTCTTGTATCATCAGGAGTAGTTGGGAGAGCACTTGCCCTTAGTGGGTCGCTGCGACCGGTTACCGAGCGGAGGGGAGGAGAGGAGGAGAGGAAGTATCACCGGGTTTCCATATGAGGCATTGTATGGGAGACCATGTGGAGTCAGATTATGTTAGACCAAGGTGGGAGAGAGTTCCATCATTGGTCACGATGCGATAGAACACCTCACGAGAAGGTGAGCTTGATGCGACAACGTCTTCTCACGCGACTCGAGGCGGCGGAAAATTATGCAGATGTACGACGTCGACCCTTAGAGTTCAAGGTTGGGGATCACGTCTTCTTGAAGGTGATGCCCTAAGAGGGAGTGGTCGGGTCGACAGCGCGAGGAAGCTTATCGCGGGGTTTAGTGGGCCTTCGAGATGCTCGAGAGGATAGGCAACGTAGCATACCGGGTTGGCTTTACCGCCCGGCGTGTCGGTGTGCGAGGTTTTCACGTCTGGAGTAACAAAGTATATCACGCGAGATCCGGCTCGTGGGTGGATTGGGGGCGGTGGTCGACATTGATGGGACATTCGAGGAGGACGGTGTGTGTATTAGCCGTGATCGGGTTTTGCGACGCCAAGACCGTGAGGCTAGTGAGAACCTTATGGTGGTACTATGGAGTGGAGAGTCACGTGGGAGCGCGAAGGACACGATGCGAGACCCCCCTTGTTCAGGGATGAAGGTGCGTGATTGGTCGTTTAATAATTAAATGACGAGTTTTACATATGGTAGAGTTACGCGTTGCATATGCATGTGTTGTATTGTGATTGTCTGAATTTCGGAATGAGAATTCCCTCGCTGGGAGGAGAATGTAAGACCCGAGAAATTCCAATTTCTGGAAAAATGGTAAAATCGTAATTTCGATAAAAATTCTGAAATTTATTCTCTAGATCTCGGATGACGAAACGGACTGCGTCGTTAAATTCGTCTCGCGAAATTTAGTGACCCAGAAAAGTTTCGTCGAATTCTGAGACAGTCGAAGTTGACACGTTTTTCAAGGCATGTCGCATTTACGAGATGCGTAAAGCGATGTCGATGTCCTGAAAAAGTCACATAACACGTGCTCATGTGCGTAAGTGGCATGAGTAGAAAAGGATGAAAATGGACGTGAGATAGTGCGGTGTCCAAGCGGGAAAAGGGGACATAAATGTCATTTTGGAATTTGTTTTAAGTTAGAAAAAGACAAAAGAGCAATAGTGCCGTCTCCTACATTTGAAAAAGGAAGCGTGAAAGGGGAGGAGAACGGTGAGCTCCAGTTTGTTTTCTGTGAGAGAGAGAGATACTTCTCTCTAGATTTACGGGCGATCCGACCGTCGAATTCGTCGAGGCGAAAAGCCAGTGATCCCTACTAGCGTGAGGGCTGCGCGTGGATGCGGATTTAAGGAGTTTCGACAAACTCCGTGATGTAGGGGTTTCATCCTACATGGTTTTACACTTTGTTTAAGTGCTATATAATGTTTCGGTTGGTTTGAGGCCTTGAACCGCCATTTGATCGGTTCCAAATCTTCAGGCAGAGTGTTGGATTTTGAGACCCACGATGGAGTCAGTATCCATTTGATAATTTGTTTGGGTTGTTAGTTATTAATGGTGTGAAATAAATCATGTATTGGTTTGTGAGGCCGGAAATGGCGGGTGAAGTCGGAGTTCACAAAGTAAACCAATGAATTGAAGAGTGGGCCAGCTTGTTAAACCGAGGGTTTCTTGTTCCATAGAAGATAGTGACCGCCGAAAAATAAATTTTCGTGTGAAAATGTGTGTTGTTGAGTAATTCAATTCGAATTGCTCGTGGTTGATAATTAGCCCAAGTGAGCTACTTTTTGGTGTAATGAATTGTGGAATTGCATAACATGTTTGTGTGATTTGAATTATGTGAATATATGCATGAATATATATTTGCATGTGTTATAAAATGATAATGGAATTGGCATCATGCATTCCATATGCACTGGGGCATCCTAGAACGATAAGAATGAGTGCATGAGGGGATTCTTGAGAGAATGATTTTGGAGGGTTGACTAATAAATAGAATCATCAGAGTGTGTCCATTATAATATCGGGTGAATCCATATATATAAAATATCAGTGTCGGATCGACCCCGATTGATATACATTGGAGGGTAGTCCACTAAATATAACATCGGAGACAATCCACTACTTATATCAGAGGGTAGTCCACAAATGAAAACAAATATCTTTGTTAAAAACAATGTTTCTCATACGTGGCTTAGGCAAGTGTGAGGGAGTCGGTGATGACTTGGGGTATGAGTTGTTCATGTAGACATTCAAGTAGGATCATGTATTTGCTTGAATTTGTGTTTATTTTGGAGCATTTCATATGCACTTAGGTGGAGAGTAGCCCATTTAGGGTGATTCCACTGCGACGATAGCTCACCTGTCCGAGGGATATCTGTTTTCAGGGTGCGAGGGCGCTCGAGGGGACGACTCATCATAGAGGCCGTTATAGAAGAAAGTCGGGTTGTGGCTTTGATGATTTTAAACATGTATTAGAACTCGATAAGTTTGATATCTGTTGTATAAGAGTAATTTATTAACTCTTGTATGGTGAATGGTTGATATATTGATGAGTATTGGTTTTGGGCCCCGAGGCGGGTTTTATTCATATACGTATCATGTGGAGTTGATGTTGGGGCAATTGATGTATTTGGGTAGAGCTCCCAGGTACAAAGAAGACTGCACTTGATTTCGTGAGAGAGGTCGGGTCACCCAACATTCACGAGTGTTTCAGCGGGTTGACGGGTAGTCAACGGACCCCCGGGATTTGGGGCGTCACAGTATTATGATAGTTTCAAGAGTTATCACATCACTCTTAATGAAATACATATATTAAAACTAATTCGTTATAATATATACACAAAACATGAGTCAAAACCCACACGGTCAGGCCGGCTTCATAACCCGGCCTCTTGGGAGCGCCGGTTTGTGAACTCTGCACATGGCGATATATGTTTTCCTCGACAAGGTGACGATAGCTGTAGTTGAATTTTCTGCTAGGCACACTCACACCTAAAATGCACGTACGTGACGCATCCAGCATCCACGTTCCATACGATTTACAATGCGTGCACGGAATGATTTATATCATGAAGATGTTTCCATGCCCTTACCAGAGTCACCACAGGCTCCCTCACACATGCCTATGCCAGGGTGTGAAAATCGTCATGACATGCAGTGACGCAACATCTGAAACCTTTGCCGGCTCACCCGACCACTAGGCAATTTGCTAATCCGGGTAACCATCGAGTTAATCTCGACTCTATCCCTTAACTCTAGGTGAGTGATGAACATGACCGATGTTTCTCTTGGGCAATAGAACTTTTTCGGATTGCACCGCGGTCTCTGCTGCCCACATCTGAGAACTTTTCGGATAGCATCGCGGGGTCTTTTTGCAGATGCGCAAAACCTTTCGGATAGTACCGCGAGTCTCACCCAATGGTCTCTAACACCCATGCGGGTACTTTCGGATAATACCACGGGTCTCCCTACCGAGTTCCAAGGGCCTTAACACACATTAGTATTTCTCATTTTATAATTTGAACTATGAGTCTTTATTGGACGTAGTCCCAAAGGTAACAACTACATTCACGAAATTGGTGAATAACCATGCGATGCACCCACACACTCATTCGGCCTTCGATGTCACCATGCACAAGAATGCAATGATGTCAATTCCTATAATCAATTCCTATGGTTCATACACAATTATATCTCATATAATTCAACCACTCATGTTAACACATCAATTTAGCATGCATTAACATATCATTTTCCATAATACATTTCAAGCCATTCTATTAAAACAATAGCAGCTTTATCTTCTACACATCATTTCCTGCTCCCATGTCAAAAAAACAAAAACTGCTCCTGACAATTTCACATGGACCATTTTGGTCTGACAACAATACAATTTGTTTTTAACAATCCCAAATTAGTGGTGAAATTGTCGGTGGGCGACACTCTCGCTGGCTTGTCGGTTTACACTTTGTGGAACCGAATCCACATGGCCATTTCGGCCTCACAACACCCAAAACCATTTTCATGGCTTTTTTAAACAATAAGTAATAAGTAGGAGAAAACCCCTACCTTAGGGTTGTCGAAACTCTGTCGGTACCAGCTCGTAGCCACTACGGCGCGTAGACCAACCTGCTCACTCTTGCTCGGCGAGAACCCGGCAGTGCGAGCGTAGTAGGTCTTAGAGAATACCAGACTTTCTCTCTCTAAAATCTGTTTTCTCCCCTCACTACCGGATACCAGGCCAAAAAGGAGAAGATGCTCATTTTTTTCTTTTCATTTTATTCCCCTTTTGTCCTCTTAGTTTGACTTTAAAGGCTCTTTGACATATGACTTAATATAAGTTATTTATCTCTTATCACTATTCATGTGACATGTGTCACATGGATACATATAATGAAGTGACCCTTGTCACACCACATGCCTCTTATATCATGTGGCCCACTCTCCTGTTTGTCATATGACACGGGCTTGCGGTGCCTCGAAAAGACATGAAATTCCGGCGTCTCGAATTCGACGTGTAACTAGATTTGTGAGATGATTCAACGGTGGTCAGTTTAGATAAAATCGAATCTAGAAAAATTATGGATTTTGATCGAAATTACCATTTTACCATTTTTTCAGAAAATTAGAATTTTTCTCGAGTCTTACAACGGATCTTAAATGTGCATACTTTTCCCCATCTAGTAGATCTTATCTCATTCCATTAGATACGATGCTTCCAAAGTTTGAAAGAGGTGGTTTTGGGTGATTGTGAAGTCATAAAAAGTGTGTTTGGTCATCAATGACTCAACGGATATAATAGAATTCTCCCAAAATAGAAATCCTAAGTGTTAATGAACAATGTGCATCATCTAAGGGATATGCGACACGTACACCTGAGCAACACACAATGTATTCTCCTAAGAAAACTAAGGAGGATGATCAGTCTATTATCTACCCAAGTTGAAGGACATATGGTCTCTTCAAAGTCCAATTGAGTCTTTCAGTAATTCACTAATCTTTGAGGTTTATGGATGTCCATATCTTTTCGGTCATGTGCCATCTCATTTGATATAAAGCTTCCAAAATTTAAAAGACAGAGATGTGCATGTGTATGAATCTGAACTCCTAAGAACTGTGTGATTATGCTTCTAATGAATTGATGGAAAAGAATCTCAAAGTTAAAAACCCATGGAGTTAAAGGAACTTACTTAGGTTGAGATGGATTGAAGACAAGAATGAAAGCATGAAGGCGTCACGTAGTACCTTTACAGTGGCGAAAAGGTTATCTTCTCCTATATTGTTTTATTTTTCTCTCCCATATTTCCTATTTCTCCTCATACTATTTTTTTGGAAATTTTGGTAGAAATATTCTATAAAAATAAGAATTTACAAACAAAAAATTATGAGAAAATATATTAACATTAATAATAAATTTAAAATTTTAGTTTTAAATATACTTTATATAAAGGAATTAATTATCATTCTTTCTAAGATAAAATCAATCACCCTTATTTTTAAATAATTATAAAATTTATTTTAATAGATTAAAATGATTACGAATATCCTATTTCTTTGCATTTATAGTGCTTCCTTTCTTTTCTTTTTCTATCTAATTGCTTGAATAGTTCACCTTTATGATGGCCTTAACACCCAATCCGAGGTCTTTTTTAGTTCTTGTCCAAAGTTTGTTAAATAGAAATCTTTGTCGCGACAAAATCCCTTTGTCGCGCATGCGTCTCGGTCGTGCGCACTCAAGGCCTGTCGTGCGCAACAGAGCATCTCTGTCGTGTCCCGCTCTGTCGTGACATACAGTCCTCTGATGCGACGGAAACTCTCCCTACTCTAACCAACTCTGTCGCGACATAAAAATACTCAATCGCGACAGAAAGTCTCTCCAGCCTGACTAACTATGTCGCAACATAAAATTCCGCATCCTGACACGAGCCTACTTCCTTTGGCCACACTCGGTCGCGACATAAACCTCTCCACCATTACCAACTCTATCGCGACATAAAAACATTCTGTCGCGACAAGAAAATGTCTGGCCTGGCCAAACTGTGTCGCGACATAAAACACTCCGTCGCGACATAAAGCCCCTGCCCAAGGCCAAACTTTGTCGCGACATAAATATTGCAATGCAGCGACACGTGAAATACGCCTTAACCCCGCTCTGTCGCGACCGCGAAATTACCTTGTCTCATCACGAGCTTGTTGGTCTCGACCACCCTGCAATGCGCGGCATAGATGCCGCATTTGCGACACAATTCCATGAAATCTTGTCGCGACACCCGCTGCCTATCATGCGTGCCCGGAGATTGCTGTCGCGACACGGAGAACCATGTTGTGGCGGTTCCATTGATCAAACGTGGTATGTCGCTGACACGGGAACCCCCGTTAGCGATCTGAGGACCCAAGCTTGATGGCGACCGGGAAGCCCATGTGCGCTACTAAACTTCTTTGAATGCAATAGCCGGTTTAGGCCTTTCACGCACCTCGGACTCTTTCTTAAACGCGAGTAAATTGATATTCTTTGCCTCTCTCTCTCTCTCTCTCTCTCTCTCTCTCTATATATATATATATATATTATGTAGGCAAAAGCTAAATCTATGTAACACCTTAATGAGTAGATCAAAAAAAAAATAAGTTTTTATTACAAACTTCTCCTGTTATACAAAAGAATTGGACAATTCTATCCAGTATTATAGGCTCATAAAAACAGGCGGATACGGATGTTCTTTGTGGCTCTGGAAAATTCAAATTTTTTGAAAAAAGGTAAAACGGTAATTTCGATCAAACTCCGAAATTTTTCTAGATCTCGGATGACGAAACAGACTTCACCGTTGGAATGGGTCTCGTGAAATCTGGCTTCAAGTCGGAATTTAGCGAATTTCGGGCTGTCGAATTCGCGTTTTTCAAGAGGCAGGGTCTTGGGATGCTCGCGTCTTGTGAAAGACATGTGATGTGAAAAAAGTCACTTATTACATGTACTCATGTGACACATGTTGTATGATTAGAGAGAGGATAGAGATTAATGGCTTAAATTAAGTCAAGTGTCAAAAATCAAGACAAAATGACAAGATGAGAATTTTTGAAATGTTAAATGAATAAAAGCAAAAAGGGAATAGTTTTCTTCTCCAAAGGAGAAGAAAACGTGCAGTAGGTTGGTTTTTGAAGGTTTAGAGATATAGAGAGCTCCTTCTCTCCAGATTTCCCGTCGTTCGGACCGTCGGTTCACTTCGGGCCAAGAAGTAAAGTTGTTCTACGCGGCGAGGGCTAAGTGTGGACACCAATTTGGTGGACTTCTGACAACTCCAAGAGGTAGGGATCTTTTCCTACTTGTGTCATTCTTTGGCTAAGAGCCATGTAAATGGTTAGGAATATTCTGAGGCTTGATTTAGCCGTAATTTCGGTTTCAAAACATTTGAGCAGAGTGGAGAAAAATTCCTACTTTATTGTGGCCGTGAACGATTAGCCAACCCAGGGGTTTCCTTGTTCCGCATTGATTTGATGTGGTACATGATGTTGAGTGATTGAAATGAATTGTTTGTGTTTGTTAATTAGCCCATGTGAGAGCTAATTTTGGTGTTATTGATTGTGATTTGAATAACATGATTTATGTGGATTAATTATGTTAGTATATACATGTTTTATATATTAGCATGAAAATAAAAGGAAAAAATGTTTGTGAAAGGAATTTCAATGGAAGATTTTCTGGAGAATTGTGTTGGAAGATTGTTCAACAATTCACGTCGGAGGGGCCCATGAATTGTTTCGGGTTATCAGCAGTTACTTCGGAGGATTGTCAATAAATTTCTTAGAAATTAGATGAGTGAGTTTTCGAGAACAAAAAACTTTTGTTTTGAAAATTGTATTTTTACTCGCATTTTGCTTAGGCGTGTGTGAGGGAGTCGGTGAGGACTCAAGACATGTGATTGGGCATGTAGACATTCAAGTAGGATCATGTATTTGCTTGGATGTGATTGTTTGCCATGACGTGCACTTGGAGTGGGGAAGTAACCATGTGAAAATTATCATTGCGGGCATTTAACTGCAGCGCAATCGAGGAGATCCACTGTATTTCAGATACCGAGGAGTGTACGGGAGGGACGGCCTTCATTTAGAGGCCGCTTTTTAGAAGAAAGCCCGGGTGTGTGGATTTGGTGTTGATTTTGTATAACTCTTGAACTATGTTTACGTATTACTGATCCTATGTCCTGTCGCACAAGCGGAAATCTTGAGTAAAATATCCGAGTTTTAGCAAAGTTTTTGTTCTCGAAAACTTACTATCGAGTTTCGGTAAAATTTATTAGACAACCCTCCGAGGCGAATATGTTGGATAACCCTCCGAAACAATTCATGGGCCCTCAGACATAAGCGTTGGACAATCTCCCAGCACAATTCTGGGAGAAAATCTTCCGTCAAATTCTTCGCAAACATTTTCATTTTTATTTTCTTTCATATCATGCACTCACTCCTAATGATAAGGGTGCCCAGTTCATATGGAATGCATTATACTTAATCTGACAACTCATGCTAATATATAAAACATCTATATACTAACATATTAATCCATAAATCATGACCCATTCAAGTAATCAATAATAGTAAGTCAGCTCACATGTCTCTGGCTTTGCAAAGCAATTCGTACATCATAAACTCACACCCGAATCGTGAGCAGTGGCACTCTCGAGGTTGGCTTGTATTCCACGACCACACAAGTTTGAAAGGCCCTTTCTCCACTCGGGTTCAAGCTGAAGGCGGTACAGCAAATCAGGCCTCGTGGCTCTTAGTAATATTTGCAAGTAGGAAGAAGATCCACCTGGGTTGTCGGAGCTCCACGAAAATGAGATTGTCGGCATGCAGCCACTGGCGTGAGGCAGCTGCTACGGCAGCATGCGGTCCCGACCAGCGAAAATCTGAAGAAGAAAAGGCTCTCTCTGCTCTAAAGCGAACCCGACCACTCATTGCGATTACGCTACTTTGGAGAAGAAGATCACTATTCTTCTTTGTTTTATTCTCATTAAACATTTCCATAATTCGTTATTAATGCACAATAGCGATTTTGACACGTAATGCCATTCATCTCATCCCCTCTGTCATGCAGCATGTGTGTCACATATTACCTGTGGTAGTGACTTTGTCATCACATGTCTCTCGTAAAACGTTTTGCGACTGCGAAACACCGATTGCCTTAGCATGAGAATTGGCGACCTCCGGAGGTAGGCGAAGTGTCGGCGTGTGCTGCATTTGCGAGACACAATTGCGATGAAGTACGTTTCGTCATCTAGAAAAATTTCAGTTTCCAGTACCATTTTTGCCATTTTTCGAAAATTGGAGCACTCTCGAATCTTCCCATTACTCTCCTCCTTAAAGAGATTTGGTCTCGAGTAGGACCCAATCACAACAACTCACATGCATATGCAAGGTGCACTATACCATGCATGTAAACTAGACATTTTAAGTGATAGCGATTAAATCCGCGTGCCTTCATCCTAAACAAGAAGGGATATGTGGCATCGTCTCGCCGACTCTCAGTTAAAACTCACCACTCACGGATCTTGCATTATAGCTAGGGTGGAAAAATTGGCCCCGGGCAGGTGGGCTGTGGCAGGTCATCGAAGTGGGGCATTTGGACCATTAAATTATTGGCCGAAAATCGGACCAAATTTGACTTAGGCAGGTATGTTGAGCCTGCCAGGCCCGCCCAGAATTTTTGCCTTGTGAAAGACTATTTGGCCCGGCCGATAGGGTTTTTAGGGAGAGTACGGCTGTTAAATTAGCCCAAAAAGCAGACCAATTTTGGCTAACATGTTGGCGACCCGACCCGGCCAGGCCATGATTGCCACCTCAGCCATAGCGCCCTCGGTAGCCTGTGGTGCGTCGTAAACGATCTCGACAATCCATAATGCTGCCCGGTCCCTCGAAGGTCCCATCCGTGCGTGACCTCAATCTCTCCTCGTCCACTACATGGGCAGTTTGGGTGTACTTCGGGTATGGGCGTGAAAACTCTCGTGGACACGACATCTTTGGGCGATAAAAGTCACGATGCCTTCTCAGTGCCACCACCTCTCGAGTATCTCGAAGGGCCCAATGAACCTCGGCGATAACTTTCCTCACTTGCCGAACCTGACCACTCATCTCTTAGGCATCACCTTAAAGAAGACGTGATCTCCAACCTCGAACTCTAAGGGTCGACGTCGTACATAAGCATAACTCTCTGCTAGGCTCGGCCGGGTGAAAACAGCTATCGTTCAAGCTCTTTCTCGGAGGTGAGTGTCTCTAATCGAATCGGGACCCCGATGATGGAGCTCTCTCCCTCCGGTCCAACATATATTGATAATCCACGCTGGCCTCCCCATACAATGCCTCATATGGTGCCACCATACGTATGCTACTTTGTAAGCTATTGTTGTGGCGAATTCCAGAGACGGGTAACTCTTCCATTTACCCTTATGATCCAGGGGAGCATGCTGCGGCTTGTCCTCTAACACCTGTATGGTCCTCTTCCAAAAGTCTTGTGAAACCTCGAGTCTCTGCTACTACTGGATATTGGTACTCCATGTTGCCGGACTATCTCTCGAATGTACAGCAAGCCAGATTCTCTTGATGTGAAGGTCATCGCCTGGTAGAAAATGTCTTGGGTTAATTGACCAGGTCCACTATCACCCATACCGCATCATGTCCTTGTGGTGTCTGTGGTAAGTGGGTCACAAAATCCATCGTGACGTGCTCACAAGTGGGCCTTAACCTGCTAACACGTGAGACATCGTTGAACAAAAGTCCCTACGTGCCTGCCCCATTCCAGCGCTTCAGGCAAGCCAATAATACATTAAAGATCACGGTACATCTTGCGCCCACACGGATGCAAGAAAAATCGAGAATAATGAAACTCCCTGATAATCTCCTCTCTCAAATCGTTCAATTGGGGAACCACTCGCGTCTCTATGCGAAGACTACCTGCCACATGGACGGTCAGCCTCGTCACTTGTATTGTGCCGGTCCTTGATGGACCGCCTCTCCGCGTCTTGTCCGCGGGACTCAATCGCTGCTCCGCGGCGAAGCGGTGTAGCTAAACTCCCCCAACAGCATTACCTGACTTTTTTGCCTTTGCGATGCGTAGCCTAAACTATCCCGGTCTCGGCATCCACCACTGCAGGGAAGCTATACTAGCCAATGCTCCAGTGACTTAGGCGAGTGCATCGGCCACCACATTTGCCTTACTAGGGTGGTAATGCAAAAGTGAAGTCATGATCCTCTAAGACTCCATCTTTTTGCGTTGCACGATATTATGATCTTCTGGCATTAATATACTTGAACTTTGTAGTGCAGTACACCTCGAAACTCGCCATATAAGTAATTGGAGCAAATCTTCAAGGCGAACTACGACCGCCAACTCCGTATGGGTATTGGGGTAATTACTCATGATTCTTCAACTAATGGGAACCATAGCTACTACCCTCGGGGGGCGCATCAAGAGCACATCCCAATTCGGCCCTCGAGGCATCTGGCCTGTATGTGCCCTGTCCCACGTCGGGGACTATCGAGAATGGGGCGAGTAAGCCTCCTCTTGACTCTTGGAATTCCTCCTCGCATCGGTCATCCCGATCAAACTTGACCTCATACGAAGATTCGATCACGTCATGGGTTCGTAATCGGGAGAAATCCTCGATGAATCTCTGTGGTACAGCCAATCGGCTTCACGTCTCAGCGACTTTGGCCTCTCCCAATTCCATCCACGACTTCAACCTTCTCGGGGTCCACTTGACACGCCCCGATGGCGAAACACCGCGTGTGAAATCTCTCACCTCGATGGCCAAAACTGCACTTGCGGAACTCGTCTGGTGATGATCTCTTATCAGCGTAAGCGATCCTCAGTGATACTCATGCTTACTTTGTGGGGTAGATCAAAAATGTCACCCACAAAGACTACGATATCTTACGATCTAAATAGGGTTGGAATACCTAGTGAGGTCCATGAATGTTGTTGGCGCATTCCGTCGATCAAAGGGCATCATTAGTAAACTTCGAGTGCGCGCTTGGCGTCTGAGCAATATCTTAGAAGTATCTGTCTCCACGGCTTTCGGCTAATGGTAACTAGTCGCGAGGTCTATCTTGGGTGACTTCGGCGGCTCTCTCAGCCCCAGTCAAACAAATCATCAATCCTCGGCAATGGTCTGGATTCTTGATCGTAACCACAATTATTTACCATGTCAATCTGTGATCGAAGGGTCTTGTCGCTAACTTCTTTTCCAAATAGAGCAGGAGCGATCCCATGGTTAAGTGCTCGTTCTAATAAACCTTGTCCGGGTAGCTCTGTGGGGCGGACCACGAGGTTCCTACAACTGATAGGTGTCATCTGTGCGGAGTCATAGAAATGGGCGAAGTACCCGGGGTGGCAACTCGATACCCGAAGTCCACAACCCTGCATTGGAGCAATCGGGTAGCTTCATCCAGAAAAAACATCCTCATACTCGCATCTTGCTGAGGAGTAGATTTAGAAGTCGGTCTCACACGGTCCTCTAGGGTAAGGCTTGCTAGCCAACCATGTGTCCTGACATGCGGACTCATTACCTTTGTCTAGGGCAAAATATCATGTTTGTTCCCAGTACAACACGATGCGAGATCACGCTTGTAAAAGTGGCACTCTGCGCTCCGCGATCGATAAGCGACTACGTAAGCTATCGGCAATCCATCCCGATGATGACATTCGAACTGGTGCATGTCATGACCCGCCGAGTCCAGCGTGAGTAGAATCACGAGATCTGCTTCGCCCAGCCCGCGACATATCGTCCACACATCCTCCTTTAATCCCACAGGGGAGAACTCACATACAAGGGCTCCTCCAAGGCCTCAACCTCTAAGCCCAACTCTATCACAATTGATGCAGTATCTCTAAGGTATAAACACAACCACGAGACACTATTCACATACCGAAAACATTTCATACCAATGTCCATGCATTCATAGGGAATGCAAGACCATAATTTAACATATTAAATCATATGCAACAAAAAAAATTATTTTATTTTATTTTATTTTTAAAAAATTTCTTTTATTATTATTATTTTTTTAAAACCTCGTGAACATTGCTCATGAACATTGTTCATGAGCGGTCATCCCGAGCAATGACCGAGCGGTGCGAGTGGCGAGTCGGGTGCGTGCGATCCCCCACTTGGCCCAACTGCGTGCACCACAACGTGCACACTCTGTTGATATTGCATGCAGCTTTGTGCCGTGTCGCGAACTGGCCTTGCCGGGCTCGTGTCGCAGCGTGCACACGTCGTGTGTCGCGCTTCGTAAGGCACATCGTATCGTTGTCTTGTTTGCGCGTAACAGCCGCGTGTGTATTTGCTTGCGCCTTGCTGTCATGGATGTTGCGCCCCTCGATCACGATACAAATATTGTATCGCGATATTTGTATCCGCGACCCCAGCCTACCGTGGCGGGTGTGTCGGCGGCAGCTGCCGGCGGCGTGGGGCTCTTCTTGGCCGTGTCGTGGGGCGCCGGCGGCCGTATCCCTTGACTCCCAGGCGTGTTGTATCGCGACACAACGGTCGCCCCTCAGCCACGATACAATGTTTTGTATCGCGACTCCTGGCCAGGCCATATGCATGGGCGGCGCGTCTTGCGCCGCGCCCGCGTGCATGTCTCGACCGTATGTGGCCTGTCGTGGCTGCGTCGTGTCGTGGACGTGGCCATGGCCTGGCCGTATCGTGGCCTCGCGGCGCGTGCGCTGTGTCCTGGCATCTGACTTCTTTGTATTGTGACTCATGCTCCCGAAAATGAGCTGATAAGCGACACTGGCTGCGGCGTTTTTTTTTACATTTTTTCCACTCATTTTTTTCATCTGCTGGAAGACCACCAAAAATATATATATATATATATATATATATATATATATATATATATATATATATTTTTTTTCTTTTTTTTTCTTGTTTTACACAGCATGAAACTAACATAAAAAAATTTCCTCAACTTATTTTTTTGATTTAATTACGGACCACTGCGTCCCAAAATTCTCAACAACTTGTTCTCACACACTAACCATTTAGTGTTCCAACATTTTTCCTATGTGCCATTTACCTAAGCACACAATTTCACACAACCTAATCACACATAAAACACAATGCATGCAATGTTCTAATCCTGTCCCATGACTGCCTGGGTAATCACATACCTAAACTCTAACATCGAGCCACACCAAGTTGTGGTGCTCTCACACTTTAATACCATGGCACAGCCCCGAGTCCCTCGAGTACACAATTGTTCATATGCCTAGCTCTACCACGAGCTCCCAGAATTGTCGTTTACCGCTTAGCTGGCGTCTGCATTTGTGGCGCTGCTGTGTGCCCCAATTTGGTGTCCAGTTGACTTCTAGTCGGCAGTGGAATACTTTGTTTGTCTTGTATCGCGAGACCTTCGTACACGGTAAAAATGACCTCTTGGGCCCGTAAACCCGATACTGAAAATAAATATGATTATATTCCAATAGTCCAAGAGTTGCTATACATTTCTTAATACAAATACATATTAAAATTTACAATTCTAATACATATTATCCCAAAACATCAAGCCACAACCCAACTTTCTTCAAAATCGGCCTCTAAAATGAGTCGTCTTCTCGAACGCTCCCTGTACCTGAAAAATGTTCCCTCGACAGGGTGAGCTATCGCCCAGTAGTGGAATCACCCTAAATGGGTTACTCTCAACCTAAGTGCATATGTAATGCTCCAATGTAAACACACACTCAAGTAAATGCGTGATTCTACTTGAATGTCTACATGCCCCCATTCCATGTCTCGAGTCCTCTTGAGCTCACTCTTGCCTAAGCCGTAGCCTTAGAGAAAACCATCATTTTAAAACAAAACTTGTTGTTCTTGAAAATATACTACCCGAAGATAATCGGTAAAAATATGGGACTACCCTCAGGAGAATTTGGTTGGTGAAACTTTCGAAACTTGATCATGGTCCTCATCGAGAGAAATGATACGACGTCTCACGGCAAAAATTACCAAATCATGCGGCTGGAAGTGCCGATGTGATTTTCTGGAAAGAGACTAATACTCATTACACTCACACCCTAAAATTCTAGGTTACCAATGCATATGAAATGCATTATGCCATTTCAATCATTTTTATACAAATATAATTAATATATATTCACAAATTACATTCACACCACATGTGTTTAACATGGATCAACCATGCTAAACTAGCTCCTTTAGCTGTTCAATATTGATCAAAGCTATCACCCAATTAGCTCATTTAGGCAATTCACAAATCATCTCAATGGCCCTACACACACAATTATATTTCATATAATTGGGCAAATCACAATCTACGTCTCCAGGCTGTACACCTGATTATATTCCATATAATTGTGTCCTTATGTTAACACATTAAAATCATATATTAACTTATCTATTCCTTTGATCCACCAAGTCAAGCCATTATCTAATTTCTCAATCCATTACACAAAAATTAGCTCGTGTGGGCTAATTATCGAACACGAGCAATTTAATTTGAATCACTCACCCAAACACATTCTCTCACAAAAATATTTTGAGAACACTATTTATGTACTATTCACGGGTCACTACTCATGTGTCACTATTTACATTACTATTCACGTGAACAGTAAACCATTGGGTTACTATTCACGGCCAATCACCCGACATTGGTGCCACTTCGTAAACCCAAAATCCATGGCCATTTCCGGCCTCATACACACTAACACACAATTTATTTCATAAATTGTAAGCAAAACACCCCAAACCTTCACATCTCTGGACTCCCGAATGAAACTCAAAAATTCTCAAAAATTTAATAATTCGGTTCCAAGTTTTAGGACCGATCAAACAACCCCTCACTGACCTCAGGCCAAGCCAAACATGCAGAAACATTTAAATAAAGTGCCAAAAAACTCGTGGGATAAAAACCCCTACCTCACGGAGTTTGTCGAAACTCCAACTTTTTGATGTTCACGCGTAGCTCTCGTCGCGTAGATCAACTTTGCCTTCAGTCCAGACGAAAATCTACGGTCCAATTTTCATAGATTTGAAAAAGAAACAAAGAGAAGAAATAATAAAATAAAATAAAATAATACATCTCCTTTCTCTCCTCAGTCTCCTCCCTTGATATTATATATATATATATATATATATATATATATATATATATATATATATATATATATATATATATATATATATATATATAAATTATTATTATTATTATTATTATTATTTATTTTATTATTATTCTTATTATATTTTGGATATATAATTGCATATTGCTTCATTGATTTGTTTTTACCTCGAAACAATTTATTTCTTTAGGTTCACTTTGTTTTAAATGAACTTAGCCCAAGTCATTTCTGACTTTGAGATTTTATTAAATCTAAGTCCTTGAAGTCACTAGCTATTTATCACCCATAAATTTGTAAATATTCTGGTGTCACCGAATTGACGAAACTTTTCTAGATAAACAGATTTAGTAGGGCGATTAACGGCCCATAATCCGTTTCTTCATCCGAGATCTAGAAATTTTCGGTTTTCAATGAAATGCCGTTTACTCTTTCAGAAAAAATTAGAATTTTTCTCGGGTTTTGTTCTCTCATAGAATTTGATGAAGTTCACACATCTGTAAATATTATCTGCTCTATTCTTAACTCTGAGGACCATTTGAGATGATAACTTGTATAGATTACAATCGCTGTGCAGATGGTTTGCTGACTCATCTATCATGAAATGACATCAAACGATATGTCTACTATATCGACCAACTCACCACCAGATCTTGGGAGAATTTTCCCATACAATGACTTTTCCGGTGCTTAACCTCCTAAGCCCAGGCTGTGAAGAAGGTTGATCCTCCTTTCTCTTCCCGCGGCTTTCGCATCTCGAATGCCTTGTCGTCGCCATCTCTGTATGGCGGAGATGTCCGACCATAGAGTCAGTCTTTATACGCGAGAAAGGCCCACAATCTTTTGAATGGACAACCGATCCATTCTCAAAATCTCCCAACCTTGGCCATATACGTGGCACATGATCATCACCAAAACGTACCAACTGGTGAATGCGGCCATGTACTCCATCCATTATCGTGTTTCTGCCTCGGCTCTACAAAGACTCTTGGGCCTTGGGATGTCCCCTTGTGATCGGGAAAATACTGCTCATAAAGGCCATGGAACTTCCCCAGTCATTGCCTCTACAAATCCCTAGGGTCTTAGCATTCTACACGCTTGGGACTCACCCTCTCTAGTTGGAGCATGGCACGATCTTGGGTGCATCGGAGGTAATATCCATAGCCTCCAGATACATTCTCAATCCCGGAACCAATGGTGCGCCTACGCCGGATCCTACTCCACCAATAAGCGTCGGAGGATGATGTGACTTAAATCTACGGAGGTTACTCGGACCTCCACGACCGAATTTGCACGCTTCTATGCAATGGCGATCATTTTACCCAACCCCAACGACCTCAACAAAGGCTTTCTTTGGTCAAATCTTAGTGGTGCTTAACTGGCACCTCGTGGACGACCTTTACGTCCTCAGCCTCGACTTGCCAATCATGAGGCGGCTTTATTCATTACCTTTTCCTTAGTGAACTGCCCCGCAGCCTCACGCTATTTACTAAATTCAGCACTTTCGGAGTTCATTTCATTTTCGAACCCTAAGGTTATAGTTCTTGTAGCATTCCACTTCTTCTCTCATACATTATGCCATGCATATAATTTTCCGCCCTGATAACCATATGATCACATTTCCCGTATACATCATATCGTGTATAAGTTTTCCCGCGCAATGTAACACACAATCACACAATCACAAACATGGAACACATATCAGAACCTGACATGAAACACATATGCATGTAGTGGTCTAAGCGAATCCCGTGAACTTCATGGTATTAGTGTACCCCGAACTCGATACCAAGCTATGGCCAGTATCAATTTCACTTGATAGCAATGACCTAAGCCCACATGTCCCTCAAGCCTAGATAGTCGTATACCTATACTCACGATGCAAGTGTGTTGAGTATCAAGACTACATAACTACACCAGCAGGGCTCCCAGTGTCGTTTACCTTAGCTACGATGCCATCTTTATTGAAGTTGAGGTATCGAGGATATTAAATCTCATGTAATCATAACCCGGGGCACTAACTGCTGACTCCATATCCTAGGCTCTCATGCCCAACACGCTCTGGTGTCATTATGCACAAACACGGTATAATCATAGCCCCAGTGGGGTGTCAGTTGACTACGTCGACACACGGAATACCTGTTTGTCTGCGTGTCCTTGAGACTCATGCTGTAAAAATGGCCTCTTGGGCCCCATAAACAATACTCCAAAATAAATATCCCAGCTATATTTAATATTCAAGAGTTATACATTTCTCTTAATACAAATACATAAAATTTTCAATTCTAACATATTATCCGAAACATCAAGGTGCAATCCGACTTTCTTCAAAATGGCCTCTAAAATGAGTCTCATCTTCTCGAAACTCCGCATTGCACAGAAAATGTTCACATCGGCTAGGGTGAGTCATCGCCAGTAGTGAAATCACCTATTGAGTTTACTCTCCACCTAAGTGCATATGTAATGCTCCAATGTAAACACACATAAAGTAAATGTGTGATTCTGCTTGAATGTCACCATGTCCATTCCCATGTCTCGAGTCCTCACCCAGACTCACTCACTTGCCTAAGCCATGTGAGAGAAAATGACGTGTTTCAAAACAAAACTTGTTAATTTCTTGAAATATACTACGAAGTGTCGGTAAAAATATGGGACTACCCTCAGGCGAATTGGTTGGTGAGCTTTTGAAGCAGTCATGGTCCTCATCGAAGCGTCTGCTGGCCCATCTCGGCCCAAATTCTTGAGAAAAATCATTATGTGAAGTCGCACCGCCAATCATGTTCGTTTTGAGAAAATCCATGTCCTTGCACTCATACCTAAATTCTGATTACCCGGTGCATATGAAATGCGATATGCCATTTCAATCCTTTTTATACAATATATCATTATGCATATATTCACAATTACATTCACATGTAATTTAACATGGATCAAACATCACCCAAACTAGCTCACTTGGGCTATTCAATGATCAAGCATCACCCCGAATTAGCTCATTTGAAGCGATTCACAATCTCTCTCCAATGGCTACACACCTGATTATATTCCATATAATTGGGCAAATCTAATCATCTCCAAGGCTATACACACATTTATATTTCATATAATTGTGTCCTTATGTTAACACATTAAAATCATATATTAACCTATCTATTCCTTTGATCCATTAACTTAAGTCATTCTCTAATTTCTCAATCCATTACACAAAAATTAGCTCGTGTGGGCTAATTAACAAACACGAGCAATTCAATTTGAATCGCTCCCACTGACATTCTCTCTGAAAATATTTGAGAACACTATTCACATACTATTCACGAGGTCACTATTCATGTGTCACTATTCACATGTCACTATTTACATTACTATTCACATGAACAGTAAACCCTCGGATTACTATTCACAACCAATCACCCGACATCGGTTCCACTTTGTAAACCCGAAATCCATGGCCATTTTCGGTTTCATACACACCAACACACAATTTATTTCATAAATTATGAAACAAACACCCCAGCTTGACCTACGATCCTGGTATCCCGAATAGGCTCAAAATTCTCCAAAAATTTCAGCAATTCGGTCCAGTTTTGGGACCGATCCTTTCCAGTCACTCACGGCCTCGAACCAACGAAACATCATAAAACACTTAAACAAAGTGCTAAAACTTAAGTAGGATAAAACCCTGCCTCACGGGTTTGTCGAAACTCAACTTTTGGTGTCATAAAGCTCTCGTCGCATAGATCAACTTTGCCTTCAGTCTCGACGAAAATCTACGGTCTAATTTTCATAGATCTGAAAAAAAAACAAAGATAAGAAATAATAATATATATATATATATATATATATATATATATATATATCCTACGCCTTTTTCTCTCCCTCCGTCTCCTCCCACTTGACTTTTATATATATATATATATATAATTATTATTATTATTATTATTATTATATTATTTATATATTATATTATTATTCTTATTCTCTTTTGGATATGAGTGCATATTGCTTCGTCGGTTTATTTCACCTCGAAATAATTTATTTCTTTTCGATTCTACTTTATTTTAAATGAACTTAGCACAAACCATTCTGACTTAAAGATTTTGGTAAAAATCTAGTCCACAGAATCCACGATTTATCACCCGAGAAGTCGTAAAATACTATGGTGTCTCGAGTCGATGAAACTTTTATGGGTCACTAAATTTCGTGAGGCAATTGCAGGCGCAATCGCTTGCGTCATCCGAGATCTAAGAATTTCGATTTTCAATCGAAATTAACATTTTACCATTTTGAGAAAAATTGAATTTTTCTCGGGTTTGCGCCCGTTCTCGGGTCGTTGACAGCCGTCGACCCGCGAAATACTCGTGGATGTCGAGTAACCCGACACGCTCCACGAAATAGGGTGAAATCTTCGTTTGGGGAGCTGCAAGATACACAACTATCTAACAATTATGCGACCGCACGGGTCCATATACAAATATATATTAAGATTTACAATTTTAATACATGTTATACAAAATGAAATGTCAAAGCCACAATCCGGCTTTCTTCTAAACGGGGCCTCTAGTGAGCGTTGTCCTCCTGTACACTCCTTGTACCTGAAATAGTGATATCTCGACACGGTGAGCAAAGCCCAGTAGTGATAATTTCTACGTAGGTTACTCCCACGCTAGTGCACATGTCATGTGAAACAAACGCCCAGCTCAAGCGGAAATACGCTGATCCTCTTGAATGTCTACGCCTTACTATCCATGTCTCGAGTCCTCAGAGCTCCTCACACATGCCTAAAAGCAAAATCACGAGTAAAATATTCAATTTTCAAAGCAAAGCTTTTTGTTCTCGAAAACTTACTCAGGAGTTTCGAGTAAAATTTGAAGTAGACAACCGCTTCGAGGTGAGATACGTTTGGATAACCCTCGAAACAATTCATGGGCCCCTCAGAAGGCGTGGTGTTGGACAATCTCGACATAATTCTCAGGAAAATCTTCGTCGAAATTCCTTTCACAAACATTTTTCATTTTATTTTCTTTCATATCATGCACTCACTCCTAATATTGTAGATTGCCCAGTGCATATGGAATACATTGCTTAATCAAACAACTCATGCTAATATATAAAACATCTATACTAACATAATTAATGCATGCATCGTATTTATTCAAATTCTAATCAATAATATCCAAAATTATAGCTCACATGGGCTAATAAACAAACACAAGCAATTCTTTTTTGAATCCTCAACATCATAAAAATTCACACACCAAAATCAAGTGAAACGGTGAGGCCTCGGGTTAGCGTTCACGGCCCTGATTTAAGTTTTCTCCTTTCATTCAAGCTTTAAGACCGAATTCTGACTAAATCAAGCCTCAGAACATCCCTAACCATTCACATGGCTCTTAGCAAAAAAATAACACAAGTAGGAAAAGATCCCTACCTCTTGGAGTTGTTGGAACTCCACAAAATCGGTGTCCAAGCGTAGCCCTCGGCTGCGATAGAGCGACTTTGCTTCTTGACCCAGAAAGCGAACCAGCGATTAAGAACTGACGGAAATCTAGAGGCGAGTTCTCTCTCTCTACAAAACTTTGAACCTGACCACTCCTTTGCCCGATTATGCTACTTTGGAGAAGAAGATCACTATTCTTCTTTGTTTTATTCTCATTAAACATTTCCATAATTCCCATTGTGCCCCTTTTGTCTTGATTTTTGACACTTGACTTTATCTAAGTCATTCATCTCATCCCCTCACTAATCATGCAACATGTGTCACATAGTACATATAGTAAGACTTTGTCACATCATATGTCTCTCACAAAATTTGTTTTACAACACTTTCTGACACACAGTCTTGCAGAAAAATGCTGAAATTCCGGTATGCCGGTCGAGCGTAGCGACTAGATTTTGCGAGACGATTCCAACGGTGAAGTCCGTTTTCATCACGAGATACAGAAAATTTTCGTGTTTTTCTCAGAAATTACCATTTGTCATTTTTGGAAAATTGGGTATATAGGTTTTACAATGTATGAAAATGTTTATGGGTTTGCCCCCGAGTGAAATAAACCTGTGAATTTGAGAGCGGCGTTTATTAATGAAATGTATTTGATAAATGGATTTGATTTATGGGCGGTGGGCGTCCCGGGTTTCGTTTGGTCAGCTAACGAGAAGTCGGGTCGGTAGGGCTCGGGGGGGTTGCTGCGGTAACCTCCCACCCCCTCCATGTTATCTTAGTTTTACCAGCGTCCTTGCTCCGGGAGCATAGCGAGAAGGAATTGAAGCGTCTTTACAAAGGCCTCTAAACAAATCGTGGTAGTAGTTCCCAAGCATCCTTACTGGGAACCTTTTGAGAATGAATTGAGCATCCTTACAAGGAACATCTCATTCATGTCCATTTCAACAATCATACAAGAACATATCCTACCAATAATCATCACACATAACTAATGATTTCATAAATCCCCAATTTATAAGCCAATCTTTCAAAAATCCACAAATACGTTGTGAGGCATTTTCAATAAACAATTAGAAAAATACAAGAGATCGTAACCACATTATTTTACTACTCAACACAAATCACTATGATTTAGAAATCAATCCCAAAGAACACATTTAAGAAGAAAATCCATCATTCTCAAATACTAGGAATTTTAAGACAGGAAAAGGGATTTCATGGGTATTCAAACCTAACTTTGTTTAAACATGTAATATTTGCAAAAAGACTAAGAGAGAATGATTTCATATCTAAATATCTGACATTATTAGCCCAAAACATACATATATAAATACCCTGGCCTCAATGTAAGTGAATGAAAACCCTAAATTCTTGGTTGGGATGAGAATCTTGAGCTTGATCCTCTAATCTACCCTTCAACTCTCGATTTTTTGCCCTTCCTTCTTCACTCTCTGGCCATTTCTAGGGTTCCAAGGGGTGTGGGGTGAGAGTGGAGTGAGAGAAAGAAAAATGAGAAATGGAGTGAAATAGGATTTACATACCTTGACCCAAAATTCTTGTTCATTGGCTATTTTAGTTTTTCTCAAAATTACGGTTTGTACTTAAAATCTCGATTTATAATATATGACTACCCTGGGTTTTAGGCATTCAGGGTTCATTTTTAATGTTATTTTAACCTAAAAATATTTATTTTCTCTTTCATTATTCTGCCCACTTTTATACTTATTATTCTTATTTGATTTAGAATGTAAATGAGCGTCAAATGAAAACGAAGTTAATTGGACAATTGTTGATAGTTTAGACATATGAGGGTTTTAAAACCTTAGGTGATTCAAATTAGATGGCATATATATATATATATATATATATATATATATATATATATATATCTTTTTTTCACATCTGTGTTAAAATGCAATAATATTTTTTTAAAGTAATTGCAAAAATTAATTTTAAATAACATAAAGTGAATCATAAAATAAAATATCACTACTACAAAAAGTTAAATAGACTACGATTGGTTTTAGGAAAAAGACTACGTTTTTAGTAATAAATGTAGTCTAATATTTTAGACTACGTTTTCACAATTTTTCATAAATTAAATGACTACATCTATAATTAAAAACGTTGTCTTATATTATCTTTTAATATGAAAAGACTACATTTTTAATTAAACCGTAGTCTTATATTATCTTATAATGTATAAAAGACTACATTGTTAATTAAAGCGTAGTCTTATATTATATTATAATATAAAAGACTACATTTTTAATGAAGCGTAGTCTTATATTGTCTTATATTGTCTTATATTATCTTATAATATAAAAGACTACTGATCTTATTTAAGGCGTAGTCTAATATAAAGCAAAAATTGATTTATTTTTATAAATTGGAATGTGAGTCTTTTATCATTTCCTAAAATTTATCATTTTTTCTAAAAAAATCATCTCTTTTAAGAAACCCTCTCTTATCACCTTATCTAGCCACGTTTGAATAAAAAAAAATTATTTATTTTTTCTCTCCTAACTAAGAATGTAGTTTTATCCTTTCTAAAAAATTTTATCATTTTTTCTTAAAATTATCTCTTTTAAGAAACCCTCTCTTATCACCTTATCTAGCCATGTTTAAAGAGAAAAAAATTATTTATTTTTTCTCTCCTAATTAAGAATGTAGCCTATAATCACTACAAGAAAAAAAGGTTTCTAATGACAGATAATTTCTTTACTTATGTAAATATAAGTCATTAGTAAGTTATTAATAGCCAGAAAACAACTACGCCATGAGCCTTTTGGATGTTACCTTGACGGAGAGTTCAATTTAGGGGTAATAGTATTGGCGTAAGGAATAAAACTACTGTGACAAATATTTTAAGTCGGGGTAAAAATTGACAAGCTATGATACATTTTATTAACATAACTTAACTGTTTAATTTATAAGTCAAGGTAAAACTCTAATGTATATAAAAGGGCCATAGCTTCCCTTATTTCATTGTCTCAAAAGCCTAACTTTTACCGAATTTCTCTCTTTAAAACACAGTTCAAAGTCGAGGTATCAATCATTAAATTGGATAATGCTTTGTGGCATATCAAATGTTTCAATATCTACGTCTTAGCTTTGGATCGGTATCAAATGACACGTAAAATATATTAAATTAAGAATTTCAAAAAAATTTAAATAGCTTTAAAATTATCATCAAAATCAATATAATAACATAGAATTAATAAATAGATGAAAAACATTATTTTATATTAATTAAAGCATAATTGGATAAATTTAAAATTTTTGAATTATCATCTCAAGCTAAATATTAAATAAAAAAGCAAATTAAATTTATTTTTATGATATATTTATTCAAATTTAATATTTATTTAAGTAAGCACAAATCATACTTAAAAAATTGGGAGTCAAATGCTAAAGTTGTTAACATTCTAAAATTTTAATTAATAGATGATAATGACTCAATCAACACGGTGGATATATATTTTTCGAGTGTGGAGTCAAATGTTATTATTTGATATAATAAGAATGGAAAGAAAAATTATAGGCATATAAAGATTTTACGATACTTTGAAGCTTTGTTTCAGATTATGTTATTAAGTTATTACTTTATTATTTTGATACTATTTAGCTAATTAGTTTGTTACTTTGGTTATAAGAGTGCTTTAACATTATTTATTTATTTAAGTTTGTTTATTATTATTATATTGTTTAGATTTAAACATTTTATGTATTAATTATTATTATATATTTATATATTATTTATTTTTATTTGAAGAATGATTGACTTTGTAAAATTATTTTTTTTATCATTTTTTTTAAGGTTTTAACCTATTTTAAGCTGTTTTGGCTTATAACCATTTGGATTAAGTTAGATTTGATCGAATGGGTTTGAGATAAAAATTACTCAGAATTAACCTAACCCGTTTTAACACTTAACTCAAATGAGTTGACTCAAAAAATGTATAATAAATTTTTTCAAATATATATATACTATATATATATATATATATATATATATATATATGCTATATATATATATATATATATATATATATATATAGTATTTAAATGATAGCAACTTCCAAATAATGGTAGGAACATCTGGCTGATAATTCTCCACCGCTAAAAAAACATTAAAACCCTAACCCATCCTTGAAAAATGCCACGTGGCATCTTCCCTCCAATTTTTTTAACATTTTTTGTAAATTTTGGCGGGTGTGTGTCATCAAACATTGGGTTTCAGGGGCATTTTCGTCATTATAAAACCCTACAGTTAAAGCAACTCCAATGGGAGTTGCCAAAAATGGGGTGTCAAATGCCATTTTGCAACCTTGAACAGTGTTTGGCTCGACGTTTTGCTGATGGTAAGTGCAGAAATGGGTGTCATTTTAATAATTCAATGTTTTTTTTATTAAAAAATATAATTAAACTTAATGGTTATATTTTAACGGGTATATTTTTCATAACTATCGTAATTTAACGAATATATTTGTATAGTAACAATTTCAAATTTCAAATTTTGTCATAGAAATTAAATTTAATTTATTAGTTGAAATTGAATTTGAAAGATTTAACGCCAAAATAAAAATTTAAAAATTATAATTCGTCTATAAATATGATAACCAATTCTCATGTTTTTCATCCATCTATCTTACATTCTCTTTATAAATTCAATATCTTACTTTCTCTTATTTATTTATCGTTTCGTATTTTAGATTCGTCAAGTTATATGAATCGTTTTCCTAATATTTTAGGAGAGATCCTCGATATTGAAGAATAAGATAATGATGAGCAGGATATGTTGTATCTTTTGCCAAGCCCCAGAAGGTCAGAAGAGGGTTTAGTCAGACGGATAAGAGGCATCGTGGTTCCACGTTCCGAGACCCTTGAGAATGGTTAATCGTGATAGAGTTGAAGGTGAAAGACTCTGTCGTGACTATTTTACTACCCCTTGTGTATATGAAAGTTTTTTTCGAAGGAGGTTAGAATGATCGTCCCTCTTCTTGAATTGTAAATGAGGTTCATGTCTGATCCATGCTTCATCGAAAAAGAGCGGATGCCATTGGAGTTCTCGGTTTGTCATCCCTTCAAAAGATAATAGTTGCTTATAGAATTCTTGCTTACGGATGTGACGCCCCATTCAGAGTCCATTGGTAACCGTCGGCAGCGGAATACTCGTGAATGGATGGCAGGCCACGACTCCGCAAAATCGACGAGTCTCCCTTATGCGGAGAGCTCTACGAGGTACCTAACTTTGTCCCGATTAACAACATAAGATATATACAGAGTAAAAGCATTCCACTTGAGCTATCGTGATACTCATCGATATACATGTTATATCTGTAGTTTGAGAGTTAATAATTTACTCTTATACAACATATATTAAAATTCTAGAATTTTAATACATGTAATACATCATAAAACACAAAAGCCAAAACCAGGCTTTCTTCAGTATCGACCTCTATGATGAGCCGTCTCCTCGTGCACTCCCTGTATATGAAATAATATAATTCCTCGGCCAGGGGTGAAATTTGTGCCGATAGTGGAATCACACCAAATGAGCTCTCGCTAAGTGCATATGCAATGCTCCAATGTAAACACACATGAAGTAAATGTGTGATCCTACTTGAATGTCTACATGCCATCCCATGTCCTGAGTCCTCCCATTTCCTTAGTAACCTCTTAAGCGTATGAGAAAAATGATCATTTTCAAACAAAGTCTATTGTTATTGAAAATCTGTTCTGAATCGGTAAAAAATATGAGACTACCCTTCGACGAATGTGTTAGAGACCTTAAACCAGTCATGGTCCTCATCCGAAATGATATGTTGGACCGTCTCCCAACCCCATTCTCGGGAAATTCATCTGTGAAATTCCTTCGCCCAACCCGTATTCATTTCGAAAATCAATTAATATCTGGCTCCTTGTGCTAATTCTGGGATTCTGTCGTGCATATGAAATGCATTCTTGCGTTCAGCGCAATTCATCATCTTTATCTGGAAATATATCATAAGTACATATATTTACATAACTAAAACACATAAAACATGTTATGCATTCATCATCAATTTTGCAAAAATTAGCTCACATGAAATTTAATTTACCTCTAACAATTAGGTTTGAATTACTCGGTAAATACGTTATTTCACAAAATTATTTCATGAATACTATTCACGTGAACAGTGAAACCCTCGGGTTACTGTTCACGGCCAATCAACCCATATCGGTTCCACTTTGTGAACCCGAATTTCATAGTCATTCCCAGCCTCATACGCACCCTGATACAATTTATTTCGTAATTTATGAAATAAACATCACGGCCCAACCACAGTCTCAATTTATGCAAATGGAAGCCAAAATTACAACAATCTTTGTTCCAAGATTTGAGACCAATCAAACGGCCGTTCAAGGCTTCAAACCAACCGAAGCATTACAAAACACTTAAATAAAGTGTAACTTCAAGTAGGATAAAGCACTCACTCCACGTGGTTTGTCGAAACTCCTTAAAACGGAGCCAGCATAGGCCTCCTTTGCGTGAAGCGACTTTCCTTCTTGTCTGACCAATTCAGACGGTCCGTCTTGAGATCTTGAAGAAGATCATTTCTCTATAAAAAAACTCAAAACCCTCAACTTCTTTGCTCTCGCTGTCCGTTTTTTTTTGGTGCAGCCACACATCCTTTTTACTCTTTTTGTTTGAGAAGATAATTGTAGCTATTTTGTTTTTTAGTTCATTAACATTCCACAAATTCCCATCATGTCCCTAAGCTTTGATTCGCGACATTTGGCACTATCTCGGCCGTCGGAATTTCCATACGTTCTGCTAAATGTATTGCATGTCGCGTTTGTATTATCATTGACTTTTTCACATCATGTCGTTTCTGACTTTTAGATACTTTCGATGCCTCGAAAAACGTGCAAATTTTATTTGTCTCGAATTAGATGAAATTTGGCGTGGAAGCTAGATTTGAAGACGATTACATGATGAAATCTGTTTCATCATCGAGATCTAGAAGAAATTTTGGGTTTTGATCGAAATTCTGATTTGCCATTTTGAAAAGATTGAAATTTTTCTCGGGTCTTCTATTGAACAACTGGCGGTCTGTGGATGAATACATGGTGGTAAAAAACCTTTGTGATAGAGAGTCGAAGGTTTTATTTGTGGTTGCGATGTTTGGCGACCATTGCCAGAGGCCGCTAAGCAATGCTCGATGTTGCTTTCGATTCTTACAAAGCGGGGAACAAGCGTGGCTTTCCTAAGTGTTAGGGAATTGATTGCGTCGTTGGAAGTGGAAAAAGAAATTTAATCACTGCCGCATGGCGAGGTATGTATCTTTGGTCATTGTCATAAACCAACAATCATTTGAAGGCATGGCATCTCAAGATCTTTGGATATAGCATGCATTCTTTGATCTACTGGTTCATTGAATGACATAAATGTTCTAGATAGGTCCTGTTTTGTTATTGTAAATGGTCATGCTCATACAGTCGACTATATAATTAATGGTCATGAGTATAGAATGGGATATTATCTAGGCGTGGTATTTATCCAAATTAATTAGGCATTTGTAAAAACGATTAGTGTCCACCAAGGTTTGAAGAAAAAACATTTTACTAAAGCACAAGAGTCGACGAGAAAAGATGTAGGCGGGCGTTTGGGGTGTGGCAGTTTTGCAATTGTGCGTGGTGCGCGTTTTTGGATGAAGAAACACACTTTCGGATATTATGAAAGCGTGCATAATAATGCATAATATGGTCATTCGGGGCCGAAGGGAGATATTGTGCGGGTGAACTTTGATGGAAGTGATGCAAATCCACCTCTAGAAGTGTCACATGCCTATACACCAGAATTAGCAGACTTCATGCATATCCATTATCAGATCAAGGACAGTGCTACTCATTCTCAAGCTGCGATCGAGATCTTGCCTCCCGAGCATTGTGCAGAGCGATATGGCGACTAATAACCTCTATCAATTTCAAAGTTGAAATTTGTATTTTTTCAATTCCAATATCAATTTCATGTTGTATTTAATTCCAAATTTCAATTTCATCATTGTATTTAATTCCAATTTAATTTCATCGTTGTATTTTCAATTGCAATTTCAATTTGAAGTTATCTTTTCAATTCCAATTGCAACATAATAAATAATGACTACAAATTAAAATAATAGCAACTTATAATAAATATTGACTAAAATTAAAACCGCTTTTTCATAACCTCTATCTTGAGGTTATTCAATATGTGAAATTGGGTCCCGTACCCCGGTGTGCTCGGTTCCATGATTTTCATCTTATTTTGCATTGAATTTCTTGCACATGTCTTTCTTGATTTCTAGCCCATTTACGATGTTGCTCAATCTTATCTCTGTTGAGCATAAATTTTGTCTGTCGCTTCGACTTTTGTCGTTCCACTTCCATTCTTTCATTAGTGTTGGCCGTCCCAGTGATCTTTCGGCATGGTTTGCCTCTTTGTTTTAAGTTGTTTCTTTGAAGTCTTTACGCCCGATGGCCTGCTCGAGGTTGGGAGTGGATGAGTTGATGTCATCCCCTAAATGTGGAGTTGAATAGCGGGATTCAACATGAGTTGGTCAGCCCAGGACTACCCAGTTAGATGAGTTTTTAGCTCTCTTATTCTTCGTATTGAAATGGTTTTCCAATAAACTTAGTTTTGCATTTCTTTTACTTCATCAACCTGAAAAACATATGAAATTATTCAGTTAATAGTTCAAATATCAAATCATACTAGTGCCTAAATTAAAAGTTTATATCTTACATTATTTTAACAAGTGTGTCCACTTTGTCGAAGTCTTTCAGTTTGACTATGGCGAGCAAATTTCTTGCATTTTGCATTTATATCAGTCCAGAGCTTTTAATAGAAGATTGAAAGCTCTTATGATTCTTTCGTGAGTTTTAAGTATTGCGATATTAACTTTCTTAGGAATCTTGTGTGCTTGTTGTTCATTCACGATGAATTCTTGTCTCTTTGCTCGTGGCCACGTGGAGCACAATTAATTTTATCTTCTTCTACAGAGAAGTTCTTTATCCTTTGCGATTTTCTCGTCTTGGAGCGACTTCATTTTGTCTTGGCGCAAATACTCAGGTTGCTCGAGATAGTATCGTCATATAAATCGGTGTCGTTGCTTAAGCAAATCGGTTAAAGTAGTCATATTGCAAATTGATCTACAAAAAAAAATTCTAATCAATTTAAAGAATGAGCAATTTATAAAGTATACAAATAAATCTATCAATTATAAAATTTATAATTAATTTAAAGAATGAGCAATTTATCAATTAAAAAATTATCAAATTATCGATTTAAATTTAAAAAATCAATTTGTCAATTTAAAAAATGAGCAATTTATTAATTAAAAAAATTATAATCAATTTAAAGAATGAACAATTTATAAAGTATACAAATGAATCTATCAATTATAAAATTTATAATTAATTTAAAGAATGAGCAATTTATCAATTAAAAAATTATCAATTTATCAATTTAAATTTAAAATCAATTTGTCAATTTAAAGAATAGGCAATTTATTAATTAAAAAATTATAATCAATTTAAGAATAGGCAATTTATAAAGTATATAAATGAATCTATCAAAATAAAATTTATAATAAATTAAAATTAGCAATTTATATTTTTATTTAAAAATCAAAATTGAATTTCAGAGGAACATCTTTCTTCCTTCAAGCGATTCTTACTTAATATGCTACGTGTATCACCTCCTTGAAGCGACCTGCATTGCGATTTTCTCTCACATACCGTCTTGCCACGCTTTCTTTTCTATTGCCTTTGCTCCGGCTTACGCCTGATGACAACGAAATTGGGGTTGGGGCGATATTTTGGGAAAGTTAGGGTTTGTAAGTAGGATTCGAAACCAAGGATTCAAAGTAAGCTCATTTCCTTTGGTCTACATGTTTTCCATAAAAATTGAAATAGAATATAGTAGTTGAGAGAGGCTAGTTGAGATGCGCGTGCTTGGCATTTATTTAAATCATGCGCATCTCTGTAAGTTCTTGAATATGGCCTTTTAAAGTGTGGATGATATTTGCGCGCCCCGATCGCAAATACCGATTTGGCGTTGTTTTTGTGATTTGGGTGTCGTTTAGCGATTCTGAGATGGCTTGTCGCGATATGGCTAAAGTTGGAGTTCTTTCTTAGGGTTTTAAGTACTCGGTTGCTCCTTCTTTTTCTGTTTTGCATGTCGGTTCTTCTTCCACTCCTCTCTCTTTCTCTCTCTCTAGTCTCCACTTTCTCTCTCTGCATTTCCTCTTAATTTTTCCATTGTTTCGAATTGTGCTTCGGGCTCTGATATTAAGGACCCTTTCTTGCCTACAGCACCTGAGCTCTGTACTTTCTCTCTCTAGAACTTAAGCCGCTCTGTTTTTCCTCTTATCTGCTTTCTTGTGATTTTGAAATGATGGTACTGAGCAAAAGGGTAGGTCAAGAAAGTGATGATTGAGGTTCATGTTGTTTGTTGTTCCTTCTTCTACAAATCATGATCATTGTCGTTTATTTTTTGGTACAGGAATCATCGCCGGAAGAAACGAACGAGATCAAGAAATGTTGTACTGATTGTAAGACCACCAAGACGCGCCCCTATGGAGAAGTGGGCCTGCTGGGACCAAGGTGAATAACCACTACCTTAACTCAATTCATGATTTCTTGACCTGGGTTTTCAACTTCGATTCCTGGCTCTCTGTTTTCAGCGATTTTGATCTGGTTTTCTGGTTGGGGTTTCTGTAATGCTTTCATGATTTCGGTTAATTTCATACCTCATTAATCTGGTTTTTTGTATTGTTTTCATGCTTTTTAGATCTGGGTTTGTAGCCCTGATTTCTGGGTTGTGTCTTTTTAATCAATTTCATAATGCTTTCTTGATCTGGGTTTTTAATTTTGACATCTGAACAGAGTCAATTGGGGGCGGGGATTGTTCATGCAATTAGTGGTTATAAATTGAGTTCAGTATCTATCTGGCTTCTTGGTATGGATCATAGTTGACTCATGATAGTTCTCTTCCCATGGTCATGGAGCACAGAGCTTGTCCTTAAATTTATTGAGGTCTAGGATTATTGACATTGCAATATTTGTGAAAGTGTGTTATAATTTCGGAATTAATTAATTTGATTTACCAATTTAAAGCCTGTATCTTGGAACTTTCATTTCCACGAGGTGACAAGAATTGTGAAAATCATAGATACTAATAGTTTAATGTTGTACCTATATATAGTTCCATGCCTTCGAATCCTCCTACTTACAGTTGTAAAGAAATGGATTAGAAGGGGAAAGAAGGTTCATGTGAATGGTGGATGATGTTGAATTATACAGTATGAAGGGTGTATGTAGGGTGTGACAGCTTCTTTCTTTGATGACTTTCTACAAATTTGCAATGTAGTAATAGAATGAATTATGGCATAAAAATGGTGGGTTAGGGAATGTACTTGAATTGAGCATGCATGTTTAGTGTTACTTATTGACTGTGCTGACAATGATAAATGATGATAGTAAATGAATGAATGTGAGCCCCAGTCGAGCTGGTGGTATAATTGTTTGTGCTGTTATCAATTCCTACTTATGGATGCTACAGTTTGCATCAATGGCTAAATTGAGACTGTAGTTTTATAACAAATGCACTACTGATTGAGGCCTTCAATTCCTTTCTGTTCAATATGAATGTGTTTGTCTGACTGACTGTAGTTTTATAACAAATGCACTACTACTTTATTGAGGCCTTCAATTCCTTTCAGTTCGGTATGAATATGTGTTTGATTGTCTGCACCACTGTTTGCATGCATGTTTGCTCTCGGGTGGGTGGCACTGAAACATTATCTGTCCACATTATTTAATTTGGCTTTCTTTTAGGTTGTGTTTGGTTTCTTGGAAATAAAATTATTTAATTTTATGTTAATGAGTTTAGCCCCATTTGAAATAGTAAATAAAAACAATATATTGAATTCTACTCTATTTTTATTTTCCTGGTATTTTCTTTCCTTGTATTTTTCCTCTCTATTTTCTTTCCCTCAAAATTTTCTAGGAACCAAACATAGCCTAAGGAATTGGGAGCTAATCTTGTGGCAGTACTTCTAATTGACAAGCTGGAAAACCCTTTTGTTATTGTTATTTGTACCCAATAGTTGGGAGTTAAAATTTTTGTAGATAATTAAGTTTGGTCTCAGTAAGTTAGTAGTTAGGTTTCTATTCTGATCACGATTTTAAGGGTTGATTGTATTTTTCATTTTTATGATAGGTTTCTCACACAGTGGTACGTAAAGAAAACCCAGATTTATCAGATGAAGACATGATGGAAGACAATGAAATGGGGAACCTTGATGAGGAAGAATCGGAATTAGAATCTGAATCGGGTGAAGATGAAGATGTCAAACTGGCAGACCTTCGAGAACCCTCTATATATACAAGCGGAATGTCCTCATGACAAACTTGGGGACATTAGCTGGCCCTGAGAATGTAAGAGACCCAGATTCACAGGCTTTTTGTCGACATTGACCAAGAAAAAAAGGTGGATGTCAATGATGACCTAGCCCGACAGCTTTCTTTCTACACGCAGGCGTTTGAAAAGCTTCAATCTATGGGGCATCCTTTTCTCAAAAGCAAAAAATTTAAGTAAGCACAAAATATACAATGCTAAAGCTGACCGAGTTGCAAGAAAAAAACTTATTTGGGAGTCTATTAAGATATATTGAGTTGCACATTCTTTTTAATAATTCATAAAATTAGATCTTATTTGTTTGAATCTTATAACAAAAACTTATAAATTCATTTTCGAAGTGTCTAGCAACCATTAGGTGGCTGAATGTGGCTATTATGTCATCATGTATGAAAGAGATCATTGAAAATCATATCATTTCAGCCCAGATGAAAAGGGGTTATTATTGTGCCGTGATTCATATAAGTAGTACTTTTATGGTTTAGATTTTTAATAATAGGTGTTGTTTGGTGCTCTTTTTCTGAGTAACTTATGTATATATGCAGTTTGGCGAGAAGAAAACTTATAAACAAGAAGAGATCGACATTATGCGCGGAGAATGGGTCGAGTACTTGCAAGGCTTCATTTGAATGTTTGTTTATAAAACAGTATTGGATATTTGTATGACAGTATTGGATATTTCAATTCAATATTTTTGGTATTTTTTTGGAATTGAAAGTAAATGTTTATATGACGAGTTAGATAAGTATACTACGTTTTTGAAAAATGTAGTCTAAATGTTCATAATGAACTACGTTTTCAATAAAAAAAAGTAATCTTTTTTACAGTTGTAGATGTAGTTAAAAGTAAAAAAAGCGTAGTCTTTTGTACATAATAGATGTAGTTAAAGAAGTAAAGAAATGTAATTAAAGTAGGATTTAACTCGTTTAAAAGCGTAGTCTTTTGTTCATAATAGGCGTGGTTAAAAGTAGAAGCGTGGTCTTTGTACGGAGTTATAGACTACATTTTACGATAAGCGTAGTTTAAATATATTTAAAGACTTCGTTTTTTACTTCTAACTACGTCTAAGCGTAGCTTAAGCGATGGGACTTTTAACTACATTCTTTTAACTACACTCACCTAGACTACAGGTTTAGAAAGCGTAGTCTATATATAAGACTCACGTTTTTAGAGACGTAGTCTAATTAAAAAATTGTTGTAGTGTATAAAGGAGTTGAGAAACAATTAAGGTTAAAGAAATTGAGATAAACAATTAAGGTTAAAGAAATTTTAATTTTTTAAAACATTATATATTAAAAGGATAGAGGTAGAGAACTCTTCTCTTTATCGGAAGCAAGAATTTCTTTTTTTTTCTTCATAATATATTCTACAAACACTGTTGCTAAGTTTTACCTTATCTTATTTACATGGTAGCTAGTTGTATCATTTGCTTCTGTTCTTATCATTTTTATTTTTATAGGTTCAATAGATTTGCTTAATTTATTATTTTTATTACAGGTGCAGCAATTTATATTTTCTCATATTTATATTAAAATGGTGTGATTGGTTTTTGTTCTTATACTTTTTCATCTTCTCGATTTAAAAAATAAATAAAATTATTTTCCATTTATACAAAATTATTTATGTGGAAAAATTTGATAAATAGCAATTTTTCTCTCTAACTTCTGACATGAGGCTTTTTGATTTGTCAGATTCCTATTTGACACTCTGTTTTCATTCTAGAGCATGGGATAAGATTATTTAGCAGTCAACCGATCATTTGGTAATTTTGGTCTGTGGTCTACAAACTACAAACTCAGTTTGCCAGGTACTTCTTTGGGAGTCTTTCCGTGGAAGGGGAAAAGATTAAAATTCTAGCAATTGTGTCTGTGATATGCTCTCAGGTCCTGGCTTATTAGCAGCGGATTGTTGTTGAGCTATTAGAATATGGTTTCAAAACTTGTGTTGAAATGGTGTCCCCGTTGCCAATCAATTTAAACGGAGTTCCTTCACATCAAGAACAAAGAAGGAAAAGATGATGAGCATGGCACTTCAAATTCAATATGAGAAAATTTTTGATTGTTTTTAATGTTGATTTTTCACATGACCAATATCATGTCTTCCTGATTTCCCAGGCAAGAGATTTTCATTTCAAGTAGAATGAGTGGTGAGGGGCTGAGGCTTCACCATGCCTTCTTGCCACACCACCTAACAGAATTAACTATTTTTATTTCTTCTTTCTCTTAATTTTCTACTTGTCATACTTATATATTCATTTTAAATGAAAGAAGATTCACCTTGCTTGCGTTTTTGCCATTGGTCTGTCGCCAGGGCAGTTAATTGCTTGTCTCTATATCAGCTCCATTAGGAAATTTGGAATTAACCACACCATCAGGTTTGGTTATTGATGACATTCTATAAAAGCTGAACAAGAGCATATTGATGAGACTTTGTGTTTAAATTGGTGAGTGATCATGTCAAAAATAATAAATAAAGGTCAGTGATCAACTTTGATTCACCATTATTATCTTAACAACCTCATCATTTTTTCCTTTACATCCAGCCATATTTCAGTTCTGAATTATTATCGTTTATTCTAATACTAATTTTAAATTTGGTTTCTGTTATGTTATTTGTTTCACATCATCTTTTTGTTTACTTTTCTGGTGACTTTTTACAATAGCTTTTAAAGATTTAGCAGAGCATGGAAAGCACAAATGGATAACTGAATCAGATTATAATGTGAATACATTTAGTTATGTTGAGGGACTCATATTGGAAGGATCTGTTGGGAATTTTTAATCTATCATACGGGCTTATATGTGTATAATTGTGTATACAAGCTATCAAATAAGGTTGAGTCCAATTAAATAAAGTGATCTAATATGGTTTAGGTATTTTGAAACTGTGCATCCCCAATTTAAAGTGTGGACCTGCATATGTGTAGAGACCGGGCTATAGTTTCTAGTTTTATGATGGGCCAGACTAGAAATTATAACCTAGGGTTTCACCCTATATAAATGGTTATGATCCCCAAATTAAAAGTATGTTCATTCTTTTGACATCCCATCATCAAAGAGATTTGAAGTGCATTCCTAATTTGGAGAACAAAACCACAGACTCCGAATAGATTACCAATGGAGAATTCGGTATCTTGTTATTATTTGTTTAGTACTCTTTGATGATGCGAGCAAGACAAATCCACATTTTTTAAAGTCAAAATACTCTGGTATGAACAGATCATGTTTCTAAGATATTCAATTATCAACAAGTGGTATTAGAGCCTAGGTTCATGATTAGGTCATCAAGAATGGTTGATCTATTGTCTTCATCATGAAATTATTTATGGATTCCATTGAATATCAATATGACTTTATTGAATTTGTAATATGACGATTTTATGGTTTTCTTTAGCCATCACATATTTCAAGATTTAAAGATCTTGAACTTATTACGTAATATGACATTGATAATTTAGCAATATTTGCAATTTTGGTTTTGGTATGCATGGATTACATAACTGTGTATATAGCTTATATTTTTATTGAGAATTTAGAAATATACTGCTTTATGTATATTAAAGATTAAGGTAATAAGGAAATAGATTTGGGGTTCAATTTACAATTTCTGGTTTGATTTGTAATGACCCAATTCTTAATTTGGATGCACAATTTAGGTATTCTAGATTTTGTTAATTATGGATATATATTAGGAATTAAATAATCAAAACAATATGTTGCCAGCGACCTCTGTTGGCAGTGATTTGTTTGAATGTCAAAGGTTTTGTGTGTAATGTTAATTCATGCGAATATTAATCACGTGTTTAGGAAGGTTATGTTTGACCCAAATTTATATACACCGTAATTGGGAAACATGTGGTAATTCTTGGTATAAGTATGGGCATTAAGTTGGTCCAGTGAGTTTAGTGTTTTGACATGCTGTGCTCGGTGTTTGATCCTTCCACCCACATTTTGAGATTAATGTTTATGTCGAGGAGCTAAATATTAATATTGTACTAGATAACATCTTGTGATGAGGATTTCACATTGTAATAATGATTAATTAATTTGCATATTATAGTTTTGTATATGTAGGTAATTTTAGTTTATTTATTTATTTATTTATTTTGTTCTCTACGTTTTGGTTCACGGATTGCAACACCAAATATCTAACGATATTAATTTCATTCTACAATGCTTAATGGCACTAATTTCAAGTCATGGAAAGAAGCGTTTTGATTGTTTCATAGGTCGTGGACTTGGATCTTGCCTTTTATGGATTGACGGCAGGATCCACTTACACATGAGTATCTGACCAAGGGAGATAGAAAAGTGGGAAAGGTCAAACCGTACCCCAGGCTTGATGATCATGAGTGTGGGCAGAAAATTTCAATTTTCGAAAAAGGATAAAATTGCCAAATTTAGTTAAGGCGAAATTTTTTGGGTCTCTGGATGGCCCGGCGGTTTCCGCTGTTGAACAGTTTTGCGAAATCCTAACTTAGCTGCATTCGAATTTAAGGTCGGGCCATTATAGTGATCGAATTTGCGTTTTCGAGGCATCGAGTGCGGGTGGCTAGAAGCGAAATGTGAGGTGACAAAAGTCATCAATAACATGTACTCATGTGACATGAGTTGCATGAGTAGAGAGATTGACTAAAGAACGGATGGTAGAGATAGTACTTAAGATATAAAATCCAAGCGAGAAGGGACATAATGGGCATTATTTGAAGTTTAAGTGGAAAAGAGACAAAAATAGTGAACAATGTAAAGTGTCTTCATTTCAAAACAAAGAAAGAACGTGAGGAGAAAAAGGAATCTTTTAGTGAGCTTTAGGTTATGTTTTTTTAGAGAGAGTGTGTGACTTATCTAGGTTTGGGTGATCAGACGAAAGTGGGAATTCTTGAACAGAAGGAATGTCGCTCTACCGCACGGTGGGGCCTGCACGGGTTTGGGTTTTTAAGGAGTTTAACTCCATGAGGTAAGGGGGGTTTCATCCTGCTTGGTCGCTCTTCAGTGTTTTGTGGAT
Source organism: Tetrastigma voinierianum (assembly GCA_016808115.1). Classification (NCBI taxonomy): domain Eukaryota; kingdom Viridiplantae; phylum Streptophyta; class Magnoliopsida; order Vitales; family Vitaceae; genus Tetrastigma; species Tetrastigma voinierianum. The sequence goes on from JAEQBH010001754.1 coordinate 458,417, forward strand.
CTTCCCGATTGGTTTGAGGCCTTGACGGCCGTTTGATCGTCCCAAAACTTGGGACGGTGATCAGAATTTTAAGAACCGTTTTGGGCCGGTGTGACGGTCACGGGACTGTTTGAGCTGCTGGATTGTCTTTGTACTACTCTAAAATATGTGTTTGGTTTTGTGTATAGTGGCAGGAAATGGCCATGAAGTCGGGTTCACAAAGTGAACAGATGATTGGATGATTGGTCATGAATAATGGCAACCACGGGGTTTCTTGTTCATGTAGAATAGAATTGTTTCCTGAAAATATTTTTGTAGGAAATAATGTGTTTGGTTGGAGTAATTGAATCTAGTTGTTGCTCGTGGTTAATAAATTAGCCCATGTGAGCTAAATTTTTTTGGTGAAGTGATGATGAATGTGCATAACATATTTTATATACCATGCTTTAGTTATATATAAACATATGCATGATGATCATATTGCATATGTGAACACCAGGATGAAATAAGCGCTAATGCATTTCGTATCTTGTGGGGTAACACAGAATTGAATTGGCGAGTGCATGACATGGATTACCTAAACGAACATGGTTGCGAGAAAGGAATTTCCACATGATGAATTTTGGAGAATGGGGTTGGGAGGCGGTTTGGAGATGTTTCGGATGGGGGCCAGGCGAAGCCCATTTGGAAGGTTCTCGACACATTAGCCTCGGAGGAAGTAGTCCCGTATTTTACTGGAGCATTCGGTAGTGTATTTTCAATAACAGCAGGTTTGTTTTGAAGAAGCCAGGTATTTTTTATCATCATACGTGGCTTGACAGGGTGTGAAGGTGAGTCGGTGAGGGCCAGAGACATGGGGATGGCGTGAAGACATTCAAAAGTGGGATCACGCATTTACTTGAGTGTATGTTTACATTGGGCGTGCGTATACCTTAGGTGGAGAAGTAACCCATTTAAAGGTAATTCCACTGCGGGCATTAGCTCACGCACTGTCGAGGGAATATATTATTTCGGTCACGAGGAGTGTACGAGGAGACGGCTCATCTAGTGACGCTTTGAGAAAGCCGAGGGTTGTGGCTTTGGTGTTTTTAATATACATGTATTAGAATGTTATGACTTTTAATATGTATTGAATAAGAGTAAAATTTTAACTCTTGTAACTATGGTTTATAGTTGGCATGTTTATGGTATTGTTTATGGGCCGAGAGACCGTTTTACTCGTATTATGTCGATGTTGATGATTAGGACAGGTTGGGCGCTATGGGTAGAGCTCCGTTACAAAGGGAGACTTTGCCGTTTCGTGAGTCGTGTGGGGTTGCGGGCAGTCACGAAGTATTCCGCGGATTTGATAGGTAGTCGAAGCGGACCTGCGAGAATGGGGGCGTCACATGAAGCGCGCCATTCCAGAAGCTTTTCGGGGCACTTTGTTCGAACAAATTACTACGGCTAAGGGTTTTCTTGAGGATATTGAGAAAAGGTTTGCTAAAAATGAAAAGGCTGAAACAAGTACACTTTTGGAAAAACTTATCTCAATGAGGTATGTAGGAAAAGGAAACATAGGGAGTACATTATGGAAATATCTCCACCTTTGCTTCAAAATTGAAAGCACTCAAGTTGGGTTATCGAAGACTTCAGCTGGTGCATTTGGTTTTGATATCCCATCGAAGCGATGGGTGTTAAGAGCGAGCTATAGCGCCAGGAGACATGGTCTCTTAATGAGCTCATATCACCGCAGATGTCGAAGAGGAAAGGTTGCTGAAGCATGATAAAGATGAAAGTGCTCACTTAGCCGTAGCATCTAAGACCAAAGGAATAAAAGAAAGAAAACTACGAAAGCTGCGGTTCCAGAACCACAAAAGAAACATAAAAAGGATGAAAATACGAATGGTTGTTACTTTTGTGGATTTGAAGGTCATGTAAAGAAGCATTGCACCAATTATCATGCATGGCGTGCAAAGAAAGATATGCTTCTTAGTTTTGACAGTTTCTTTATTGAGGGATGTTTAAGCTTATTTTCATTTTAAAATGGTAGTTTGATTAAGTGCAACAACTCACATTAGTGTGTCTATGCGGGAATTTAGCGAGTTACTTAGAAAACCAAGTGATGATGAAAGATACATCTATGTTGGTGATGGCAATCCGATTGGAAGTTGAGGCAATTGGGACTTTGGTGTTAGGCTGGATTTTATTTTGGATTTTGATTGAGACTCATGTTATGCAGTCTCTTAAGGCGGAAGTCAGTTTCATTCTTGTTTGGACACATCGAAGTTATTGTTATTCATTCGAAAATGGAAAAGTCATTCTTTATCAAAATTAAAATTTGGTTGGTTCTGGTTCTTTATTACGTTACGATAATCTATATTTGCTTGACACTATTGCTTCATTTAATGAATCCTTGCATGTAAGTACAATAGGTATAAAGCGTAAATTAACCAGTGAGAATTCTATTTCATTATGGCATAAGAGATTAGTCGCATCTCAGGAAGTGCAGAGACTTGTGTGATCAATTCTCGATCCCCTTGATTTTATGGATTTTGACACTTGTGTTAATTGTATTAAGGGGAAACAAACAAACGTTAGGAGATTGGGTGCTAATAGGGCTTCAGATGTCTTAGAACTTATACATACGTTTATTTGTGGGCCATTCCCTACGACTTCTTGGAATGATCAACGTCCTGGACCGTTTGCTAAATTCCTAAAACTATAAGGCTGAAGTTGAGAATAAACTCAACAAAAGGATTAAAAGCGTTAGGTCTGACCATGGTGTCGAGTACTATGGTAGATGTGACGGATCAGGTGAACAACGTCTGGGCCGGGTTTGCTAAATTCACTAAAAAGAAATCTCTTGTTGTCGTTCCACGATTACACTATGCGAGAATGCGCTGGCATGAATGGTGTTCGGCTTTGAAAGGCGAGAAGCAGGAACACTTACAAGGATATATGGTAAGGAGTATGATCGGTCATTACTGCGCCTGCAGGCATCACTACGGAGTAAAGCATTAAAGACCGTAGTGTATATACTCAACAAAGTTTCAACTAAAGCAAGTGATAAAACCCCTTATGAGATTTGGACAGGCAAAAATCCTAGTTTGAAGCATTTGCACATTTGGGGATGTCCAATTGAGGCACAACCTTATAGGCCAAATGAAAAGAAATTGGACTCAAGAACTATCAGTTGTTACTTTATTGGATATTTTGAAAGATCTAGGGGTTACAAGTTTTATGATCCCACTACTAAGGCCATTTTTGAGACGGGAAATGCCCGGCTATTGTTGAACGATTGAGGAACAAGTGGAGGGATGGATCCCCCAGGAGCTAGCAGGACTACGATTTTTTTAGAACAATTGAAGAAGGAGAAGGATGTAGATGCAATGAGGCTGGAAAGGTAAAGACGGATAAATTAAGGTTTACAATCGCCTTGGAGACAATATTCATCATCGGGAGGTATTGGGCAAACATCTCTGAAGTGTAATTTATTTCCCTCACCTAGAGTTTGGCATAATTAGGCAGCTCTAGTATGGTTCGGTTTTCTTCTGAGCGTGTTAACTCAAACCCCGAATATCCACAGCGATTAGGGACTAGCTGGTCTTTTAACATGAATGGAAATCGGATAACCGGACCATGGTGGCTGCACCTTGACGCCTTGCACTCATCATATTGAATCCCTCCATCAATCTCTGGGAACAACCTCATAAACAGCAAGAAGAAGAAGAAAGAAAGAGTAAAGGGATTCCCATTTTTAGTAATTAAACAATTTGCTTCTTGATCTCTATAGTTTGAATTTGCCTTGCTTTTCCTAGTATATATTATAGATAGGGGTATAAATTAAAGGTCTCTGAATGCCCTTGAGTTTTGCTTGTATGTCCCACTTTGCTTCTAAACTTTTTTCCGGTCTCAAAATACTTTGAGGTTTACTTCGACAGCTCAATCATACTAATACCATCAAAAAATGCCTGTTAATTACATTGAATCAAATTACATTCTCTCCATTTAAGCTTTCATCGTCATCTATAGTACTTTCCCACTTTATTATCCGTTCTGAATTTCACCCATATTTGGTAGTTCAAGCTAGCTCGATTCACTTCTCCTTCTCCTTCTCTTTGTAATTTGGAACCAAAAATCTGAAAAATCCCTTTCTTCATACCCCAAACAAAAAAAAAAAAAAAAAAAAAAATCCCTCTCTTCATACCTATTGTAATCTAACCCTTCACATTCAGCCTTACATCAGGATCTACTTTCAAAATACCAACTTAATCTGTTCTCATTTTTTTTCGCAGTGAATCAAATTGCGTGCATTCCTTGAGCTTTCTCCAACTCTTCACTCCAGCTTCGCTCATATTCACTACCTTTTTCATTTTCTTGGTCAGCCAGTCTCTTTTAATTAGAACAAATACTCTTCTCCTTCCATTTCTTTAAACCCACTTATTTTTAGTTTCTATCCTCTTGCTACTAATTTCGACAACCATAAAAAATATGACTGGTTCTTTGGGAAAGTATCGAGTACTTACTGGTTGCTCGATTGGATTAAAGCTTGGTTATTTGTTACGCTATCATTGCCCTTACTCACGTAACTCGCGTGAAGTTGAGAAGAGTGCAGGGACCAGTGAGGGATGACTTGTAGATAAGTGTTCATGAGGCTACGAGAAGAGGGGATGAAATCGAACCTGCGCATTCTAGGCGCGGTGAGATTGGTAGATTAGATCCGCAAGGGGAGAGCGGAAGGAGTGATGATGAAAGATGAAAACAGGAGGTGTTTGAATGGGTGGTGGTGTCCTAATCTCGATCTAAAGTCACGTTACCGGCTTGGTAAGAAGCATACAAAGAAGAGCACTGAGTTATCATTGAAATCGAAGCTCGTAATTTCCTGATGGAATTTCATACGGCGTCCGTCCAGGTATAGCGTTTAAAGAATATGAAGCTTTTAAGTCAAGAGGCGACTTTGAACAAAATTATGGATGGATTAAGAGATGATAAGATATGAAGATGATTGGGGGCGTCATCGAACAGGATTCCAACAGGCAAGCGGCGGGGAGAATCTATTCACTACCCAAGTCTATAGGAGGCGAAATTCAATAAGGAATTTCGAACATTTCAACGACATATTACGGAACATGTTGGAGAAACTGGAATAAGGAGAATTCGCTACGCTGGTGACGGCTAGATTGATGCAGAGACTAAAGAGGGAGAAGATCTTTATTGTCTTAGATGACATTTGGAAGGAAGTTAATTTGGAGAAAGTTAGAATTCCTTGTAAAGATGATGATCACAAAGGCTGCAAAATAGTGTTGGCTTCTAGAAACGGAGACCTATTACGCAAAGAAATGTGCATACAAAGCATGTTTTCAATTCAACATTTACCGCAGAGAAGCAGCGAGGTATTTTAAAGAGGCGTTGTGATTTCGTGGAGAATAATAATCTTGGAGAATTACGACCCATAGCAAGGGCGTTGAAGAATGTCAAGATTACACCGAGTTTTGCAAAGGCATTAAAAGAAGAAAACATAGCTGTGTGGAAGAATGCCTTGGAGGAATTAAGGAAGTCTAGGTCTGTAAAACCTGAGAAAATTCTAATTTTCTGAAAAATGGTAAAATGGTAATTTCGGTCAAAAATCCGAAATTTTTCTAGATCTCGGATGACGAAACGGACTTCATCGTTGAAATCGTCTCGCGAAATCTAGCTACCACGTCGAATTTTGTCGAATTATGAGACAGTCAAAATTTTACGTTTTTCGAGGCACCGGGTGTCGAGTGCCGTAAAACGACTTGTGAAAGACATGTGATGTGACAAAAGTCACCTACTACATGTACCCATGTGACACATGTTGCATGATTAGTGAGATGATGGAGATGAATGACTTAGATTAAGTCATGTGTCAAAAAGTAAAAGGAAGGGACATGGATTGAATTATTGAAAAGTTAAATGAGTATAAGACAAAAGAGCAATAGTCATCTTTTCCAAAGAGAAATCCAAAAACGTGCAGTAGCTTGGGTTTTGGGATTTTAGAGAGAGAAAAAGTGACTTATCTTTAGATTCTGGCGGTCGGTCAGTCGGTTAAACCGGGCCAAAAGTAAAGTTGTTCTCTGCAGCGGAGAGGGAGCTATGCGTAGGCAGATTTTTATGGAGTTCGACCTTCAGGTAGGGGGTCTTCTCCTACTTGTGTTATTCTTTGGCTAAGAGCCATATGAATGGTTAGGGATATTCTAAGGCTTAATTTAGCCGTGATTTCGGTCTCAAAACATTTGAATCGAGTGGAGAAAATCCCTATTGTGTGGCCGTGAACAGTGCAGGCCAGAAGGTTTCCACACATTCACGTGATTTTATTAATGTGATTTTGTGGTTTGAGTGATTCAAAATATGAATTGCTTGAGTGGTTAATTAGCCCATGTGAAGGCTAATTTTGGTGTTGTGATTGTAAATTGAATAACATGGATTATGTGAACATTTAATTATGTTAATATATACACATAAAAATATATTAGTATGAATATTTTGGAATTGGCATATGCATTCCATATGCCTGAGGAAGTAACCTAGAATATTAGGTGAGTACATGACATGAAAGAAAACAAAAGCGAAAATGTTTGTGAGAATGAATTCGGTAGAAAGATTTTATGGAGAATTGTGTTGGGAGATTGTCCGTGATTCACGTCGGAGGAGCCCATGAATTGTTTGAGGAGGGGTTATCAATAGATTCGCCTCGGAGGTTATCTAATAAATTTTAAAAACTTCGGTAGTAAGTTTTCGAGCCAAAAGCTTTTGTTTTGAAAGCATGTAATTTTACTCACATTTAGACGGCGTGTGTGAGGAGTCGGTGAGGACTCGAGACATGGGATTGTGCATGTAAACATTCAAGTAGGATCATGTATTTACTTGAGTGTGATTGTTTATTATGGCATGTGCACTTGGGTGGGAAGTAACCACGTGGAAATTATCATTCTTGGAACTTTCTTCGGCGCAATCGGTCATTATTTTAGGTCTGAAGTGTATGGAGGACAAACGCTCACTGAGGCCATGTTTTTAGACCAGGGTTGTGGGCAGACCTTCGTTTGTAAGATCATGTATTAAAACTTTAGAATTTTGAGATATGTTTTGGTTAAGAGTATTGTAATAACTCTTGAACTATTGGTAAATAGTTGGAGCCTTATTTTGTGAGCATTAATGCATGGGCCCCAGTGGCCATTTGCTCATTTTTATCCAGTGTGGACCGAGTGTGGTCTTTGTAAAATATTAGGAGACGAGGGTTGCCATGTGATTGGGAACGGGTTATACCTTAGGTAGAGCTCCTGTACGGAGGAGACTACGCACGATTTTCATGGGATGGTGTCGGGTTACGAGCATGCAAGGCCTGTCGGCGTGACCGGGTTGTCAGCGAACCAAAAATGGGGCGTCTAGGGCCTACGCCATGGCTCCTCCAGTAGTGGAGGAAAGGTATACATGTATACGAGTGGAGCTACAACCTTGCTCAGAAAAGTGTCTTATAGGGACATGGTTTTTGAGTTGGGACGAAAAATCCCCACCCTTGCGAAACATGTCTTTAGTCTAAATATTTTATGTTAGGCACGCAACTATAAATTACAGTCTATGGTTAAGGAAATAACGTCCTTTGCTACCATGGAACTTTTTTGCAAAATAATAAAGGGAGTAAAAAAAAAAATCTTAAAAAAAAATATAGTTTGAAAAATAATCCTATATATTGTAGTTTTTACCACATCGAAAAACGATTTAGAAAGTGTCTCTTCAAAACTGCACTTTCTAAAAATTTGAAAAGAGCTTAAAAGTGTCTCTTGAAGATTTAAAATTTCAAAATTGGAGAAAAATATCTTTCCATTTAAATTGAGAATTTTAAAATTAGAAAGTATATCTTGAGAAGGCAGCTTTTAGTGATTCAAAACTTTAATTATGAATGTGTTTTCAAAAGGAACACTTTTAATATAATATTTCAGCAATTTAGAAAGTGTCTCTTGAGACTTACTTTTCTAAAAATTAAGCCAGAAGATGTCTCTTGAATAGACACTTTCAACAGAATTAAAAAATTTTAAAAAATTATAGAAAATGTCTCTTGAAAGACAACTTGTATTGATTTAAAACTTTGAGGAATTATAAAGGTGTTTTTAAAGTAAGATCTTTAGTATAACATTTTAACAATTTAGAAAGTGTCTTTTGAAAAGACATTTTCTAAAAATTCGAAAAACAAAAAAGACACTTTCAGCTTAAATTCAAAATTTTTAAAATTATAGAAAGTGGCTCTTCAAAAGACACTTTCAGTGTTGATTTAAAACTTTCAAAATTATAAATATGTTTTTTCAAAAGGTACTTTTAGTATAACATTTCAATAATTTATAAAGTATTTTTTCAAGATACACTTTCTACAAATTCGAAAAACAGAAAGTGTCTTCTTGAAGAGACACTTTCAGTTTAAATTCAAAAATTTTAAAATTATGGAAAGTGTCTCTTCAAAAGAGACTTTCAGTGTTAATTCAAAACTTTCAAAATTATAAAGGTGTTTTTTCAAAAGACATTTTTAGTATAACACTTTAACAACTTAGAAAGTGTTTATTCTATAAACGCTTTCTAAAAATTCGAAAAACTTTTAGAGCTTAGAGCAAAATTTTAAAATTATAAGTATACTCTTTAAAAACTTTTAATTATTAATTAAGCTTTTCAAATTATGAAATGTGGTTGAAACTTTCAAAATTATAAAAGTGTATTTTCAAACTACACTTTTAGTATAACATTTATTGATTAAAAGTGTGATTCAGAGAACCAGCACTAGCTTAAATTCAAAATTTTTTAATTTATAGAAAGTAATATAACTTCACTTTGCTCGGTGTTTTGAAATTATGAAGATGCTGAAAGATACTTGCAGTATAACGTTTGGCTTGATTTAGAAGAAATAACTTTAGAAAGCGCTTTTCATTTATGAGTTTTTTAAAAGTGTTTCTTGAAAGAAACTTTTATTTCCCCCAAAGGTTCGAAATGTTTACTTGAGAATCTTTGAGCTTAAATTCAAAAATTTTAAAAGTATAAATTTTTTAAATTTTTTAAAGGTGTATATCCAAAAAAATATTTTTAACGTGATAAAAACTATATTACATTGAAGAATATTTTTAAATTGGGAAGTTATTTATTTATTTTATATTAAATGTCTAAAAAGCCCCTGCTACCATACCCAAATAGTCACAAATAGGTGAGTACTGCAACCAATGAACTACTATGTAAAAAAAATTGCTATCCTCGCATGAAGCCTTCTCACACCCATTTCATTTCAATTTCGAGGGTTTATCTATCTTCTCTTCAAATCGCTCTCTCTCATCCCAATCTCTCATTACTTGTAGTTTCTTCTCATTTCTCTCGTTTTCCTCTATAATTTCCTGGAAATTCATCAACTTCATGACCTTTGCGACGCCACACACTCACAACCGACTACTGTAAGAAGCTGAGCACAAGGAGCTTCAGTCCAGAGTTCGATTAGGTCAGGTTTCTGCCATTGACCTCTAATCCTTTCTTTGCTACGTGGATATGAATCAGTTTTTTCTAGATTTGATTGGATTTTCTTAGGGTTTCTAGTATATTCTCCTGATGATTTCGTTTCTCGGTGATACCATGTTCCGTTTTTGAGAAAGTGGAGGAAAAGAAAAAGGAAATAGCTTCGTCTTACCTGTTTTATAAGCTTATATTTCTTTTTTGTAAAATAAGTCTGCCATTTATCTCATGAAAATCAGCTTCCTTTTCTTGCTCATGCTCTTCATGTTTGAGAATTCCATGCTATGAGATGGATTTGAATTTCTGACTTCATCAATGTTGCTTATATTTCAAACTCCAGTACAGATTTTTCTTGTTCAGAATTTCATTTTCTGACTTTCTTCAAGAAGATAACTTTCTTTTTAGTTCCTGATCTTTTGAGAATTCATGCTACGAGATGGATTTGGATTTCTAACTTCATTAATGTTGCTTATATTTCGAATTCCAGTACAGATTCTTCTAGAACATATTCATCTTGTTCATAATCTCTTTCTGACATTCTTCAGAAAGGTAACTTTCTTTTCTGTTCGTAATCTTTTGAGAATTCATGCTACGGTATGGATTTGTACGGTATGGATTTGGATTTCTATCTTCATCAATGTTGCTTTTGTTTCAAATTTGAGTAGAGATGATTAACGCGTTTCTTATTTAATGATTCTTGCTTTGAAAATGTTTGGTTATGTTTCAATTCTGCATCCCTCTCTCATTTGGTTCTTGTTTGGGATTCATTTCCTCATCATCGGGTCCCAAATTAAAGAACACCATCAACTCATAAGGAGTAACACTCTTTAGTCAGTTGTCATATATTTGATGATAACATCAATAAGTTTCTAGAATCTAGCTTTTTTACCATGTATGAGTTTGTTTCTATTTTTATTTAATAGTTCATAGATGTATTGCTCCATGATCACAAGTGTGATGTTCAAAATTATTTTGAGAAATCTTAATTTGTGAAATATTTACAAATAATGTTCTAATTACAGTTTAAATGTTAAATTTTGTTTTTAGGAAAAATTTGATTGAAAAGAGGTAACTTTAAACTTAACTCCTTTTTCTTTATCTTGGATTACAGAAAATGTGATGTTGATATCCAGAAAATACGTAAGCCAGAAAAGGTATTGTGGTCAATGATGAGCTAAACTTCAAACCAAAATGTTTTGAAGATTAACCTAAATAAGCTTCAATAGTATCTAGATGTCTTGGAAAAGATATTTGATCTGAGTAAGTGAAGACATGAGAAGCACACTATATTACATGGATCACACTTTCTTAGTCTATCTCCACTAGGGAAAACAATCAAAAACCTTACTTTGAGCTATACTACTAGAAGAAGATCCCCCAAAACCCTTAGCAAAACATCCAAAGAAGCTTTATATTGCAACTCATAAATATTGAACTTCATAACTAATAATATATTGATGTGTGCTTGAGAATTAGCTTACTAGACCTGTTTTAGTATTCTTTCTAGGTGATGTTTGTCTTGATGTTTTGTGAAGGCTATTATTGATTACATTTGTGAATATACTGTATGTTATTTGATTTTTTGCTTGTGTATATATTTAGTAGAAGAATGTGGAAGGCTAGCCCATGAAAAATCACACATTGTGGGGTTTGATATGCTGATGTAGTATGGAGTAGGAACAGAATTGGAGACTCCAAGTATCCTCTGGTGCCTAATTTATGTAGCACATTGTACAGTAAAATGATCCATTGTCTTTCCTTGGACTTATGGATTTGTGGTTTCATTTATCAGATATGTATGGAGTTATAGCAGGAGGTTGGCCTTGCTATGTGCTGGAATTACCTTTCACGCTCCCATGATGTGCCACAAAAGATGAACCAACCTGGTAATCCTTGGTAATGATTGGGCTAGGTGGTCTTGGTCATTTGGTCTGAGTAAGAATCCCTTGACGGATGCACAACATACATATAAAAGTAACAATCTCCCTTTGCTCTACTCTATTTCTTTCTTCTTCTTTTTTTCCGTTTTTTTTTTTGTGGTTTGCATTTACATAACCTACTAGGTATATGAAACATGGTGTCTCCTCTAAATGTGGGGCTCCGGTATGAGAAAATTGACGTTTATGCAATGTAATCCATGTTATATTTGCTTTTATGCTGTTTTGGCAGTTCTTATATGCACTCATTAATGTTCTGAAGAATACCAATTTGATGTAGATTAATACAACGTCTCCCATTTACACTAAGGTTGTTGCTATTTGTTTCTTGTTTTGCAAACAATGACAAGACACGAGAACTAGCAATAGGATTCGGTACTTAATACACCCTCTTTAACTAGATTCTTGTTGATAAAACTGTTTGTTTTATGGAATTTTTTTCTTTTTCATTGGGGATTTCAACAATGATCAAATTTCATTTATTATTATATTGAGTTCAAAGTTGTAGTATGGTTAAAACTAACTAATTTTCTAACATTATTATATGGTAGACTTACCTGAGCGTTTGACATCTTTTGCAGGTATGGGATTGGCATATTCATCAAACTGGTAAGATTCTTGATCCCACTTAGTTGAAAACAATTGTCTTTCATGATTGAGAGATTGATTTTGATGGGGTCCAAAGCATTAATTAGAACATTCCAAGGAAGATGAAATGGATCTCAACTGACTGATGACTAAAAAGAAGAATCTGAAGGCATGAAGTAGAGACTTTTTGTTTTATCTGAAGGCGACTTTGCTTCATAGTGGTGGTCCTAACAGTTTTCTATCATTCGGTTGGATTCTCTATCCTTAATTCTCTTATTTTTGGTCTTCCTTTTTGCTTGATAAAAAGTATTACAAACATGCACAACAAACTGGAAAATTGTAGCTTCAGATGATGAATCTAGTTAGATTTATTACTATGTGTTGCACCATGGGAAGGCCACTCTTACTTGAATAGTTTGACTAATGGGAAAGGTTTGGCTCTGTTTTCCAACCTTTGTAACCTGTTCAATTTATAGTTTTATTATTGCTAAATAAATTATTTCTTTCCATAGATTGATATGGAAACAATTTGATGACTTCCATGCATGTTAAGTTTGATAATTGCTAGATTGTGATTTAGTAGAACTTTCACAGGTGAGAAAGGAAATTTTCTAATAACTTTGTTAATGTTCCATGTTGGTATATATCATAGCCAATCAAGTGAAAGCTTAAAAGCCTTATATTAAGTGAAACACTTATACTACTTTTAAGTTTATAGGTAAAACATGGGAGTATTGTTGAGTTAATTAGATATCCCATATTCCAGCTCTCAACACAGTAACTACAAGAACAGTGAGATATAGAGACAAATTTTAGTTAGGGAAAATTATCGACTAAACATATTTTGTCTTGTGCATATTAAGCTGCAACTAATGAAAGAGTGAAATTATGGGGCATGCAACTATTGATCATTTTATAACGGCCCGAGATGTAATGGGATGCTACCATATATGGCCCAATTGTCTACCAATAAAGCTTTCCACCAACCAATAATATTCTAACATAAAATCCCTCCGCTCAAAACCTTGTCTGAACCCTTTTCACTATTCCTCTCTATCTCTGTTTCTCTCTCTCTTTCCTATCTAAACCTTTTTCTCGCGTTTCTCTCTGTTTTGTCTCTAACCTCTATATTCTCTCTACTCTCTTCATTTCTCTCTTTATCAGTGGTGTATAGAAGATCCGCATGTTAGCCACGATTGGTGAGTGTCTTTTAGACTTTTAATTTAGATCGGACTTCACATTGCATTTGTGTTTATTTTCTTCAGATTTTGCTTTCTATTATGGTTTTGCTGATTTGTGTCTGGCGATTTATGTTCCAAAACTGATAAAATATCATATTCAATTATTTTTACTATATTTTTCTTGGTTGCTGGAGAATTTTAGGATTAGGTTTCTCCCCTTCTTTTAAGTGTGACATTGGTGGTCGAATTTGGTTGTTAAGGCAAGGATACTTGTTTTTATGGGAGATCATCGGTGTACTTACTTATTTCAATTATGGCTACCTTCTATTATATGATTGCATTCGGTTGCTGCCACATGTTTCTACAGTATGTTATAACTGATATAGCCTTAGGAAAGTTTCAAGGTTTGGAATTTAGGTTTCCTCGGTCTCTTTTTTTTTTTAATAAATGATATAATTTCTGTAAATTGTTGTATATGCTTGTAGGATATTTTGTTGATGTGTTAAAATGGAATTTTATGGTGCTTATGCTTTCCAATCATGATTTCATTTTTAACCCTGCAAAGGCCCAGTTGTTGGTTCTGTGCATTAGGGGGTGTTTGGAAAAAGTTGGCTTCTACTTGCCTCTCAATAGAAAAATAGAATAAAGATCATAGTGCTCGGTTGAAGTTACTTCTTTTGTTTGTTACAAAGCAATCAATATATATCCTTGGGATGATGGGGAAACAAATCTAATGATTTTTCTATATTTATGTTTGTATACTAAATATTTCTCTCTTTATTTGTTAGATACAAGAGGTTGAGAAGCAAGTGGATTAGTTCGCCTTCTTACTCCTTGAAACTTAGGTAGCAAAATATATTATATTCTGGACTCTGCTTAGGCATTCATGGAGGCATTTATAAGGATTGATGAAATAAATCTTGTATGGCAAGTTGAACCACTGTGAGAATGAATATAGGACTGTAAATTTCCTTTAAATACATTCATATTTGGTGTATGTTACTATACTTAACTGATATCCAAGTTAGTTAAATCATAAAATTCATTCGTATGTATTTTCCCGTGTCTGTATCAGTTTGTTGGAGTTCAAATAGACTCTTCCTTTGATTCTCTATGCGTGATAGCTAGATATATTGAAATCATGAAAATACATCTCAAGAGATTATGAGATGACATGAAGATTAGAAAATTCCACATGGATGTACAACCTACTTGGTTTTGTTTAGTGGGAGTTGTGGTCTTAATAGGTTAACATCATTAGTTCTTGGATTAAACCTTTTCTTTGATGAGTGTCTTCAATAAGATTTCAATTTGCTTTTTTTTCGGTCTGGTGTCTTTTTTTGGATTGCATTATTGATAATTTGTTAAAATAATAAGCTAAGTTCAGCATTTGTTCAAAGCAAAGCTGAATTTGCAATTCAGTTTTCTATATATACCCTGTGACTGATTCAATTATGAATTTATAACATGTACTTGCTAGCAGAAATAATTGAGAGGCCTTACAAGAAAGTCATATACTAAAAAAATTAAAAAGTCAAAGCAAGCAAAATACATTCACTCCTAAATTCTATTCTTTACTTTTAGGAGTAATGTAGATTCATGGTTCAAAGTGGTAATATTAGTCGCTAACTCAGTATGTCCTGAGACTAAGAAGTTGGGCTCTCTTGCATTGATATTTTTTGAGTGATGTACTACCATTCTCATCTCTATACTTTTATTTTACTGGATGCATTAGGACTCAGTGAATGAAACATTGATGAACTTGAACTTAGGAAGCCAGGTGGAGCCTGCAAAATACTGCGAGAAGCCAGCTTTTGATGCATAAATTTCTAAATGTGCCCCATTACATTAACTATTCGTTGAAAGAGATTCTGAGAAGAACTCGTTCTGCCACAGCTGCCAACTGCACTGAGTAGAGAGGATAGTCTCCTTTTTGAGCTGCTTCAATACATAACAATGGTGCGCCTTGGTGAAGAGACTGGGAGTTTGATATTCTCTTCATTTCTCTAGGAGTCTTCTTGCCCTTGTGCTCAGTCTTGTTTGAGATCGATATTGACTGTGTCAGGAGGATGAAAAGCCGTTGCAGCAGCTGAGAACTATGTAATATTATGGTAATGTTATTTGGAATCACTGACATTTGTCGATGACTGCAATGATTTCCCAATCAATAGAGTATCTCTCCCCAATATAATATTCATGTCACTGGACAATGATGCTTAACATTAGCAAGCCTACAGTTACCAAACTTCTATACACAGATAAAATCATATCCCGTCTTTAGGGTCAGAATCGAATTGAGCTTACTCCGTGAGCCTGCCCGCACGCCTCGCCTGCTAGGCTCGCCTAACTCGCCATTGCCGCAATCGAATGAGCCTAACATCATTTTCAGGTCAGGAGTTAAATGAGCCGAGCTTAACACCCTCAAACTCGACTCGTCACCTCGTAACATCCAAACAAGAGATCGCATATGTCACATCCGCGCCGCGAGTTGTGCCTCGTTAATCAGGCCATGAATACGCCGAACCAAGCCTTCGAACAAATAAAGGAATACGAGGTATTACTGATGCAGACAACAAATTTTTCCTGGCTAAACGGTATCACTTACGAATATTTTAACTTTCGAACATTTTATCGCTTTTTATCTTTTAATTTAGGTCGACGTCGTGCTATTTTGGGATGAACATTTTCTTTAATTCCTCAACATCATTTCGTGCTCGTGGTTAAAACCACGTTCGAACTGAAAGACTCCTCAAACTTAGCTCGTTTGAATGTACCTTCGAATTGTGCTCGCCATCAGTTCATGAGTTAAACTCATAACCAGGGATCGAACTGCTCGGCGAATTGTGCTCAGAGCTTAAATCGAAATTGAGCCTCGAACACCTCAACTCATTGTCATCAGAACAGGCCATGAATGTTCTCGAGCCTACCTTTAAAACCGAGCTGCCGAGCCCATCTGATCACTTGCACAACCCAGCTTCGACTCTGGGCCATACACCCTCACTCCGGCTGTCTTGCCTATCCTTTAAAACTGTTATACAGACCAGTGGCTTCTTTTGTTTAATCTGGATAGCAAACATGTATCTCATGAATGACAAGAGCAAAAGTTAGAATAAGAGGTTATTGGTGCATGCAGCTCAGATTACATCAAATATTAGTAATTTCTTGATTTACTTTACTGTGTTACCACATGCCGTTAATTTAAAATATCATTTAAATGTCATATTTATAATAAAAAGAAAATACAATTAAATTAAAATTTAATTTTTAAAATGATGAAAGAATGTATTAATAATGCCTTAATCAATATGTCAGATATATAGATGTTGACCAAATTACATTAATCATACTTGAGTTTCCATTCTATTATACTTGAGTCTTTTAACTAATTTATTTAATATATATATATATATATATATATATATATATATATATATATGTTGAGTAAATAAGTGATTTATCGTACTTGAGTTTCTCATTCCTTGTTATACTTGAGTTTGAATTAATTCTCGATTTTTTTTATGAGCAGTCTTAACTTCCAAAAGCTTGATCCAATATAACTTATCACTCATTTCAATTTCAAATCACTAGTAATACTTAACCTTAGTTTATTATAATTAAATCCTTGATTAAGGATACCTTGAGATCAACAAAACAGAAATAATGAATTTATTAAATGTTCCAAATTTAACCTGAAGGAAAATGAAGGATTATACAAAGATTTGCTTGAATATACATTGTATAAAGATTTGTTTCTCCATAATGTCATCATGTTATTAAAGAAAATAAAACTAAATGTGCAGAAAATATTGAAATAATCCAATATTTACAGACTTTAAAATTTATAAATAAAAGTTAAATTTATAGAGATTGAAATAATATTTTTGAAATTTCAGAAAATGATGAAAATAAAATTCGTAAAACTGATCTGATAAGAATTATTCAATATTTAATAGGAATTTTTTTTTTCAAAGTTCTTCCAACTTTGTCAAAGTCTGTGTCTGATTTAATTTAGAATAAATGATCGTCATAAACAAATTATATATTAAAAGAAATAAAGCACATTTGCTTTATCAACTAAAGCTCTTTTTATCTACTACCCATGTTATGATTCTTTCTAATTTAATGTATAGTTTTCATAGGCTCATATTTTCTAAGCGATTTAATAAGAATGGAAGTTATGAATATTTGAGGATTAATGAAACAGTAATAAGAAAATTTTTTTTATACCATTATAAATTTATGATGGATGATGTTATGTATTATATTGTGTTCTCTGTATTGTAGGTTTCATTCTTGAACTTGAGGAATTAAACTGTATGGTCGTGCATGTTGAAGATGATATGGCATCCTCAACTTCAAATGAATTCTTCAAATGTTATGGATTCAAGTGAACTCTGTCCAAGGAAGGCACATCTAAAATCTTATCCCATCCCATTTGGTACAACACTTCCAACATTTGAAAGAGGTAGTTGTTCGTGATTGTAAATGTGAAACCCCAAGAAAATCTAATTTTTTGAAAGAGGGTGAAATTGTAATTTAAAATTTAATTCTTCTTATGATTCTAATACAAACAGACTTCACCGTCAAAACTGCTCATAAATCTAACATCATGTCACTCATACCAATCTAAACAATTAAATTTTTTACGTTTTACAACACAGATAGTTATTTGACTTCATGACTTTATACTTACCCAAGAGCATCACTAATGTTGAAAACAAACATTTGAGCTCTAAAAAGTCACATGAGAATACATACATAATTCATCATCTATGAACTATAACATGTAATGATGGTTGATAAACAATCCCAATAAACACTTTAATTCCATGCTACATTTTATATATAAGCTCCCTTGTTCCATCTGACTAAATTTAGTTGGGAGGAGGAGAGGAGGAAGAGAGAGAAGAATCAAATGTATAAAAGAGAGCAGAAAAGAGGTGATCTGTAAGGTGAAGCGCTCTACCTTCTCTCTTAGAATTCCCGACGATCGACCGCTTCTGCTTCCTGTGGGAGTGCAGCACTAAAAAGCCTGGGCCCCCACGGTGCAGCTACACATGGTACTGCTTTGTGAGTTTACAACCTGGGAAGAGGTAGTGTTTTCCCTACCGTTTATTTTTGATTTGGCGTTTGCTGTCTGCCGCGATTCGGCGTCGCCAGATAATATTTGACCACCAAATCTTAATCAAGTTATGGAAATTTTTGGAGTTCGTTGACAAACAACGTGATCGTTGGGGCAACTTTAGTGATAATTCTATGCAATACATTATGTTTCTCGTGTGAGGTCTAAATGACTATGAATTTCGTCACGAACCGATAAAGCCAGACCTGGGGTCGCCCATGGATAACGCATCGCCATTTGCAATCCGTCAAAACAAACGTTTGGTTGGTTGGACCGAAATTGGTCCATGTGTGTTTCAAGCAAAATATTGTTGAATTGATGACTTGAATCTGTGTAATTTTGACATGCTTAATGTGCATGGAAATCGATGGGCAAGTATCATGATGGCGATTTAATTTATTGCTTAATATACGCACGTAGTTGATATATTGCTGATGCCATTAATGCCTGGTGTGTCATTACACAGCAATTTAGGTGGGGAGTAACCCATGTCGAAAATTCCATATCATTGCCGTCGCAATCTCATCGGTTTAAAAACTATTTCAAAAAACGAAGATTTAAGGATGTGACGTGATCCGAGGCCTTTAGGAGGGTGAAGGAATGGTCAGAATGGTCTTATCTTGTATTTTTGCAAAAATTGAAGGAGATCTCGCTTACAAATTCAAATCTCAAAACAATTTGTGTAATTAAATCCTTTTTGTATAACATATGTATTTTGTATTGTATGACGGCTTCTCCCCTGTATTGGTCAAGCTTTTACACCATAGGTCTTATGGACGCGGAGGCACTAGACTTTTCATGTCGACTATATCAACAAGACACTCGACTTAAACGCGCAAAGACAAGAACATGCCTTTATCACTCTATGGACCCTCATTTTGAGATAATACAACCTCTCCAAGAGACAAAACAATGAAGTTGAGAAACTATCTAAACTTCAAGGCTGATTTTCACGAGTAATGCGTTATAATGATGACACACATTTTTACCCTTTCTCACAATCATGATTTTCACATCATCCAAAGAGAGCTACATGTTATTGACGTGGAAAGCTCTCTTATGAGTAAGGTTATTTTCTCCCTTTTTTTTTTCCTTATACCACTTGAAATATTTAAAGACATTTATTATAAAAATAATTTCTTTAAAAAGTATGAGAAGGGTTTATAAATCTTAATAATAATTTTATTAAATTCATTTTTAAACATAAAAAACATAACATGGTACCAAAATGTCATTGACAAAGAAAATTTTATGAAAATACTCTTAAAAGGATTAATTCAAATAGAAATAATATGGAAAAGGAATAAAATAATATTTACAAGTTTACTTTCTTAACTGAGGTGAAAAACTAGTGTTAAATTAAAATAAATATTGTGAATGAATTGGAAAAGAGAATTATTAAAATTAATTCAAATAATAATATTTTGTTTAAATTTAGTATATTTAAATTTTACTACCATTAGAAAAAGGATGTTTACATTGAATAGATTAAGATAATATTTTACTTTTTCAATTAGTAAAATATATCTTATTTCATGCGATACAACCATAATTAAAACATATTTTATTTCATATAGAGACTAATTAATTTTGATTTTAAAATAATCATCAAGCTTATAATTTCACATTTAGTTTAAAAAAGAAGAAACTAGTGGGTAATAAACAAATACAAAGGAGTTGGAAAACAAGAATAAAGTTACAATTGAATTTAATTTTAAAATATTAATATTAAATATAATTTTAAACTGTATTAAAATAAAATAAAGATACAAAGAAGCATATTTAAGTTTCACTTTTAACTAAACAAAAATAGTGGTTGTAGTAATAAATCAAGGTTAGGGGTTATAAAAATAAATTCAAAATGGAAATTATTAAATTTTGTGTGGAACTGGGAGTTAATGTACATTGACTCCATATATGAGTATGTGTGACCTTGCATGTTAAAGAAAGTGTTATAGTGATGTGTTATGTCATACAGCATTGTGTTTCTTATGTAGGATTTCATTCTCTCTCTAATTTGAAGGTATTGGCTTTAGAAAGTTTTCCAAATTGAAGGAAATAAATTTTAGAATCCTCCCAAAACTAAAAATCCTATAAATTTGAAGAAACTACCAAGGTAAACATGTGTAAACAATAAGGATGAGAATGATAGTATGGGATTTTATTTTTTCTCATTCGACGTTCAAGAATTTTCATAACTTCAAACAGCAACATATCACTGAGTGTGAAATGGAAGATAGGAGAGAAGTTTATGACCTTTCTAATTGCATAGTGCCTTCTAATGAAAATGTTAGTTTTTTCCTTTTTTAAATTTGTCCTTATACTACTTTCTTGAAATGTCGATTGCTTACCATTGTTAAAAAATAATAATTAATTGCAGTTTATCAACATCCTTCTTTTAATATTTTACAACATAAATATCCAATTCTAGGTATTATTTTTACATTGTTTAAAAAAATGTATTGTTTATTACATAAAAATTATTTCCATGCTTTATTTTTTATTTGAACATCATTTCTCATTCATACCTTTTTTTTTTTTTTTTTTTTTTTTTTTTTTAAATATGTGTTTTTATTTGTGAACAACAAAACAGATGTAATATTTTTTCAGGAAAAAAAGTGAAAGACTTTTCTTTATTGCCGATTATGTACATTTTGCAATTTTATATTTTATTTTGTAGGTTTCATTTAATTTTAAAATTTATTCATACCTTTTTTTAATGTTTTGAACTATATTTACAGAAATTTATAATGGTAGTTTGATTTTGGAAATATATATATATATATATATATCTATATTCACGATAATAAAAATTTTACCCAGTAAATTGATTTAATATATATATATTTTGTTTAAATTCATCAAGCTCTAAGTATGTTTAGTTCAATTTTCTTATATGTATTAATTAATTATTGATAGTAATTTGTATTTATGTTATAAAATGAGAATTAACATAAGAAAAAAATAAATAAAAGATAAAGCAAAGAACACACAGTTTACGTAGAGCTGTGGCTTAGAAAAAAAAAAATCTAATTTTTCAGAAAATGGCAAAATATTTAAATTGTCAAAATGACTCAGAAAAGCCTAGAAAATTCTTTAGATCTTGGATGACAAAAAGCCCAGTTCTTAAGATTGGACTCGTATCGCGAAATTTAGTGACTCGAAAAAGTTTCATTGAATTCTGACATAGTTTGAATTTTTACGAATTTTTTGGATGGTGGAGTTAGTGAGTCAAGGGACGAGATTTTTATAAAAATCTTGTAAGTCGGGAAATGGCTTGGGCCAAGTTCAATTAAAATGAAGTGAACTGAAAAAAAAAAAATGGTTTTGGTATAAAAATGAACCCAGGACTGGAGTAGACATGTGACGCCATGAAGGCTACATATCAAATTTAACAATTAAGTTAAATTAGAAAGGAAAATAAAAGAAAAGAGGAAAGGAAAAAGAAAGAAAAAAAAAAGAAAGCAAGAAACGGAAGAGAGGCGTGAAAGAAGATAAAAGATAAAGAGAGGCTATTCTTTTCTCTGATCCGCGAAAGGTTTCGTCCGTCGAATTCGTCCCGGATCAGAGCGGAAGTTTATCTACTCGATAGAGCTACGGCGTGAATCACAGAAATCATGGGATTTTACGAAGATTGGCAGCGAGTTAGGGAAATCAAAGGTTTCGGGTTTAGGAAGTGTCTACAGGATTTCCTAGATTTTCTTCTACGCTTCGAGAGGTAGGGATTTTTCCTATTTTGGTTTATTTTCCATTCTAGGGGCTGTTTGGTTGAGTTTTAATGCCCTAAGGGGCTGTTTATTATTACCCTAAGGGGCTGTTGGCGAATGCAATAGGTTATGGGAATAGTCTTACTGTTTTTGACCCTATATGATGTCCGATTTTCGGGTATTTGATTTTCGGTTATAAAAATGGAGAATTTGGACTAGTAACCTTCAAGGAAATTGTAGCCCTATTTGATAACTTGATGTTAGGAATTTGAATCACCCAAATCGGAGTTGTAGAACTCAAGTTATGGCCCGTTTCCCGTCTTGCTCAATTTTGCCCTGTTTGGCCAAACCTCTCTTATCCGAGTTTTGGGACTGATTTCGAGCAGGAAAAAGTGAGAATTTGGACTAGCATCCTTCTAGGAACTTGTAGCTTTATATGCGAGAAATTGATGTTGAGCACTGAATCACGAATCGGACCTCTATAATAAGTTATGGTCCATTTTTCGGAATTCTTTATAACTTAGAACATTTAATGATTGTGTCAGATTTTTGCCACAGTGTAGTATATCATTGCTTGAATTGAGTGATATACTTGATTGAAGTGTGTGGAAGTCAAATTGTGTGTTCTTATGGTTTTGGCTTGCGATGTACTTATACAAATAAGGCCATTACATGGCTTATTGTAGGCTAGTTGTGGACATGTCTTATCACAATTCGGCCTAGAGGTTGATAGATGTCGTTACCCGAGCAGGAGTGACTTGTGATGTCAACGTATGCGTGTATTGATATGTTGGCATGTATTATATGATTTATTTGGAATTTATATGCTTGTCGATATAAATGTTCAAATGATGCATGGATAATTATGTATGAGTAGGCATACACATATAGTACTCATTGTATATGTAGCATGGTATGAATAGGCAATGACATGATTGCATTGCATTATGCACTAGTACATCTCATGACATGGGTGTGAGTGCATGGTAAAGATCGACATTGTGTTTGGTGTTGATGGTGGGCTCGTTAACATGGGACGACGTCCAAAATGAGTCGCACGGTTTTGAGGTTATCGGAGATTGCCCAGTGCTTTTTAAATAAAGCGGTTATCGGAGATTGTCCATAGCTTGTGAATAAAGTTGTTATTGGAGACTGTCCATAGCTTTAAAATAAAGCTGTTATCGGAGACTGTCAAAGGTCGGAGATTGTCCAGGATTGGAGATTGTCTAGGGTTGGAGACTGTCCACGGTCGGAGATTGTCCAAGGGCTTTGAATGAAACGGTTATCGGATGTTGTCCAAAGGATTTGATTTATAAAAACAAAAAGCCTTTTGTTTTGGATAAAGGGTCATTGGGTGAAACACCAATGACAAGTTTTCAAATTTGGCATATCGTGTGAAGTCGGTGAGGACTCGGGATATGGAATAGAAGTCGGTCACATTCTCATCCATGACGTAGACATTTGAGTAGGAACGTGTATGTTTGCTTGAATGTGTGGTGTGCCATTGCATGTGCACTTAGGTGGGAGTAGCCACTTGTGGGAATATTTACTGCATTGTTGGGCATTCTTTCTTCGTCGTGGGACCCTGTTGAACCAGAAAATTTAAAATTTTATAAAAGTATAAAATTAAATAATAAATTCTTTGAAATAGGCTCAGGGAAGCCTAGAAAATTCCCTAGAGCTCGGATGACGAAATGGATTGCGTCGTTGAGTCCGTTTCACGAAAATGAGTAACTTAGAAAAGTTTTGCTGAATTCCTAAGTAGTGGGAATTCTTTATGAATTTTTGAAGTTAGGTATGCAGTAATACAGAGAGCAGAGATTGCACCAAAATCTCGAGAGTTAGGAAATAATTGGAGTTAAGTTCATTTAAAATGAATTGAACTGAAAAGAAATAAATAGTTTCGGGACAGAAATGAACCCGAATGGGTCATGGACGCATGGAGCGAAGTGGGCCCCGCGTCCAACATAAGCTAAGAGAGACAAAAAAAAAAGAAATGCTCATTTTTGGAGGGGAACCGGTAGTGGGTTGAGTAGAGAGAGAAGGGAGAAAATCTCCCACCTTCTCTCTCACGATCTATATGGAGGCTCGAATTGGTCGAATCCGTTGAGGCCAAGATTTAAAGTTCATCTACTAGACGAGGGCTACGTGTGGGTATTGATAACACTTAGTTTCACCGAAGATTTCGGGTTTGGAGAAGAAAATCTAGTGAGAGAAGCTCTACCTTCTCTCTAAGATCTATGGCGATTGGCGGCTCGGTTTCCGTCGGGCCAAGACTTTAAGTCGGAGTACTCGTCGAAGGCAACGTGTGGACACCGAAATCAAGAATTTTCATCGAAGATTCGAGCAGAAGTTCGGGAAGGCCGTGGGTCTCGGGTCTTCGGGACTCCAAAAAGTTTCGTCTTCTCTTCAAGAGGTAGGGAACCTTCCTACTCGGGTTTATATTTCATATAAATGCTATTTTGGTCTTGGTTGAGGCCTAGGGTCTATTTGGTTGTGTTCCTGGACAGAAAAACTGAATTTTTCTGGTTTTGGAGCTATGATGTCCAGTTTTTTTTAGGTAGCTTTGAGGCTGATTTTAGGCTGAGTTTGGGACGAGTTTTGTGCCATGTTTATGGCTGAATTGTGGACTCAATTGGGACGGGTTTGTTTCCGGGTGAAAGGGTTGTTTCCGGGATGAGTTTGGGTAGGAAAAGTAGCATGTACGAGAGCTATAAAGGAGCCTCGGGAAAGCAATTTCATGGGTTTCACGCTGCTGCCCAGTTGCCTTTATTTGTGTAGACCTCAATTTCGGATGTAGTAACTCGTCGAGCTCCGTTTTGGGTGTTCTTAGACTATGGAAAGCCCTTTGAGTCTAGAATCCATCCATATATAGCTTGATAAAATTTGAACTCATATTTGGTCCAAAAATGACGAAAAACAGTAGGCCCCTGCTGGTTCCGTGCGTCAGTCACTGTTTATACGAGGCCTCCAACTTCGGACGACCATAACTTTCTCGTCCGAGCTCCGTTTTGAGGTGTTCTTGGACTCTATGGAAAGCTCTTGGAGTCTAGAATTTGACCATATTCTTTTCAATGGCAATTTATGCTCACATCCTTGTTGAAAAAATTTATTGTTACAACAAGTGTGTTAATTGTTGGTTGTGTGGATGTGAGGAGTTGTGTGCTGAAGTGGCCATTACATGGCAGGTTGTAGGCTATCTTAGGTGCATGATATGCCATAAATTAACCTAGGAAATGAGGTGTGTCATTACTTGCCTAGGTAGTGACTTGATGAAATGTTAACATGTGTTTGTGTGATTGATTGAAATGGATTAGGTTACTATATTTAAAAAATATCAATTTTTACTATATTTTTCTTGGTCACAGAGAATTTATGATTGTGCCTTCCCTTCTTTTTCCTGCAAGGTGACATCGAAAGTGGTCAGAATTTGCTGTTTTGGGCAAGGATGCTTGTTTCTATGGGAGATCATCGGTGTACTACTTATTTCAATCATGGCTACCTTTTTTATTAGATGATTGTATCTTGTCACATGTTTCTGTACACAAAGTCTATTGTAACCGATATAGCCTTAGAGCAGTTTTAGGTTTGGAATTTAGGTTTCTTGGTCTTTTTTTTTTTAAATAAATGATACCATTTCTAAATTAAGTTGTATATGCTTGTAGGATATTTTGTTGATGTGTTAAAATGAATTTATATTTATGCTTTCCAATCACCAATTCATTTTTAACCCCGCAAAGGCCCAGTTGTTGGTTTATTTTATGGAAATTAGGGGGTGTTTGGGAGAAAAGTTGGTGGCTTCTACTTGCCTCTCAATAGAAAAATAGAATAAAGATCATAGTGCTTGGTTGAAGTTTCTTCTTTTGTTTGTAACAAAGCAATCGATATATATTCTTGGGATGATGTGGGAAACAAATCTAATGATTTTTGTATATTTATGTTTGTATATTAGATATTTCTCTTTATTTGTTAGATACAAGAGGTTGAGAAGCAAGTGGATTAGCTTGCCTTCTTACTCCTTGAAACTTAAGGTATGAAATATATTAGATTCTGGACTCTGCTTAGGCATTTATAAGGATTGATGAAATAAAATCTTGTATGGCTTAAGTAGAACTGCTATTGAGAATGAATATGGGACTGTAAATTTCACTTCAAGTATATACATATTTGGTGCCCATGTTATTGTGCCCAACTGATATCCAAGCTGAATTGGAAATCATAAAATTCATTCAAGTATGTATTTTTCCCGTGTCTATCATCGGTTTGTTGGGTTCAGATGGGCTTTCTTCCTTTGATTCTCTATGCTTGATAGCTAGATATATTGAAATCATGAAAATACATCTCAAGAGATTATGAGATGACATGAAGATTAGAAAATTCCACATGGATGTACAACTCAGTTATTGGATGTACAACTTTGCTTTGTTTAGTGGAGTTGTGGTCTTAATAGATTAACATCATTAGTTCTTGATTAAACTCTTTTCTTTAATGAGTGTCTTAATAAGATTTCACTTGCTTTTTTTTTTTTTTTTTTTTTTTTCCTAGCCCCGGTGTCTTTGTCTTTTTTTTGGATTGCATTATTGATAATTTGTTAAAATAATAAGCTAAGTTCAGCACTTGTTCAAAGCAAAGCTAAATTTGATTCAGTTTTCAATATATACCTTGTTACTGATTCTGTAAAACCCGAGAAAATTCAATTTTCTGAGAAAGGGTAAAACGGTAATTTTGGTTGAAAATCTAGAAATTTTTTAGATTTCGGATGACGAAACGGACTTCACCGTTGGAATCGTTTTGCGAAATCTAACTACCCAGTCGAATTTCATCGAATTCCAAGACAGTCGGAATTTCACGTTTTTCGAGGCATCGAGGGTAGTACGGGACACTTGTCATGGGATGAGTGGCTCACATTGAACCACGTGTCAAGCAAAGAATAAGTCAAACAAGAGTTCAAGTAAGGGCCCATTTGGGGCATGTGTCACCACATGATTGGAGGGAAATCCAAACTTGTGGATAAATGGATAAGGGTAATCCAAGAGAGCCAATGAGAGGTTGACACGTGGCAAGAGAGGACATCTTCCCATCAATCTATCTCGACCAAAACCTGGACACGGAGAGGGGAAAAAGAGAGAGAAAAGAGGGAAGAAGAGGAATTTAGAGAGAGAAGCTCTACCTTCTCTTTAAATTTCTCGACGATCGGACCATCGATTTCTGACGGAGCAAGAGACAAAGTGCATCCTCGTGGCAAGGGTTTCGCATTGAGACAGGAATTGGGGAGTTTTGACAAACTCTAAGAGGTAGGAGTTTTTATCCTACTTGGTCTAATCCTTGTCTAAGAGCCATACTAATGGTCAGTGGTTTTGGCCGAATGATTAAGATATTTCATTTCCAAAGATTCGGGACCGAGTGCTGGAATTTTTGGACTATTTTCGAATGCTCGATCGAATTATGGACTGCCTTCTGGCAATTTCTGAGGTGAGTTTCGGGATTATTTTAAGAGTTCCGAGACTAATTGCGGGGACTATTGATCGCCCATGTGTGCTTTTTTTGTGTTATTGCTAAAGATGAGTAACATGTTGGTTGTGTGTAAATTATGTTAGTATATGCGTATATGATATATTAACATGAATTGACATGAAAGTGGCATTTCACATTTCATATGCACGGGGACACTGTAGAATATTATGTGTAAGTGCATGATATGGTTTTTGGAGAAAATTATATCGGAGGGTTGACCAACAAATATTTATTGGAGTATGTCCATTAAAATATATCGGAGGGTTGTCCACAAAACAATTGATTGGAGTACGTTCACTAATTTGTATCGAGAGGGTTGACCAATGAATTTCAATATCGGAGATTGTCCAATGAGTTTCCTAAAACAAATATCTTTGTTTTGAAAATAGTTTTCCATACATGGCAAATGCATGTGTGAGGGAGTCGGTGAGGACTCGAGGCATGGGGCATGACATGTAGACATTCGAGTAGGAATGTGCATAATTTTGCTTGAATGTGCGTGTGTTTGCTATTGCATGCACTTAGATGGGGAGTAACCTAGGTAGGAAAATTCATCTATTGGGCATTGCTCACCCCGTAATGGGAAAACAATTTTAGGTACTTGAAGGTACACCGGGGGATGGAACACATCTAGGACCTCAGTTGTGAAGTATTTTGTAAAAATCTAGGTAGAAACCCAGTTTTGTACTGTGTAAAGGACAAAGAGTTGTAATTAAACTCGTTTTTGTATGATTAATACATTTTGACATTTTCCAGGCTTCTTGTTGTTGTCTTTGTGATAAAAAGACTAAATTCTGTTGAACTTAGGGTGCTTTGGAAAGGAAAGGAGAAATAAAAGAAAAGGGGGGAACCAGAGTAGAGGCCAAAATGGCCATCGTCTGATTTCGAGTCCCTATCGCGACAGATTGCCTCTCGTCGCAGTCCTTCGGCTTTGTGTCGCGATTAAGGGCCTATGTTGCGACACAGGTTCCCAGCTCAGGTCGCAATAGGAAAATTCCGCGGTCGCGATCGGCACTCGTGCTAGGCGCACGACTACCAGGCGCTACATAACGCAAGGCCCACGACGCAGACACCGGGCCTCAGGTCACATGGTCCGGGTTGGGACCGGATACCTCAGGTCGTGACACACAGCTATCGCTGACAGGTGGCCATGGACGGAGACTTCGTGGTCGCCATTAATGCAATCGTAGCGATAGGCGGTGCAACGAGCATGCATCAACGCACGACGGGGCCCTATTGCAATAGAAAACCTCTGTCTCGACAGATCGCCCACATTCCCTCAATCGCGACAGAGAATTCTTTGTCACGACAGGGGTTGTTCAACTGTGTGTCGCGATAGATGATTTATGTCGCGAGGCTTCAATGAGTCATGATAAGATTTCCTAAGTGTTTTCTCGTCGCTGGTTGCACTTCAAGGTCTTCTCGTCACGATGCGGAGTTCTCGTCGCGGATTAGTTCGCCTACTTGTCGCTGATGTGCAGCTTCATGTGTCAAGACAGGGCGTGGCTGGGATGGATGAGGTGCACGACAGAGCGCCTCGAGTGCGCGACAGGTCTGAGACAGTGTAATGTGTCGTGCAATGTTTGGGTCACTGTTCATGGACATTGTTTACGAGCACTGTTCAAAAAAAAAAAAAAACCCCTGGAACTTGGGGCGTCACATATTCAATTATGAATTTACAACATGTACTACTTATTAGCATAAATAATTGAGAGGCCTTACAAGAAAGAATCATATACCCCAAAAAATTAAAAAGAATCAAATAAAACAAACCGAACAACTCTCCTAATTCTGTTATTTACTTGACAGGAATAATGTAGATTCATGGTTCAAAGTGGTAATATTAGACACTAACTCAGTATGTTCTGAGACTAATAAGTTAGGCTTTCTTGCATTGATATTTTTGAGTGATGTACTACCATTCTCATCTCTATACTTTTTTATTTTGGATGTATTAGGACTTAAATTGCAGGTCGGCATTGATGAACTGGAACTGGGAAGCTAAAGGGGTCCCAAAAATATCGAGAGAAGCCAAAGACGGTGCATAAGCCCTAAATGTGCCCCGATGCATTAACTAGCCTCTGAAAGAGATTATGAGAAGAACTCGTTTTGCAATACCGCTAACCGCACCGGCAGAGAGGATAGCTCCCTTTTGATCCACTTCGCACATAACAATGGTGCTCCTCGATGAAGAGACTGGGAGTTTGATATTCTCTTCATTTATCTAAGAGTCTTCTTGCTCTTAGGCTCAGTCTTGTTGGAATCACCGACATTTGTCGATGACTGGTAATGATTTCTATCAATAGAGTATCTTCTCATATAAGTATTCATGTCATTGACAATGATGCTTAACATTTGCAAGTTGCCATAGTTACCACACTTTTGTATTATTGGTGGATAAAATCATATCCTGTCTTGCTTATCCTTTTTAAAATCTTGAAAGCAAGCATTTAGAGACTTGTATTTTTTATTTATTTAATTCTTGATAGCAACAGATTCATGAATGACAAAAGAGTAAAGTTAGGAGTAGGAGGTTATTGGTGCATGCAGCTCTGATTACATCAAATATTAGTAATTTGTCTCTTTGATTTACTACTGTAAGCTACCATGCAAAGAATTTAAAATATCATTTAAATGTCATATTTATAAATAAAATAAAATACTAAATAAATTAAAATTTAATTTTAAATGTTAAGAATGGTTAATAATGTTGACTGGACTAATATATATATATATATATATATATATATATATATATATATATATATATATATATATATATATATATATTGAATTCAATATGTTGATTAAATTATTGATTAATCATACTTGAGTTTCTCATTCCTTATTATACTTGAGTTTGAATTAATTGTCGATTTCTTTTATGAGCAATCTTAACTTCTAAAAGTGTGACGTCCCAAAACCCAGGGGTTCCGTTGACAACCCGTCAACCCGTAGAATTCCTTTGGATTTCGGCTAACCCGATATCACACTATTGTGTCTCATTTATCAAGATTCATATTTTCACAAAAATCGGCGAGTCTCCTTTTGTCTCGAGGAGCTCACCAACAGGCACCCCATATATCAAGATATCCATGACCCATCCAAGGCCTCAACAGAAGTAGTAATGACCACATAGGGTCCATTTGTCCATATCCCTAATATAAAACTATATCACAATAGTTCATAAAAGTTTATTACAACACTCTTATACAGTATATATAGATACATGTCAAAACAACTACCAAAGGCACAATCCTGCTTTCTTTACAATTGAGGCCTCTATTGAGCGCCGTCCCTCCGAAGACTCCATCCTATACCTGAAATGGTCCTGATCGACCTGGGTGAGCTGAATGCCCAATAGAGTAAACTCCTATAGAGGCTACTCACCTAAGTGCATACATGCAATGGTCATGTCACAAAAAAAAAAAAAAACACATTCCAATCAAGATTATGCAACCTAAAATGGAATTCACATGCTATGAACGATGCGACCACCATGTCCCATGTACTGAGTCCTCATCGACTCCATCAAACCTGAGTCCAACTCCTATCACACAATGCCGAAACCCATGCATGATAAAATCCATCATTCTTGGATTACATCCAATGATCATTTTACAAAACAAATTTCATTTGTTTTCAAACCAAAAGCTTTTTGGATGTTCACCTCAATGATCATTTGTTTTCAAAAATCCATGTGTCTTTTATGGTGGTGAATTTTCTAGGTCCCACCGCAGGCTTCGCAAACCTTCCCACACTTTTATGGGTTTTCACCGATGGATCCATATGTAAAATCTAAAAAGATAATCTGAGCTTTCACTGACACAATTTCATTTTCCATTTTCAAATCATGCGATCTCATTCGACGTCATTCCATTGAGCTCACAATAACACCAAACACAGTGTTAATTTACAACCATGCAAATCATGGAACTCTATTAGACGTCGTCTAAGGTACCGAGTCCACCACCCATTCACCAAGAATGGTGAATGACAACAACCATGCACACACACCCATTTCATGCGATGTCCCCATGCATATGAAATGCAATTATGCCATTTCACACATTCAAGTAAAAACATACACATTCCTACTCAAATGTCTACATGCCAAGGATGAGAATGTGACTCACCTTGTCCCATGTCCCGAGTCCTCACCGACTCCCTCACACATGCATATGCCAAGTGTGAAAACTGTCATTTAAGTTCCATCAATGACCATTTTTCAAAAACAAAAACTTTTTGTTTTATAAATCAAAATCCATTGGACAAACTTCGATATTCACTTGTTTTTATCAAGTCCCGTGTGTTTTTGTGGGTAGCGAATTTCCTAAGCTCCATCGTAGGTTTGGCACGCCTTCCGACACTTTCGAACTTTCATCAAGATGTATTAACCAAGAATACCGGGTTTTTCACTCGAGGGGTATCTATCCCTCCTTAATATACCCAACACACGTATTTTTCATTTCCTTTTTCTCTTATGCAA
Organism: Tetrastigma voinierianum; assembly: GCA_016808115.1. Taxonomy (NCBI): domain Eukaryota; kingdom Viridiplantae; phylum Streptophyta; class Magnoliopsida; order Vitales; family Vitaceae; genus Tetrastigma; species Tetrastigma voinierianum. Next base: position 490,417 of record JAEQBH010001754.1, read on the forward strand.
CCGTGAGACTCATTTTGAACGTTGTCCTATTTTACCGAGCTCACCATCGAACACCAAACACAGTGTCGATTTACCAACCATGCACTCACACCCATTTAATGCGATGTCCCCATGCATATGCAATGCAATGCAAGATGACATTGCATGTTATATCATGTCGCATGCATAATGAATGCTACATGGGCAACACAATCCACACTACTTACCGGTGTCATGGACAATCACATCACCTGCATATGACTTCCATAAATCATTTCATTCATGTCAACCTCTAATGCAAACATATATCAACATTCACATTCAACATGTCATTCTATGATCAAGTAATGACACACACAAGCAAGCCATGTAATGGTCATTGCACATACAATTCATCTCCTCACAACATGTTAGAGCACACACATCGACACCCAGCACGCCACTTTAGTCAAGTAATGACACTTGATCTTCAAGACCCGGGCCAGGGTATAGAGATGCCCACGTAACATTCCACTACCAACAAGCTATCATAGCCCACGTAATAGTTCCGAACTTAATTCAGAAATTAGTCCCTTAACAGCCCCAAAACTGATTAATAAACCATTAAAACAAATTCCTAAGTCAGAAAAATTCCTAAAAATGGATCATAATTTGAGTTATAGAGGTCTGATTTGGGTGATTCAAAAGCCTAACATCAAGTTCTTAGATAGAGCTACAATTTTCTTGAAGGATATTAGTCCAAATTCTCATTTTTTTCCCAACCGAAAATCAGTCCCAAAATCGACAAGAGGTTTGGCTAAAACAGTAAGGTACTTATGGCGCCTTTAAAACGGACCTCATAACTTGCTATAGATGTTCAATATGAGTGATTCAAAAGTATAACTTCAAGTTCTTAGATAGGGATACAATTTACTTGAAGGATATTAGTCCAAATTCTCCCTTTTTCTAATCGAAAATCAACCCCAAAAACTGAACATCATATAGGGTCAAAACAGGGCACTATTCACATAACCCATTAATTTGCCAAACACTCTTAGGGAAAAATGGCCAAACAACCCCTAGCATTAAAACCCAACCAACAGCCCCTAGAATGGAAAAATAAAACCAAATTATGAAAAATACCTACCTCTGAGCGTAGAAGAAACCCAGGAAGTCCCGTGAGACACTTCCTAAACCTCGAAACCTCGACTCGAATCCCCGCTTGAATCCTCTGAAATCCAAAGGTTTTCTGCATCTACACGTATCTTGTCGAGTAGGTGAATCCGTTTCGCCCAACGCATTCCGACCGACGGAACTCTGTGGATCGAAGAGAGAAGTTTTGATTTTTGATTTTTCTTTTCTCTCACTCTCTCACTCTCTCACTCTACGGGTTTTCTTTTCTTCCCAGTAGAAAATCTCATTTTCTGCCCCAAAACTGATTTTTTTTTTTTTTTTTTGCCTTATTTGTCTAACTTAATTCTTAAGTTTGGAGACATGACCCACATCACGCCATGTGTCCATTACTCATTCGGATTCAAGCTTTCCCCAAAATAATTTATTTCACCTTGCTCGTTCAATTTATTTTAAATGAACTTTACTTGAGTTATTTCCTAACTCCCGAAATTCTCATAAAATCTGCCACTAGACGCCTGCTACTCGAAAATCAGAAAAATCACCGCTTCAAATTCGACGAAAATTTTCAAACTAAATTTCACGAGACAACCCAACTGGTGAAGTCCGCTTTCATCATCAGCATGGTAAAATTTTCGTGTTTCCTTTGAATCATTTCGCAATTTTATCGTTTTGCCATTTTTCTCGGGGATAAATTAAATTTTTCGGGGTTTTAAAAATTTGATCCAAGATAAATTTATCACTCATTTCAATTTCAAATCACTAGTAATACTTAACCTTAGTTTATTATAATTAAATCCTTGATTAAGGATACCTTTAGACCAACAGACACAAATAATGAATTTATTAAATGTTCCAAATTTAACCTTGAAGGGAAATGAAGGGGATTATACAAAGATTTGTTTAACATACATGATATAAAGATTTGTTTCTCCATAATGTCAACATAAGTTATTTTGAAGAAAAATAAACCAAAGATGTGCATAAAATTATTGAAATAATCCAAGTTGACTAAGAGACTTTAAAGTTCTTAGCTGTTTTAAAGTTAATTTATAGAGACTTGTAAATAATATTTGAATGAAAAATAGAATACACTGGGGTAATTTAAAAAATTGATCCTACCAAGAATTATTCAATATGTAACAGTTCATATTCAAAGTCTGTGTGTGATTTAATATGAAAGAATAAATGATCACTCATGAAACAAATCTATATAATAAAAGAAATAAAGTTAATGATTGTTTCCCAACTAAAGCTCTTGATTACCACCCATGAAATATGGTTCCTTTCGATTTGACTTGTAGAAGCTTTGAAGCTCATATTTTCAAGTGGACACCAGAAACGGGCTATGAATATTTGAGAATTAATGAATCGTATTTAAGGAATTTTTTATAATTATCATAAATTTGTGTCTCTATTGTAGGTTTCATTCCCGAACTTTGGAGGAATTAAAACTTATTGGTCTGTGCATGTTGAAGATGATATGGCATCCCTAACTTTCAATTGAATTCTTCAACAAGTTGTAAAACCCGAAAAAATTCTAATTTTCGGAAAAAGGGTAAAATGGTCATTTCGGTAAAAATCCAAAATTTTTCTAGATCTCGGATGACGAAATGGATTTCACCGTTGGAATTGTCTCGCGAAATCTAGCTATCACGCTGATTCTCGTCGACTCGAGACAAGCCTAATTTCACGCTTTTTCGAGGCACCGGGTCAGTCAAGTCGTAAAATCCGTTCGAGAAACATGTGATGACAAAAGTCACCCACTACATGTACTCGTGGACACATGTCGCAAAGATTGCAGGCACGAAACTGACGCCTAGATGGGCATCTTCGTCAAAATCTGTAGTTAAGCAACATGACGGGGAATTAAACGACTGTTAACGATAATGCACAAAAGACGGAACGTTGTTCATCTTCTTCAAAAGACTCAAAATGTGCAGTAGGCTGGAGGGATGCATTGAGCCAGAGTTTTGTGGATTTTTAGAGAGAGCACCTCTCTCTAGGATTCCTGGCCGACGGACCACGGATTAACGGAGCAAGAAGCAAGTCGCTCTATCGCAATGAGGGCATGCGTGGACACCAATTTGGTGGAGTTCCACAATTTCAAGAGGTAGGATCTTTTCCTACTTATGCTAATCTTTGGCTAAGAGCCAGTAAATGGTTAGAAATGTTTTCAGGTCGGTTTAGTTTAAACTCTGGCCTCAAAGCTTGAACCTGTAGGTAAAATCTTATTGTAGGTCGTGGAACAAGAATCACATTAGGGCTTCACTGCTCATGTGAATAGTGACACGTAAATTCGTGTGAAACGTTTGGCTGAGTGTTTCAAAATGTGAATTGCTTCGTGGTTTGTTAATTAGCCCATGAGCTAATTTTGATGTAATTGATTATGTAAATTTGCAGTATAATACAGTTTTATAGATTTAATTATGTTAATATATATATGCATGTGAATATATTAACACAAATGTGTCGAATTGGCATCATAATTCCATATGCACTAGGCAACCCTAGAATATTAGAGTGAGTGCATGATATGAAATTGAAAGAAATGCTTCTAAATGTCGTGAAAGGAATTCTGCCAAGATTTTCCCTTTCAAGAATTGACTCGAGAGCGTCCAACGTATCACTTCTGATGAGGACCATGACTGGTTTCAGAAATATCCAAATAATTCACCTCGAGGGTAGTCCACTATTTTTACCAAATTCTAGAGAGTTTTCGAGAACAAAAAGCTTTTTGTTTTGAAGACGGTGATATTTTACTCGCATTCTGGGCCAGCATATGTGGAGGGAGTCTCGTGGAGGACTCACGACATGGATCGGGTCATGTGGAGGCCCGAGTAGTCCCAAGAAACGCTTAACGCGATTGAGCCACATGCATGCACTAGTGGGGGAGTGAACCCATGGAGGAAATTATCTCTACTGAGCTTTGCTCATCCTGTCGAGGGATCACCATTTCAAGTACGTGGAGCGACGTGAAGGCAAGACTCATTAGAGGTCAAGCTGAGAAGAAAGCCACTTCAGGCTTTGATGTTGTCAGATAACATGTATTAGAATGTTGTAATTTTAATATATGCCGAATTAAGAGTAATTTATTAACTCAACTATCAGATATACTGGATGTGATTTCACGAGCATCGACAGACACTAGTTTCACCGTATTTACTCAATGCATACGTCTCCATGATCGATGTCAGATTGCGTTGTAGCCGTGCAGGCCCTCCCCCGCATACAAAAGAGACTCTACCCGATTTTCATGAGTGGTGCCCGTTACCCGACATCTACTTAATATCCAGGTTGACGGGTTGTCAACGGACCCCGGGCTCTCAGCTAGCCACGTTACTGATCGTGTGAACTCTAATCCACGCTCTCAATTTTATCCCATCCCATTTGATACAACACTTCCAGCATTTGAAAGAGGTAGCTATCCTACAACATGTTTTTGATCACCAAGGACTTAATGGAGATACTACAATTCTTCCAAAGATAAAAATCTAAAAGTTGGAGAAACTACCCAAACTAAGGTTGATTTTTCACAAGGATCAAAATGATGACATGAGATACGTTTTATCTCTTTCCAAGTTCAAGGATTTTCACCACCTCAAAGAGCTACTTGTTATTGATTGTGGAAAGCTCTTTTATGAGAAGGTTAGTTTTCTCCTCTTTTTTTTTTCGTTTTTCCTTATACCACTTGAAATATTTAGAGACATTTATTATAAAAATAATTTTAAAAAGTATGAGAAGGGCTTAAGTAAATCTTATCAATAATTTTATTAAATTAATTTAAAATTCATTTAAAATGATAAAAAATATGAATAGTAAGTAAATTATAAATAAGTTGATGGACAAAGAAGATTATTTGAAGTGAAAAATAATTTTAAAAGGATTAATTCAAATAGAAATAATATGGGAAAATAAAGTTAAAAAATGGTAGTTATTATTTTAACTTGAAAGGTAATTAGATGTTAAGTGAAATAAATATTGCAATGAATTGAAAAGAGAATTATTAAAAACCCAATTCAAATAATAATATTTTGTGTCTAAATTTTAGTATTTTTAAAATTTAATGGGAACATTAGAAAAAAGAGGGTTATGATGTTAGATGATTAAGATAAGATTTTTACTTTTAAAATTAGTAAAGAAAGAGTTTTATTTCATGAAATAAAACTAATTAAAACATTTTATTTCATATAGGGAGACTAATTAATTTTTTGATTTTAAAATAATCTTCAAAGCTTATAATTTTATTATTTAGTTTTAAAAAAAAGAAGAACTAGTGGATCATGTAAACAAATACAAAGGAGTTGGAAAGTAAGAATAAAGCTACAATTGAATTTTAATTTTAAAAATATTAATATTAATTTTAAAAATAAAATTTTAAAAAACTAGTATTAAAATAAAATAAAGTGTTATATTTAAGTTTCATTCTTACTTAAATAAAAAGGTTAGGGATTATAAAATAATATAGCAATGAAAAATAAATTGAAAATAGAAATTATTAAATTTTGTGTGGAACTTGCTATTTTTACATTATTCTACATATATTTATTAAAGCTTAAATTTATAATTAATTATGTCATGCAACACATTGTGTTTCTTATGTAGGTTTCATTCTCTCCTAATTTGAAGGTGTTGGCTTTAAAAAGTTTTTCCAAGTTGAAGGAAATAAATTTTGGAATCCTCCCAAAACAAAAAATCCTAGATTTGAAGAAACTACCAAAGTTAAGTAGTATTGTAAGCAATAAGGATAAGAATGCCAGTAAGGGATATTTTTTTTCTCCTTGGATGTTCAATAATTTTCATAACCTCAAACAGCTACATATCATTGAGTGCGGAATGGAAGACAGGAGAGAAGTTTATGACCTTGCTAATGGCTTAGTGCCTTTTAATGAAAAGGTTAGTTTTTTCCTTTTTTTTAAATTTGTCCTTGTACTACTCGCTTGAAATGTCGATTGCTTACCATTGTTAAAAAATAATAATTAATTTACGTTTATCATCATTCTTTTAATATTTTTAAAACATAAATATCCTATTCTAGGTATTATTTTTACATTGTTTAAAAAAAATGTATTATTTATTACATAAAAATCATAAAGCCTTAGAATACCAACACTACCTAAAAAAACTTCCCAATTCAAACCCTATAAAGAATAAGATATATTTATAGGCATTTCAAAACTGAACATGCCTAAATCCTATTAACATCAACAATGAACCATGGGCCTTGCACTAAAATCTCTAAAAAAAATTTATGATGTTTCATCATGAAACTTTTCAAGTCAAGTTGAACAAAATTCGGGTCACCTAAATCTAAGGAGCTCCACCTTGACATGAACTTCAATACGATGAACAAACTCCAATCATTAACAAAAATCTCAACATTTTCCACAAAAATCCATAAGGGCAAAGATCAACAAGAATTGCCAATCAAATTCAAGCATCGGAAATACGAGTAATTTTACCGATCTTCAAATGTGATGCCCCTTCCCTTAGCTATGGCAGGTGAGGGGACGTCACACAGGACTGAGAATTCTTAACCTGATTTTCTGATATTAGTGGGCCCATTTCAATCATAAATTCATAATGACATAAAACTTGTAAAACTTTCACCGTAGTAGTGTTTAAATTGACCTGAACATATATGCTTGAGTCCAACTACTTGCATTTATACAAGTTCCACTATTACAAAATATTGCATTTACATTTCAAAAACAAAATAAAAAAAAACCTACATAAGGTGGACTCCTAATGCTGTGTTGGCCTTGGTGAATGCGGGATGTCTCTAACGAACTCTTCAGTACCTACACGGATGAAACACCCGTGCTAAGCTTATAGCTTAGTGGGAAAACAGATAACATATATATGACCACCAGAGCGGTCCCTCAATTGCAAAGATACATAAAATAATTCAGATATTTAATATCATTCATATATCCCCGTAGAGTACATAACAAAAATCTTGTAAATGTATGGGTACCCATAGGTACACCGCAACGTAATCCAAATTATGCCTTAGTAACGTGTAGTCGATTACTTTTATTTTCTATGTTTACAAACCTGGTGCCTCATCATATAAAATGTTTGTCTCGTGATAGACCAAGAATATCAATGAATGTAAGAGGGATCGCAAAGATAATAGTGGTACCCGAAGGTACGGTACAATACTGAACAGAAGTGCTGAACCATTGATCAGATGTGCCTGCAACACGAAATAGGAGTGTCGTAGCACTATGCAGGAGTGCCGTAACACTAAATAGACATGCCTATCACACGAAATATGTCGTAGTATTGCATAAGAGCCGGCACAAATCGACGTGTTTATTCATTCACTATCCAAATTTTTAAGCGTTGTGAACACAATTATATGTGTTTTAGAGCATTTTATTTTGTCCTTATTAACATTCATGTTATACTCTTATCCAAATTTTATGCCTATCACCCTAAGATTTATCGGGACGAAGATCAGGTAATCGGGCTAAATTTTGAGAACAAAAAAGGACAGTTTCCAATTACAATTTCGACCCAGGAAACAAGGTTTTCAGTCAAAGTGATCCTCTTACAAAATGTTCACCTGTCTTAAGTTTCCAAAGGCTCATGAATCAAGTAATTTGGACCTTTAAATTAGGAGGTATGGACTAAACATTCCAAACTACTCCTAGACAGTTTCTAGGAATAGAATCTGGAATTGTGTCCTATATTTGAAATTTTTTTGGGAACGATAGGGACTTAATTTGACCATACTTTCTTCATGAAAGTTATTTTCCTAGGTGTCTAGTTTAAGTAAAATTTTGATTCACCTCATTTGGATCAGTATAACTCAAGATATGATCCTAACATCCGGATTGTTCTGAGACAGGTTTTAGGGACATAATTGTTCCCTTACTTTGGCAAATTTCTGGTAAATATGGGGACTAAATTTGGCTATACTTCCTTCATGAAAGTTGTTCTCTCGGATGTCTAGTTTGTACATAAAGTTGAATCACACTATTTGAATCAATAAAACTCAAGTTATGATTCAAACAATCGGAATTACTCAAGTTCAGGGGACTATTCTGATAGCCTGATTTCAAACTCAATTTCAGGGGTCTTAGGGCAAGAATTCGATCTAGGTCTCTTCTAGGAAAATGTAGCCATCGGTCTTAAATTTCCTTATAACCTAAAATCATTTAGTTTGGAGGTTGGTGAGCCAGGTTATGGCCAAAACAATAACATAGGGTATGAGGAAAATTTGACATAATCTCTCCATAAAACCCTACTTATCTTTTTCACACAAATTGTTTCTCATTAGAGGTCACAACCAAAACAACAACACAACCAATAAAAACAAAAACAAAGTGGAGAGTTAGGATATTTTTCCTAACACACACGTAACAAGAAAGGAGGTTGAAGAATTTTCTAACCTTGATTTCTTGAACACTTCAACTAGCCTTCCTTTACTTCACTTCTTTTTTTCCTTCTCTTTTACTTGATCAAGTAAAACTTCAAAAGATGGAGAACTTTCAAACCAAAATGGCTTCTTCTCCAAACCGTAAGCCCTAATCCCCAAGTGTGAAAATGAGAATTGTTTTCTCTGGAAGCCAAAAGTGTTCTCTTAATATCATTTGCTCAACCTTTCCCCTTTGCTATTTAGTCCTCCAACTCTCACCAATTTGCAATTCAACTTATCAAAATTCTATCTTAACATACAATCTTCTTATCTTATGTCCTTTGAGTCCTTAATTTTACATTTTACCAATTATCCTTTAGACTTCTTTAAAAATCCCGGTTATGTCCTTTTTCACATTTGGCACTTAAATTTCCGAAAAATACGAATTTAACTTTTATTATACCTTAAACATATCATACTTAATATGTTGTTGTTCTTGAAATCAAACCTAATGCTCTGATATGAGTTTGTTAAAAATAGAGAAACAATAACAGACAACAAGAAATAAAAGATGAGAACAACTAACACAGATTTTATGTGAAAACCTTAAATAGAGAAAGAGGAGGAGAAATCATAAACCCTTAAAATGCCCACAATATCTCAAAAACCTCTCAATTCTCTCAACACCACTAACCCTAAAAAGTACATAATATATTTATAAGTATTTCAAAATTGAACAAGTCAAATACCTAATAAGATCAACAATGGGCCATGAGTTCTTAACTAAAATCCCTAAAAAGTCCATAATGCTAAACGGCGTAACTTTTCGAGTCAAGTCGAACATAATTGAGGTCACCCACTCTAAGAATTAATATATGGAATGTACATGCTACCCTTTCCTTAAATCCATTTTTAATCCTTGATTTACCGGAGTGTCCCAAAATATTGTAAAAGAATATATTTTTCTTCTAGAAAGAATTTAAAAATTCACTATGCTTGCTCCATTATATTGTAAGAAGAATTAAGATATTAATTGTATTATCATAACACAAATTGTTTGATTTTTCGGGAAATTTTTTACAATAACCAAAATTTTATTATACGACACAAGTTAGCATGCCATTATATTATAATATGAGAGTTGAATTAAATTATATTTGTAGAATAGGTTTATCCCTACCTGAATATTTCAATTAATGCCATGCCTATGTTGCTATAGCCTTCCTTCCTTGATGGAGTATGTGTTGAAGAATGTAATGCAGTATGTCAAGAAGTTGTGTAACAGAAAGGAAACCCAATCAAGGTAAGAATAGGAAATTCTCGTAAAATTCTTTTTACTTTATTAAACTAAACAAAATGAACTCAGATATTAACTCGAGAAGATTCTAGAAGTAATTAGTTACATATTTTATTTCTCTAATTAACCGTTCATGCACTTTGTATTGCAGATGAGAAGTAGTTTGTCATTAACGTGTTCTTTGGTCTCTGAGCATGAACCGCATCAGCCCCCTGCTTAACATGTGATCCCATTATGGTGTTTGTTACGCAAAAGGCAAAACTGATCCAGAGACAAAGCTTTAGTAAGCTGTAGGAACATACCGCACTTCAAGTTTATGATCAATGATGAGATTTCTGATAAAAATGAACATCCAGGTCTATGTGCTTTGCTCTAGCATGATAGATTGGGTTGCACGCTAAAGCCTGTGCTCCCATGTTGTCACTCCAAAGAAGTGGTGGTTGAGACTGAAGTTATACACCTATTTCTGTCAATAAATTTTCTATCTAAACGAATTCAATTGCTGCACTGGACAAGGTTCTATATTATGCTTCGGTGCTTAAACGTGCCACCACTTGTTGTTTCTTAGAACTCTAGGTTATGAGATTGCCACCAAGAAAAATACAAATGCCGTTGACTTCCTATCATCAAGATTACTTGCCCAATCAACATCATAAAAACCTTCCAAATTCAACAAGGTGGCTGGGGTGAACATAATACCATGGGAAATTGTACCACACACATATCTCAGAATCCTCTTGCAAGCTCGCCAATGAGCAACAGGCATGCGTGTAAAATCTCGACTGTACCTTGCTCACGTAAAAGCTAAATCCTACTTAGTCATGGTAAGATATTGGAGTGCTCCAATGGTACTTCTGTATACATGTTAGGACCAAACTGTATATACAAATTTATGACACTGTTACCAAAGGACAATTATTTAATCCCCGGAAACGACGCCAAAAACTTGTTAACAGAATTTCCGACACAACTACCAAAGACTAACTAAAGTCCCCGGCAAAGGCGCTAAAAACTTGTTAACTGATTTTTTTGTATATATTATGTGTTTGTTTCTTTTATAAAATGGATTCATTAAAATTTGTGTTTAGTCTTAATCACTGCAAGTGCATAGGTCATATAAGTAATAAAGTGGACAATTAAGTTCAGATATCGTTCCCACGAGGATTGATGAAAAATCAAAAGACTAACTACTCCTACTACTCAAGATCATTACTATTTGAACTCCAATGTTAGGATGATGAGAGGACTAATAAAATAATCCTAAAATAATTTCACTAATATACATGAAAAGAATATTTAATAAAAATGGATTTGAGATTTCACTGAGTGAGACAACATTGGGACTTAAATCAATGAATAATAATCAATTTCTGCACCATATCGATTCATAACAAATTAAGTATAACTCGGAAAAATCGAGTTCGGCTAAAGATGCATTATAGTATAGTTTGAATTTCTCCCTTAACCATACTTTTCATTGATTAGAGGTTCATGTTCATTTATGATTCATGTATCTAATCAATTACTTGTAAGATATAACTTTCTTTCTAAGATCTGGATATTTTATTTTTCAATACTTGATTAGTGCCTAAATAGTACTATTTTGAGCCCTGTTTATTGTAGGTTTTGAGCACTTTTTGTGTACTAATCAGCCTAATTAACCCGATTGGCACATTAAGGTCCTTGCTATGCTACTGATCGCTTTTTGTGGCAATTTTTATAGTTTTTGCAAGCTAAACATGCCAAGTTTGAGTTAGCTCGATCACATCAAATCCAAGCAAATACTAAGTCAATCTTAAGCTATAGGTCGGCCGAAGGAAAGTGGAGCAAGAAAAGCGTAAGAAAGAGGGACATCGCAAAATTTTTTTGCAGGTTGCGAATTCACAACCCGCTCTCAACTGCCTAAATCTTTGACCGTCGACCTGTGATTCCTAAAATACCCTTTATGCATAGTGGGTATTTTAGATATTTTTGTAATTTTGCTTACTAGGAGCACTATATAAGCTCAAATAAGTTATTGTACTAAAAATCTTCTTGAATACAGAGAACTGGGTGGGAGTTTTCCCGCTTCTTTTCTTTTCTCTCATTTCCTCTCTTTCTCTCATTTTCTTGGCTGCCAAACATCCCCTAAGGATGACAACTCAGAGGATGGTTGGCTAAACCCCTTTCATCCTTGAGAGTGACTCCACATTAGTTAACTGAGGTAAACTGTTGGTTTCCATGTTTTTAACGCAAGCATTTATTGTCATTTATGTTTCTATCTCTCACTCTAGGTTTAAATCCCTTAGATTCATTTTATTGACCAGTACTTGGCAATCTTTTAGGGTTCAGTGGATGCTTATTGCTAGATCCACTGAGACTCGATTAGTTGCCATTTATTTGTTACTGTAGGGTAGATCAAGGAGATAAATCTTCACTGACCGGGAACATTTATGTTTAATAAATGCTATATTTCGTAAAAGGAAAATTATTAGGGTTCAGTTTTTATAGCCAAATGAAGATTCGATTCGGGAAATGACTATAGGTCATCCTCCCCAACGCGAGAAAAGGGACCCGAGGACCCCTCAGTTACTTTAGGATTTCAAACCCAGTGGCCCGATGCTTTAAGGAGTTCTTTTTATATTTTTCTTCACCTTGTTTTTAGTTTCCGAACATTAACCCTCACTGTTTTTATCAAAACCCCAAATCCAAATTGAAATTCACCATTTTGAGCCAACTATTAATCATTTGTACGAAGAAAACCCATCCCTGTGTTCGACCCTAGAGCTACTATACTGCAGTAGCTATGCTACGGCAGTAGGAGGAAATAGGTTTATAATTTTGTTGATTCCGGACCACCTTCGTGCACACAAATCAATACTTCAGATCCAAATCTTAGGACTGAAGAATTCTCACCCCTATAGACTGGTTATTGCAAGCCTTCTCCAATTAGATTGACACCTCATCCTTTATTTCCAATGAAAATTTCCACCTCCTTGATTAGATCTTTACTAACACGGGATTAGAATCAGTTCACCAGAAAGAGGAGAAACCCCGGAGTGATTAAACTAATACTTCATTCAACTTTCCTTAAACCATGAGTAAGTTGGTGATCTATCTGAATAATCTTTCAGAGTTCATTAGTTCAAAAGTATTAGTATATCATACCTATAAAGAACTGCTCTATACACTCAGGATTCTCCATCTCTGTGACACTTAGAGGGCCTCTTGGAAATAAGAGCAAGACACAATGATTTGTTTGGGTATACGGTACTAGTACTTGGAACAGTTAATTTAAGTATAGTACCAATCAAATAAACTCAAGAATTCTAACCAAGGCTTCCTTCCACTTAGTGCAAAAAATTAACAATCACCATTGACCCATTCCTAGAGGGAGCTCAACTTTTCAAAACTGGTTCACATATATGAGTGACTAACTGATCAAGAAAATTCATTGAAATTGTAAACGAACTGATATTCATGAACTCCATAAGTTCTTCCAACATCCATTGAAATCAGAGCAGTAATGAGAAAGATGATTTTATCATAAATTCCAACTCGAAGCTGCACTTCAGTTCATTACCCAAATCTAGAAATTAAAAAGAAAACTAACTGAAAACTACACTCAGACAAAATCTACTAAAAAGGAAATAAAAAAAAGTAATGAAAAATAAAAGAAAAAAATATGTACGTAGAGTCTTCGCCTACCCGTAAATTGATTTTCTGGTTACGCGACAATGCCTTAGATGCATCTATATTTATGCACTTTCCAATGTTGGGCCGCACTTTAAGATAATGTTGTGGATCCCCAAATTTCGTCTAATTTGGTCATTTATCGCAAGAGATAAAGTTCCTGGTCGCGACATAAAAGTTTTATTCGCAACAGAGCCTTCTATCGCCCTTGATACCGCTTCGCTACAAGATGCGCTTATTCGTCGCGACTTGCCTCGAGCTTTTTCGATTCTCGCTGCGATTACCTTTGATACGTCGCGGATAGAGTTTTGATCCAGCAGTCCTGTTCTTGTCGCGACAAGAATGTCTGCGGTCACGATACAAAATTTGTCGCACTCCAATTCTTATACACTTTCGCCTCGAACCGCCGCGACAAGCATTTTTCTCTTCATCATTCCACTGGCCGCATGTGATTTCTCGTTCCTTATCAACTGGCCGCGATAGAATTTTCTTTTGTCGCGACATAGTCTTCTTCTCTGGTCCTTATTGCTGGCTGAGTTGTTTGTTGCGATATAGAAATCTTTGTTGCGACATACTTGACTTGGCTAATCTCCATTCTCTTTCAATTTCTGTCGCGATCGGTTTTCTTTCGGCACGACATGCACTTATCACTCGTGAGAGCTTTTATTGTCGCGGATGCAAAAAACTTTCGGTCGTGATGCAGATTCTCGCTTCAATTCTTCACTATGTCGCAACATGAATTTCTTTGTCGCCATTCCTCTTGGATTACTCTTCAACTTCTTGCCGTGACAGAATTCACCTCAACCTCATGTTTTGTTTGTTGCAACAGAAATAATCTTTGTCGCGACAAAGTCCTGTTGTTCTTTGTTGTGAATTCTGAATGTTATGTCGCTACAGAGTTTCCTTTGTTGCAACAAAAATGCTTGCTTGATCTGGTCTCATGTTGAAAAAAATGTCGCGACATAGAAACACTTGTCGTAGCTGACTTGTGTTTATACCTTGTCATTTTCTATCGCAACAGACTTATCTTTTGTCGTGACAGAGTTCATTTGCTAATCTTTAGCCTTTTATGTTGTGACATAGTCAGGATTGTCGAGACAAAGTTTCCCTACCATTTGCCTTGCTCAATGTCGAGACTGAGTAAAGAGTGTCGCGACAGTCTTCTTCACCATCTTCTTCAACAATGTCGCGACAGAAAAACTCTTTGTCGCGACAAAATGCTATTTCCTCTTTGAGTTTTGTAAAACCCGAGAAAATTAGAAATTTTCAAAAAAATGGCAAAATGTTAATAATAATAATAAATTTCCAGAATGGTTCATGGAAACCTAGAAAATTCTCTAGATCTCGGATGACGAAACGGATTGCGCTGTTAAATTTGTCTCGCGAAATCCAGTGACCTAGAAAAATTTCGTCGAATTATGAGACAATTGGAATTTTTTACGAGCTCAGTATGAAGGTCACGACTCCGTGATCTAGATTTTTACGAATCTCTAAGTTTCAAGAATGACCTGGAGTTAATTTCATTTAAAATGAATTGAACTGAAAATAAATAAATTGTTTCGGGACATAAATGAACCCGGACGGGTGATGGACGTGTGGAGCGAAGGGGGCCCCGCATCCAACTTAAACTTAAAAAGGAAAAGAGAAGAGAAGGCATTTTTCTCCCCATTTTGGCAATTCTCGGCAGTGAGCGTGAGTAGAGAGAGAAAGGAGAGAAACTCCTCATTCTCTCTACGATCTACGGATATTGGGTGGTTGGAATCTGTCGAGCCAAGATTTAAAGTTCATCTACTCAACGAGGGCTACGCGTGGGTACCGATAACATGCAATTTCGTAGAAGATGAGAAGAAAAGTTAGAGAGAGAAACTCTAACTTCTCTCTAAGATCTACAGAGCTCGAGTGGTCGCCCCAAATGCCTGCCAAGACTTCAAAGCTCCGAGTACTCGTCGAGGGCCACGCAAGGATACCGAACTCCGAGCTCGCCACAGTTTCATGCAGAGGTTCCCAGGAGCCTAAAACTCGAGTTCGTAAAGTGCTCATGGACTGGTCGCTGTCATGCTTCAAGAGAGGTAGGGAACCTTCCTACTTGGGTTTATTTTACATCTAGGAGTCGTTTTGGTCTTGGTTGAGCCTTAGGGGCTGTTTGGATGGCGTTTAGAGAACCAGAAAAACACATTTTTCTGGATTTGCGTATGTCATTGTTCACGTGAAGCCTCCAACTTTGGACGACCATAACTTTCTCGCCCGAACTCCGATTCATGTGTTCTTGGACTCTATAGAAAGCCCTTTGAGTCTAGAATCTATCCATATATAATTTAATACAATTTGGACTCATATTATGTCCAAAAATGATGAAAAACAGTAGGCCCCTGCTGGTGCGCGTGAATCACTGTTCATATGAAGCCTCCAACTTTGGACGGCCATAACTTTCTCGTCCAAACTCCGATTCGTGTGTTCTTAGACTCTACGGAAAGACCCTTGAGTATAGAATCTGGCCATATGCCTGTGAATGGCATTTGATGCCCACATATTTTTTGAAAATTTAATTGTAGCACCAAGTGTGCAAATTGTTTGGCTGTGGACACGCTGCAGTAATTCTTAATACATTGAAATCGTGTATGTCGTTGGTGATTATATGCATGTTGATATAAATTTCCATTAGGCTTTGGGAAAAGCATGAGTTTGTGTATGATTGAGGCCATTGCATGGCTTGTTGTAGGCTACTTGTGGACTTGATATGTCACAATTAGGCCTAGAGGTTAAATTATGTCGTTACTCTAGTGGTAATGACTTATGATGTCAATGTATGCGTGTATTGATATATTGGCATGAATCGTGTGAATTAATTGGAATTTATGTGTTCATTGATATAACTTTCCAATTGATGCATGGGTTGAAATGCATGAGTAGGTAATGTACATATAGCACTCATATATATGTAGTATGGTGATAGCAATTATATATGCATTGCATTTATGCGCAAGTACATCTCATGAAATGAGTGTGAGTGCATGGAAAAATCAGCATTTGTGTTTGGTGTTGATGTTGGTTTCGGTCTAGGGACAAAGTTTTAAAAGGTCGCATGAATGATCAGAGGTTGCCTAACATGGCTTTTGAACAAAGCGGTTTTATCTGGGAGGGTTGTCCACATAATTATTACTCCGAGTACGCCCATTACAATATATCTGAGTCAGTCTACATAATTATTATCGGAGTATGTCCACTACAATATATCGGAGGGTTGTCCACAAATAAAACAAATATCTTTGTTTTGAAGATTGTTTTTCATACATGGCATATTGCATGTCGAGAAGCTCTAAGTGAGGACTCGCATGGATCATGAGGAGTTGCCTCATTCACGCCATGTAGATTCCACTCTGTGGATTGACATACTGTGGATTGAATGTGCTTGGCGTGCATGACCATTGCATGTGCACTTTAGGTGGGAGTGAATTTTTATATGATTTCAATTTCTAACAAGCATTGCTCACCTTAGTGTGGGACCCCCTTTCAGCACAGGAGATGTGCGAGACAAGGCTTTCACTAGAGGCCGAGATAATGAGAAAGAAAAGCCGACCAGCCATTTATATTTTGTAAACATGTATGAATTCTTAATTTTGATATATGTTTTGTATAAGAGTGGTGTAAATTTAAACTCTTATGGACTATCGTCCTATAGTCATGTGCTTATATGTTTGAGTATGGATAAATGGTCCCTATGTGGCCATTTTTACTTGTATGTGGACTCAAGTATGTCAAGCCAGATAATATCGACAGTGCTACATGTAACAGACAGTTGTATTTTGGGCAGAGCTCCCTCGTACAAAGGAGACTCGTCGATTTTCTCGTTAAACTCGGGTCCCCGGAAAAGGGGACTCAATGGTGGGTGCCTGGGTCACCCGACATCCACGACCTTCCGCGGCCGATGGTCGCCAACGAATCCCCGGATCTGGGGGTGTCATAGTTCAACCCGACTTTGTTGCGACATACACCGGCCGGGTCGCGACATAGTTCTTTGGTCTCAAGAAATCTTGTCGCTACATACAAAAACTATGTCGCCGGCTGCAGAATGCCGTGATTTGCCACTTTTTCTTCTTTCTCACTGAATTATCTCATTTTTCAATTAAACCTCGCAGAAACACAAAGTTGATGAATATCCATAATTTAAGTATGCAATCTGAAACTCGCAAAATATGCCAGAAAAATAGATTAAAATAGATTTAGCCAGTGACTCATCAAATTCCCCCAACTTAAAGTTTTGCTTGCTCCTGCAAGCAAAGAAAAGAAAATTTTTTTGTCCTCATACAATTTAGCTTTTATTTTTAAGGACATTTTTCTGTTGGGTAGGAAACATAAGTCATATGTAAAATTATTTCTAAACATGTTTCCAATCTAAAATCAGGAAGATTTTCAATTAATTTCACTAAACAACAATATAATTCATACAGTGTAAACAATTTAATCATTCAACCCTGATTTGTGAGTGCTAAAGTGCTAGCCCTCCTCTTTTTCTCGTAGATTAGCGTCTTCCTCGGGATAATACTTAGTTAGCATGCTTCTCTCTTTCGCCCTAAAGTCCCATATGATTGCTTCGCCATATTAATCTTTACAAATGTAAGCATATCACCACCTTCTGGATCAAATAGGTATTTTAGCTCTCAGAATGCGTGGCTCGGGGTAATCGTAGATAATCGACAATTTAGGCTCAATTTACCCAGATTTTACTGACAACTTACACTCTTCCTTCATTTTGCATCCTTGATTTCTCTTGATTGTAAGTTTCTAACTTTCCCATAGGGTTTTGTGCATCTTTCTGCATATTCTTCATTGTGGTATCTTTTTCTCTTTTCATTTACCACACTCAGAATATAACTTTTCTTCCTTATTTTAGAAGCTTTTTCACTTTTCATCTCTCACCAAGGTTTATGAAATCGTGCAATGTTTTGTCTTTTTAAGCTTTCTACCACCCTTAACAAACTTTGGGTTAGTAACTCCCATACCGGTTGGCATTAGGGTACTAGGTGTTGAACACCCCTAAGAACTTAGTTGTTCAAGGGAGGAAGGCTACAAGACTAAACTCATTCTTCCTTGATGTTTTTCTTTTCACAGCTTCTTTCTTAATTCTCTTCATCTTTCCTTCTCTCCATGAAATTTTTCTTTCTCAACCCTTTTTATCCTTCTCTACAACTTAAAATAAAATTTCCTCAAACTTGTCCTTTTTTGTCATTGATGTATTTTGTCTTATAATCTGGGCAAATAAGGGTTCTTTATTGTAGGATCATGTTTAAGGAAGGAATTTGGCTTCTCATTTACTGGTTGATGTTGAGATTGGCTATAGGCTCAAATAAAGAACTAGTGTGTATGCTTATGCATATCATAGGGGTACTTTGAAAAGCTCAAACTTCCAAGGATGGCCTACATCATTTCCTGTTAGTGGTATCGTTTTGTGATTTCACTCGACTAATAATCAAACAAGCTTGTGACATCGAGAGATTTTCATCGTGATTTGATCCCTAAGATGTCCCTAATCTTGGCACAATTTGTTTTAGAGTTACTGTTGACCATGTGCAAAGTTTATCAGGATTTTTATAACCAAACTATTTACAAAAACATAATTATAGGTCTTATCTGCTCCATCAATTTACTAAAACCTTCCTTATTTTTGAAGTTCAACACATTTATTCATATCCATACAACTTTCCCTTTCAATTCATCTCATCCTACCCCAATGCATCTATTAAATTGTTTGTTTGGTTTCCAAATTTGTTGTTGTGTTGTTTAACAAGTCAGAAAGTTCATTTAAATCAAACACTTAGCTTAGAAAAATTCTACACAACTACAATTTCATTCTTTCATCATTTCCATTCAACCAAACAAGTTACATCAATTTAACAATTAGATCTAGGTAACTGGTTTCTCCATTATTTAGTCTAGCTATTCACTGAAACTTCATCAATTTCAATTTATTCAAAAGAAAACAAAAAGAAAGAACACATTCATAAGACACAAAAAAATTTTCACAATCAGGGTGAACACCAATCTCTGCAAAGAAATTTTCTATCTTTTTTATTTTTTATTTTTTATTTCATTGAATTTTTCAAGGATGGATATTAGGTACAGAGAGGGAAAAGGGGATGGAAGAGCATGGTGAGCTATTTTCTTCTTCTTTCATGCTTATGGAAAGGAGGTAGATTCATCGATCCAAATTGTGAATTGGGCTATGTATGCGAGAACTTAGGAATTCGACTCGTGGTCGCCTCGACTCCACGCTCTTCTCCACTTCTATTGAGTCAAGACCACTCCATGGTTAGGCCACCTTCGACACCATTTTGTTCCCGCCTCAATAGAATTCAGCATTCCTCAAATTCTCCCTATGCAGAGTACATTTTAGTCAAGTTTTTGTTGATCATGTCCAAGCTTTCAGTCCAGCGTTTTTCCCTATAGTTTAGGGTGCCTTCCAATTCCTTATCCCTTTTCTCTATCAGAGTTCTTATTTCCTTCCGATAAAACCTTATACAGATACCCAAAGGCATCTGCCTTCTGCAGCAAGTTCTTTTCCATGGCATCTTCCCTTTCTTTCATGATTTTGAGTAGCTCACTATCTCTTCTGAGCTAATCTGAGAGGAAGGCATCTTCTCTTGCCTTCAGTTCTTCACTTAGCTCTTGTTCTCTTAGTTCCCATCTACTCTTCCACTCCTCATCTCTCTGCTTTAAGGCTTCTTCCAAATTCTAGTCCCTCCTTTTCAACTCAACATCCATATACTCATCCCCGAGTCAGTAGATTGAGTTTCAACCGGTTGTTCCTTTCTTCCATTTCTCGCTCATGGTTTTTAACATTTCGCATCAGGTAAAGATTGTTACCTAGAGGCTCCGAGTCAAAGATGCCTGCTAGACTCATTTCACCTCAGGGAGAAAGTTAGTATTAGGCTCACACTTTTCATTCTATCGAGCTCCACCTACCCTTCTTTTTCTCGATTCTTCCTCTACCGCTTCGTGCTCTTTTCTAGCTTCTACCCTTTCTTCCTTTTTCTTGATCCTTCCTCTAGCTGCTCAGGCTCTCCTCTAGCTTTTGCTCTTTCTTCCTCTTGCATTTTTCCTGACTGAGTTTCTTAAACAGTCTTTTCCTCTACATCTGTGTATGCTTCCATCATCCCGTTCAGATTCGGAATGAGGTGCGACTGCTTAGACATGGTCATAATAGGGTTTTGGAACTCTAGGGTTTTAGAAGGTAAGATGAGAGAGATTTGATAAGAACAGTGGGCTTTCGATGGTTTATGAGAAATGTCAGCTTTCGCCAAAATTTATTCATAAACTAACTGTTTTGTTGTGCCTTCATTAAAGTTCATGACAACAGTTGACCTAGGGTTTGTTCCATTTTTAATCCTATGTCGCGACATACCGAAATAATTGTCGTGACAGGATTTCTTTCAATCAATTAGAAGCTAGGTCAGTCTTATGTCGCGACATTGTGAGAAATGTTGCGACATTCTTCTAATGCTCTTTTGAACTTATGTCGCGACAATGAAAAAAAACTTGTCACGACTTCCTTTTCAATTTGAGTCTAAAGTTGATTATGTCGCGACACAGAGAAAGTATGTCGTGACACAAAAAATTTTATGCTCGAGTAAACCTATGTTGCGACATTCAAAAATATTGTCGTGACAACGTTTTTCTCCTCTAGAAACATAGGTCATTTACAATTCTGTCGCGACAAACCTACCTGCAACTGAGATGAGGTTTGATTCAAACTCTGTCGCAACATTGAACTTAAATTTTCCAGAATTGCATCATTCCTAGTTTTTGTGACGCCTCAAATCCCGGGGGTCCGTTGACTATCCGTCAACCCGCGGAAACACTTGTGAATGTCGGGTGATCCGACATTTCAGAAAAATTCCAGTAGTCTCCAGACGGGGAGCTCTACCCGGATACATAACTCAGACATAACCTCGTATATAACCCGGGGTCCCAACAATCCATGAGTAAACGACCACTGGGCCCACAAACCAACACTAGTCCTAATAATTCCCAACTATATACACATAGTTTCAAGAGTTAAGAAATTACTCTTATACAAACAATATTAAATGAAAACATTCTAATACATGTATATTATTAATAAAACCAAAGCCACAACCCGACTCTCTTCTTAAACTCGGGCCCCAGACGAGCCGTCCCTCCCCGCACGCCCCCGCGCTGAAAAATAACATCCCTACCAGGCAGCTAATGCTCGCAAAGGGAATCAATCTCTACACGGGCTACTCTCCACCTAAGTGCATATGCACGTCTAAAGAAAACACACATTCAAGTAAAATGCATGATCCTCTACTTGAATGTCTACCCGAACAACTCATACCCCGAGTCCTCGACCGACTTCACACTTACCTAAGCTTACGTATGAGAAACATTAGTTTTCAACAAAGATATTTGTTTTTATTTCAGGATTCACCCTCCGATATAAGTAGTGGATCGACCATGTTATATTTATGGACTAACTGATGTATATCAATCAGTCGACCCGACGATTGATATTTCAGGCTGACTACCCTCCGATATAAGTAATGGACCGACTCCGATCCTTATTATTATTAGTCAACCCTCCGAAACCACTCACTCAATGAACCATCTCGTGCACTCACTCCTATCGCTCTAGGGTGCCCCAGTGCATATGGAATGCATGATGCCAATTCCAATATAATTATATAACACATGCAAATATATAATCATGAATATATTCACATAATTTAAATCACACAACATGTCATGTAATTTCACAATTCTTACACCAAAAATTAGCTCACTTGAGCTAATTATCAAACACGAGCAATTCAACTTGAATTACTCAATCAAACACATTATTTCACAAAAATGTGTTTTCAGGAACACTATTCCTATGAATGTTGAAACCCCTCGGCCACTGCTCCCTGCAAATCACCAATCACTTCCGCTCAATTTTGTGAACCCGAATTTCACAGCCATTTCCAGCCTCATACAAACCAATACATGATTTATTGCATAAATCAACACAAAAACAGCCCAAATAGCCCTTACACTGCCACGAATTGTGCAGAACGGGCTCCAAAAATTCTAACATTTCGATCCCAAGGTTTGGGATCGATCAAACGGCCCCTCATGGCCTCAATCAACTCAAACATCATCAATACACTTAAACAAAGTGTAAAACTCAAGTAGGATGAAACCCTACTCAGAGTTTGTCGAAAACTCCCTAAACCTGTCCCGCGCCGTAGGCTCTCCGCGCTAGAGCAATCCTTCCTTCGTCCGAAGCACCCCCGACTCCGCCTGGATCCCAAGGTAAACCTAGAGAGAAGCTACACTCTCTCTCTCTAAAACACAATTCCTGCAACCTCCTGCATCTTCTCCCCTCACGTTTTGGTTTTGACTCCTTTTCAATTGGAGAAGGTCACTATTCTCTATTTTGTTTTATTATCATTAAACTATTCCATTAACACCAATCATGTCCCTATCTCTTAGATTTTCGACATTTGGTACTATCTCGGTCGTCCATTTCCATCATCTCTCTACTCATACCACTTATGGCACATGAGTACATGTTATATGTGATTTTTGTCACATCAAATATCGTTTTACTAAGACTAAACGCGATGCCTCGAAAACGTGGTGGGATTTCGACCGTCTCTTAATTCGACTTAAATTCGACAAGTGTTAGTTAGATTTCACGAGACTATCTAACTGAAATTCGCTTTCACATCCGGGAGATCTAGAGAATAAATTTTGATTCGACTAACTTACGATTTTATCTTTTTCCAAAATTGAATTTTCTGCCCACAGCTTTCTACCTTACTTATTAACTTAAATGCGATGCCTAGAAACGTGTAAATTCCGACCGTCTCTAATTCACTTAAATTCGACGTGCTAGCTTTAGATTTCACGAGATGATTCCAACTGAAATCTGCTTCACATCCGGGAGATCTAGAGAATAAATTTCGGATTTTTGACCGAAATTACTATTTTACCATTTTTCTAAAAATTGGAATTTTCTCGGGTCTTACAGTTTTCACTCAAGACATATTCAAAGCAAGGTGTATTCACTTATATCCATCAGAACATGTGACGCCCCAAAACCCGAGGGTCCCGTTGACCACCGTCAACCTGTGGAAACCTGTGTATCTCATATTATGAGACCTATACATAAGTAAAATGACCAAATGGGGCCCATCATCCATACTCGTCCATACAGTTATAAAACCATACATTTCTATAGATTCAAGAGTTATTACATCACTCTTAATACAAAACATATATTAAAACTAAATGGGCTTTAATATATACACAAAATACTTAATCAAGGCCACAGTCCGGCCCACTTCATAATCCCAGCCTCTAAGGGGCGCCGTCCCGCTTGAATACCAAAGGGGATCCCACGACGCAGCGAGCAATGCCCAAGAGGTCGACCCCTTACGAGGCTAACACCCAAAATGCATATGCAATGACACATCACAAAATCCACATTCCATACAATTTGCAATGCGTACATGGAATTTTTATATCATGCATGAAATGTTTCCATGCCCATACCCCGAGTCCCTCACCGACTCTCTCACACATGCCTATGCCAAGTGTGGCAATCACACCGGTAATGCCACGACACTCCAAATACCGAGCCTTTGCCTGCTTCACCAACACCCAATGGAATTTGCCAATGGTAACCCATATCTCGAGTCAACCCACCCTATCACTCAACTCTAGGTCTAAGCGATGAACACGACCGCCGCTGCTTCAACAAAACTTTCGGGCCACACCGCGACTCTTACACCCATATAGAAAATTCGCTCATGCCGTAGTCTCTGGCTACACCCATGTTCCGTGCTTTTCACCCTTAGGATTAAAGACTTTCCCGCTTTCCCGCCCAACACATTAAATTTCTTTCATTTTATGATTTTGAACTATGAGTCTTTATCGACTTAGTCCCAAAGACAAACTCAACTCCACATTCACTCAAGAAATGCGCGAATCAACCATATCATGCACTCCATAACCCTACTCGACACATGTCATTGTAATACGGAATGCAATACGCTAACTATATATCCAATTCCAATGGCTCATGGCACAATTATATTTCATATAATTCAACAATCGCTAACACACTAATTTAGCATGCATTAACATATCATTTTCCGCACACATTTCAAGCCATTAATTTGCGATATCATGCTATCTAATCTAAGAAAATTCACATGGACAATTTCGTCCAACAAGCAATCCGGCTGTTTTTACAGTCCTGGGTTAGCACGTGGGCTGTCCATGGACCTTCATCAAGCATCGGCTCCACTTTAGGAACTGAATCCATACTATTTCTACCATTAACACCCAAACCATTTCATGGATTTTAAACAAGAAATGACTCTCTCTCTGTAAAACTCTCCTTCTTTCCTCTCCGCTCTCTCTCTGCTTGTTTCCCTCCCAACAAGTCGGGTCAAGCATGGGTCAAGAATGGGGTCAAGTGGGATGTCATCTCACTTGCCACATGTCAACCCCTTATTGGTTGACTTGGATTTCACCTTATCCCTTATCCATCTAACATAGATTTCACCAAATCACATTACCGCTATGCCCTCATGGGCCTATTCAGCTCATGTTTCATCTCATTCTTCACATGACATCGTGGCACTTCGAGCCACCACAATGTGCCATGTCCCATACCTAATTCCAGTTTCAAAATGTGAAATTCGGGCCGTTCTTGGCCCTCACTGAACTGACGCGGGTAGCTAGATTTCATGCGAGATTTATCCCAAACTGAAGTCCTCAGTTTGTCATCCCACATCTTCAGAAAATTCCTGTGATTTTGACCGAAATTACCATTTTATCATTTTTCATAAAATTAGAATTTTCTAGAGTCTTACAGAACATACTCTTGAAAACTCATTTAATCATCCAAGAACCTCAATTCAAGTATGAATAACAACATTTCATTTCTTCATTCAATATAATTTGCCAAGATGATATTCAGAATATCTAAAAAAATTGGAACCAACAAAGCTACTATTCATTTACTGCTTTTAAATAAAATTACATTCCCTCAAACTTCAATTATGCATTATCATTAAAAACAAATTTAGGGAAATAGAAATACTCCCCCTTGTAGTTATTTTCTGCATATTTCAGTTTGAGAAAGTGTGCTTCCTAATAAAACTCATCTTTAATATAGCTTCATTGTCTTGAAAAATTAGCAAAAACTAAAAAAATAAAATTTCTAACAAAATTAAAAACTGGAACATCAAACACACAAAATTTAACAAAATTTATCAAACTATCAAAATTAAAATTATGCTGGGGTTGCCACCTAAGAAGCTACTCAGTTTAATGTCTTTAGCTAGACATTTGCTTCAAAGTGTCTTCATTTCAGCAAAACTCTTTTCCCTTTTTAAAATATGGATCTCAACTTCATTTAAATTTCCTCCACTTCGGGCTAATTTTCCGCATCACCGCCTTAACCAATCCTTTAGATTACTCCTCAGGTCACTCGAATGAATCCCGGGGTCGATTCTCGCATGGCTGGGGTGGCCAACCCTCTAGTCGAAGCTCTGTGATTCTTCAAAGAGGGCGCTGTATCGTCTCCCAAACATAGTTGTTTCATCCTGGAATGTCATAAATGTAAAAACTTATGTTCATGTATGTTTAGCAGCCTCTTATTTTCCCCCATGAAAGAAAGCATATGGTCATCAAAGGAATTCATTAGGATCTCCCTCCCCGCCCCGATTTTCGCTTCTCTTCCTCCGTCCTCGCTAGTTTCTACTATTGTTGTTTACGCCGCTGGAACTCCAGCGGCTAATATGATATTACTGCAAATTCCTCATTCCAAGTCTTTGACCTTGTGCCTCCTTCCATATGAGAAATTCTCATGGTTCCCGAAAGTGTTGGTGTGTAGTGAGCAGGCAAGTCGAGGTTGGGCTGTGCTGCAAATTCTATC
Organism: Tetrastigma voinierianum; assembly: GCA_016808115.1. Taxonomy (NCBI): domain Eukaryota; kingdom Viridiplantae; phylum Streptophyta; class Magnoliopsida; order Vitales; family Vitaceae; genus Tetrastigma; species Tetrastigma voinierianum. The sequence continues at coordinate 516,790 of JAEQBH010001754.1, forward strand.
GTATCGAGGTACTCAGGCCTCCTCAACTCAAGTAGGAATCTCTATGGCTCGTCCTTCTTCAACACTATTTCTTTTCACTCCTCCTTCTACTATTCCCACTTCCAGTGCCGTGTGCACTCTTCTCTCATTGCTCTGCTTAGTCTCATTATCATCCAACTCGTTTCATGCGCCTCATACGATTAAGCTCAATTAAAACACTTCCCTTCATCTCATTGCTGCCTGTAAGCTTCCGACATGTGGATCCTCAGAGTCAGATTCTCCGTGCAGTCTCTCAACCCATGCCTTGCCTCCCTCGCATTTCTTCTTAAAAGCCCCATAGTGTGGTGCACTCAATTATACCATTCGAGGCATAATTCATAGCATGATAAAAATATCCATCCGAGCGGTCGACTATTCCATGCACGCATCTTTTCAAATAGCCTTTTCAGATTTCCCAATAATATCAGAGAGACTTTCATCCTCTCATTTAAAACTATACTCTCCTCCTTTCAAGTGAGGGCGTGAGGGAAGAATATGCTCATATACGTGATTCACCAACTCTTCCCACCGTTTCACCGATCCAACTCGGCAATGACTCAAAACCAAGGCCGCCACATTTCTCTGAAAATTTAAACAATCAGTCACTACCAAGTGTCTCGCCTAATTTAACTTGGATCAGATTTAAGTATCCTCATAAATCTTCCCATGTGCTCATTTGGGTCTTCAAAGGATGACTAGTAAATCGTGCCGTTTATACCATAGTGATAAAGGTCAGTTTTTAGTTCAAAATTGTCAGCTTCTATGGCGTGGGTCTCACAATAGAGTACTCATCTGCAATAATGTGCCTCCAAAAATCTTCCATAGTATACGCTCTCGAGGTCTTTTCTGCCTCTCTCCCTTCCGGAATAGGTTACAATCTTTCTCTCTGATTTTCCATAATTGTTGATTCAGCAATAGTAACTTTCCTCAGATTCTTCAGTGTTCTCTCAATTTCAGTGTCCAAATGCAGCATATCTGCTTATGGTTTTCTATGCATTTAAAATCTTCCTAAAACATAAATACATTGAGATAAAATTAAATTTGTGGGAAACAGTTATCTCCATTTAAGCTCATAGAAAAATTTCAGTAGCATCATCAGCCACTGCCATTAAAACTGGTTTTGTGATTTTCTGAACTTTATGATAAAAAATGTCCAAATTAGTAACTCTCTCTTTGGTTAGAATATTGATCTTTAAATTCATCAATCTATCCTTGGCAGCGATGCCAAAAACTTGTTAGGACCCAACTGTATATACAAATTTATGACACTATTACCAAAGTACTATTATTTAATCCCTAGCAACGACGCCAAAAACTTGTTCACTGAATTTTCGACACGACCACCAAAGACTAACAAAAGTCTCCGACAATGGCTCCAAAAACTTGTTAGGACCAAACTGTATATACAAATTTATGACACTGTTACCAAAGGACTATTATTTAATCCCCGGCAACGGCGCCAAAAACTTGTTAACTGAATTTCCGACACGACTACCAAAGATTAACTAAATTCCCTGAAAACGACTCTAAAAACTTGTTAACTGATTTTTTTGTATAGATTATGTGTTTGTTCTTTTTATAAAATGGATTCATTAAAATTTGTGTTTGGTCTTAATCACTGCAAGTGCACAGGTCATACAAGTAATAAAGTGGACAATTAAGTCCAGATATTGTTCCCACGAGGATTGATGATAAATCAAAAGATTAACTACTCCTACTACTCAAGATCATTATTATTTGAACTCCACTGTTAGGATGATGAGAGGACTAATAAAATAATCCTAAAATAATTTCACGAATATACATGAAAAGAATATTTAATAAAAATGGATTTTAGATTTCACTAAGTGAGACAACATCGGGACTTAAATCAATGAATAATAATCAACTTCTGCACCATATCGATTCATAGCTCAGCCATAAGCTGGAAAACTGAGTTTGTCAAAGATGCATTGTAATATAGTTTGGATTTCCTCAACCATACTTTTCACTGATTAGAGGTTCATGTTCATTTATGATTCATGTATCTAATCAATTACTTGCAAGATATAACTTTCTTTCTAAGATCTGGATATTTTTCTTTTTCAATACTTCACATCCAAATCTTAGGACTAAAGAATTCTCATACCTCTTATGTATTGTGTTATCATAAGCCTTCTCCCAATTAGACTACACCTCATCCTTTCATTTTGATGAAAAAATTTCATATCCTCGATTAGATCTTTACTAACACGGATCGAATCAGTCACCGTAAAGAGGAGAAACCCTGAGTGATTAACTAATACTTCATTCAACTCTTTCCTCAAAACCATGAGTAAGTTGGTGATCTATTCGAGTCTTTCGCAGTTCATTAGTGCATACTATCACACCTATAAAGAATCGCCTGCACCGTGGATTCTCCATCTCTCGTGACACCTGCAGGCCTCTTGGAAATAAGACAAGACACACGCTTTGTTCGTACATGCGACTAGTACTTGGAACAATTAATTTAAGTATAGTACCAATCAAATAAACTAAAGAATTCTAACCAAGGCTTCCTTTCACTTAGTGCAAAAAATTAACAATCACCATTGACCCATTCCCAGAGGGAGCTCAACTTTTCAAACCGGTTCACATATGGAGTGACTAACTAATCAAGAAAATTCACTGAAATTGTAAACGAACTGATATTCATGAACTCCAGAAGTTCTTCCAACATCCATTGAAATCAGAGCAGTAATGAGAAAGATATTTTATCATAAATTCCAGCTCGAAGGTTCACTTCAGTTCATTACCCAAATCTAGAAATTAAACAAAAAACTAACTGAAAACTACGCTCAGACAAAATCTACTAAAAAGGAAATAAATAAAAAGTAAAGAAAAATAAAAGAAAAAATAATAAACAGAGAGTCTTCGCCAATTAAAAATCCCGGATTTTCAAGCAAAGACACGTCTTGATGCCTATTTATGTGACTTTCGCCAAATTCTAGCCCAATTTGGTCGCTTTATCCCGATATAAAAAGTTCTTTCGCTGACATAAATTCTTCATCGCAAGTATTTCTATCGCAGCATGCGCTATCTATCATGACCGCTCTTCAACTTTTCTCGATTTTATCATGACAAACTTTGATAATGTCGCGACAGAGTTTTGATCCAGCAGTCTTGTTCTTGTAGAGACAAAAATGTCTTGTGTTGCGACACAAAATTTGTTGCACCCAGCTCTTTATACACTTCTACCTCTGGAACCTGTCGCGACAAGCATTTTTCTCTTCAGCTTGTCCACTCTGTCGCGATAGGATTTCTTTGGTTCCTTAACAATCTCTGTCACGACATAATTTTCTTTTGTCATGACATAGTCTTCTTCTCTGGTCCGTATTGCTGGCTGAGTTGTTTGTTGCGATATAGAAATCTTTGCTTGCGACGACTCGACTCGCTAATCCATCTTCTTCAATTTCTATCATGATCGACTTTCTTCTCACGATAGAATCTCATCACTTCGTAGCTTTTATCGTCGTGGATGCAGATTTCGCTTTCAATTCTTCACTATGTAGCAACATGAATTTCTTTGTCGCCATTCCTCTTGGATTGCTCTTCAACTTCTTGTCGCGATAGAGAATTCCTTGTCGTGACAGAATTCACCTCAACCTCATGTTTTGTTTTTTGCGACAGAAATAATCCTTGTCACGACAAAGTCCTATTGTTCTTTGTGTTGAATTCTGAATGTTATGTCGTGACAAAAAGGCTTCCTTGAGCTGATCCCATGTTGAAAAATATGTGGCAACATAGAAACACTTGTCGCAGCTGACTTGTGTTTATACCTTGTCATTTTCTATCACGACAGACTTGTCTTTTGTCGCGACAGAATTCATCTGTTAATCTTCAGCCTTTTATGTTGTGATAGAGTCAGGATTGTCGCGACAAAGTTTCCCTGCCATTTGCCTTGCTCAATGTCGAGACAGAGTAAAGAGTGTCGCGACAGTCTTCTTCACCATCTTCTTCAACAATGTCGCGACAGAAAAACTCTTTGTCGCGACAAAATTCTATTTCCTCTTGAGTTCAAATGACTTTATCAGGACATACAATTGTCGGGTCGCGACATAGTTCTTCCGTATGCTTGAGAAATTCCTGTCGCAACATACAAAACTATGTCGCTACGTAGAATGCCGTGATTTGCCACTTTTTTTCTTCTTTTATGCTAGAATTATCTCATTTTTTCAATTAAAACCTGCAAAACACAAAGTTGGTGAATATTCCACATCATATAAAAATCCTCGAAAGTGTTAAAATATGCTTAAAAGTGGATTAAAAATAGATGAGTTTAGGATTCATCAATAGAGAAGCATGAGAGAAAGTATCACTATCATTAAGAGGCAACTTATTACCTAAGCTTACTGAGTAAGACTTTTGATTTTGCGTGACATATTTGTTTCAGAAGCAATCGCCGTGATATCGGGATCGACTTAAATGCAAGCCAAAAGATGTGCACCTCAAACTCAAGAAAATAATTAACAGAGCCAAGAGTTTTGAGAGCAAACTGAAGATTGAGGTCTTTAATGACCTGTTGCACATCAACAAAGCTTTCTTTGATGGTGAGAATATCATCAACATATACAAGGAGAAGCAACATTCTTCCATCTTTGTGAGTGTAGAAAAGAGATGTATCAGACATAGAATTCTTGAAACCCCATTTTAGTATAATTGTTCTTAATTTGTTAAACCATGCCTTAAGAGCCTATTTTAAGCCATACAAGGCTTTCTAGAGTTTGCATACATAGGAGGGTCTTGTAGGATCAACAAACCCCTCTGGTTGAGACATATAGACATCTTCTTGAAGGTCTCCATTTAAAAAGGCATTATTAATATCAATTTGTTGGATATCCCAACCCTTTGAAACAGCCAAGGTAAAGACAATACGAATGGTAGGAGCTTTAACAGCTGGACTGAAAGTCTCTGAAAAATCAATGCTCGCTGCTTATTGGAATCCTCTTGGCTACCAACTAGCTTTATACTGTCATTTTAAACTTGGTTCTAAAAACCCATTTGCATTGAACAACTTGAGGAACATCTGCGTTTGGTACCAAGTCCCAGGTGTGATTGTGTATGAGAGCATGAAACTCATCTTCCATCAAGGCTTTTTCCAATTAGAATAAGTGAGAAACCGAAATAGATTTTGGTTCAAGATATCAGCACGCAAAGACCTTTGGTTTAAAATACCAAATTTTTGACCGTCTGAGATAGATGGAAGTTGATGGCAAAGAGGTAGGTGCTGGAGGTATAGTGGAAACCTTTGAAATTTCAGATACTAAAGTGAAGGATGAGGATTCAGAAGAGGAGACAAAGGGAACAAAGATAATTTGTGGTATATATGATGCTTAGAACATTCAAGAGATGAGTTTGCAGAATTTGTAGTTGATTATTGAAGTCGTGCTTCAGCAGCTGCAACTTTATTCAATCCAGATTTTTATATTTTTTTGAAGGTTTGATTAGTTTCAAATCACGAATAAGTAGTAATGTTGTTTTTTGTGAATCGTTGATCAGAAATTTGTTCCATGAAGTGTCATTTGCCTCTTCAAGTATTTTATTTATTTGTTTTTTTTTTTTGCTGTATTTAAACACATAATCCGATCAATAAATGTGTGGGCTTTGCACAAAAAATCTTATTGTTCTTTCTGTCACCATAATACACTCTTTATTTCCTTATGTTATACATATATACTTCCTTATTTAGATAGAATCTGTATATAATATACTTATTTAGATAGAATTTGTATATTGACATAGTTTTCTTTGGTATAGACATATTTGATAAATTGTAATTCAAAGCTTATTTTGGCCTCAGATATTGCTCATTTGTGCTCATATAATAAGAGGAAACTCCTGGCGCATGAGGTATCCAAATCCATTTTCATTATGGTATCGTAGCTAGGTTCTTAGATTTGAATTTTTTATGTGGGTTAATTCTCCTTTTGTGCCTCGTTTTGTTGGGCCTCTATCACGTTGTTTGACGTTGATTGGGATCCCCGGCATTTTCGACACCGCCAAGTGTTCTTGCAGTTATATCTAAGGCTCGTGTGGTCTGGGTCATTTTCTAGTAAATCCATTCTATTATGGTACTTTGTTGCTATTTACGAGCATCATGTTTTCAGATTCTTTTGCTGTGAAATTCATTGCAAGAATTATTCTCGCCTCGGGAATTCTTAATTTTCGTTTATTCATATAAGGAATTAGGTCATATTGAGGATGATCCTAATTCAACGATGCTCAAGGTTACCTCAACGGCGCATCAAAGATGCCAGTGATGACAAGGATTTAAAGAACAAAGGGATACTCTTATTTTTCTTAATTTGAGGCCATATACGACTGCTAAATCTATGTGGGAATACTTAAAGAAACTATATTATCAAGACAATATCGCTCGACGCTTCAATTAGAGTACGTAAGATCGCGCTTATACTAGCTTATCGGCCATGATTATTTTTCCGATTTAATAATCGGGAGAATTTATCGACATTATTTATGCCAAGGTACTGTAAGAATCTCTTCCGCGTGTGCGTGAAGTTCATGTGTAAAGCAAGCTGCCAACACTTTAACAGTTACGACTCGAATTTGAAGCCACCGCCCACTCATGAATCGATCCGCACTGATGTCCGCTTTGGGGAATTACTTCGTGAGGAGCAACGACTTGCCACCCAGGCCACTTATCAGCACGAAAAAAATGATACCCAATGCAATGGCTTATGCTGCTTAAGGAAAAGGTGTGCTGATTGTACATGCGCATACCAATGCTTCAACCGCAAAGCGGAACATTTTGATACATATTGCTAAAAACTGCACACCTTAAATTTGCACCATCAGAAGAAGCCGTGCCATATTATTAAAGAGTGTCCTGCTCGCCTCGACCGCCCGGCCAATTTAAATCAAGACTGTGGAGTGCCTCGCTTCCTTTGCCACTACGGTTAGTGACTCCATCGTTCTACTACTAAGAAGGTATGCAGATGATTATTTTTACTTTAATTAGGATCAGAAGGTAACTATTTCCTTTCCCTCGCGGATTATCGATTCGTGTGCATCTAATCATATGACCTGGCTCTTCCGACACCTCGCAATGTTCGAATCTTATACCGGATCTATTAATATCTGTATCAAGCACGGTATTCGTTACCTATTCATGCTATTGGAGATGTTAATTCCACTGTTAGAGATGTTTTTCTATCTCCTCAACTTTCCAATTAAATCTGGTATTTCGCCGCAATTGGTTGATAATAACTCCGTGATGTTCATTTTCTCATGATGGTTCTGTGTGTGATTGTGTGCCTTCCGCAAGATACTTGCCAAGGGCCCTAAAAAGTCGACGCTTATTTTCAATTTTTCCATTCTCGCTATTCTTTCGTCAAGTAGAAACACCGTGAACAATAAGTGTGAAGTATGGCACAAAACCCAGTTAGGCTGTCCTAATTATGTTATTTTATCTCATGTCATAAATTCTAGTTTGTTGGGCAATAAAGATCAATTTCTTCTCCTCTCTCTTTTGATTGTTCCACATGCAAATTAGGTAAAAGTAAGTCTCTTTCTTCTCCTTCTCATGGAAGTCATGCTGAACATTGTTTTGATTTGATTCATAATGATGTGTGGGGAATTTCTCCTGTTATCTCACGTGTAAATTATAAATACTTTGTTACATTCATTGATGATTATACAAAGTATACTTGGATCTATTTTCTTTGTGCTAAATCCGAGGTTTTATATGTTTTTCAACAATTCACTGCTTATGTCGACTCATTCTCTTATGGCATTAAAATTATGCGGTCTGATTCAAGTGGTGAATACATGTTTGGTGAGTTTCATGCTTTCCTCCAACAAAAAGGCATTGTTGCTCAGCGTTCTTGTCTATATACACCTCAGCAAAATGGTGTGGCTAAACGTAAAAATAGACATTTGTTGATGTCGCTCATACTCTATTGCTTCAACTACCTGCTCCACCCAAATTGGTTAAAGCATTATCTATGGTTGTTTATTTAATTAATGTATTGCCATCCACTGCCTTGAATTTTGAAATTTACTTTTTGCCTTTATCATCGGCATCCTAGATACTCGACATGCATACTGGGTTGGTGTTTGTTTTATTCATTTGGTTTCGCATGAACGCTCATAATTTATCTCTCACATGCGATGCGATTTATGGGTTATGGGCCTCTTCACACAAAGGCTATGTTTGCTATGATCCATGCCTCTAACCGACTCGTATTTCTCATGTCAGGTTCTTGAAAATCATCACATTCTTTCCTTCTCGATGTCTTTGTACGCAACGCCGTTTACTTCATTTTGTTGACCTAACTCCTCTTATTGACTTATTCAAATATGGACTTGTATATGTGTAAAACTTGGAAAAAAAATTCATTTTTCTGAAAATGGGTAAAACGGTAATTTCGGTTGAAAATCGAAAATTTTCTAGATCTCGGATGATGAAACGGACTTCACCGTTGAATTCGTCTCACAATTCACATCCAAATAACGTCGACCGGCATACCAATTTCACTTTTGAGGCACGGTGTCAAGACATTGGGCCGGCCATGGATGCTATAACAATCTTAAGAGACTGACACAAGGGCATAATACCCATGTGGAGGTAAGGACATAATGACACTTAAAATGAATGGCTCATTTAGCCAGTATGTCAAATGGATAAATAAAGGAAAGAAAGTCAAACGGAATATAAAGAAAAAGAAAAACAAAATTAAAAAGGAATGAGAGGGGCAAACAAAAAGAATTCAGTGGGATAAGTGGGCGGAGAAGAAAGAAAAAAAGAAAGAAAATTAGAGGAGAAAGAAGAAAACAGAGTGGTAGGAGAGAGAAAAAGTGAAAAATCGTTTCGCTTCTCTAAGATCTACTGAGATCTGGGCCACTCGTTTTGCTCTGAGCAACAAAGTTCATCTACACGACGAGAGCTTCACGTAGGTACGAGAATCTGGGGTTTTCGCCAAACTCCAAGAGGTAGGGAATTTTCCTACTTGTGTTATTTCTAGCCTAAAGGTCATTTAATGGCTTGGGGTTTTCTTTGAGGTCCGTGAGAGGCCGTAAATTTCAGTCCTAAAATCTTGGGACTAAGTGTAGGAATTTTTGGGACCCTTTTTCCTAACTTGAGATCACCAGGTTTGATCAATTGTTTGGTCCCGGGGCTGAAATTTTCCGTGCTTTGTCAGAGCTCAAGGCGTGGATTGTTTTTAAGCCGGGTCTGAGACCGAAACTCCTGACCGCTGATCATCAGGTGGCCGTAGACATGTGTAAATCGCAGGAAAAACTGATTGTGTGTGCTGTTTTTTTGTTTTATGTGTTATTGCAAAAATTTGAATAACATGTTGGTTGTGTGAAAATCAAGTTAATGCATGCTTATGGATGTATTGACATGGAATTTATGATGGATGTAAATTATATGTAAAAATTTAATTATCCATGATTTATTATAAGGTATGTGGCATCATGCATGTAACATGCGAATTGGCATGAAAATGCCATGTTGCATTTCATATGCGCAATGGACACGCGTGCAACCCGTGTAAGTGCATGACATGGTTTTGAATAAATTATCTGAGGGTCACTAACAAAATATTTCATTTGAGTACGCCCATAAATAAATTATTTATCGGTCGACTCAACAAAACATTTGTCGAGTATGTCCATAAAATTTATATCTGAGGTCCAGAAAATATTTGTCGGCATGTCCATAAATTATATCGGAGGGTTGACCAAATAAAATTTGATATCGGAGATTGTCAAATGAGTTTTCGAAAACAAAAATCTTTGTTTGAAAATGGGGCCACACTGAAATTGTAATGCCATATGAAGAGTCACACTCTAAGTTATGGGCATGAGGAGTCTCATCTCATTCACGACAGTAAATATTCCAAGGTATCATTGCATTTAATATGGAATGCGGTATGTTGTGGCGTAGCATTGTAGCACTTTAGGTGAGGTACCAGAGGGAATTATACTCTATCAGTATCGTCAATTACCGCCATAACTTTTAGGCATGTGGAACGCCAGGAGACGCGCCAAATGTCAAAGATTTGAGAAGAAAGCCGTGATTGTGGCTTTGATTTATATTTTGTAAAACATGTACTAGAATGCTGAATTTTGATATGTTTTATAAGTGGGAGTATATAATTTAAACTCTTATGGACTATGGTTTTTACAGTCATGCCATGCTCAGGGCAGGATAAATAGGGCCTCACGTGGGCTATTTTACTTGTATGTGGAACCGATGGCGGTTGCCGGGCACATATCGGGCCATGCTGCTATAACACAGTCAGATCAGGTAGGCTCTCTCGTGACAAAGGAGACTTTGCTGATTACAATCTCGTCCAAAAAGGGGACTTAATATGCAGGCTCGCCACCCGACATCCACTAATTTTCAGGTCGACAGGTTGTTAACTGACCCTGCTGGGGTGTCACAATATGAAAGACGACAACCTACTTTTCCCCTTCCTAAGCCTGGCCCGCCATCTAAGCATGCCGCTCAGATCGACTTCACGTGATCCGCCATTACCCCATTCCTCGTCGTTCACTCGTGGTGTCTCGCATTTGATGATATGGTTTCTCTCATACCTCTCTTCTGTTAATCGCTTCCATTCCCATTATGTCCAAGTGACCGAGAAATAAACATGACTATCATTGCGAGGTGACATCGAGGGAACTGCAAGGCTCGTGAGCACCACATGGATAAGCGTCCTCGGCTCGTCAGTGAAAGCTATTATTGCAAATGGGTCTATTATATCGTCGGTTCTCATGGAACTTTGGACTACTATAAGGCCCTATGAATGTGACTCGCAATAAGCAAGAATAATGGGGGCGACTATGATGTAGACTTTGGCTCCCTGGTCGCTAAGCATGACTATTAAGACGACTTCATTCTATCTCACATCGTATCCCAAGGTCAGGTCTCTTCATCGTATGGATGTAAAAATGTCTTTTTTTCATGCATCTCAACAAGAGATATACATGACCATTCCACTTTGTCTCATTATCTTCTTCCTAAATGTCCTCTGTAAGTCAAGCAATATCAGATAATAAAACAAGCCCCGGGCATGGTTTGATAAATTTCATTCCACTTTGCTCCACTGCCAAGGTATATATGATTCTTCTTTATTTTTCTGCAAGACTTCTCTTGGCATTGTCCTTCTTTTGGTTTATATTGATGATATTATTATTACTGGAACAGACTCTACCTTATCACTCGACTACAATAACATCTTCAAGCCTCATTTCATATGAAGGACCTTGGTCCTCTTACATATTTTTTAGGCTTGGAAGTTCATATTGAATCCTTTGGTATTTTTTTGAATTAGGATAAATATACTCAAGATCTACCGCTTTTGGTCGGGTTCTTCGTGATACTTTCCTGCGGATACTCCTATGGAAGTAAACACGAAGTATCGTCAAGAAGAGGGTAATCTTCTTTCTGGCCACACTATGTATCGCCGCCACGCCGGGAGTCAACTATCATCGTATTACCGGTTAGCGATATTTCCTTTGTAAAGATAAACAGTTAGTCGCTTCACGAGTTCACGCCATCTACACTTCAAGGTTGTCACGGGACATTCGATATCTTCGGATCTTCTCGCCGCGGGCTCATTCTTTCCTCGCGACTCCTTCATTGCAGGGCTACAATGATGGTATATCGCGTGGATGCCTCGATACGTGACGATCCGTGAATAAGTTGGTGCAGTACGTTTCTTAAAGGACTTTGATATCTCGAGGAGTAAAGAGCAACAAGATTCGCCCAAATCTTCGAATTAAATCAATACCGCAGCGCTCACGCTTGTCGGAAGATTCTTCGTTTCGTGGTCTCCTCACAGATCGGGCTGTTTAGCCGAGCCTACTCCTCTCCATGCTGACAGCACTAGTGCCATTCAGATTGCTGCCATTCCCGTCTTTCATGAGTTTACCAAATACATTAAGGTGGATCACATTCTATTCCGGCATTTGCATCGCATCTACCCTCTCATTTCACCGACCTCCGATTGCAAATGTGTTTACTTAAGGCTAGCGACATGACCACGCCATCGCTCTTGTCAACAAATTAATGCTTCGACGACTCAACATCAATTCAGGTGGATGTCACTATGATACGCCTTTATTTTATGTTATACATATATACTCCTTATTTAGATAGTAATCTATAAATAATATAATTTCCTTATTTAGATAGAATTCAGATATAGACATAAGGTTTTTCTTTGGTATAGATGTATTTGATATAATTAGTTTGATTTTGGCCTTGTATATTGCTCATTTGTGCCTATATAATAAGAGGAAATCCTCACAGATGCAGGTGGTTCAATCCATTTCATACTTTCGTTTGCTTTCTCGTTACATTGATTTTTTTTTTTCAATTCAATCTCTTCAAAACTCCAACAAATTTTGGTATCAAAGCACTCTTCTTAAGGGATCTGGGATTAAAAGCAATTTTTTTTTTCTCAAACTTTATTTTCTTCTACCATGGATTCGTAAATTCTTCTTCACCGCACTACACTACTACTTAACGTGAAGGCCATCAGATCGCAGCAAGGATGAGGCCTATCCGGAGGCAAATGATCCCTGGGAAGCTATGGAGGAGGACTACGAAGTTCCACCATTCCCTTGCGAATCCAACTATGGCGCAGATCAAGAATCACAAAGAGAAGAAATCAAGAAAGTCGAAAAGCAAGAGCTACGTTATTTGTTGTAGTCTCCCCTGAAATCTTTATCATAATCACGCATAATGAAATCACCCTCAAGTTCATTAATATGGAATACAGAGGCGAGAATGACAAACAAATCAACCATAGAAAGATCTGATAAGAGTGATCCCAACGAAGAGTGAAACCTGATACATCATCGTCCATCATCGTTAATTCATCCGTCAATCGGCAACCCCCCAGATTCAGCATCATCATTGGCACGGTAATCATTCAAATATTTAGAATCTGGCACATTTAAATACAACGAGAATCAGGTTGAGATCGCGCAGCATTACATCGCACCCAAATAAGGCGAAAACGGAACAGAACGAACAGAGAAACTGAGTTCAGATCCCAACGAACTTTGATCACAGGCGCGACTGGGTGGAAACAGTCATCCAACTCCAAATGTCAAAGACCACCAACAATGAGTAGCTGCAGGAAGACAGGCATCATCAAAGAATCTCAGAAGCAATACTCAACATGACCGTGACACAAGTCGGGATGCATAATAGAAAAATGTTGCTCAGTTACAATGAGGAAGAGAAGGAGCAACTTTTTGTGTTTCTTGCTTTGCAACCTGTCATCCAAGCAGGAAATGGTTTATCGATAGTAGGTCATACTCAACCATAAGACCTCTGATTGTTATCTCTTCATAATTGATGCTTTAAGTTTCAAACCGAAGATCAGCAAATGGAGAGTACATTGTAGTCATGAAAAGGCCGCAGTAATTGAAAGCATTTCGTGCAATAAATATCGTAGATGTGTTATTTGTACATAACATTAGTCAAAATTTGTTTAGTGTTGGCCAGTTGATTTAGAAAGGTTTCAAAGTTATCTTTGAAACAAATCAGTGTCTAATTAAGGATACGACAAGCAATGATGTGTTCAGAGTTAAAATGAAAGGGGAGAGCTTTGCACTTGATCCATTAGAGGAGGAGCAAATAGCACTCTCAGAAACAAAAATCCATGCAGAAGTCTGGTACAAGAGGCTTAGACATTTCAATCATACATCTATGGTTAATTTACAAAGAAAGGAATTGGTTCAAGGTCTTCCTTACCTTGAATCCGAAATTCCAGATTGTAAAGCTTGTCAATAAGGAAAACAATCAAGACTTCCTGTGACGCCCCAAAATCAAACCGCTGATCCACCCACAACCTGCGGGAAATATATACGCCTCAGATCACGAGACGATACCCGAGTAAAATACACTAAATACAAGATCAACACTCATCAAATATACCCAACTATATTCCAATAGTTCAACTCCCCAAAATCTATATCTGACCAAATATATTACATGGTTCAAGAGTTATAACATTTCTCTTAATACAAATACATATTAAAATCTATAATTCTAATACATATTATCCAAAACATCAAAGCTACAACTTGGAGCTTTCTTCAAAATCGATCTCTAAGAAAGTCGTCTTCTCGAATTTCCATGCACGAAAAAATGTTCCCTCGGCAGAGGGTGAAATTATCGCTCGATGAGTAAGATCACTCTAAATGGTTACTCTCCGCTAAGTGCATATGCAATGATCAGTAAACACACACTCAAGTAAATACGTGATCCTACTTGAATGTCTACATGCCCATTCCATGTCTCGAGTCCTCTCTTGAAAGCTCCCTACTTACTTTAAGCCGTGTATGAGAAAAATAATCATTTCAAAATAAAGCACATTGTTCTTGAAATACACTCTTAGAGCGTGTCGGTAAAAATATGGGACTATCACTCAGGCGAGGTGGTTGGTGAGCTTTAGAAAGCAGTCATAGTCCTCATCAGGAAATGATCTGTTGGCCCATCTCTGACCAGATTCTTCGAAAATCATCCAGTATTTATGATATGTTAGATTTTGGAAATTTCATGTCATGCACTAACACCTAATCTAGGTTACAGTGCATATGAAAATGCATTATCCATTTCCAAAACCATTTATACAATATATAATTATGCATATATTCACCAATTATATTCACACCACATGTAATTTAACATGGATCAAACCGTCACCTAAACTGCTCATGAACCCCCCTTCAATAGTAATCAAACATCACCCAAATTAGCTCATTTGAAATTCACAATTTTAATCCATATAGGTGAGAAAACAAAATTTCATCTCTAATGGCCACCACTTACCAAATTATATTCCATAATTGAACAAATCATATTAACATCAGTTTATGCATTAACTATCTATTTCTTTGATCAACGACTCAAGCCATTCTCTTAAATATTTCTCAATCCATTACACAAAGAATGTAGGTTGCGTGGGCTAATTAACGTGAGTAATTCAAGATTTGAATCACTCGACCAAGCACATTTTCTCACAAAATATCCGTGATTACTATTCGTAACGACTATTCACATATCACTATTCTGGCCGGGACTATTTTTGATCCCAAAAAGCGAGCAGATGGGGTACATTAAGTGAGGCGGCCTCACCAAATGTCAGGATTCCCTCTTGGTGGGCAAATTCTATACCATTAGGTCTCTACTCACCAAAACACAATTTATTGTCACGGACTGTCCAAATGGGCTCCAAATATTCTCAAAAAATTCCAACAATTCGGTCCTAAGTTTTGGAGGCCTTATCGAAAAAGCGGCGGATTGACCCGAACCAGCGGAAACATTACAAGAAAGCGGCAAACAAAGTGTAACTTCAGAGTAGGATAAAACCCCCTACCTCACGGAGTTGTGAAACTCAACTTTTTGGTGTCCACTGACGTAGTTCTTATCGCGAATCAACTTTGCCTTCAGCCCCAGACGAAAACTCTGGTCAGATTTTAATGAATGCGAAAGAAGCTAAGAAAAATAAAAATAAAATATCTCCCTCCCTCTCTCCAGCGCTCTCCCTCTCTGATCACAATCCATTCCTTTGCCCCATTTTTATGATTTTTTTTTCTTTTTATTATTATTATAATATTATTATATTATTCTTATTATTATATTATTATTTGATATTTATAGTTCATATTACTTTATTCGGGTCCGTTTTTACCCCGAAACAATTTATTTATTTTCAGTTCACTTTATTTTTAAATGAACAAAGCACAAACCATTTCGACTTAGAGATTTTGGTAAAAATTTCGTCCTGAAGTCATGACGACTTATCATACGAAAAATTGTAAAATATTAGGTTGTCTCGGAAATTAAAACGAAACTTTTACGGGTCACACTGAACTGTGAGAGGGCAATTTATGACCACAATCAGTTTTGTCATCAAAGTTCTAGAGAATTTTTCGGTTTTCAATGATCTGATTTACCATTTGAAAAAATTGTGAATTTTCTCGGGTTTTACACTTCCCTTTAAGCAAGCATTTTGGAGAGCTATTGAAAAGCTGCAATTGATACACACTAATTTGGCTGGACCTCACAAAACTCCATCTCTCAATGGGAGTAGGTATTTTCTTATCTTTATAGATGACTATTCCATAATGTGTTGGATCTATTTTCTCATATTCAAGTCAGAAGTTGCTGGTGTGTTTTGGAAATTCAAACAATGGATTGAAACACAAAGTGGTCACAAAATCCAAGCTTTAAGATCTGATAATGGTAAGGAGTACACTTCCAATAAGTTTAATCTTTTATGTGAAGAGGCTGGGATTGAACATCAACTCACTGCTCCATATACTCCACAACAAAATGGAGTTAGTGAGAGAAAGAATCGTACCATAATGGAGATGTCCAGATGTCTAATGTTTGAGAAAGATTTGCAAAGGAATATTGGGTGAGCATTTTTATTTGTGTAGCAAATCAGAAGTCACAGTTGACAACGTCTGACCCACGGAAGATTCGGTGGATGTCGAATCAACAGGCACCACACCGTGAATCCCACCTCAGGGACCCGGGATTTATGTCCAGGCGAGTCTCCTTTGTATGGAGCTCTACCAGTCTATTTGTCTGTTCCCCCTTGTCCCAATATTATCTATGACTGGGGTCCATACGGATAAAAATGGCCACATATGGCCCATTTATCCATACTCAAACATATAAGCACATGACTATAGGGCCATAGTCCATAAAAGTTTAAATTTACACAAGTCTTATACAAAACATATATCAAAATTAAGAATTCTAGTACATGTTTTACAAAATATAAATCAAAGCCACAATCGCTTTTCTTCTTAATGCTCGACCTCTCTAATTGGTAGCCAAAAATGCTCCACAACACATCCACGTGTGCACGAAAGGGGATACAGTGGGTGAGCAATGCCCAGTAAAATTGAAATCCCTACAGTACCTAAGTGCACATGCAGTAAGATCGTACCATGACACATTCCAATCACGATTATGTCAATCTAGAATGGAATCTACATGACATGAATGAGGATGCTATCCCTTGATCCACAGCCTGCCAAGTCCTCATGAGCTTCTCTCAGCATGTAATATGCCATGTATGAAAAGCATTTTCAAAACAAAGATTTTGTTTTTGAAAACTCATTGAACAATCTAGATATCAAAATTTATTGGACAACCCCTCAGTATAATTTGTGGACATACTCTGATAAAACCGACTTTGTTCAAAAGAAGCCATGTTGGAAGCCAACCTTTGACCATTCATGCAACCTTTTAGGACTTTTATTCCTAGGCCGAAACCAACATCAACACCAAACACACAATGCTGATTTTCCCATGCTCACACCATTTATACGATGTACTTGTATCATGCAATGCAATATGCATTGCCACATATACATGCTGCATATGTATGAGTGATATGTGTACATGCCTACTCATGCATTTCAACACACATGCATCAATTGGAAAGTTATATCAAATGAACACATAAATTCCAATTAATTCACACGATTCATGCCAACATATCAATACATATACATTGACATCGCAAGTCATTACTCGATAACGACATGATTGTAACCTCTAGGCTCCTTGTGACATATCAAGATCCCGAGGTAGCCTACAGCAAACCATCATATTAGCCTCAATCATACAAACTCATACATTTACCAAGCCTCATGGATAATTATATCAGCATGCATATAATCACCAACTTGACATACACCCGATTTCAATGATGATGAATTTTGTGATCATCTGGCAAACTAATTTAGACGCAGTTATACTACAATTAAATTTTCAAAATATGTGGGCACCGAATGTAAAATTCGGGCATATCAGGTGAGTTTGAACTCAGGAGCTTGAGTGGTCGAGAACATGATGAGAGATTGGACAGAGATTATGATAATCCAGGTGGGTGATGGGAGCTTAAAAGTCAGTATCTCATTTTGATCCATTTTGCATGTTTGGATTTTAATGTAAGTGCATGATTAAGTCTGGAAATAGCAGCCAATTGTTGTGCTGGGAGTATGAAGTGGGTGAAAGGAGATAGATGGCGGCGGGGTAAAGAATGCAAAATGCGGGCAGTAGTATTTGGTGCTGTGTTGCAGTTTGGGGTTTGGGTCGAGTTCATGAGGTGTGTGTGGGGAAAGTGAGAGAGGTGATGGGGTGCGAGCAGGGATCCTCAAAATGTGGTGAGTTGAGCAGCTGTAAGAGAAGGGATCTGTAAGCGACAGTGTAGTAATGTAAGAAATAAGAGACAATGTGCGAGGATGGAGTCGTGACAAGAGAATCGACAGACTATGACATGTTGGAAGGATGTTTGGGTTAAGTGAAGTACATTTGTCGCAGACGGATGACCGAAGTGTGACACCCCGAGCAACAAAGTGGGGCCTCCAGAGACATGGCTCTGTGTCCGCGACCAAGAGATGAGAGAGTCGACATAGACTTGCCAGTTAAGCTATAAAGAAGTGGTGAGTCGCGGTGAGTTGATTCGCGTTTATCAGGAACTGATTGAAGCCTCGGAGACTAAAGCTGATGTCCCGACAAGAGATCGATGTCGCGACACTACGAAGGACCAGTTCAAAGCTGCAGAGCCATGAAGTGATGTCGCGACGTGAGATCGATGTCGCGACATCAAGAGCAATCAATGGAAGCTTGTAAGTTCGTGAAGGACGATGTCGCGACATCAGAGCAATCGATTGAAAGGCTACAGTCGCGTCCCGGGTGGGCTTGTACGTGTCGGAGTTGATGTCACGACAATAGGTTGTTGTTGATAAACATAAGAAAACTCGATTGAAATTTACAAGAATGGGCATTGACCAGCGTTACGAGATGGATGTAGCGACATCATGAGAAACCGATTGAAACGCATATCATAAGCTGATGTCGCGACAAAGAGATTGATGTCGCGACTGCAGAAGAAAAGTTGAATCTGCGAGGGCTGTTGAAGGTGTGGCGTGAGATTGATTTCGCGACATCAGGAATACCAGTTGAAGGCTGCAGAATATTGAACTAAGGTCGCGACAAGATAACGATGTCGCGACATCGGCGAACCAATTGAAACACACGCAAAAACATAGGCAGTGCGACATGAGATCGAAGTGTGACATCGAAATCGATTGAAACTTGCAAAGGCATGGGGTGATGTCGCGACAAGGGATTGATCATGACATCAGAATAATTGGGCTGCGGGCTTGGGCGATGTCGCGGCGTAAGATCGATGTGTGAGCATGGATGATGTGTGACAAGGGGGAGATTGAAATTGTGACACGAACATTAACAGACTGACCCTTGGAAATCCTAAGAGCTGCATTGGGATTAGGGCCCAGGCGAGAGCTATCATCTTGCTGGCTACCCGGCTCATAAAGGTAGCTTGGCGGCGACAGACGAGTGGGTGGTGAAGCTCATTTTTATTTTTTTTTCTTTTCTTTTTGCTCTTTCTTCGTTGATAGTTAGAGATTAGATTAGATTTATCTTTTAGCTTTCGTTTATTTTACAGGTGGATGTTATCGTTTGAAGGCGAAGATGAATGCGAATTCAATTCTTTCAGAGTACGGAATGTTTGAAGTTGAGACAGGAAATAATGGGGTGAAACACTCGATTTCATAATGCGATTATTCTTATGATCGGAGGAATGTAGTGTGTAATTGATGGTGAAGACCCGGCTTCCATTAAGTGAATGCTATTGTCATAAATTATCTTTCACGTAGTTGTTTCCGCCAAATTACGAGTTCGGTTGTGAATTTACTTTCGAGTTATGGTGCAATGTTTTTTGATGAATATCAGCTTCTTGTATATACAGTATTTGAGAAATTTGGCCTCGTGCTCGATTTCCGAGAGTCCTCCCGGTGACCACAGAGATATGTGATCACGGGAGTTATGAACACTTCTTTGAGGTATGTCTGTATTAGAGATACAATAGGCTTTGTAAGTTTGTAGTGGAAATCCTCTTCTCATGAAATCAGAATGAGTTGAATGAGTTATCAATTTAAACAAGCGGTTCACCTCAGTTCGAATAGTGAAGTCAATCCGAGTGTTATTTGAGGATCTAATTAAGGAGGGGTTGATCTATTCTAATTTTGAGGAAAGAAGGAAGTAACTTTTGGAAGTTGTATATCCTGCTTGACCGATAACTTGGGAATAGGTCTACAGTCCATAAAATGGGTATAGTATTGCAAAGAAAAATACCCCGGGAATTAGGAAGTCCTGTTAAAGTAGTTATCTCATTCCACGTATTCGAAAGGATCAGGTAAATTAGATAATGAAATGTGTGAGTGTGGAGAGATCAGTTGTACTACTAAAGCATGCAGACCAGTTTAAAACTTTGAAATACACAAGCAAAATTAACGTGTTGACAACGGGATTGATACTTCAAATAGCATTGATCTTAATGTGTACTCTAATAAGCGATAATTATTAGGTGTCCATTTATTTTCTTAACTATTAGATTTATTCATTATTCTTTAGATTAGTTATTCGATTGTTCATTCTTTTATTATATACTTTTATAATTTCTGACTGGCTGAGAGCACAATGTCATTTTATGAGTCGAATAGTATGGAGCTTGAGTAGTCGAGGTAGTTGATCTAGAATTCTTGAGATCTACGTGGGATCGATATCTGGATAAATCCCGATTTGTGCTTATTAGGCTGTGCACTTCACAGTATGTTAGGCCAAGGCAATATTGAAATGATTTAATCTAGGAGGTGTTTGGTTTAGTTTACCTCAAGTTTTATGGGCGGATTAACAGAAGTTAGATAATAGTCCTTAGTAATAACGTCATAAATTTGTATATGTTTTAGTCTATCATGAAGTTTTACATAGAGCGCGATTCTTGGGGATAGAAAGAATTTAGTAAATCAATATTCAGACAGAAAGAAGGAAATACTAATTTGGACATTTTGAAGAAAAGAACAAAAATAGCTTTTCAAGCAGTGGTTATTTTTAACCACTAACCTTTAACAAACCATATTGAAAATATTTGTTGACCAAACTAATCTAAATAATGTAAGTGTGTTTTGATTTAGGGGAAAAATTTTTTAATGCATGGAAAGCAGAACAATCAGGTCGGTGACAGAAATAGAGAGACACTGGAAAGCTTGAAAAGATAAAGAAGCGAGAAAACTCAACCATAGCGTGGTAGGATCGGGATGAGGTAGATATGAAGAAGCTAGAAGACCTCAATATTTGATACAATGGGGACTTACGGAATATTATCAAAGGGAAGAATATACTACGTAATCGGGCGACTGCGAGTTGATGCTAATAATTTTGGTAAACCGTAGCGATTACAATGGTCGACATCGGTTTGCTGGTCATCCAGCAGATCCAGCGAGCACACAGGAAGATTCCTCGGGATGGCTAATACGTTGAGAGACAGATAGGGTGAGACAGGAAGTGTAAAATTACACTATTACCATTCTCTCTAGAATAAGTGACTACATGGTATGAATCTTTACCATATGGTGGATTACATTGATACTTGGGAGGGAGTTAGTGAGGCCTACTTGGGTGGATTCTCTTTCCCCAGCCCTCTTCTGAAGGAGGGAAATCATTGTGTTCAGTGGGAAGATGAAAGCACATTATGTAGCTTGGGAAAGATTCAAGCGATTTGAGAAGATGTCAAAATTACATGGGATAGATACGAGAACTCGGATGGTTGACATTGTATATCATGCATGAATGATATATCAAAGGGATGGTGATAACCCCGTCTTTGTGGAGCATTCAAACGAAAAAAAGTCTTGAAAATGAGTGATTGAAGACACGGCTAAATGTAATATGAAAACTCCTTCGAGCTTTCAAAAGAAGCAATGAAGGAAAGGGGGATCATGGAAGTTGACAAGATAACTGACCATGGAAGCGAGTTGGATGCCATTATGCACGGGTTGGACAAGCGAGGGGAAAGAAAGACACACCTTTGCTCTTAAATAGAACAATTGAAGGGAGGATTATTAAAGAGTCTTGAAGACTGCGAAGAACAATTCTATGATCTTGAAGAGGTTAGAGTATGCGCAGGTGAGCCGGAAACTTACCATTTCAAACCAATCCTAACACGCGGCACATTATCACTGACCTGAGGAACGAGAATTTCTCTTATGGTGGAGGGGGCTACAAGGCGAGGCATGGAAGCGGAGACCCTCAGAAGTTATCCTTGACCACCCGAGGTTCGACAGCGTGACAGAGTGAACAGAGCTGAATACTCCGAGAGGTGGAGGAGACTGAATCTTGAAACAGGATCTTGGTTCATGGGGGGATAATAAAAGGCATTGAACCTCCATGAATACAAAGTTTGCAGAGTTGGAAGCAACTCTTGCCAATTCTCGAAATTTTACAGTATACGATGCATCCTGAAGAGCACGGAGACACAAATGGGGCGGTGGCCACCCCAACCTGCCAAGCCAGGAGGGAAGATGTCTAGGTGACCTGAGGAAGAACCCGAAAAATTTGCATGGTGTGCGGCTTAGGAGTGGGAAGGAGCTAGAAGGATGAAAGAGAAAGATGACAGCAACAACGAAGTAGCAAGACCAGAAAGGGAAGAAGGCCCAGAATGAAAAGAAAGAGTGAGAGGAAGAACATCGGGATCAAAGCTGCCGGTCCCATTTCCACAAAATTTATGAAGTCAAGGATGGAGGAGCAGTTTGCAAGGTTCTTGAGGCTGGAGAGATGTTATGCCTTTATGAAGTGGTAACTCAAATGCTTTCATGCAAATTTACGAGAAGGACATGCGACGAGAAAGAAAATAGTGAAGGAATAGTGAATCTCTTTGCCACTTGGTCTGCGATGTCAGAGAGAAAAGAACTACCGATGCCAAAGTGAAAGCCCGAGAGACCACGATTCCTTGTATTGTTGGAGAAATTGAATTCAGAGCTCTTTTGACTCGGGAGCTAGTGTCGATTTGATGCCTCTTACGTGCCAAGAAACTAAGTTTGGAGCTCTCCTGTTGTTCTCTCTTCAAATGGAGACGGTCCGATGGTAAAACTTTGAAGGAGTCATTGAAGATGTCTTGAGGAGAATGTCCTTTGTTGGGAAGTTTGTGTTCCCCAGTAGACTTAAATCCATTCTGGACGGAGAAGATTCACAAGTACCCCTGCTATTGGGAGAGACATTCCCAGCTCTTTGGGCACTTTGGTCCAGCATGTGCAAAAAGGTTCTTATCTTGAGATTTGGAGAAGAAAATTTGCTTGCTGTGATCAAAAAGTAATACAAAATATAGATAGAGACAAGGAAAGTTACAATGTAGCTGATTTGTATATAAACCCTGATGTTAACAATGATTTGTAATACTCCAGTTTTATCAATGAAAAAGAGATGAATTCCAAATTATCTGAAATTATCTATTAAGATTTCCATACAACAGTGTTCATTCTATGAAGCTGTGTTGAGCTTGAAGCAAAACAGAAACGATAATGGGAAAATATTGAAAAGAGGGAAATTCATCAAAAGAAAACCAGTGCAGAAGGACTAGTTTGAAGAGTTACCATGTCATTTAAAGTATGCTTACTTAAAATTACCAAAAGAAAAAAACCGTTGATCATTTCGGTAAACTTAGTGATGATGAGAACAAAGATTCTTGAAGATATTAAGGAAGCATAAGAGAATACGCTAGCTTGGTCCGTTGAAATTTGGAAGGAATTATCAGATTAATCATTTGCATGCATAAGATTACGCTAGAAGAGACTTCAAAACCAAATCTGCGTAGAACACTGGAGGCGAGATCGGAGTGAGAGGAAGTAGTCGAGGAAAGGAGTACTCGAATTAAATCTTTGGTTTTATCTATGCTATTTAGAATATAGTCTGGGTGAGCCCAGTCCATGTGGTTCCAAAAGAAAGGGGTTTCTTTGTGATCGGAAATGAAAAAAGCGAATTGATTCCAGCAAGAGCAGTGCGGGATGGAGGGTATGTATTGATTCTGAGAAGTTGAATACATCAACCGGAAAGATCATTTCCTTGCCTTTCATTGATCGAATGTTGGACGAGGTTATGGGTTTTTACCCTCACTTTTGATGCGGATGGGTACTGTGGGATCTGATCAGATTGCTATTTTTGAGATCGAGAGACCATTCATGCCCATATGGTACGCTGCGCGAAGAACCATTTGGTATGTAATCTTCATTCACGTTAGTGTATGATGTGTATATTCTGGATTTGGTTGAAGAAGTGATGGAAATTTTCATGGATGACTTTTCTTTGTGTATGGATCAGTTTGATCAATGCTTAAACAATCAAAACTTGATTACTTCAAAGATGCAGACAACGGCTAGCATTGAATTGGGAAAAATACCATTTTATGGTGACAGAGAAAATTATTGTTCTTGGGCATAAAATTTGCCTTTCTTGGACTAGGCCAGTCCAAGGTATCCATTATCAAAACTCTTGCACCACTACGATTAAAGGGTAAAAGCTTCTTGGGGCATCTTTGGTTTTGGAGATTCATCAAAGACTTTTCAAAAATAGCGGACCACTATACGAGATTCTTGGAAAGATACAAGGTTCAATTTTGATGACTCTGCAGGATGCTTTTGGCAATCAAGATCAAATTGGTACAAGCACTTATAATGTTTGCTAGAATGGGATCAGAGTTTTGGAAATAATGTGATGCCGGTGATTTTGCTATGGGAGTACGTGTTGGGGCGAAGAAAGTATTCGAGGCCATATACTATGTAGTAAGACCTTCAATGAAGCTAAGAGAACTACTCAACAAGCGAAAGGAGATGCTAGCCATAGTATTTGCTTGTGAAAATTTAAGCCCGATACATTTAGGATCCCGTGTGGTAATTCACAACGATCATGCGACCCGATCAAATACTTGATGTCGAAAAGGAAGCTAAGACAAGATTGATAAGGTGGGTGCTGCTATTGCAGGGTTTGATTTGGAAATCAAGGATAAAGGGATGTGACAATGTGATGGCGATCCACTTGTCAGAGTGAAAAGAAGGAGTGATGAAGAAGAAAAAGTGATGTTAGCAGAGGAGCTTCCCGGATGAGCAATTGTTGGGTTTCCTTCCAACTTCCATGGTATCTTGATATTGTGAATTATCGGCTTGTAGATGTGCCTTAGAATTGACTCTGAAGAGGAAACTTCAGTGACGGGTATTATATTTGGGATGACTATTATTCGAAGTCATGACATGATAATAAGAAGATGTAATACGGAAAGTGAACAAAACCTTATTTTAAATAGATACCATACATCGCATATGGGGACATTTTACGGAGAAAACGACTCACAGATACTCAATCGAGTTTTATTATTGTATCTTGAATTGTCTTGAGTAGGTTAAATTGTGTGATAGATGCCAGTTGGAAATATCGGCGCGGGAATGAAATGCCCCTAAAGGTATTATGGTGATACAAATTTTTGATGTATGGGGAATAGATTTTTATGGGTTCCTTCCACCATCATTTGCCAAACCTATACATCTTTGCTAGCGATGGTCGTTTCAAATGGGTGGAGACTTCAGTGTACCCCATCCGAAGGTAGTACTAATGGAGTTGTGAGTTTCTTGCGAAGAATATTTTGGCTGATTTGGAACACGGAACTATCATTAGTGATGGGGAACCCCTTGCAAAAACAAAATCTTTGCAAGGCTCATGGTGGTATGGGATCAGGCATGTAATGAGTTTAGCTTATCATCCCGGACCAATGGGCGAGAAATTTCAGCGAGGGAGTCGAAAGAATACTTGGCTGTGAGCTCAGCGGGGAAGGATTGGTCTTCCAAACTTGATGATGCACTTTGGGCTTACAGGGACTGCATCTGAAGCCCCCATTGGAATGTCCCCATACAGAGTTGTTTTTGACTTGGAAACCATGTCATCTCCTCATCAGATTAGAATACAAGGCAGTAATGGGCCATCAAGTTAAACTTCGATTTTAAAATTTGCAGGAAAGAAGGATTGCTCCAACTGTCTGAATTGGAAGAACTGAGAAATGAAGCCTATGATAATGCTAGAATATACAAAGACAAGACAAAGAAATGGCATGATCAGAGAATTTTGAAAGAGTTCGGACAGGAACGGGTTTCTCTTTGTTTAATTCTAGTGAAACTATTCCCGGGAAATTAAATCCAATTAGGTGGGCCATACACGGTGGTGTCAGTACTACATTCAGACGGTGACAGAGGACTAATCTTTGGTGAAGAATTCAGATCCAATGGACAAAGGTTAAGCATTATCTAAGCAGGGAGAAGAGGAAAATGAAGAACCTAAATCGTTCGAGGAAAAAGAAGAAGTAAACACAATGTAGTTCAGCTATGACTCAAAACCGAGCAAATCAATGGGAGGCAAACCCATAAGGATTTGAATTGCTGGTTTTGAAATATTTTTCTTTTAGTTGCTTAACCAGGCCTATTTGTTTTTATAAGGATATAATAATTTTTAGAAATCGGTCAGAAGCCAATTAGATTTTTCTCGGATATCGCAGAAGCTTCCGCAAGGTTCAAAGACATGAATGGCAAAGTGCAATCACAGAACATTTCCGTTAGAACTTGCGCAGAAGTCACAACATGAGGAAAAGCGGGAGTAACCTTAACCCGAACCTTATTCAGAGATATTTCTGAATTGTTGTTAAATCTTGCTTCGAGGATGCCGTAAGTAATGTTTAAAGGGTTAGGAGCAATAAGAGAAAAAGGTTCAGATCAATGGTTAAGGGCCAAGGTCGCTGACAGTAGTATTACGTCGCTGACATAAGTGATGTCGCGACAAAAACATCGATGACGACCTCGCTTTCAAAGGTAAATCGTAGTATCAAGGAAGATAGTATATGTCGCGACACCACCTGAAGTCGCTGGCAGAGAATTAAGTTTCAAATGGAAAAGGATGTCTAACATCAAACAATTCTAGTAAATTTATTAGCGACATCCTAAGTATGTCACACATAAAAGCGACAAAGCAACCACTACCTTAAAAAGCCCTAAATTCAATGACCTCAGATTAAAAAGACGCTTAAATTGAAGTCGCGACGTGTTTTTAACAGAAGCAATAATTAAGCTCACAAACATTGATTGAATCTGCAAATCGTTGGAAACCTTCTCATTCACTCCAACCCACATAGCTTATTCACTCTCTTCCTCCTTCGACCTCTAACTCTCAAACCCTAGCTTTCCAAACCTTCTCAAAAGCTTGTCTTCCATCTCCACGGTGAATTTAATTTAATCCCTAATCTGGGGACGAGATTATGAGGAACATGAACAACCTGGAGAAGGAAACTCCTTCAAGAAGAACTAGATGAGATTCGTCAGAAGAACAAGGTGAGAGGTGCCATTTAAACACCTGTCTCTAAGAACTTCTCAAGAAAGAGCAAGAAAAGGGAAAGGGAAAGATGAGAGAAGAAGAAGAAGTAGAAGATTTCGGTCGACAAGCTTACTCCTGTGCTGAAGAAATATTATGCGGACAAGGGGTTTGTCGCAGAGGAGATTCAAAAACCCTGACATTTTTCATGAGAGATAGAATGTAGAGTCGAGAGTCTCGCGCACACCAAAATCAGGTGGGTGCAGACTGTAAGAGAGTTTTATTCAAATTTGTAGGAAGGAAGGATGGAGCTACATGTTGGGAGGAGTCCTGCTCATATGAAGCTGGCCATCAACTGCGAGGCCTATAGCATGGCAAAGGTATTAAGCATGGCTCCAAATTCATAAGAATCATAGAAAAACTTATTTAAAAGATTGCTAAGAAGTCGATTTAATGGTAAAGTAAAGGAACCACAAGAAGAAGTAATGCCAAGAACAAAGAACAAAGGAAGCCTCACCGAGGGAAGCCGAAGGTATGGTTTTTTTACTTCCCCGCTTTATTTTGTTCCAGAACAAAACATGTGTGCACAAAGAGGAGAACAAGAAGTCAGGTTGGTCGCATGCCATCCTAAAGGATAGGCAAGATCAATATAGAGTTGTCATAGAGAATCTACTCATGAGGTATCGTGAAGGGAACAAAAGAGGTTCGATTCTCACCCAAAGAACAATCAACGTTCTTCGCTTGAAGGTCAGTGAAAGGAGCAAGGGAATCGTGCTAAGAAGTACCCGAGCTCCACCCGTTCTTCTCGACGTGAGCGGCTGGCGACCAAGAAACCGTAAGAAGGGGAGGCCAGAGAGAAAGAGATGAAGCCCACTGAAAGACCGTAAGAGGGGACTCAGAGGGTTGCCGATCGGCGACCACCCGCAAATCTCACCGACAACAATGATTTCATGGTGCATACGAAGGGCGTAACGATATAAACAATAGACTTCTCCTATCTTTAGCTGCTTCTCCTCCCACTGTAAATTTCCAAATGGAGAGTTTCAAGGGGAGCATGAGAACGCTCGACATCGGAAGCTCTCAATGCCACAAAGGAGAATGGACAGAAAGAGAGAAGAGTTGGAGCCTACAAAGAATTCAGAGAAGGCATTTAGAAAAAGAATTGAAAAGAAGAGACCAAAGAAGGGGAGGAAGAGAAGCAACAGGAAAGAAAAAGGAGCATGAGATGGAGCTACAAAGAAATAGAGTCAGAAATGGAGAAGGAGCTTCAAATAGGATGAGAAAATTTTGAAGAAAGGGTGGGGAAGTGAGTTATTTAAGAAAGAAACGATGAAAGAGAGATCACACCTATTATGGTGAAAACTAAATTAAGCCGCGAAGCTTTTATAAATAATCGCCTGAGCTGATTCTCAACTCCGACATTTACAAAGAAAAGAGATTACGCAGCAAGAAGGAGCAAATCAAGGGCTTCAAGTTCCTATACCTGGGAAGTCTCTCTACAGAAGGATTTTTGAAACAAACTGATGATAGGAACGAGAAACGAGAAAATCTGAGTCCTATGAAACAAAAGAATGGTACGGAAAAACTTGGATTTGATTAACAATAGCTTCTCAAATTTGCAGGGTCATGATTGAAATGGAGAATACAATGAATGAAAACGAGAAAGAAAGCAGGAGAATGAGGGTGACAAGGTGAATCTCTCAATAAGGGCCACTAAACCCAGCAATGAAGAAAGAGAAGCAAAAAAGAAAAGAAAGGAACAGGAAAAAGGAAAGGAAAGAAAGAAAGAAGGAAGAAGAGAAGAGAAGAGAAAGAAAGAAAGAAGAAAGAGAAAAGTAAGGAAGGAGGAGGGAGAGAAATGAAATTTCCTGAATTCCCAGCTCATTTAGGTACACTAGACCTAGATCCCCCCAACATCTTTGCCCCTGGCTATTTCAAAAGAAAGAAAAAATAGACCCTTTCCTTGCTTAACCCTCCTTACCCTCCATTTCCCATTTTAATTGTATCCAACTGTTGCAATTGAATCAGAAATAAAATAAGAAACTTGAATTGAATTGTTGTGTGCTTGCTATTTTGAATTTGTTGGTTCGATATTGTGTTGCTTTGTGGTTGCATGATTAGGAATTAAAGTAGAAATTAGTTCGAGAATAAAAGCTGGCACGAGATGTAATGAAATTTGAATTGAATGAAGCGATTTAGATTAGGAATGGTGAAATGTAGAATAAGGGCCAAATGAATACACAGTTTGATTGAAACACAAGGTGCAAAAAGTTACTTAAGTCTAAGCGGTAAGTCGAGTGAGGAAAGTAATACAATAGAAGGAACAAAATATATTTTTTGAGTTTGTGGTATGAACAAGCTAAGTCAAGAACTGTTGAATATCAATTAATTTAAATACTCACCAACAAAATGAGTCGAGAACTCCCTATGGTTAGTCCTGTTGTTCAGACCAAATTCTAGAATTTGTTAGATTGGTAGTTGAGGTGAAATCCTAGGTGATACGGTACGACAGAGATGATCAGAATGCATTCTTGGATAGTTTGAATGCATTTTGGCATCCCTACTCATATCTTGATGCATGGCAGGCAGTTCGAGAAATTGAACAAACAAGCTTATTTTTCAAAATAACCGTGGAAACCCTGACCCATTCTAAGAAATCAATCCTGTATTAAAGAACCTATGATTACCCGAGAATTCAGGAGGAAGAAAGAAATGAAGTTTGGAGAGTATGTGTTTTGAGGGAACTCAAAAGGGAATAAAAAGAAAAGGCAAAGATGAAAATACGATAGAAAGAAACGCTTATAGGGATAAGTTTTATCTTGTGGCCTAACTTCTGTGAACAATTAGTTGTAGAAATTGTTCAACACCTAGTACCCTAATGCCATCTGAGGCAAAGACTACTAACAAAGTTCGCTAAGGTGTTAGAAAGCCTAAAAGTTAAAACATTACACTAATACTTGAATGGTGACAAACGAGGAATTTTCCAGTGGAATTTCAGAGTGATGAATAAGGGTACAATTACGAATTGAAGAAATCAAGAGATGTCCCAAACATGAAGTTTAGGGGAGTTTATTAGAGAAACTACAAGAAGAAAGGGGCGAAGAAGAGGAGAAAAGGTTCAGGGTAATCTTAACCTAAAACTCCTTCCATCCTACCCATTACCCGAACTAACAATATAAGCCCAAAAGACGATTGATCTTGAGGCGAAAATCACCTACATTGAGTGGAGATCAATATGAAAAACAAACCTATGGAATTTGGAAATATAAAAGCAATCCCAAAGCGTGAAGGACTTTGGGAGTTAAATGACTCGATGAAAATGAAAGGAAAATAATCTATTATTCAACGAGGATCCAATGATTATGTTGTTTCATAAGTATAATTTCAGTGATTTAGTTTTGTATAGTATAAAGAGTAGAAACCAACCTTGGCCCCGGACTTGAAGCTAGATGTGCAGAAATAAATGCATACCTTGTATTTCTTGAATTAAATAGAGATACCCTTTACTTGAGAACAAATCGAAAAAATGTCAGTAAAAATTTTCTTTTATTTTGTTTGAGGACAAACAATTCTCTTTTTCTTTGCTTGAGGACAACAAAACTTTTTAAGTTTGGGGGAGTTTGATAGGCTTAAAAGTCATCTATTTTTTAGTCCATTTTTTTATGTTGATTTTAATGTAAGGTATAATTAAGATGCGAAATATGAAGAAACTCACCATTTGTTATTTTACGGCAAGAGTATAAAGAAAGAAAGAAAATGCGGTGAAAAAATCAGAGCAGCGCGGAAGTAAAAATGCAGAAAATAGCGGGCGAATGAGAAAGCAGCGGCTAACTAATGTTGGAGTTTTTGGGGTTTACGATCCAGTTATGAGGTCGCGACATCGGGAAAATTGAAGAAATTTGATGCGGTCGGGAACCAGGGGGATCCTAAGATAGGCGGCGAGGATTGAGAGCGAAACGCGTAAGAAAGGGATGTCGCGACAATATCGTAATGTCGCAACAAAGGGTAATGTCGCGACAAAAGATGGAGGTCGTGACAAGAGAATCGACTTGAAGCTATGACATGTTTGGAAGGATGAGCTGAGTTAAGCGGAAAGAATTTGTTAATGCGTGACGGATAGTGGGTCGCGACAGAAAGCAGCAGCAAGTGAGGCCTCAAAGACATAAGCTCATGTCGCGATAAGAGATGCGAGTGGCGACATGAGACACTTTGCTCAGTTGAAAGGCGTAAGGAGTGAAGGCGAGGAATTCGCGGCGTGAGATTGATTTAGCGACATCGGGAACCACTACAGATTGAAGCCTCCGAGGAGACTAAAGGCGATGTCGGAGCAAAG
Organism: Tetrastigma voinierianum; assembly: GCA_016808115.1. Lineage (NCBI taxonomy): Eukaryota > Viridiplantae > Streptophyta > Magnoliopsida > Vitales > Vitaceae > Tetrastigma > Tetrastigma voinierianum. The sequence continues at coordinate 548,370 of JAEQBH010001754.1, forward strand.
AGATCGATGTCGACACTCGAAGGACCAGTTCAAGGCGCGAGCCATGAGTGATGTCGCGGCGTGAGATCCCGGTATGTCGCTTGTTTATCAAGCGATCAATGGAAGCTTGTAAGTTCGTGAGATTGATGTCGCGACATCAAGAGCAATCAGTTGAAAGATACAAGTGGCGACAAGATTGAAGCATGCAGTAATCAGTTGATGTCACGACAATAGGTTGTTGTTGAGACATAAGAAAACTCAGTTGAAATTTACAAGAATAGGGCATTGCCGCGACCACGGATGGATCATCGCGACATCATGAGAAACAGTTAGAGACACACGCATATCCCTTAGGCGATGTCGCGACGAGAGATTGATGTCGCGACACGGCAAAGTTGAATCTGCGAGAAGACTTTGGGCGAGGAATTCGCGGCGTGAGATTGATTTGGCGACATCGGGAATACCGGTTGAAAGGCTGCGAGAATATTGGTGAGGTCGAAAAAGATAGCGATGTCGCGACATGTTGTGGCGAGACCAATTGAAACACACCAAAAACATAAGGTGAGGTCGCGACGGTGGTCAGTCGCGACATCGGGAATCATCGATTGAAACACGCGAGGCAAGAGTGATGTCGCGACAAAGGGGATTGATGTCGCGACATCGGGGACCTAAGTTGGAGGGGAACGAGGGACTTAAGCTGATGTGTCGCGGCCGTAAAGATCGATGTCGCGACATGGATGATGTCGCGACGAGGAGTTGAAGTCGCGACACGGAACATTAACATGGGCCAACCCGCGGAAATCCTGGCGGGTGGGATTGGGGGCTGACTGAGAAACCCAATAAATACGCAGCTACCCAACTCATAAAGGTAGCTTGGCGACCACGAGATGAGGAAGATGCAGGTGAGTGAAGGCTCATTTTTTTTCTTTTCTTTTCTTTCTTTCTTCGTTGATAGTTAGAGATTAGATTAGATTTATCTTTTTAGCTTTCGTTTTATTTTCTGGAATTGGATGTTATCGTTTTGAGCAGAAGCTGAATGCAGAATTCAATTCTTTTCAAATTACTACCTGGAATGTTTGAGATTAGAATAAATTTCTGGAATTCGACTCCTCAGGTTCATAATGCAGGTTATTCTTATGATCGGAGAATCTTGTAGTGTGTAATTCGATGAGTGAGGAACCCCGGCTTCCGATGAAGTAGAATGCTATTGTCATAAATTATCTTTCCTGTAGTTGTTTCCAGCAAATTGCGAATTTCAGTTTATGAATTTACTTTCAGTTATGGGTCTAATGTTTTTGATCTGAATATCAGCTTCTTATACCCGTATTGAGAATTGTCTCATTGCTCTGATTTCAAGGAGGTCCTCTGAGTGACACAGAGATGACAATCCTGGGAGTTATGAACACTTCTTTGAAGGTATATTAATCTGCTATTAGGGATCTAATGAGCTCTGTAAGTTAAATTGATAAATCCTCTTCTCACTTGAAATCAAGAATGAGTTGAATGAGTTATCAATTTAAACAAGCAGAGAGTTCACCTCAATTCGAATAGTGAAGTCAATCCCGTGTTAGCTGAGATCTAATCAAGGAGAGGTTGATCTATTCTAATTTTGAGGAAGAGTAACCTGGAAGTTGTATATCCTTGCTTGACCGATAACTTGGGAGCTAAGGTCTACAGTCCATAAAATGGGTATGAAGTATTGCAAAGGAAATATGCGAGAGTAAGTCCTACATTTAAAAGTAGTTATCTCATTTGTATTCGAAGGATCAGGTAAAATTAGATAATGAAATGTGGAGTGTGGAGAGATCAGAATTGTACTACTAACGCCTTGGGCCAGATTTTAAAACCTGAAATACACAAGCAAAATTATAGTGTTGACAGCGAGGGTGATACTTCCACAATAACATTGATCTTAATGTATTTATTTACTCTAGCGATAATTATTAGGTGTCCATTTATTTTCTTAACTATTATTAGATTTATTCATTATTCTTTAGATGAGATTATTCGATTGTTCATTCTTTTATTATATACTTTTATAATTTACAGCTTCTTAGTGAAGCTTACAATGTCATTTATAGTCGAAATAGTATGGAGCTTGAGTAGTCGGGTAGTTGATCTAGAATTTCTTGAGATCTACGTGGGATCGATATACGGGCTTAAATCCAATTTATTACTTGTCGACCTGTGCACTTGCAGTATATTAGGCCAAAACCAATATTGAAAATGATTTAATCTAGGAGGTGTTTTGGTTTAGTTTACAAGTTTTATGGCGCCGTTGACGGGGATTAGATAATAGTCCTTGGTAATAACGTCATAAATTTGTATATGTTTTTGAGAGATGCATCAATACAGGGCCTCGTATGAATAGTGACTGCGGAGAGCCCGGGGGCCTACTATTTTCATATTTTTTCCGGACATAATATGAGTTCAAAGTGAATTAAAGTTATATATATGAACAGTTACAGACTCGAGGGGGCTTCCATGGGGTCGAGAATCTGTGAGATCGGAGTTCGGACCGAGAGGATTATGGTCGTCCCAAGAGTTGGAATCCTCGTATGAGCAGTAACCCGAAAATACGTTTTTTACCGGTTCACTCCTAGCAGCCATTCAAGCGGCTAAGGCTCCAGCACAGAGACAACTGACTCCCGGATAGAAAATGTCCTCGAAGTAGGAAGGTTGCTATCTCTTAAAGCATGAGCAACGACCCAAGGAAGTCCCGCGGACACTTCCTGAACCCGAAGCTTTCGACTCCCCGAACCTCTGCGTGAAACCTTGGCAAAACTTGGAGTTTCTGGTATCCACGCATAGCCCTCGCCGAGTACTTCGACTTTAAGTCTTGGCCTGACGCGAGACGACCACTCAAGCTCCGTAGATCTTAGAGAGAAGTCAAAGTTTCTATCTCTAACTTTTCTTCTCCAAACACGAAATCTTCGACGAAATTGCGTGTTGTCGGTACCAACGCGTAACCTTCGTCGAGTAGATGAACTTTAAATCTTGGCTCGATAGATTCCGACCACTCAATCTCCGTAGATCGTAGAGAGAATGAGGAGTTTATCACATTTCTCTCTCTAACTCACGCCTACTATCGAAAATGGGAGAAAATGTGATTTTTCTTCCCTTTTCCCTTTTTTTTTCCCCTTTAAGTTTAAGTTGGACGCGGGGCCTTTGCCACCGTCCATGACCCCCATTAGGTTCATTTACATCCCAGCTGTAATTTATTTCTTCCCCAGGTTCAATTCATTTTAAATGAACTAACTCTGGGTGGCTCACGACTCAGAGATTCTCGTAAAAATCTAGATCCTTTGGAGTCATTGACAATCACCGCGAGAAAAACATGAAAGGTCGACAATGTATCGAGATTCAGAAGCTTTCTTTGGTCACCCCAGATTTCTAAGACAAATCCAATGACGCAGTTCGTTTCATCATCTAAGATCTAGAGAATTTTACAGGCTTCCTTGAACTATTCTAATAATTTTATTATTTTTACCATTTTTCAGAAAAATTAAATTTTTTTCCCGGGTTTTACATATTACTGTCTTCCTTCTCAACAGACTACCTACTAAAGTAGTAGCTAAAAAGACTCCATATGAAACCTGGTATGGTTTTAAACCTTCTCTGAAAAATCTCAAAGTATTTGGATGCTTGTGTTTTGTTTATGTGCCTCGGATTAAAGGGATAGTGGGCCAAAGGCGAGGAAAGCGGGGAATTTTTTTGTAGATTTGCCAGCTTAATCTCTAAAGCTTACAGAATTTTCCAACCAAATACTAAGAAAATTTTAATAAGAAGAGATGTGCATTTTATGGAGAATGATGAGTGGGATTGGAAGGAAAGCAAACAATCTTGGTTCTTGACCAAGTTATAAAATTGCAACTCAAAGAAGATGAGTTGGTTGATGATGCTCCTGTAAGAGGTAAAAGATCACTTTATGAGATTTATCAGAGATGCAATGTTGTAGTGTTTGAACCAGGAGATTTTTAGGAAGTAGAGAAAGATCCAAAATGGGTAGCAAAAATGGAGGAGGAGTTGAGCATGATTGAAAAATCAGACTTGGTAGCTTGTAAAAAGACCAACATATAGAAAAGTAATTGGTGTAAGATGGGTGTTTAGAACCAAACTCAATGCTGATGGTTCTATCAACAAACACAAGGCCAGACTAGTTGTGAAAGGGTATGCTCAGATTTTTGGTGTTGATTTTTTGACACTTTTGCTCCTGTTTCCAGACTAGATACAATTAGGTTGTTGATTGCAATAGCTGCACAAAGGGTTTGGAGAGTCTATCAACTTAATGTTAAATCAGCCTTCTTGAATGTCATACTTGAGGGAGGGAGATATATGTTGAGCGGCTTTGATGAAAAGTAAAAGGGCATGAGGCAGAGTATGCTTTGCTTTCGAAAGCCTTGTATGGCTTGAAGCAGGCACCGAGAGCCTGGTATAGCAAAATTGATGAGCACTTGATGGAGTAGGGTTTCAGAAAAAGTCTCAGTGAAGCTACCCTCTACATCAGGGTGATGAAGCAAATTTTGTAATTGACTCATTATATGTGGATGATCTTACGGTTACGGGGAAGCAATGAAGAAGAACATGAGAAAGTTCAAAGAAGATATGAAGCAAACCTTTGAATGACATATTTAAGGAATGGCTTACTTTCTAGGAATGGAAATCAAGCGAGAAGAATCGAAAGTGGTAATGTAAGAGCAGAAAATTTTGATTTTTCTAAAATGGCAAAAATAACAAAATTGCGAATGGTTCAAGGGGAAATGAAGAATTCTCTGAATCTCGGATGATGGCTTGATTTTCAGTTGGATTGTCTGCGTCTAGTTACCTAAAGATTTTATTAAATTTAGAGACAATGGGTTTTTGTGTTGAGGCCCAACTGGGTGGATGGTTGATAGGTGACCGGGGGCGAAGATTGCTTTCCACGAAAAGAATCGCGGGAGTTAGAAAATAACTCAAGTTAAGTTTATTTAAAATAAATTGAACTTGAACCGGGACAAAAATAAATTGTTCTGGGGTAGAAACATATCCGAGCGAGGATCGAGTGACACGTGGCGCCATGAGCCACTTGTCAGCAAGTTGAGGTTGGGACAAAAGGGAATTGAGGGGAAAAATAGCGTTTTCACAGTTTTCACTGGAGAGAGGAGAAAGAGAGAAAAGGAGGCAGGGGCTTCACCTCCCACGATCTACGAGTTCGCGCGGGTTGGTTTCGTTGGAGAACAAAGTTCATCGCATCGACTAGGGTAAGTGGGTGCACGAAAGGTGGATTGTAGATGATCCAGCGGGAGATTTCGGGAGGAAATCGAGGTTCATCGGTTTAGGGCTTCACTACCCGGTGAATCACGAGCCTAGAGGTAAGGCCATTCTTCCTACCTTAGCTTGTACCAATTTAGAGTGCATCTTTGGCGCCCAGTTGAGCCACTGAGGCTATTTGATTGTTTTCGTGGCAAAAATGTGTTTTAATGGGTTTAAGGGATGAATCGGTGGTCGGTTGGTCGGCCAGAAGGTCATCGGTTGGATGACAGCATCTAACCACTGAGCGGCGAAGCCGTCGGCGGTGTAGTCGGTTAGTCTTCCGGTTGGATGATGGCGCAGCCTACGTGCTAGGGAAGTGGTCGGTAAAGTCGGCGAATAGTCCTACGGTTGGATGCACGTGGGCGCCGACCTCTTGTTTGAGTAAGGAGCAGTTATTTGGTTGGGGCGAGCGAGATTTGACAGGTTGATGAACGTGCGAGAACTATTTTAGGGTTAGTTTAGGGGGCTCACGGTTGTGCAAGCTGATGAGGTCAGAATCTCATGGCCCTAGTTGGGGACTCAGATAGCCTGCTTAGCGACCTATTGTGATTGATTGAAGTGTCATCCCATGGTTAAGGGATGACATATTGAATGACAATATGTGTGCTCTTACATATTGGATTTAGATAAATTCCTTGCATGTCATTGCTTGATAACTGAGTGATACGTTATGCGTGTATGAATAAGGCCATTGCATTGCTTATTGTAGGCTAGTTGTGGACATATTTTGTCACAACTCGACCTAGAGGTTAATGAATGTCGCTACATGAGTGGTAGTGACTTGTTATGTCAATGTATGAGTGAAATAATATGTTGGCGTGAATTGTATGGTTTATTTAGATTTTGTATGCTCTTTGATATAAATGTCCAAATGATGCATGGGTAAATATGCATGAGTAGGCATGCACATATAGCTCTCATATATATGTAGCATGGTATGAATAAAGCAATAACTTGTTGCATTTATTATCTGAAGACATCGCATGACATGGTTGTTAGTGCTTGGTAGAGATCGACACTGTGTTTGGTGTTCGATGGTACATGGTTGTTAATCAACACTGCATTTGTGTTTGATTGGGTGGGCTCGGTTAATGGGACAATGTCCAACCAAGTCGCACGGTTTAAGGAAAATGGTAAAGGAAAATATGTGACAGGTATTAGCAAGTTGGGATAGATCCTAAGGGTGAAAAGACGAATCCAATTATGGTCGAAACATATTCTGACGGTGAAAGGCAGTAAAAAGTGTCTTTTGTGGGCTAGTGATGCGACACCAAAAATCCACTACCCACAAAAGGCGCATGATGGTGAATATAAACATGATTGTGAATATAAATATGAATTGAAAAATAATGATCATTGAATGCCATCAAAAATGACGGTTTTCACATATGGGCTTAGGCATTATGTGAGGAAGTCGGTGAGGACTCGAGCGCATGGTACATGGTGAATTGCTTCTCATTCATGACATGGCATGTAGAATTCCATATAGAATTGGCATGTTCTTATTGGAATGTAATTGTGATTGTGTAAAAGGCGTTGCATGTGCATTGAGGTGGGGAGTAGCCCTTGTAGGAGGTGTTCTCTACTCGGCATTGCTACCTCGTCGTGGGACCTCTTTCAAGTACGAGTGCGACCATGAGTGGGAATGAGCGCACCGACAGGGCCGTGATTGTGAAGAGGCCAACGGCCTTGACAAAACCTTTTGTAGTATTTTTATTAATAAAGAATTGTATTCAGGCTTCTTTTGGACTATTGTATAAATAGTCGGGTATGTAATTATGGTAAGATGGCCGTGATCAGACTCTTACGGACTGTAATTAAGTATTTTATTTTCATATTAAAGATTTAAATATGAATGAATGGGTCATGGAAAAGGGACGTATTGAGGTGGAGCCGAGTAACTCGGTGTCAGGGTGGTCGTCTAGGTTGAGTGCCGAGACTTAGGTGCGAATGACTAAGATAGAAATTCTACGGGTTGACCAGGGTTGTCAGCGAGACCTGTCGAGTGTCATCATACATTAAAAGAAGTATATTGAGGGGAGATTTCAAAAATTCGGGATGGATGAATATTAAGAGTGTATATACTTCAATGTGGTACAAGAGGATTAAGTAAGTAAAGGAAGATGAAGTTGAGAAGGTGGATGAAGCAATCCTGAAGAAGTCTAAGTGATGGGTTGCCTGACGTATCTATGACTACAAGACTACGATACCTTACATGTAAGACGAAATTGTTCCAATTTTGGAAAGAGCAAAAATAAATAGAAGTACAGTTAAAAATTGTAATTTAAGTTACATTAATTCGATTTAAAAATATGGAATTTATTCTCTGATCTGGATGATGAAACAGTTTCACTTAGTTGGAATGGGTCTCGAAATCTAGTTAGCACGTAAATTTGTTAGAATTAAGAGGTGCAGTTTGTTTTGAGCGTGTATTGAGATTGCCGTGCCGATTTATGGATGACAAGTGCATATAACGCGTGCTCGTATTGCCGTAGTGGCGTAGTAGAGGAAATGATGAAAATGGACGAGTGCAGGGATAGTGGGAGAAAATGTCCAAAGGAAGTGAGGAAATGAAGGAGCGTAATAGTCGTTATGGGATTTGATTTAAGTACTTGAGGCCAAAATAGTCGACGTTCTATCTTTCTTTAAAATTAAGCCAAGAGAATAGCATGTGGGATTTTCTTACAAAAACGAAAATGGAAATTTTTAGTGGGGAAGTACTTAGCCTGCAGATCTGGGCGATCAGATATTCGTGGGTTTTCGGGACAGGAGAACTTTGCTCTACGTGGAGAGAAGGGCCTCGCGTGGGTACCGGATTAGGGGTTTCCTCCAAACTCCCGAGAGGTGGGGTTTCTCTCCTTTACTTGGGTTTTATTCTTCGGTTAGTATCTGTGTAAATGTTTAGGTTGATTGAGGCCTTGAGCAGTCGTTTGATGGAGGTCCCAAACCTTGGGGACCCCGGAGTGATGTAATTTTGAAATCCAAATGTAGCAGCCGTGACTACCATGGCTGATTTGGGTAGTTGAATGTTGCATTTTGTGATAAATCATGGATTGGTTGGATGAGCGGAAATGGCCGTGAAACCCGAGTTCACAAAGTGAGTCGATGAATGGATGTGTGTTTGAACCATAAAACCTAGGTTTTTCTTGTTCACAGTAGAATAAGTGACACAAAAATATATTTTTGTGTGAAAATGTCTTGGTAGTGATTCAAGTCAATTTCTCGTGTTTGATCATTGTAGTGAGCTAGTACTGATGTATGAATTGATTAATTACATGACATGATTGTGATTGGATGTGTGGATATGTGAATGTTTACATATTTATGTGGAATTAGGCTGTATTGGAATTGGCATACATGCATTCCATATGCAGCTGGAATTATCTAGGACTATGGGGGTGAGTGCATGAGATGAGTCTGAGAAAATGGTTTAGAGGGTTTAATCTAAAAATATTAATTATCGGAGGGTGGTCAAATAAAATATCAATGGCGGGTGGCCCCAGTGATGGCCCATCGGAGGAGTGTCAACAAACAAATAATATATCAATCGTCGGAGCGGCGGTGGTATATGCATCAGGAGGGTTGTCCACGAGCAGGCAGAATATCAGTTTTCATACGAGGCTTAGGCGAGTGTGATGAGAGATCGATGGACTCGGGATCTGAGTTGGTCATGTAAACATTCAAGTAGGATCATGCATTTGCTTGAATGTATGTTTATTTTGGAACATTGCAGCGCACTTAGATGGAGGTAGCACTTAGGGTGATTCCACTCGGCATTAGCTCACCTGTCAAGGGATGTATTTTCGTGGGGCGTGGGGGACGGCTAGATCCTAGGACCGAGGATTAGAGCTAGGGTTGTGGCTTTGTTGTATCACATGTATTAGAACTTTTTAAAGTTTAATGTATTGTTGTATAAGAGTAAATGGCCAGAACTCTTAGAACTGGCTGGATATGCTAGTGGATTCATAAGTTTGATATGTTTTTATGGATATTATGGTGCCAGGCCCACGAATCTTTAGTTTTTATCCATATTTGCATCATTGTGATTATATTGAGTACGAGACGAGGTTTCTGTGCGAGGTGTTTATTTGGGTAGAGCTCCGTGCAAAGGAGACCACTTGATTTTGAGTGGCGTCGGGTAGGCAGCATCCACGCCTGTATTCCATGAGGTTGACGGGTGGTCAACGGACCCCGGGTTTGGGGCATCACGGCCAGTATCGGGAGCTTGGGTATCTGAATACCTGGGGGCTCGGTTGGGTATCCATCACCACTTGGGTGGTTTGATCACGAGTATAGGTATATAGAAACCCACAGGGATTGAGGATTTGGGCTTAGGCCATAGTCTTTGAGGAGTGTAAAACATGGCTACTAGGTATGGTTCGATGTTGAGTTTGCGGAGTATGAGATTACCTAGAAAATCACGAGGCAAAACTAGGACACGCATGCATGTGTTTGGGTGTGTTTTGTGGCGATTTGATAATTTTGTTATTAATGAAAAAATATGCATAACATGAATGGTTGCCAATTGTGATTGATTTTGTGTGGTTTGTGTGCTTGGTGATTAGCACATAGTGTGTAGGAAAAGTGTGGAGTTTTACAGTTATTAAAACTGGAAAAAGGAAAATAAATGAAATAAATTATAATAAATTTATTTGGGAAAAGGAAAAAAAATTTTAAAAATTTTTTTATAGTTGAACTCATAAAAGTTTTGAGTTGTGGATGCGTATTTAAGTTCTTGCATGTAGGAGAACCCAGCAAGGAAGGCTCTGGAAGTAAGGAGGAGAAATAAAGAAAATATATATATATATATATATATATTGAGGAGAGAAAATTTTGGTTTTAGTTTTACAGTGTGTAAAACTGAAGAAAACTAGGATAAAATAAATTTAATAAAGTTATTTAGGTGTCTTTGAGAATGAAAAACATATATATGGATAAGTATTTTTTTGTGTGTCTCAGGTAGCAAATAAATGAAAAAAAATGATGAAGTGAAGAAAGTAATTCCAGGTGTTGACAGTTTGAAAAAAATTGAAAAAATCAAAAGAAAGTAGAAATTTAAAATTTATTTGATGTTACGGAGAATATATATCTTATATACATATATATATTTTTTGGGGCTGAAATAGAGAAAAAAAAAGTTATATATATATATATATATATATATATATATATATATATATATATATATATATATATATATATACCTATATATATTTTTTTTTTTTTTTTTTTTTTGTAGTTTCGATAAAAATAATAATAATAAATAAATAAATTTGTATTTGCAATACACTTGTTGTATTGTAATTTAATGGGCTGGAAGGTGGCTAGTTTAAGGAGGAATTGTAGTGCAAGATGGTCAAGTATATTGCAATAGAGGTGGCTGGCTTGGGAGAAAAATTGTATTGCAATATAGTCTTTTTGGTAAAGAATTGTATTACAGGAGAAGGCTTGAATGGCTGGTTTTGTGTTGCAATACAAAAATTGTATTGTGACAAGGGCTGCAGGGTATTGCATTGTATTGCAATATATGGAGGTTAAAAAAAAAATAAAAATTGTATTGCAATAGGGAAGAAAATTGTATTGCAAGTGAAGAGCTTGAATGGCTTGTGAGTGTATTGCAATACACTATTTGTATTAATGACCTAGTCTTAACCAAATTGTATTTTTAATAAACAAATTGTATTGCAGCAAACGATACGGGTGAGTGTAAAGACAGAAATTCAATTTACGGAAAAGGGCAAAAATCGTAATTTTCGATTACAAAATTGTTAATTTCGGTTAAAAATCGCAAATTTATTCTCTAGATCTCAGGATGACGAGGAAATAGATTGCACCATTGGAATGAAATACAGAAAGAATCTAACCTTGCGTGAATTTCGTAGAATTCGAGACCGGTTGGAGTTGGCACGTTTTTCGAGCATCGCGTGGATATCTTGTAAAAGCGATTTTTGATCTTGACCAGTCACATATAACAAGTACTCATGTTCCATAAATTGGTATGAGTGAGAAATGATGAAAATGAATGGCCAAGATAGTCTTAGAGATATGTCAAAGAAATATTGGGAAATGGAGGGACATAATGGTCATTTTTGGAAAATTTAAGTCACTAAAAGGCACGAAAAAATGCTACGAGTATCTTCTCCTTCATTAAGCTGAAAGCGTGAAAAACCTTGGTGGAGATGCGAGAGCCAGAATTTTTAGATTTTCTTTATGAGAAGAAACTTCTCTCTAAAAATACGAGACCGATCGATAGTTGGCCGATCTTCGGGACAAGAAGGAGGCGCTCTGCAGCGGAGAGGGCTGCAGCGTGGACCTGCAGGATTTGTGAGTTTTTGACAAACTCGAGGGTAGGGGTTTCTCTCTGCTTGGATTTTATTCCTTCTTTAAATTAACTGTCGATGTTTGGTCGAGATAATGAGGTAGTGAGGGAGCCGTCGATCGATCCCGAAGCCTTGGGACGGGTATATATTTTGAAACAAAAATTGGAGCAGCCGTGTGTGGGTACGGGCTGTTTGGGTGCATTTTGTGATAATTTGTGCATTAAATGTTTGCTTGATATGCATTGGGCCGGGAATGGCCGTGAATTGCGGGTTCACTAAGTGAACAGTTGATTTGTGATTTTTTGGGAATAGTAACCGAGGGTTTCACTTTATTCGAAGCAATCTTCCAAAAATATATTTTGTGAAAATATGTGTTTGGTCGAGTGATTTAAATTAAATTGCTAGTGTTTGATCATTAGCCAATGACTATTTTGATGTATGAAATGAGGAAATTTACATGACATGATTGTGTGAATTAAATTTTGTAAATATATGCATGTTTATATATTTGCATGGTCGCTGTATTGGAATTAGCATACAGCCATTCCATATACCTTTGAGACATCCCTAGGACTATAGGAGTGAGTGCATGAGATGAGTCTAGAGAAAACGGTTCGGAGGGTTGTCTAAAAACATTAATTATCGGAGGGTAGTCCAAATTAAAAATATCCCGATCGTCGGGCGGCTAATTGATATTCAGCCGGAGGGTAGTCCCACAAACAAATAATATATATCAATGCGTCGGGCGTGATGATATATATACATGCGAGAGGAGTAGTCCACAAACAAATAATATATCAATCGTCGGAGCGGCCCAATTGATATATATACATCGGAGGGTTGTCCATAAACAAACAAAAATAGAAATTCTCATACGAGGCTTAGGCGAGTGTGAGGGAGTCGGTGAGGACTCGAGATACGAGGTTGAAGTCATGTGTAGACATTCAAAGTAGGATCAGCCATTTACTTGAATGTGTGTTTAGTGGAACATTACCTTTGCACTTAGGTGGTGAGTAGCCCACTTAGGGGCGTTCTCCTACTAAGCTAGCTCACCCAGTCGTGGGACCCCCCCTTTTGCAGTGCCGGGGGCGTGCGAGACGGCTCGTCTAGAGGCTAAGTTTTTAGAAGAAAGCCGAATATTGGCTTTGGTGGTTTCTGCATGTATTAAATTTTTTTAGAATTTTAATATATGTGTTTGTAGAAAGAAGTATATCATTAACTCTTGTAACTATGATATATAGTTGGTATGTTTTATGAGTATTGTTTATGGGACCAAGTGGCCGTTTTACTCATGCGATGGATTATATTGGATATGGGATATATGTTGTGAGCGTAATTTAGGGGCCCGAGGGGTCATTTTTACTCAGTATAGTTATTATCCTTAGATACTGTGTGGTCATGTTAATATTGATGTTTGGGACAGGTTAAGAAGCAAGTTTTGTATTTGGGTAGAGCTCCGTACAAAGGGACTACGCAGATTTCTAAAGTGATCGGGTAGCTTGGGCCCCATGGCTCATTCACGCGAGTTGACGGGTGATCCAGCGGACCCACTGGAGTTTGGACGTCACGACTTGGTATCGAGCTTAGGTATACGAATACCTAGGGACGCTCGGGGTTGGGTATCCATCGCCCTTGGGTGGTTTGATGTGAAATACAGGTATATGGAAACTGAGATTGAGGATTTGGGCTTGGAGCCGTAGTCAATTAAGAACATCACCGCCCAGGTGGGTTTTGATGTTCGATTTATATGGATTACCTAGGAAATCACGGGATAAACTAGGACCTTTGCATGCATGTGGTGGTGTGTTTGTGTGATTGTGGGTTTTTGTGAAGTGTCTTGCATTAGCGGTTGTGCATAATATGGAGATTGTTAGGTGTTATCAGATTTGAAATTATATGATTGATATGCTTGGTTGATAGCATAGGATGAAGTGTGGAAAATTATGGAGTTCTGAGTGTGTAAATTTGGAACAAAAGGAAATAAAGAAATAAATTTTACTATTTACATTTGGTTTAAGAGCAATGAAATAAAATTTTTAAATAAACTTTTAAAGGGTGGTACTAGGGTTAGTGTTAGATCATGAGGTGAAGAAAAGGAGGTATTTTTCTTAGGTTTTTACCGGTGTAAAGCGAAGAAAATAGTGAAAATAAATTTTATAAATTTATTAGAGTGATACAGAAAAAAAAATTATTATTAAATTAAATAAAAATTAGACAAAATTTTGAAAAAAGAGTAAAATTTTCAAAAATAAAATTTTCGAAAATAAAATTTTATTTAACAATATTTTTAAATGCAAAATGGATTGCCTTGCATTACCGTAAATGCAAGGACAATATTTCCTAGCGGTTTATGTGTATGATTAATTGTCTCGAACGTATTTGATGCCTTAGGGATGCGTATTAGGTGCTTGTCATGTTAATTGTGTAAATGGCTAGTAGAGACGGGACGTAGGACGTCCGGGCAGTCGAGCACCACCGGTGTTTGATAGCGGGCTTTGCGGGGCTGTGGGTATTAATGGTACATATCACACGAGCTTTAGTATAGCGGTGGAACGGGAAGATCCTAGTAACCTCGGTTTAGGGCGCATCATCCTCGGGTACATTTGCGAGGGAGGGAGATCAATGAGAATGGTAGAGCATTGGTTCATGCGAGATCGAGAAGGTGTTAAGGCTATGAAATTACCTCGGCGTGACACAGTTAGGTATGGGTGGTTACTAGCTAGGGAGAGTTGAGCTTAAAGGTTGAGACCTTAAAGAAGCCGTAGTATGTGAGTTCTCCCCTAGGGATTAGGGCGAGAATAAGAGTTGATATGTCGAGGTTGAGGTTGGAGATCTGGGGACTCTACTCCTGCGGTGGACACGAGGATCATGGACATGTTGGTGTCATCACGGGGATGGATTGGGCGGCGAGCACGAGTGGATTAATCGATTGTGAGGCGTGGAGAGTTACGCTATCACACGCGAGGGCCGGTACTCGTGTGTGTGGTGTTTCGGGGGGGACAAGCATGGTATTTTGCTTGAGGCAGCGGTGTAAGGGTCCAAGTGGCCGAGGGAGCCGAGTTAGCGGGTTGGCTAAGCGAGGCCTACTACAGGGACGAGGAGGCGAACTTAGATACACCTCGGACTAGTGTGTGGTATGTGGATGCTTTCCGGATGAGCTACCTGGGTACTCCACGGAAGGTAGTAGACTTGGTATTGAGGTTACGCCTGGGGTACTTCCACTTGACTCTATGACTCCGCGCCAGGATGGGCGCCGGTTGAGTTGCGGGAACTCGAGTCCGAGTTACAAGGCTATTGGACCGGGGGTTCGGTAGACCGACTTCACCATGGGCGCTCGGTTCTATTTGCGAAGAAGAAGGACAAGACCAGCCATTTGTGCATTGATTAAACGAGTTGAGCCGGGTTCACGATCGAGAATCGGTACCCATTAGAGGATTGACGGAATTTGTTTGATCGGTTGAGAGGAGCGCAAGTTTACTCAAGATAGACCTTGCCTTGGTTACCATCGAATTTGAGGGTTGGGATACGAGATATCCACTAAGGCAATGTTTAGAAGCCAGCGTTATGGGCACTTTGAAGGTTTCACGGTGATGCCCTTCGGATTGGCGAATGCGCCCGCGGCATTCATGGGGATCTCATGCGCCGGGTTCGTTGACTTGTTTGATTAGTTTGCCGTAGTGCCGTGGATGACATCTTGATCACTCCCGATCGAGCGGGGCATGAGTATCGCGAGGATCGTTTCACGGTTGTTGAGAGACAGCCATCAAGGCTGGCATCACGCGAGGATTCGGTAAAGTGCGGTTTCGGCTTACTAAGGTGAGATTTTTGGGACGCGTGGTGTCAGTATCAAAAGTGTCAGTTGACTCAGAGAAGGTTGAGGCTGTAATGAGTTGGGAGAGACCGAATGTCAATCTTTGAGATACGTAGTTTCTTGGGATTGGCTGGGTATTACGAGGGTCGAGAGAATGGGGCTGAAGTTGTCCATTCGGGCGAGATGTGGGACTTCGCCTACGGGACGGGGGCTCCATAGTTGGGGAACTGACCACACGATCATAGAGAGAGATGAGGATGTCAGGAGCCCCCTCGAGATCTGCGAGGGCGTTGGTAGCAGAGGGAGGATCAGCAGCTGTTTTGGGGAGAGAGGGCGGAAGACTTACGCTTCACCGCGAGTTTGGGACTAGGGCGGGATTGGGCATGAGACGGGATTGCCCTAGAGACGGGGGATCCCGGGACTTTTTGGGCAGTAGTCCGAGTTAGCGGTAGAAACGAGGAGAATACCGCAGTTCATTTCTCCACACCTAGTAAGGGTCGGAGGAGCGGGTTTCGGTTTCGATTTCGGGGGTGCTATATGGCACTCCCGAGCGGCAGGATAGACGGAGGGGCCTGAGTGTGGGTCGAAGTAGGGACGGTGGAGGGTTGCGCCGTGAGAGCGTGTTGGAGACCTTAGGGTGGTAGACTTTATTGGTTGTTGATTGTGGAGCTTGAGAAGCATGAATGAGTTAGCCTGACCATCGGTTGTCGTGGTGGGACCTTAGCCGGGTTGTCATACGCGACACGACCTTGGATTTAGGCTTAGAGGTTAAGGCCTTTAGAGAAGCCAGGTATGGATGTTCTTCCCTAGGGTGTAGGGTGAGAGTTGACATGATAGGTTGGGATTATGAGTGAGAGATCTCTCAGATTCTGCTCATGGTGGACCCGGGATTGGGTGTCACAGTATGGCATTATTGCGTTCGTGTGCACGGTAACATCACGTTAAGTCGGGTGTGCGTGCACGGTACAGTCATTCACCACTCTTGGTGAGGAGTGTGGGTCGGTTTTGTCTTTGGGACTACGATCGATGAAGACTCTTAGTTCAAATCGGAAATGAAAAGGTAATTCAAGTGTGTTAAACGAAGCAAAAGGGGGCCGTAAGTCCCCTAAGGTGAAAAGCCTGGAGTTAGGGTGTAAGAGACCCGGGGAGATACCTCGAATTTCTGTGTGGGTGTAAGAGACCCAGGGAGATATCCCGAATTTCTGTGCGAATATAAGAGGCTCGCAGGGTAAGCCGAAGAGTTATGTTGCCCGAGATGAAAACACAAGCTTAAGTTATCACGCAGACTTAGAGTTGAGTGATAGGAGTCGGGAGTGACTCGAGATGAAAACACACGGTTAAGTTATCGCGCAGACTTAGAGTTGAGTGATAGGAGTCGGGAGTGACTCGAGGTTTTGGACACTTTACGTGGGAAGTGAATTGGAGTGTTGGTGAAGGTTAGCGCGGGTTCGGTATATGGATGTCATTCATGACATGGACTAGGTTGACGATCCATTGGATTGTCAGTGATTGTGACCTTGGGGAGGTTAGTGTTACACACCACGCAAGGGTTGTGTAGGGTTATGTGTTGTATGGATTATATACATGCGTTAGAGGACATCTTTGTGACATGCGTCTGGGTGATGGGAGTAGGCGGGAGGGCATTTGCCCTTAGTGGAGTCGCCTACAACAGCGATTATCGAGGCGAGTATACGGATGTGGCAGTATGAGGCATTATGGGGGAGGCCATGTAGATCCACTTGAATTGTGTTGAATGAGGTGGGAGAGAGCTCCATCGGCCGGTCTTTGATCTTGTGGGAACACCTGTGAGAATGTGAGGAAGCGATCACGGCCGGTGTCTTCTCACTTTGACTTAGGAAGCAAACAGAAGAGTATCTGCAGGATGTGCGGCGTCGACCCTTAGGATTCAAGTTTGGGGATCAACGTTTTTGTTGAAGGTGATGCCTAAGAGGGTGGTCAAGTTCGACAGCGCCGAGGAAGCTATCGCCAGGATTTTGGACCTTTTCGAGATACTCAAGAGGATAGGCACCATTGCGTCTGGAGTTAGCGGGTCTGCTTGAGCATGTCGGGTGTCACGAGGTGTTCATGTCTCCATGCTCAGGATATACTCGGATCGGCTCATATGGTGGATTAGGGACGGGGATTGAGGTTGACACGGATGGGATAGTGAGGGAGAGGGACCGGTGTGCGTGTTGATATTAGCCCGCGATCGGGTTTTGCGACGCAAGGCAGGTGAGAACTAGTGAGAGTACTATGGAGGTACTATGGAGTGGAGGTCAGCGTGGGAGCGCGAGACACGATCTGGGCTACCTATCCGCTGCTTGTTCGGGGATGAAGGAATTAAAATGGTTTAGTCGTTTAGATTTAAATAGTTGTTTACATGCATGTTAGAGTGCACGTTGCATATGCATGTGGTGATTGTGATTGTCTGAATTTCGAATGAAATTCCTTTAAGGAAGGAGAATGTAAGACCCGAGAAATTCCAATTTCTGGAAAAATGGCAAAAATCGTAATTTCAATTACAAAATTGTTAATTTTGGTTAAAAATCCGTAATTTATTCTCTAGATCTCGGATGACGAAACGGATTGCACCGTTGGAACCGTCTCGAAAAATCTAACCTTGCGGTAAAATTTAGAATTCGAGAGCCCGGTCGAGATTTGGCACGTTTCGAGGCATCGCGTTAAGTCAGTAACGATTTTACGATGCGACCCAGAAAGTCATATAACAAGTACTCATGTTCCATAAGAGTGAGGAAGGAGCGCATGAGAGTAGAGGAAATGATAAAGAAATGAGCGGCCGAGATAGTCTGGGAATGTCAAAGCCTTGGGGAAATGGAGGGACATAACGGTCATTTTTGGAAAAGATTTAAGTCACTACAAGACGAAAAATGCTACAGTATCTTCTCCTTCATTAAGCCCAAAAAGAAAACGTGAAAAACCAGAATTGGAGATGCAGAATCGATTTTTTTTAGATTTTCTTTATAGAGAGAGAAACTTCTCTCTAAAAATCTTGACGTCAGGCCCGGTCGCGTGTCGGAATGAAGGAGAAGCTGCTCTGGCTCGGAGGGGCTGCAGCGTGAGACACGGATTTGTGAGTTTTAACAAACTCAAGAGGTAGGGTTTCTCTCTGCACTTGGATTTTTATTCATATTCTTTAAGTGCTTTGTCGATGTTTGAGTCGAGATGAGGCCGTGAGGGGCAGTCGTGGGATCCCGAGCCTTGGGAGGATAGAATTTATATAATTTTGAAACAAAAATTGGGACGACCGTGTGTGGAGTACGGGCTGTTTGGGTGCATTTTTGTGATAATTTGTGCATTAAATGTTTGCTTCATATGCATTTGGGCCGGGAATAGCGTGTATTGCGGGGTTCACTAAGTGAGCAGATTGATTTGTGATTTTTTTCGGGAATAGTAGTAGGGGTTTCACTATTCAGAAGCGACCTCAAAGCTCTCTATTTTTGTGAAAATATGTGTTTGGTAGAATGATTTAAATTAAATTGCTCGTGTTTGATCATTAAGCGCAAGCGAAGCTAATTTTGATGTGAAATGAGAATTTCACATGACATGGTGTGTGAGATTAGGGTATAAATATGTGCATGTTTATATATTTACACTGTGTGAATTAAATGTGTATTTGGAATTGACATACATGCATTCATATGCCTTTGGGAACATCCTAGGACTATGGGAGTGAGTGCATGAGATAATTTAGAAAAGCGGGTTCGGGTTGTCTAAAAACATATTATCGGAGGGTAGTCAAATTAAAAATATCCAATCGTCGGACGGCCCGGGTGATATTCATCGGAGGGTAGATCCACAAACAAATAATATATCAATCGTCGGAGCGGCCGATTGATATATACTTCAGTCCACAAACAAATAATGTATCAATCGTCGAAGCGGTGATTGATATACATCGGAGGGTTGTCCATGAGCAAACAAATAGAAATTCTATGGGGCTTGGGCGAGTGTGAGGGAGTCGTGGAGACTCAGGGATCACGAGTTGGTCGTGAGCGTTAGTAGGATCTCATGCATTTACTTGAATGTGTGTTTAATTTGGAACATTGCTTGCATGGGTGGTGAGTAGCCCATAGGGCTATTCTCCTACGAGCACTGGCTCACCAGTCGTGGGACCCCCCTTCTGCAGTACGGGCGTGCGAAGGGCGGCTCGTCTTAGAGGCTGAGTTTTAGAAGAAAGTCGGAATGTGGCTTTGGTGGTTTTGCATGTATTAGAATTTTTTTAGAATTTTAATATATGTGTTGTATAAGAGTATATCATTAACTCTTGTAACTATGATATATAGTTGATATGTTTATAGTATTGTTTATGGGGCAAGTGGCAGTTTTACTCATACGATAGATTATATTGGATATGGGATATATGTTGTGAGCATAATTGCAGGGGTCAAAGAGGTCATTTTTACTAAATATAGTTGTGTATGAGACCCTGTGTGGTCATGATATTGATGTTTGGGATAGGTTAAACAAGTTTTGTATTTGGGTAGAGCTCCCCGTACAAAGGAGACTCTACCCGATTTTCTAAAGTGGTGTCGGGTAACCCGACCCCACTTGGCACCATTCCGCGGGTTGGCAGGGTAGTCGCGGACCCTGGGTTTGGGAAGTACAAGCGATACGGTGAGAGCGGTAATTATGAGCGATAAATATGAACCATTAATTATGAAGGCGATAGCGTTGGCGAGTCAAGCGTGAAGCATGATAAATTTTGAGAAATTTTTTTTTTTTTAAAATCAAATAAAATAAAATTTGTAAATAGAAATTTAAAATTTTGAAAAAAATGAAATTTTCAAAAATGAGAATTTTTGTTGATAAAAATGTTTTAAATGTATAATTAATTGCCTTGCATTACTTGTAGTGCAAGGGACAGTATATACATTGATTTATGTGTATGAATATTAGTGTCTGAGAGTATTTCTTGTGTAGAATCTTTGTATTATATTAACTACCATTGGAAATTGTGATTCTTGTGATTGTTGCGTAGGAAATTATATGCATGGTGTGACCATATAGGAAAAGGGTGAATGCTAAGGTTATGAACTATGACCTTAGGGATTTGGATAATGAAATGAACAAGAAAACTTGGAATTTTATTGAAATAAATGGTAGTGGTTGGAATTTAGCGCCATAGGAAATGACGAGGTGGATTCGTGGTTGTTAAATTACATTAGTAATTGGCATGTGCATTGCTAGTTAAGAGCTAGAAATGAAAAATTAATGATTTTACGTTGCCATTGGAAATCGTAGATGGCTAGTCGAGTGCACGAGGGCGTGGGGCGTCCGGTGCTAGTCGAGGCATCACCGGTATTTGATAAGCAAACACTGTTGAAGCACATGGTATTGTATTCTTCATCGCCTGGGCTAGCATAGCGAGGAGAGTCGAGAGAGGTCTAGTAACCTCCAGGAAGTTTGGGAGGCGCAACATCCTCAGAGCATTCACGGGAGGAGATCGGAGTAGTGGTAGACCATTGGTTCATCTGAATTGAGAAGGTGTTAGGGTTGTGGAAATTACTTTTGACACTGGGAGTTAGACTAGTGTTCCGGCTAGAGAGTGAGAACCTAAATATGGTGGAAATGTGGGCAGGACCTCTAGAGACCGAGAGAGACCTTGTGTGAGTTCCTACAGGGATTAAGGCGAGAATAGGGATGATATGTCGGGTTAGGGATTTGGAGATCTGCGGGGACTCTACTCATAGTGGACACGAGGATGGCGGATATATGCGAGAGTTGATGCGCATCACGGGGATGGATTGGTTGGCACGGGGTCGTTATCGGTTGTGAGGCGTCAGAGGGTTCATACACATGAGGGACCCGGTACTCGTGTGGTATTTCGGGGGACAAACCGCTGATGTTTTTGCCCACCTGCGTATCTGATCCAGTGTCGAGGGCATTAGCGGGTTGGCTAGCGGCACCTTAGGGACGGCCAGGACTTAGATCTACCTCGGTGTGGCAGTATGTGGATGTTTTCGGATGACTACCGGGCGCCTCCACGAGGTGCGTAGACCGGTATCGAGTTACCTGGTACTTCACCCATCTGTGACTCGCATAGGATGACCCGGTTGAGTTCGCGAGGAACTTCGAGAGTCCGGTTACAAAGCTATTTGGACAAGGGGGTTTTATGGAATCAGGCACTTCACCATGAGGGCTCGAGTTCTATTGTGAAGAAGAAGGGCAAGACCGCCGGTGGCCGCATTGACTTCTGACTGGAGTTGAGCACGAGTTGCGATCGGGGCGGGTACCCATTACGGGGATTGATGATTTATTTGACCGGTTGAGAGGAGCGCGAGTCTACTCAAGGAATAGACCTTCTTGCGGTTACCATCGGTTGAGGTTAGAGAGGCCCAGGTCTATCCCTATAAAGACCGTGTTTGGGGGTATGGGCACTTTAGAGTTTACGGTGATACCCTTTAGTTAACCAATGCGCTAGCGACATTCATGGATCCTCTTACCATCATGTTCCCAACCCTATCTAGATCCCGATTTGTGTGATCTTCGTGGTAAACACGTTTGATACTCGATCAGTAGAGCATGAGTATCACTTGAGAGTTATCATTGATTCTTGCGAGAAGACCATCAGTTGTACTTCAAAGTTCGATAGAGAATGCGAGTTTTAGCTAACTAGGGGTGCTTTGGGACACGTGGTGTCATTGAGGAATTAATGGGTGGGCACTAGAAGGTTGAGGCAATGATGAATTGGGAGAGACCGAATGTCAATCTTAAGAGATACCCTGGTTTCTTGGGATTAATTTGGGTATTGGGGTCGATGGTGAGAAGTTGTCCATTCGGGCGGGATTGTAGGATTTACGCCTGCTGGGACATGGACCTCCAGTGGTTGGGGTGGCCACGACCATAGAGAGAGAGATTGAGGATGCGAGGACACTCGGGGATACGGGTGTTGTGCAGCGAAGGGAGGATCGACTTTCTTCTAGTTCGGGAAGGGCGAGAGAAGACTTGGCTACGTGGTTTCGGGACCCAGGGGCCGGGATTGAGCATGGTGGCCCGGGATTGCCCGGAGGCCGGGGATCTCTCGGCTTTGGGACAATGCAGGTCCCCGGTTAGCTGAGACGAGGAGAGTATCTGGTTCATTCCTCCACACCTAGTATGGAGTCGGAAGGAACCGGGTTTCGGTTTCGAGTGCTATACAAGCACTCCATGGCGCCTGGGAATGGGCGGAGGAGCCGGAGTGTGGGTCGAGAGTCGGGGGGGCCGGATCGAGGAGTTGCGCGGTAGGGCGTGGTGGACCTTAGGGTGGAGTGACCTATTAGTTGTGTTGATGTGGGTTTGACATGGATGAGTTGACGACCATCGGGTTGTCGAGTGGTGGGACATAGCCGGGGTTGTCATGCAGGCACGGCCTTTGGATTTGAGGGCTTTGGGGTTAGGCCTTTAGAGAAGCCGGTATAGATGTTCTTTCACTAGGATGTAGGGTGAGAGTTGACCTGATTGGTCGAGATTATGAGTGAGTGATCTCTAAGATTCTGCTCATGGTGGACCCCGGGATTGGGTGTCACAGTATGACATTATTGCGTTCGTGTGCACGGTACAGTCATTCACCACTCTTGGTGAGTGTGGGTTGAGTTTGTCTTTAGGACTACGTCAGTGAGGCTCATAGTTGAGGCCAGGAAATGTAAGAGGCTCGAAGTGTGGCCAGAAGGTTATGTCGGATGAAAACACACGGTTATCCGTGGGCATAGGTTGAGTGATGGGTCGGGAGTGACTCGAGATTTGGATACCCCTTTGGCAATTACATTGGTTGTTGTTAAGCCGGCAAGGGCTCGGTATAGGGATGTCATTCATGACATGGACTAGGTTGGCGGTCCATTGGATTGTCAGCGATAGTGACCTTGGGAAGGCCAGCGTTTACACGCCAAGTAAGGGTTGTGTAGGGTTATACGTTGTCTCTTGATTATATACATGTGTTAGAGGACACGGCCCGTGAGGCAGCATGTGTCTGGGTCATAAGGAGTAAGAGGAGCATTTGCCCTTGAGTGGGTCGCCTCTGACAAGTTTACCGAGGGCGAGGAGTATACAGGATGGCACCATTGAAGCATTGTATGGGAGGCCATGTAGATCATAGTTAAAGTTGGACCGAGGAATTGGGAGAGAGCTCCATCGCTAGTCTGATCTGATTAGAGACACCTCACGAGAAGGTGAAGCGATGCGATGGCGTCTTCTCACGGGATGGGCCGACGAAGAGCTATGCGGATGTGCGACGTCGACCCTTAGAGTTCGAGGTTGGTGATCACGTTTCCTTGAAGGTGATTCCTAAGAGAGGAGTGGTCAGGTTCGGCAAGCGTGGGAAGCTATCGTCGAGATTCATTGGGCCTTTCGAGATACTCGAGAGGATGAGCAGCATGCGTGCCGGTTGGGGTGTTCTGGCCTAGCATGTGGGGTGTCCGCACGGGTATTTCACGTCTCCGTAGCCCGGAAGTATACTCCGGATCGAGCTCATGTGTGGTGGATTGGGAGACCCAGTTGAGGTTGACGATGGGACCTTTGAGGAGGGACGGTATGTATTTTGAGGATAGCCGTGATCGAGTTTTGCGGTAGTGAGGGCCGTGAAATTTAGTGAGGTGTGGCGGCACTATGGGTGGAGGGTCGGCGTGGGAGCGCGAAGACACGATGCGGGCCACCTATCCTTCTTGTTTAGGGATGAGTCGTGAGGTTTAGTCGTTTAGCAATTAAATGACTAGTTTACATGCATGATAGAATGCACGTTGCATATGCATGTGCTGTGTTGGGATTGTCCATAATTTCGGGACGAAATTCCTTTTAAGGAGGGGAGAATGTAAGACCCGAGAAATTCCAATGTTTGGAAAAAGAGCAAAATCGTAATTTCGGTTACAAAATTGTAATTTCTGTTAAAAATCCAGAATTTATTCTCTAGATCTCGGATGGCGAAGCTTGATTTCCACCGTTCGATCGTCTCGCGAAATCCTAGTTAGCACGTAAAATTTATAGAATTCAGGGGGCCCGGTCGAGATTTACACGTTTTTAGGCATCGTTTCGGATTCGTAAAGCGATTTTGGATCTGACGAAGTCATGTAACAACGTACTCATGTTCCATAAGTGGCATGGTGAAATGATAGTGGACCGCCGAGATAGTGTCGAGATGTCAAGCGGGAAATGAAGGGCGTAATGGATCAGTATAGGTTGGGTTTAGGTCGCAATTGAATAGTCAGTGCCTATCTCCTTCATTAAACCAAGATAGCGATGAAGCTAGGAGGATTTTTCTTTGCAGAAGCGAAAATGGAGAAATTTTAGTGAGAGAGTCTTCCTTTACTCTCTAGAAATACGAGGCGGCAGGCCAGTCGGCCGATCTTCGGGACAAGAAGGATAAGTGCTCGTGGAGAACTGGCGTGGAGTACAAGATTTGGGAGTTTCCTCCAAGCTTCCGGAGAGGGTGGGGTTTCTCCTACTTGGGTTTATTCTTGAGTTAAGTACCATGTAAATATTTCGTTGATTGAGGCCTTGAGCGGTCGTTTCAGTAGATCTGATATTGGATGAATTGATATAATTTGAAAAATCCAAATGTAGCGGCCGTGGCTTGCCATGGTGATTTGGGTGGTTGAATGTTGCACATTTTGTGATAAATCATGGATTGATTTGGATGAGGCAGGAAATGGCGTGATCTGAGTTCACAAAGTGAGCGAGTAGATGGATGTGTGTTTGAGCGAAGTAAAACCTGAGTTTTCTTGTTCATAGGAATAATTGACACAAAAATATATTTTTGTGGCCCAGTGTCTTGGTCGAAATTGATTCAAGTCGGAATTGGTCGTGTTTGATCATTAGCCAGTGAGCTAATTTTGATGTATGAATTGATTAATTACATGACATGATTGTGTGATTGGATATTATGTGGATATGTGCATGTTTACATATTTGCATGTGATTAGACTGTATTGGAATTGGCATACATGCATTCCATATGCACTAGAACATCCTAGGACTATAGGAGTTAGTGCATGGGGGTAGTCTAGAGAGAAAATGGTTCAGAAGGTTGTCTAAAAATATTAATTATCGGAGGAGTAGTCAAAATAAAATATCAATCGTCGGACGACCCGATTGATATTTATTGGAGGGTAGTCACAAACAAATAATATATCAATCGTCGGGACGACGATTGATATATACACATCGGAGGGTTGTCCACAAACAAACAAAATAATAATTTTCATACGAGGCTTAGGCGAGTGTGATGGAGTCGATGAGGACTCGGGATCTGAGTTGGGCATGTAGACATTCAAGTAGGATTATGCATTTGCTTTAATGTATGTTTATTTTGGAACATTGCAGCTTGCACTTAGATGGAGTAGCCAGCTTAGAGGCGATTCCACTCGCGAGCATTAGTTCACCACAATCGAGGATATATTTCTGGTACGGGGGAGCGTCAGGAGCTGACTCGTCTTAGAGACCCGAGGGGATTAGAAGAATCGGGTTGGCTTTGATGTATACATGTATTAGAACTTTTAAGTTTAATGTATGTATTGTATAAGAGTAAAATATTTAACTCATAGAACTATTGGATATAATAGTGGATTCACTTAGTTGAGTATGTTTTTATGGATATTGTAGTATGGAGCCCCGAGGAGCCGTTTTTATCCATATTTGTATCATTGTGTTTATATTGAACTGCTTAGGACAGGTTTCATGCAGGTGTTTTATTTGGGTAGAGCTCCCCGTACAAAGGAGACTCTGCCCGATTTTCTAGTGGCGTCAGTAACTTGGAGCATCATGTGTGCATGAGGTTGGGTAGTCAACGGACCCCCGGGTTTGGGGCGTCACATTACACCTTGTAAGTCTATTATCTAGATTTACAAATTATTACTATGGCTACATTTTAGAGAATTTTCGCTAAAGGTCACTGGACTATGTGAAAGAGATAAAGATTATGGAATCAGGTTTTGTGCGAGTCAAGATTGTGTTATGCAGGGCTATTCTGACAGTGATTGGGGAGGTTCACCTGATGATATGAAAAGTACTACAGGTAATTGTTTTAAACTTGGTTCAGGAGTGTTTTCAAGGTGTTCCAAGAAGTAAAATACAGTGGCACAATCAACAACATAAGTTGAATTTATTGCGACTCTTTGTTGCTAATCGAGGGTACTGTGGTTAAGAAAGGTGTTGATTGATTTGGAGAAAGATATGAAGCAGGACACACAAAAATATTTGTTGATAATCAGTGCAATTGCTATAGCTCACTTAATCTGTTTTTCACGAGAAGCTAGCACTTCAATATCGAGTTATTCTTTCTTGAGAAGTGCAAATGGAGGATTCAATTGGTTTGAAATGCTGTGATCGATCTTGACTAATTGACATATTTACAAAAGCTGTTAAGAAGCAAGTTTGATTTCTTAGAAGGAAACTTGGAGTTTGCAACAACCAAAGCAAGAAGTGTTGAAGTGGGTAGCCCCGACATACGCAGTAGCTTGATTCAATCCAGATTTTTATATAGTTTTTTAGTTGTTTGATTGTTTAAAATTGATTTGGTTAGTAGTAGTTGTTATTTTTTAGGAATCCGTTGATTGTGGAAATCCATTCCATGAAGTGCTCTATTTTTTTGTTCTTCTGTTATTTATTTATTTGTTTATTTATTTATTTTGTTGCATTTAAACACATGATCCGATCAGTAAATGTGTGGCCTGTTCACAACAAATTTTATTGTTCTTTCTTGCTTGCTTTACATTACATGTTTTTTCAGTTAGTCTCTTCAAAACTCATTGATAAGCAATTTGCAAGGCAGTTACCAAAAGGAAACATGTATTTGAACACGTGGGAAAGGAAGGAGTAAGGAAAGGAGTGCCATGACTTTGAATATGCGGAGATGAAGTTTTATTTTACAGTTAGGCAAAAGGGGCGTGAAATGAATTTTCATCAAACACTACACTTCTAGCAATATAAATTCTACTAGAAGGATGCAAACACCTGTAGCCTTTGTGAAATGGACTATATCCCAAAAATAAACACTTGATAGTTTTGAAAGCAAGTGTATGCTTGTTGTAAGGTTTGAGGTAAGGAAAACAAGCATCAAAGACTTTTAAGAAAGCCATAAATCTGAGTGTTCGATCGAAGAGACTCAAAGGGAAAGAGGTGACTAAGAGTGGGAGTTGGAAGTCTATTCAAAGGTAAGTAAGCTAAAAATAGTACAGCGAATTTGATATCCATTGATGCTTTTGCAAGCAAGGTAAGGCCTGTTTCTACTATACTTCAATGTTTGCTTTCATCTTTTCCATTTTGTTGATGAGTGTGAGGGCAAAGATGCTTGAAGCCAATGCCTAGATCATGCAAAAGACATTGAAATTTACGGTACTCACGTCCCCAATCTATTTGCAAACATTTGATTGAGGCACAAAATTGTGTAGCAACCATTTTATTAAACTGAAAAGCATTATAGCGACATCGAGACTTTGGAGGAGTATCAGACTGTTTATGGATGGAGGGAGGTTGCATGCCTGAATCTTAGTATTGAGTGGGGATTGCATGGTGTGTGGAGGGACTGGTGTAGCTTTCCGCTATTGACAAGCATCCATGAGAACTTAAGCATGTTTGGTGAGAAGAAACCTTGATCTTCGAGATTTGGACAACTTTATTTAAGATCACACGGTGAGGATGCTTGAGTCTACTATGCCATAATGCATGGTGATAGGACGTTTGTACAAGAGAAGAACATGGAGAAGCAGTAACATTATTAGCCAAAAACTGCGTTGAGAAAATGAAGATGAGGGAAGCTTGAGTTCATACAGACCATTCTTAAGCAAGCCGTGTAGAAGCACCTTGTTACACTGTTTGTCCTTTGCATAGTAGCAGGAAGAATCAAATTCCACAATAACATCATTCTCCAAAGTAAACTTGGAGATACTAATAAGATTTTTGGCAATTGATGGAACTAGCAGTATATCATGAAGCATAAGAGGTTGTGAAGTAGGAAACTTAATATTTCCAATATGAGAGATGGATAACTGAGAACCATCACCAATAGAAAGCTTACCAGGGCTAGAGTATTTGGTCTTTGCATTCAAGGATTTGCCATCTACTGTGACATGGTGGGTTGCTCCACTGTCAAGAAACCAAGAATCGTTAATGTTATCAAATGTTGAATAAGTCAGATGAGATTTGGAATTTTGGAGAGGAGTAGATGATTCCATAGTTGTAACACCAACAAATCCCTCAGCGATGATTGTGAATTTTGTTAGTTCATATCAAAACGATGAAAGCATTTAAGGGCAGTATGACCAGCTTTTCCACAAATCTGGCTTAAAGGTTTATTAACACTACTAGAGTGATGATAACCACGGCCATCATCACCATGGCCACCAATAGAAGAACGACCTCTAGAATTAGGTTGATAGCTATGAAAATTAGAAGGAGGAGAAAATTGGTTTTGAACAAAATTTGCAGCAGAATGTGAGAGATCAATTGTAGTTGAAGCATTTTGACTCTCAAGTCGCATTTCATGAGTCTGGAGCATAAACTGAACTTCTTGAAGATAATGGAATCACGGAGGTAACATTAACCTGGCCAGGTCAAATTAAGGACAGGCATTAGAATGTAGAGGATCAGTTTGTCATCAAAAATTTGTTGTCCAGCAGCGATCAATGCATTAGCATTAGTTTTCATTTTGAGAATAAATTCTTCTATAGAACTAGCACCTTTTTTGGTGGTTTGTAACATGAGTCGTAATAGGAGAATACTTGCTTTAGATCTGGTGAAAAAAAGTTGTTCTAGGAGAGACCATACCTCAACAGATAATCTACAGTTCACAACATGACCAAGCATTTGTTCGGTGATGGAAGACAAGAGCCAACTCATCAAAAATTGATTGAGACGGATCCAGGAGAAATAATCTGGATTGTTGAGGGTAGTATTCGAATCAAGCGAATCGATGATGAATTCTTTTGGTTTGATCTTAGTGTCAAAAAGAAAACCTTCTAAATCATGTGCTCTCACTGCCAGAAGAATCTGAAATCGCAAAAATGTATACTTTGTGTGATTCAGACGAATGTTGAGAGGAGCAAGGATAGACGGAATAACCATCGGAAGAAACGGCTGGTGAGAGGAGGAAGTGAGGCTCGTTGGCGAAGAAGAGTATGAAGCCATGGTTGAATCATTGAAGCTCTAATACCATGTTGGCCAGGCTTGAGCAGTATGTTGAAGAAAACAAAGTGAAACCTAGCTGGCGTAGAATAGGAAATTCTCGAAGAATTCTTCTTACTTTTATTAAGCGATCAAATGAACTTATATACAGGCGAAGATTCTAGAAGTAATTGATTCTGAGATTTTTGTTTCTCTAACTAACCGCTCATGCACTTTGTATTGCAGATGAGAAGTAGTTTGTTGTTGACGTGTTCTTGTGTGGAGCATGATCTGCAACACTAGGGAAGTTCAAACCACATAATTGAACCAGATTTACAAAACAGATGCTTCATTCATATCACCTAGATTCCTATCTATACAAGCATTTATGAAAAATGATTGCCTAAAGAATAGCAATGCCAGGGCAGACAATAATATTACTTACAACAGTTCCATTACAATGAAATTTACATAATACATACCATCCTCACCAACATTGACATTTTCTAAATCACCAGCATGTCGATGTTCACCTTCAGGAAACACCATGTTATTTTCCAGCAGGATTGAAGTAAGGGTCCATGTAAAATAATAATAAATAACCAAAAAATACTTGAGCTAAGAAGAATAATGTAAGGAAATCTCAGAGGATAAGTCAGCAATGACAAGGATATTTTCAAAATAAGTAACTAATTCCACAATACCAGTTGACATGCAACCATTTGTCGTGGGGCATGCACATGAAAACTCTGAAGTCAGGCTTTGGCAAAAATACTCTAGTCACTGTGGTTGAACCTAAAGAATTGAGAAAAAAATAATAATTAATTTATAGGCAAATCTAGCAATCTAATTTCGATACTCACCCAGAGAAACTAGGTAGATTTTATTTATTTATTTCACTATCTATGGATCAAAATAGTGATTTTGTATGAAAGTATGTTTATGATTTGTTTTATGAAAAATATGCATTATGGAGATATGATGAAATTGTTATATAAATTTGAATTAGGGAGAAGAGTTTGTTACTCTGGTTTATGGCCATCGTCATTGAGTTATAATAATTGACTATGACCCTCATCAATGTGTTATAATAATTGACTATGACCCTCATCAATGGGTTATAGTAGTTGACACTAGCCCTTGTCAATGGGTTATAATAATTGAAATTATGGCCCTAGTAAACGAGTTATAATAGTTGACTGTTTTTTAATGTCCCACCAAATTCGGGACTATTTGTTATTCAAAAATCAGAGAACAAATATCTTTGAGTGGTTTTGATTTGGATTTGGATACAAAATGATTTGTTATGAATATGAAGCCTGATACAAAGTTTAAATTTTTGTTTTATTATACTCCAAAGGTTTTTGTGAAATTGATTAAATGTTATATCTCAGTTTTGAAAGAATTGAGAAAAATATTTGATTCATAAATCTGTATTATTATTTCTTACTGGGCTTTGAGCTCATCCCATTCGTTGACAATTTTTTAGGAACCTTTAGTTCAAGCGAGGAGTGGCCAGTTAAGATGAGAGTTTGGCATTACTAGGAGTTTGAGGGTTTTGACCCTATTTATTTATTTGGATAATTTTTAGGGTTAAAGTGCAAATTGTACTTAATTATTTTTAATTTGAAGTTTTAGATAATGAAGCAGTTTGGATGATGTTTTTAGTTTTTGCGACTGGAATTGTTAAGATTAAAGATTTAATTTTATTATCGTAATTAGGAATTTGATGATTAAAATATTACAATTACAAGAAAATGATGTTTAGTATGAAATATTTGTCATGTCCCAGGCGGTTTGATTGTGTGATAGAGATAGTATCCCAGAGCACTGGGGTTGCCAGTCTTGATAGAACTTGTTGGTTTACCCTTGGGAGTGAATGGGTGACATTAGTTTGGGTTTTAAGTTTGTCTGAGTAGATTCTTTATTTATTACAATTTTGATTTGCTTATGTGGACTCTTAGTGGCTAGCTTGATTATACCAACAATGAAGGCTTCATCTTTTTAAAATAAATGGGGCTATTAATGATGTACCTCCTGATTAGGATGGCGCCTCGGTCGAGGGATGTGCTTGCTTGAGTGCGAGAGGATTTATGATTGTTGGGGACTTTTGGTGGTTGTTGGGCATCGGACCGGAGCTTGCTGGCTGTGGACAAGGACGATGGCTGGCTGTACAGGGGCATATCCTTTTAGCATGGAGTTTTAAAACAATGGACAGGATAGTCTTCTTCGCTGCATAGGCAAATCCTTTTACTTGATTTTAATTTTGAGACCTCCTTACTTTTTTTGGTACTTGGGATCTCAGCGGAGGTAGAGCTTAGATTATAAATAAGTGTGATGCTATTGTTGTTGATGAGCGAAAGCCTGCACATGTGGCAGTCTTTATGTTAGACAATGAGGGCTTATTTGTGGCCTTGAACCCGAGTCCGTTGACAACCCATGCGGCCACGCAGATTCACACCAGCTGGATTTAGGATAACTCAATACCACATTGTTGTGTCCCATTTATCGGGATCCATATTTTCTGGCAATCGAGGCGAGTCTCCTTTATTCGAGGGCTCTACCCAATATACAACATATGTATAACAATATGTTTACGCTGACTCATCCAGGCCTCGACAGAAGTAATGTGACCACACACTTGATCCCATACGTCCATATCCCGATATATAACTATATCACAATAATCCATCTACCGCCAGGAGTCATTCTTTAAGAGTGCTGATGTGGATCGGTACCAATTACTGTGGACTTAGAGTTGCCGACACCACCTCGATCGTCCCCTTCCGGCGCCATTCATTCATATTTGGCTGAAAATATGATAATAATACCCTTAAATATAATTAGTAAAGTGTAAAGACCACGGAAAAGAATTTAAATTTTAGAAAATGGGAAAACAAATAAGCAAATTTGTCACTTATGATTCAAAAAGCTGAAAATTCTCTAGATCTCGGGGATGAAGAAAGCAGGACTTCACGTGTAGGTCGTCTCACGAAATCTCAGTTTACTTAGAAAAGATTTAGTAGATTCTGAACAATCGGATTTTTAGGGATTTTTTTTTGGGTGGATGGTTATTCAGGGACCCCGAGGACGAGATTTTTACGAGAATATCATGAGTTAGGAAATAACTCAAGTTTGGATTCATTTTAAAATAAAATTGAACTTTAGGCAAGGCAATGAATTGTTTCGAGGTAGGGGCGAAAATGAATTGACATGTGCTTTTCATGAGAGCTACTTATCCAAACTTAACTTAAAATAAGTTAGTTAAAAGCAGAAAGAAGGAGAGGGGAAAAGAGAGAGAGAGGAACGGGCCCGGTGAGAGTGGGAGAAGAGAGAAAGAGGAAAACCTCCAACTGTCTCTACGATCTATGGAGATCGATTTCGATCCTTCTGGCAGAGGCGAATCTAAAGTTGGAGTGCTGGGCGAGGCTGCGGCGTGGATCTTGAAACTTCGAGTTTCGTTGGGTCTGGAGGTTCGGGAGGTCGGAAGCTTCGACTTCGGGAAGTGTTCGCGAAACTTCCTCGGGCCGTTGCTCATCATGGGGGTAAGAACTGCACCTACGATTTATTTTCCATTTAAGGAGCCATCTTTGGCTTTGTTGAGACCCCGGGAGTACATTTGGGTGGATCAGAACTTAAAAATAACACATTACAGGAGTTTAAGGATGACCCCATTGACGGATTGTGGTAGACTCAGAAGATCATCCAGGTTGGATACTAATGTCAGCATGAACATCTTGAAGAATCGATCGGCCCGATTTGGTGGATTAGTCTTCGAGTTGGATGGTGTTTGCACCGGAGTTCTTTGGCCTGGGCGTGAAACGATCCCCGAATGATGCCCGGTTGGATGCCGTAGGCGCAAACTCTGTTGAGAAACTTGATCGACCGGTTTGATCATTCAGTAAATCATCGAGTTGGATCAGGTAACACCAACTTCCTTCTTTGCCAGAAACAATTATTTTTGTTAGGGCCAGCAGGTGATCCGATTTGGGACAAGCAGTCTCACGGGTTAGGTGTACAATGTCTTTTGAGACATTCGGGAGCTATTTGACTTGGTTGCTTATTGGGGCTGACCTCATGGCTGGTTCTTCGGATGATTGAAGGAGCTTGTAGGAGTCCTATTTTATATTGATTGAAGTGTCATCCCTTGGTTTGAGGATGGCATGTGGGGCTCAAGCCGACCATGTATGCCCTTCACATGGCTGACCAGTTGAATGATTGTGTGTGGCGGCGGTATTGAGTGGCATATTGTTTGTGTATGAACAGACCTGGCGGGTTTGATGAGGCTGGGTGTGGAGGTGTAACAGTAATCTGCAGGCCTCAGCAGAGAGGACAAATCTGTGTGCCACTGGGTGGGTAGTGACTTTGTGTGAATGTCAATGTAGGCGTATAATGATATGTTGACTGTGTTGCCTTGATTATTTGAAGTGTATGAATTGATATGATTGCCCAGGCCGTGCATGGGCTGAGTATGCATGGTTTAAAATGCACATATAGCACTCGTTATATATGTAGTATGTATGAATAGGCAATGAGGATGCATTTTACGTATGCACTGGTGTCACGTGACATGGAGTGAGTGCATGAGTGAAGATCACGACATTGTGTTTGGTATTCGATGGTATCTTCGTAGGTACATGTTGATTGACACTATGTTGGTGCTGTGGGCTGGAAAGTAACCAGGACATGAGTCAAAATGAGTACTTACCGGTTTTGAAAAGAAAATGAGAAAATGTGTGTTGGGCGAGACAGTTGGGGATGGAGTCCTCCTGCACGGTGAGAAGACACCAGTTATGGAGTGGTTGGAGCAGCAGTCACGGCGTGAAGGCCATAAAAAATGTTGGAAGGCATGAAGAATACTGCAGTTGAAAACCATGAAATTTGGCCCACAAATGTAAACACGAACTTGGGAAATGAGGGTTGATATCGAAACGATCCAGTAGTGGTTTGAGTTTAAAAACAAAGCTTTTTGTTTTGAAAAATGGCCATTGATGGAACAACATAATGGCGATTTGGTTTCACACTCTATATATGTGTGGAGCCAGTGAGTGAGGACTTCGAAGACATGGATAAAGGTGAGTCATATTCTCATCCGTGACATGTAAACTATTTAGTGGGAATGTGCATGTTTTTACTTGAATGTGTGGTGTGCCCATTTGTGTGCATGGGTGGGGGCTTGATGACCATACTTGGGAGTGTTCTGTTGGGCGTTTACTCTTGTCATTGAGACACTTTCAGTCTGAGGCTGGCACAAAAACTGACGAGACGTGTTATGAAGTGAGCCGACATGTGGTCTTTGAGTGAGCTGATTGTAAAGTATTTTGTGCGAAATTGTAATTAAATTCTTGGTTCATTATAAATGATCTGAGCATGTGTTATATGGGGCGTGGACTCTTACGGACTGTAATTAAGTGCTTGCTATTTTCATATTTTAAAGTTTTAAATAGATGACAGGAGTCCCAAATGAAGGAACGTGTTCGGGGAGTGATGTAGATAACTTGATGCATCGCGGGTAGTTGGTGCCGGTCGGGTACCAGACCCAAGATCATGGGTTTTCAGATGAAATTCTGCCCGGTTGGCGAGGGTTGTCAGCAGGGATCCTCGAAAATTAGGAAGATTTGTGACGCCCAGAAGCCAGAAGAATGTTGACTACCGTCGACTGCGAGAAAATCATACGATTACTGGGGCCGAGGGATTTGGGTGAGGCCATGGTTATTAGAGGTGTAAAAACATCACACTTGGTGTGGCTCGTGTAGGTTTAGGTGTATGTGATTGCCTAGGAAATCACGGGACAGGGATAGGGCTCTTTGCATGCATGATGTGTTTCATGTTGTGTTCGGATATGTGTTCCATGTTTGTGATTGTGTGATTGTGTGTTACACATTGCGTGGAAAAAATATACACGGTATGATGTATATGGAAATAATATGATTCTTAGTGGTTGTGCTTGCGGGAAAATTATATGCATAGCATAATGTATATAGGAAAGTGGAATGCTAAGGGGTTAGGAACTATAACCTTAGGGGTTTGGAAAACGAAATGACGAAAGTTTTGAATTTTATTGAAATAAATAAAAGTGAATTGCGATAGCACCGCTTAGAGCGATAAACAGATGCAGGTTCATGGTTTTTAAGTATATTAGTAATTGGCATGTGCATTACTAGTTAGATTGAAATGAGATTAAATAAAGTTTGATGCCATTTGACATGTGTAGATGGTAAGTCGAGGGCAGGGACGTAGAGGTCGTCCGCAGTGTTAGCCGAGCACACGATATTTGACCGACGGGCCTTTCAAGCGAGGAGCTATTGGGGTTCTTGTTCTTGCCATTGCATAAGCTAATTGGTGGTAGTCGGCCTCGGGGAGATTTAAGTCACATCATCCTCAGGCGTTTACGGGGAGGATCGTGGTGGCGGGACCATTGGTTTCGGTAGATTGAGAATGTATTGGAGGCTATGGATATTACCTTCGATGCAGCCAAGATCAAGCTAACTGCATTCTAGCTAGAGGGTGAGTCCTAAGTGTGGTGGGACTGGGTTAAGACCTCTAGGGATTTGGAGGCAATGACTTGAGCAGAGTTCTATGGGCTCTTTATGAGCAAGTATTTACCGGCCACTGCTAGACATGCAAAGGCCCAAGAGTTCCTAGAGCTGAGGTAGGGAACGATGACTATGATGGATTACGTGGCTAGATTCACAGAGCTAGCCCGTTTTCTTGTGGTCGTGGCCACGGACATGACCCGGGTTGGGAGCTTTGAGGAATGGTGAAGTTGTCCGTTCGGGGCGGGATGAGTAGGACTTAGCCTGGGACATGGACTCCGTGGTTGGGCCGGCCACGACCATAGAGAGGATCGAGAATGCTCGGCCTTGCTGGGGCCAGCCGAGTGTTAGTGGCAAGAGGAAGGAGAGTCAGTCTTCTTCTAGTTCGGGAAGAAGCCTAGGGCTTCTAGTTCACGAGGTTCCGAGAGCCCCGCGACCATCTAGGTCGAGGGACGGGATCGAGTTGCTTGCTTGTTGAGAAGTGTGGTGGACCTTAGAGATTGGTAGACATATTGGGTTGATGTCACTCTTGACATGGATGAGTTGACAACCCCATCGGAGGTTGCAAGTGATTGTGACTGAGGCGGGTTATCATACTGGGCACGATCTTGAGTTATGAAGGTAGCATAGGCATGTAGGTGATGCGTGTGTGCGTGAATTTAGGGACCCGAAGTGCATTGAGGGGAAGAATGTAAAACCGAAAATTGATTTTAAAAATGGTAAAACGGTAATTTCGATTGAAAACTGGAAATTCTCTAGATCTCGGATGACGAAACGGAATGCGCCGTTAAATTCGTCTACGTGAAATGTCTGGTGACGAAAAGTTTGTCGGATTACGAGGACGGTCGAGTATTTTATGAATTTACGGGTGATAAGTCGCCCGGTGACTTCGAGAGGCGAGATTTTTCACGAAAATCTCGGAAGTCGAAAATGGCGTGAGTTAAAGTTCATTTAAAAGAATTGAGCGAAAGAAATAAAATTTTCGAGATATTTTTCGAGATAAAAACCAATCCTCGGTCAGTGGGTTAGTAAGCTATGTATCCGTAATAATAATAATAATACATATATTATTATAATATGAAAATCAACATTGTGCAGCAGATAAATGGAAGTGAGAGAGAGAAGTCGCTGCAGCAGGAATATTTTTTTTGTTACTCTCTCTCTTTACTTTCTTGTATCTATAAATGGATCGCAGGATAGAAGCTGAAGGCGTAATTGACTACGCGTATTTAGAAAGTTATATGCTTTCTTCTTCTTCTTCTCCTTCGCTTCTGCCTTCTTTCCTCTTCTCGCCTCTCTCTCTCTCCTGACGACACAAAGTTAGAGTTTCGACAGCCCGAGGTGTGGGTCATTTTCAGCTTGTTCCTCTGCTTGAGCTTTAAATGCC
The DNA here is from genome assembly GCA_016808115.1 of Tetrastigma voinierianum. Taxonomy (NCBI): domain Eukaryota; kingdom Viridiplantae; phylum Streptophyta; class Magnoliopsida; order Vitales; family Vitaceae; genus Tetrastigma; species Tetrastigma voinierianum. The sequence continues at coordinate 585,783 of JAEQBH010001754.1, forward strand.
AGGTTGGCACCTGCAATATGAGGTCGTTGTGTCTCCGCCTGAACCGGCGTGAAATTTCGAGATTTTTGTGAGTCATTAGCAGACCTGGTTGTTTCCTCAAGTGTTTGTTTAATAATTTATATAATAAATTGCGTTTTTGGTGTATAGGTCATTGGAGATAAAATTATGATTTGCTCAATTATAGCGGGAAATATACCCGTATATTATTGAGATAAAATTAGATTTACCTAATATATGGAATATAATTGTGAGTATAGTTGAGATGAATACCGGTTATGATATTGGGCAGCAGCTGATCTGTTGAATACATGTGTAGGACTGTGTCTTGAGAATGTTGCATAATTAATATATTGGTATATATATTGTATAATGATTTTGGAAATGGCATAATGCATCATATATCGTAACCTAATAGGTGTTACTTATTATCAATTTTCTGGAAAATGGTCATAGTTGCAAAGGAATAACGGTATTCGTCAGAGATGGTTTTCAACGTATATTTTGATGACATGATCGCTTTCGAAAAGCCTACCAAACTGCTCTCGCCGGAGGGTAACACGGTCATCGTTTTCGCAGAGGTTATTTTTCTAGTCAATATATTTGTTTTGAAAATGATATTTTTTCTTTCATACAGGCTTAGGCAAAAAGTGAAAGTTTGCAAGAGACCGTGAGACATGGTGATCATGGTATTCTGCAGTATTTGCTTAGTGCGTGCTTGCTTCAAACATTGCATACGCTAAGCAGGGTAGTACCTGATGCAGATTCACTATCGCCAGTCACTCCCGTCGAAGCTTTTCGCAGCTAGTGAGAGCATGTCATCTTGGGGAGGTTCATTTTTGAAGAAGTCGGTTAGGCTTGATGGTTTTTTGAATAATATGCTGTAATAGATTTTAATATGGTTTCAGATAAGAGTAATAACAACTCTAATTACTGGAACATACGAGTACTACGTTTGATGAGTATCATGCAGGGCCCAAGTGCTCATTTTACTGTGTATCAGTCTCGTATACGACGCACTGCTGTGCTGACGGTACTCAACTATATTCCAATAGTCCAAAAGTTATTTTATTACTCTTAATACAAATACATATTAAAATCTACAATTCTAATACATATTATTCAAAAAACCATCAAAGCCTGTACAACCCGGGCCTTCTTCAAAATCGCCTCTAAGATTGAAAGCTCGCTCTAACACCCCTGTACTGAAAATGTTCCTCGATTGTGGTGAGCTATCGTCAAGAGGAATCACCCCAAATGGGTTACTCACCAAGTGCATATGCAATGCTCCAAAATAAACACACTAAGTAAATACGCGGATCCTACTTGAATGTCTACATGATCAACCCTATGTCACGAGTCCTCACCCGACTCACTTTACACTTTGCCTGTAAGCCATGTATGAGAAAATAATCATTTCAAACAAATCTTGTTGTTCTGGAAAATATACAAATAAACGGCCTGGTAAAAATATGGGACTACCCTCCGAGGCGAATTGGTTGGTGAGCTTTCTCCGAAACAGCCTATGGTCCTCATCCAAAATGATCCGTTGGCCCATCTCCCAACCCACCTCCCTCCCTGAAAATCATCCCGTGAAATTCTTTCGCAACTATGTTCGCTTTTTCGTAGGTCTATGTCATGCACTAACACCTAATCTCTAGGTTACCCAAAGGCATATGAAAAATGTATTATGCCATTTCCAAACCATTTATACAATATATATGTTCAATATATTAATTATGCAACATTCTCAATCGTTTAGTAATTCACACCACATGTAATTCAACAATATGGATCAAACAACAATTCAAATTAGCTCACTTGAGCAATTAATTTCATATCTCCAACGGGCTTATACCAATTATAATTTATATAATTGAGTAAATCAGCAATTTTATCTCTAATGGCCTATACACACAATTATATTCCATATAATTGAGCAAATCATAATTTTATCTCCAATGATCTATATACCAAAACACAATTTATTATATAAATTATTAAACAAACACCCCAAATAGCTCCCTACATTAGCCACTGGGATCATTCAAATGGGCTCCAAAATTCTCCAAAATTTCCACACTTTGCCCAAGATTCGGGACTGACCAAACGGCCCCTCACGGCCTCAAACCAACACAAGCATTTACAAAAACACTTAAACAAGGGGTAAAACAAGTAGGATAAAACCCCTACCTCATGGAGTTTGTCGAACTCCAACTTTTTGGTGTCCACGCGTAGCTCTCATCACACAAATCAATTTTGCTCTTCAGCTCCCGAATGAAATCCTACTGGCCCGATTTTTCGTGAGATCCGAGAAAGAAGCAAAAGAAGAAATAATAAAAATATATTCCCCTCTCCTCGCAGACGCCTCTCTCTCCCACGCCATTTGACCTCCCCCTTTAATGTTGATTTTTTTCATATTATAATATTATATTATTATTATTATTATTATTATTATTTCATGAAACTGATACATAACTTATATTACCTTATTTGGGTTCGTTTTTGTCCCAAAAATTTTATTTCTTTCAGTTCAATTCTTTTAAATGAACTTTAACTCACGCCATTTTCTGACTTCCGAGATTTTCGTAAAAATCTCGCCTTCCAAGCTCACCCAGAACTTTATCAAATTCGTAGAAATATTCAATATCTCGTAATTCGAGACGAACTTTTTCGTGGGTCACCAGATTTCGCGAGACAAATTTAACTACAAGAGTCCGTTTACCATCCGAGATCTAGAGAATTTCCTGCTTTTCAACCGAAATTACCGCTTTTATTCTTTTTCTCGTGAAAAATTGAATTTTTCTAGCTTTGGCAATGTTTATAACTTGGTATCGAGCATAGGTATACGAATACCTAAGGCTTGATGGATATGGGTCTAGTCCTTAGATTCATTGAAGCTGTGTCACAGCTACACATTGTAACGTATATGTGATTACCTAGGAATTGATGGGCATGGGTTTAGACCATTGCATTCATTGTGTGCATTTCATGTTTTGTGCCTAATTGTGCTACATGATTTGGTGTTGTGTGATATGTGATTTATATACATAGTGAATTGTATATAGGAAAAGATGAACACTAGGGTTAGAAAACATAACCTTAGGGGTTCAGACAAGAACGAATGGGATAGTTTGGGAATTGATTTGAGTTAGTGTTCGCTATGCACCATATTATGCTGAATGAACTGCAATCTATAATGTTAAATTCTATTAGTGGTTGGCTTATGCACTACTAGTATACTAGAAAAGGGATCTCAATTTGCTATTTGACCTATGTAGTTGGCAAGTCGAGGAAGGGAACGTAGAGGTCGTCCATGGGACACTAGCCGTGCACCACCCGGGTTTCGACGCAGAGGCCTTTATGTTGGAGGCTTAGGGGCACCGCGCTTACCACCTTTGCACCAACTAGTGCAACTAAGGGCTAGGGAGGGACGCAGTAACCTCGCAGGTTTCAGCACATCATCCTCCTCGACATACATGGGACTCGATGGTCAGACAAAGATAGGCCATTGAAAGAGAAGTGGATACCTGAGCATCCGACATGGGTGCTAGTGCTAAGAGGAAAGAGAATCAAACTCTTCTAGCTCCAAGAAGTAGCAGTAAGACTTCGCTTTGCACGGATCTCGTGACAAGAGCCGTGGCCACCAGACTCTACAGGTCAATCATCCAGAATGGGAGACACTTCAAATTCTAGCCAGCCAGTAAGGGGCAGGAGCGTGTTTCCATTGTCACCACCGATACTTTGTAAATAGGATTACCCATGAGGTAGTGTGAAAAACCCTAAAAATCTAATTTTTTTGAAAATTGGCAAAATAATAAATTCGCCATAATGGCCTGGGCGCTTGAAAAATCTCAGATCTCGACGCATTTGCGACATCGCATCGCCGGATTCGCCTCGCTGAATCTAAAGGACCTAGAAAAGTTTCGTTGAATTCTATAAAACAGGAATTTTTACGAATTTCTAGGGTGGCGAGTCGCTAGTGACTCAGAAATAGATTTCTACGAAAATCTCGGAAGTCAGGAAATGGCTTGAGCTAAGTTCGATTAAAATAAATTGAACTTGAAACGGAAACTAAATAAATTGTTTCGGGGTAGAAACGGATCCGGGTAAGGATCGCGTGACACGTGGTGCCATGAGGGCCACCTATTAAACTTAACTTAAAATAGGTTAAGTTAAAAGAAAAGAAAAAGGGAAAAAAGGAGAAAAGAAAAGGGGAAACGGAAGAGAGAAAGGGAGAGGGCGTGGAGAAATAGAGATTTATGGTGAAAAGACTCTACCTTCTCTTGCCGATCTACCGAGATCGCGGATCGCCCGGCTGCAAAGGCTAAAGTTGGAATGCGTGACAAGGACTACCCTTGGACACCGAAAACTTCGGGTTCGCCAAGGTTTCACGTGGGAGGTCAGAAGCTTCGGATTCTGGAAGTGTTCGCGGGAGTTCCTTGGGTCGTTGCTCACGCTCCAAGAGGTAGGGAAACTTCCTACTCTGGTTATTTTCTATCTAATAGCCATCCTCGCCTCAGGTCAATTTCGTGCGACGCCTAAACCCGGGTCCGTTGACCACCACAACCCGTGAATACTATCGCGCCGTAACCCGACATTTTTCGTTATGTAACCCGCAGACTCCTTTTGTACGGAGCTCTACCCAAATACAAACCTCGTATATAACCCGTCTCCAAACATCAATATCATGAGTACAAATGTACCGCCGGGCCTACTACAACACTACTCATCAATATATATATCCAACTATATCCAATAGTTTTCGTGAGTTCAATTGTTTTACTTCTTATACAACATATATTAAAATTAAAACAATTTAATACATGTAGAGTCCATCAAAGCCACATTCCTATTTCCTCTTCTAAAACTTAGTCTCAGATCGAGCCGTCTCCTCGCACGCTCCCGTACTTGTGTAAAATAGCATCCCTTCACTGTAGTGAGAGCTAATGCTCAGTAGTGGAATCACCCTAAGTGGGCCACTCTCCACCTAAGTGCATATGCAATGCTCCAAAAGAATGCCATCTGCCACAAATGGCGATCCTACTAATGTCTAACTGACCATCTCATACCCCGAGTCCTCACCACTCTCTCACACTGCGCCTAAGCCCCATATGAGAATTATTATGTTTATTTGTGGACAACCGATGTATATATCAATTGAGCTACCCAACGCATTGATATTATTTGGCGGACTACCCTCCAAGGTGTATATTAACTGGGTCGCTCCGACGATTGATATTTTCGGGTATGGACTACCCTCCGATAATTATCATTTTTAGACAACCTCCGAAACCATTTTCTCTAGACTCATCTCATGCACTCACTTCTATCGTCCTAAGGTGTCCCAATGCATATGGAATGCATGACAATTCCATTACAATTATATCACATGCAAAATATATAAATATGCATATATTCAGCATAAAATTAAATCACACAATCATGTTATGTAATTTCGCATTTTTAACACATCAAAATTAGCTCACATGGGCTAATGATCAAACACGAGCAATTTAATGAATTACTCGACCAAACACATTAATTAACAAAATTTATTTTGTGAACACTATTCTCTGAATATGAAACCCCTGCTACTATTCCTACAAATCAATAATCATCATAGGTTCACTTTAGATCCCGGTTTCACTACGCCATTTCCGCCTCATACACATCAAAGCATCATTGAGTAGCATAGAACATCACTAAGGATGCCCAACAGCTCCCTAACTCCCATGGACTGCATAGAGAGGGGGTCACAAAAGTGGCCTCTCACATTTCGGCCCTAAATTTGGGATCGATCAAACGGCCACTCACTACCAATCAACTAAACATCGTAAATACACTTGGAACAAAGTGTAAAACACAAGTAGGAAGAAACCCCTACCTCTTGGAGTTTGACGAACTCCTGCAAACCTGAGCTCCACGTGGTCTCACAGAGCAACTTTCCCCTTCTTGTCCCGAAGAATTCGACAATGACGCCGATATTTTAGAGAGAAGGTACTCTCTCTCTAAAAATAAAAAAAAACTAGTAGCTACTACCGATTTCACACCCTCTCAATGCTTGGTCCCTCCCTTAGCAAGAGATGATACTATTGACATTTTGTCCTTTAGTGTCATTTAAACTTTCCACACACACCACCATGTCCTCCTTCCTGAATTGATATTCTGCGACTCGTTATCTCTCGGGTCGCCCATTTTCATCGCTTTACCTGCCACTTATGGCACATGAGTATGTGTTATGTGTGACTTTGGTCACATCAACTGCTTACTAAGACCGAACCGCTGATGCCTCAAAAATGTGCCAACCAACGCTCCTTAATTTGATAATTTAAATTCGACGGTTAGCTTAGATTTCGTGAGACGATTCCAACGGAACTGTCATTATCCGAGATCCGTGAGAATAAATTTCGGATTTTTAACCGAAATTACAATTTTGTAACCGAAATTACAATTTTGCCCTTTTTCCAGAAATTGAAATTTCTCGGGTCTTACACTTGGGGATATTTGGGTGGATTCCCGAATGCAAATAACGCTTTTTCTGGGTTTCGAGCGGAACCGTCAACCGACGTCGACGGAGGAATATCCGCTGGATGCGAGCATCCAACCCGGGGACAATGAGGAACCCATTTAACGCTGGATGCGAGGTTGCTTTCATCAGCATCACGAGGAAACGTCCACCGCTGGTAAAGCGGGATGACGACCTGGTTGGATGAAGTAGCTGCTAGGGCTATCGTATTAAATCGTAACCAAATAACCGACAATAACTACGATCGATTGTAAACCGGCTCGTGAAACAAAGCTGAGTGATCATTTCGGTCAGGTTCGAGGCCCAGTTGTGCACCATTTGGTGGTCGATCTCATGGCCTAGTTGTGAATGATTTAGGCTTGCTTTGGAGGCCTATTGTGTGATTGATTGAAGTGTGATCCCTTGGTTAAGGGATGACATGTTGAATGACAATATTTATGCCAATAGATATTGGATTGAGATGATATGGCTTGGTTGTGAGTTGCCACTACTTGACAATGTAGTGGCCTGTGTTGAATGTCAATATGAGTACTCTAACGTATTGACATGTGATGTATCGTTATGTGCAATGGCTATTACATGGCTTGCTTGTGTGGGTGTCATTGCTTGATTATAGAATGACATGTTGTTTGTGTGTGAACAAGACCATCACATGGCTTGTTTTAGGCTAGTTATGGGCATGTCATGTCACCACTAGGCTTAGACAATGTAGTGACCTGTGTTGAATGTCAATATGAGTACTCTAACGTATTGACATGTGATGTATCGTTATGTGCAATGGCCATTACATGGCTTGCTTGTGTGGGTGTCATTGCTTGATTATAGAATGACATGTTGTTTGTGTGTGAACAAGACCATCACATGGCTTGTTGTATTAGCGCGGGTGCGCCTAAGGCTCACTAGGCTTAGAGGTAAAGGAACATTGCTACTCGAGTAGTAGTGACTTGTATGTCAATGTATGCTTGAATTGATATGTTGGCATGGACTGTGTGATTTACTTTGAATTTATATCCTTTTTGATATAAATGTCCAAATGATGCATGGATAATTGTGCATGAGTAGGCATGCACATATAGCTCTCATATATATGTAGCATGGTATGAATAGGCAATGGCATAATTGCATTTCATATGCACGGGAACATCGCATGACATGAGTGTGAGTGCATGGTAGAGATCAGCACTGTGTTTGGTGTTCGATGGTATGTCGTGGGTACATGGTAAGGATCGACACTATGTTGGTGTTTGATGGTATGACATGGTTCTTAATCAACACTGCGTTTGATGTTGGATTGGGTGGGCTCGGTTATGGGATAACGTTTAAATGAGTCGCACAATTAATTGAAATGGAAAAGGACAATATGCGTTGGGTATCAACAAGTTGGGATAGATTTCCCCTAAGGTGAAAGACCCATCAATTATGGTAAGACATAGTCTCCAACGGTGAAAGGCCGTAAAAGTGTCTGGGTTTATGGAGCCGCGACACCAAAACCCATCACCATGTGCTGGCACCAGACAGAATATAAAATTCTAATGAGTCTAAGAAATGATCATCGATGTCATGGAAAATGATGCTTGTTCACATTACGCCAGTATCAGGCGTAGGGAGTCAAGGAGGACCGTAGTGCATGGTACATGGGCGAAGCTGCATCTCATTCATGGCATGGCATATAGTATTCCATATAGAATTGGCATGTTCTTGTTGGAATGTTGTGAATGTATGAAAGTTATATCGTAGCACTTGCATGTGGGAAAATTTCAGAGGTGCATTCTCTAATGTAAGACATCTACCTCACATGGAACCCTTTCGTATTGGAGGAGGATTCGAGACGACGCCCGACAAGGCCGTGATTTTGAAGAGGGCCAATACGTGGACTTTTGTAAAAAGTATGTGTGTAAAAGGATTGTAATTAATTCTTTTGGACTATTTCATAAATAATCGGGTATGTAAATATGGTAAGAGTGTCGTGGATCGTACTCTTATAGACTGTAATTAACTGTTTCATTTTCATATTTTAGAATTAAATATGAATGAATGGGTCCCGATAAAAGGGACGTATTGAGGTGGTGCCGAGTAACTCGGTGTCCATGGGTGGTTGGTGTCGGTCCGAGATCAAGGACTTAAAGGCTGCCGACCTGGCAGATAAAGCATCTCACAGGCCGACGGTTGTCAACTGATCACAAAATCGGGCGCCATAGGTAGGATCCCTAATTATGGGACATCACAATCCCAATCATCAAGTGGACATGTGCGTATGGGCTATCTCCTTACTCCAAGCATGGGGCCAAGGAACTCAGACGCCCTAAGGTGCTGCACAAGGCACCTACTATTTGGGGATTGCCACAAGGAAGCCAAGGCATGGGGTCGGTGTCGAGGTCGTGGTCATTTCCGTGCCTAACTCGTGGACCTAGGTGTGTCTACGCCATGATATCGCTACAGCCGAAGCCAGATCACTTAATTGTACGGTATGTTTCTACTCACTTCGACAGAGTGTCGCTTAACTAAAGCATCATATTCATAATTATCGTTGCATCGTGAAAGGTTGGGCTAGGAGGCTGGAAACCTGGAAAAAGTCACAGCCGAGTTCCTCCTCTGTGAACTGTGGTGAGTGTCGATCGATATGCCTGATCACAGCTTATGATCTTAAGGATCTTACTCAATGCACGGACCGAGGGTCATGGACATGTCGGTTCGACATGTCATCCTCGGACGGACTCGGTTGACTCGCACACTCAGTCAGAAGTGATCGCGAACGATAGAAGGTTACCGCCACACATAAGACTCGTGATTCGGAAGTTACGCTTAGTGGGGACAAGCAAGATGGTTTTCCTGCATCGTGTACGACTCCATATGGCAATGTGCAACAGGGGTTTGCTAGCAACCCAATTCTAGAAAGACGAGGTGAGACAGAAATCGATCTACTCTCGTGAAGCCTTAAGTAGTGGCGAGGATATTTTCCGCAAAGGGATGTAGACTTATGCACATTGAGTTACACTCCGTACGTCGCCCATTTCTATGACTCATAGATGGAGCCGATCAGCTACATAGAACTCAAGGTCTAGATATGTGAATTATCGGGATGTGAGAAAGCTTTATTAGACCGGAAGACTTCACGCTGAGAGCTTCTTGCCTCGTTTTACTAGGAAGCATTAAAATTCAAGTGGAATGACTGCAGGAGAAGGTATTCCAGAATTGGAAAAAGGAGGCTTTACTTCACTTTCTATTCCTAATAGTCCTTGAGGAGGGACAGACAGATACGTGATATCACATGCCTCCAAAGACGGACTGGGATGTGTTCTGATGCAGTCCGAGAGGGTGGTGGCTTATGGTTCTTCACAGCTGAAGAGCCACGAGCAGAGTTACCCTACACATGACATGGATTTGGCGACCATTGTCTTTACCTTAAAGGCTTAGCTCCACTATTTATATGGTGAGCAATTCAAGGTGTTTTCAAACCACAAGAGTCTGAAGTACATTTTACACAAATGGGACTCTAATATGCGTGGCAAACGCAGTGGATGAAGTATCCGAGGATTATGACTCACATTGCACTACCATCCCTAAGAAGTTTAATGTGGTGGCTGGATGACTCAATCGAAAGTCACTGAGTACTCAAGCAATGTAGTTCCGGAACGGGTGTGATGCTCGAGGATCGCTGGACAAGCCAAATTACGTACAAAGATCGCCTGTGGTACGCTGGGAGTTTAGTGACTACGCTTAACCCTATTGAGCGTAGTGATTGAGTCCTAAAGGATACGTAGATAAGGTCCATTGGACCCGTACAATCACCCGTGACGAAGGCTGCACTACGCATTCAGATGGTAGTCTTCGATATAGGGGATGGTTTATGGTTATTTAGTTGATAGATTTGAGAGACGAGAACCTTAAGGAGTTCCATTGCTCTCGATTTGCTGTGCATCCAAGTGGCCAGAAGATGTATCGTGATCTTCGCCACCAGTATTAGTGGAGCGGGATGAAGAAACACGTTGGGGATTTTGTTCGACGATGTCTCACGTGTTAACATGTAAAGGCTGAGCACCAGAGGCCAGCAGCGCTACTCCAGCCATTGGAGGTAGAAGAGTGGAAGTGGGAACATATCACGATGGATTTTGTGACTCACTTGCCACGAACATCGCAAAGATGCTGCGGTGATGGATCGGCCTACTAAGTCGACACATTTTCTCGTCGTATGGATTTACATCGAGGACTTTGCAGTTGTATATACTAGAGATAGTCCGGTTACTGAGTGCAAAGATTCACAAGATAGGATTGGGACCCCAGGTTTATGGCTCATTTGTGGGAGAGTTTCCAGCGAGCCATGGGAACACGGTTGATAATGAGCACAACTTTTCATCCTCAGACGGACGGTCAGTCAGAAAGGACCATCCAAGCGTTAGAGGGCATGCTACAGGCATGTGTCCTAGATCTCAAGGGTATTTGGGAAGAGCAATTTCCCTTGGTGGAGTTCGCCTACAACAACAAGGCATCGTGAGTGCAGATGGCACCCTACGAGGCTTTGCAGCATGGGAGGCCAGCGCCGACTGGTTTGTTGGATGTAGGTGAGAGAGGAACCACCCACCTAGTCCCGAGTCAAGTTAGGAGACACCTCTCCGGGAAGGTGGAACGACACGGAACGCCTTTCCTCACGACCAAAGCCGATAGAAGAGCTACCCCGATAGGTGGCGACGACCTCTAGAGTTTAAGGTGCAGATCACGCTCTTCAAGGTGATGCCTAAGAGATGAGTGGTCGCTAGGGTAAGCCGGGGAAAATCCATCTTCATAGAGGATAGGGCCCTTCAAGGTACTTGAGAGGGTGGGTACGATTGCATACCGATTAGCCTTACCACCAAGCTTATCGAGTGTACATGCGGTATGCCATGTCTCCATGCTTAGGAGGTACACCCCAGATCCGACTCATGTGGTGGATTATGGAGAGCTTGTAGTTGATACAGATGAGACCTTCGAGGAGGGACTAGTACATATCATGTATAGTCGAGATCAGGTTTTGCGAAGAAAGACTGTGAGGCTAGAAAAGGTGTTTGGGACAAAGACCGTGGTCAGGAGTGAGGCAACAAATGTTCCAAAGACAATTCATGTGTGCCAACCATCCCTCTCTGCTAAAGGAAGAAGGTATGTTTAAATCATTGATGATAAATGATCGTTGCATATGCATGAGACAAAAAGTGTGTGTGGAATTTCGGGACGAAATTCTTTTAAGGGGGAGAGAATGTAAAACCCTGGAAAAATTTAAAATTTCAGAAAAATGGCAAAAAAAAAAAAAAATTTGCTAGAATGGTTCAGAGCTCTGAAAATCTCTGTGATCTCTTGATGATGAAACCTGGATTTCACCGCTGGATTCGCCTTGCGAAATCTATTACCTGTGAAGATTCGTCGACTTCATTACTGGCCACAATCTATTTTCGTGATTTCTTTAGGCGGATGGTTATTCAAGGACCCCGGGGACGAGATTTTTATGAGAATCTTGAGAGTTAGGAAATAACTCAAGTTAAGTTCGTTTAAAATAAATTGAACTTAAACCAGGACAAAAATGAATTGTTTCATGGTAGGAACGAAATGAATTGACACGTGGCACCATGAGAGCCACTTATCAAACTTAACTTAAAATAAGTTAAGTTAAAAATAAAAGAAAAGAATGAGATGGGGAAAATAGAGAGAGGAACGGATAGTGAGAGTGGGAGAAGAGAGAGAGGGAGAAAACCTCCAACTTCTCTCTACGATCTACGAAGATCTGTTGATCGTCTTCCGACGAGCCAAGATCTAAAGTCAGAGTACTCGGCGAGGGCTACGCTTGGATACCGGAAACTTCAAGTTTTGTCAAGGTCTCGCACGGGAGGTTCGAGAGGTCGGAAGCTTCGGATTTGAGAAGTGTTCGCGGAACTTCCTCGGGTCGTTGCTCACGCTCCAAGAGGTAGGGAAACTTCCTACTCAGATTTATTTTCCATTTAGGAGCCATCTTGGTTTTCATTGGAGCCCTGTATTGCCTGGGTGGATTCTCGAACGCAAAATAACGTGATTGGGTTTCGATGAATCACAACCCGGAAGAGTCATCCGATTGACGCAAGAGTAATCCAACCTGAATAGGAACCAGTCAACCTAGTTAGCCTGGATTAGTCTTCCGTTAAGCCGGGTGAGTCGCTAGCTACCAGAAGAAACCGGAAACGATCAACCGGCCGGGTCGAATCGGACGGTCTTCCTATTTGATGGAGTAGTCGCCAATTATCATACTAAGGGAAATGGATATCACCGGATGGCTGCCCGGTTGGATGCGAGCACTTCGCCATCGTGATGCTGTGAAACGACAACCGGTTGGGACAAATGGTCGATCGATTGACTAAACTACCGACCGACAGATGAAACGGTCGACCGATTGGGATAAACGATCAATCGGTTGGTTGACTAGTTCAGTGTATAGTGTCTTTTGAGACCTGCTTCGTGGTCGCTTGAAGCCCTGGCTGCAACCGACAAGGTCGATCTCATGGCCTAGTTGGGCGGATGATCGAGGCTTCATGCAGAAGCGCTGCCTATGATTGATCAAGTGTCATCACTTGGTTAAGGGATGGCAAGTTGAATGACGGTATGTATGCCCATACATATTGAAATAAGATGAAATGATTGCGTGTCATTGTGTGATAATTGAGTGGCACGTTGTTTGTGTATGAACAAGGCCATTACATGGTCTTGTGGTAGGCTAGTTGTGGACATGTCGTGTCACAACTCAGCCTAGAGGTTAATGTATGTCGCTACTCGAGTGGTAGTGACTTGTGATGTCAATGTATGCGTATAATGATATGTTGACATGTATTGTATGATTTATTTGGAAATTGTATGCAAATTGATATGATTGCCCATATGATGCATGGGTAATTATGCATGGTTTAAAATGCACATATAGCATTCATTATATATGTAGCATGGTATGAATAGGCAATGGCATGATTGCATTGCATTATGCACTAGGACATCACGTGACATGGGTGTGAGTGCATGGTGAAGATTGACATTGTGTTTGGTGTTCGATGGTATGTCGTAGGTATATGGTTGATCGACACTGTGTTGGTGTGGGCTCGGTAACATGGGACAACGTCCAAAATGAGTCGCACGGTTTTGAAAAAGAAACAAAGTCTGTGTCAAGGAGAAAGCCAGATCCCTTCCCCACCCCAAGGTGAGCGAGACACCTGCTTATCGCATTAGACACATGATCAACGGCCACAAAGATTGTAAAAATGTTGAAAGGCGTGCTAAGGTCTCGCGGTGAAAAACCCTGAATTGGTCCAAAATACATTGTAACACCCCAAAGTATACCCTAGTCAAGCAAAGATGTTTAATGTATTTGTAGGTATAATTTAAATTTTCGAATTTAAATTGGTAACGTGAAAATTTTGAAACCCGGAAATAAGCAAGGGTAAATTTGTAATTTGTCAAATGGATATAAATGTCAAGTAAGATTATAAGATTATATGCCAAAGTGGAATATGAATAACTTGTGGTGAAAATAGAGGAGAGATGGAGGACTAAAGTGCAAAAAAAAGGAAACTTAAGTCATTTTCATGCATTTTTGATGACAAAACATGGCCTTATGAAATGAGACCAAATAACACCAATTTTAGTCTCTCATTTTGTGATTTTTGGAGGGCAAAACGTGAAGGAGAGGAAGGAAGAGAGAAAGGAAGAAAAGAAGAAGAAGAGGAAGAGCAAAGGTATGGAGACTACTTTTTTATGGATTCTAGTATGGATTTATGATGTTTTTGTATGGAACTTGTATGGAAGTGTTGTATGGATATTAATGGTTCCATTTCTTGGGGTTTAGTTATTAGGAATTCATCCTAACCCTAGAGTTGTTGAAATTGGCTGGTAAAACCTAGTTTGTATAAGATGATTATGGACTTCTAGTTATGATGCATGGATTTAGGCTCAAAAGCAAGAAGTTAACCTAACTTATAAGTATTCATAGGTTTGAAACCCTAATTAATCTCAGTGATTGCTTGGGTCAAGTCAGAAACATATTTGGGAGGATGTTTTTCCGGATACCATATGAGCTTTCTTTTGTTTTTGGTTGATTCTCGGAAAATGGACCAAAAGAGAAAAAACTGGCACTGTGTGGGCCCTTCAGACGGCCAAGAGACCCTCGCAACGACGAAGAGACCCCTCGCAGCGGCGAAGGATCCCCACGCCGCAAATGAGGCCGAGGGAAGGTCGCTCCCGCCCCTCAGGCTACGCCGCAAGAAAGCCACCGCTCACAAAGATGGAAATGTTGTGCTTCGCTTCGCTTTGTTTTTCCGCTTGTTCCGAAACTTGTCCATCGGACTAACGAGGACCCGGCGCATGAAAGGTCCACATGTTCAGAAGGTAAAGTAAAGGAAAAATTGGGACCGTACTACGCTGCCGGCTTAAGTGGGCAAACTTAATGCCCCACGATAAGATAGCAAGTTCCCGAACACATACTAAGGGATCGCTAAGACCGTAGATATTGAATGACATGACACTTCTAATGTGGGGAGGCATGTATAGTACTCTGCACCCATCGCGCTTCGACACTCGCTAGTGCCACGGTGAATTATGTTATGCGGGCACGATAAAGGTACTTCTGGCACTTCGATAAGTGCTTCCGCACTCGCTAGTGTTACGACACTTCTCGTTACTTGGGCAAAGACGTCCTAATCAAGGTTTCAAGACTGCTTAGTGCTACTAAGACTTCATTACGCAAGGTGCACGCTCTATCGCTTCAAGAATCCCGCCCCTATGCTACCGCACTTCAATACCGCAGATCACTGCACCTCTCGGTACTTATTATGTCGTGTCCCACTACTTTGTTACCGGTCTAGCAATCTAACGCTTATACGACAGGTTATGAAAAGCGAATAAGAAGAAAGTAATGTACATCGTCTACTGAATAAAATCGCTGCACCTCCAGATAAGTATAAGTTCTATAGTACCTACGGTACTTATGTACAAGTATAAGTTCAGAATTCCTACGGAGATCCGGCATATAAGTCCGCTTATAAGTGCCAAAGAGGTGTATAAGTTTTTGTTGCAAGAATCATGAAAAACTCCGATATCCGTTAATGAATACTTGTTATTGTTATATGCTTATTGTACAAGAGTATCAATGCATGTACATATAAGTCATATGTTTCCCACTGCCGCAGTTTAGCACCGATTTTTAATCTGTAGATACAAGAGGACGACGCCCAGATCTCTCCACATCGGGCCACAAGACGCTCAGAGGGGGTTCACCACATGTAGGTTCCGCGCTTTGAATATGTAAATGTAAATGTACAATTTTTTTGTATATGTATATGTAAATGGGACTCAGGACTTTTTGTATCAACACGGTAAACACCACTACGGTGGTAGTTTTATTTTTTTGTATCTGTGGATATAAATTCAGTTATAAGACTCACACTAACAATCAAAAAGTAAGTAAAGTTCCAAAGTAGGGTCCTCGTGGTCCCCTTTTGTCCACCTAGTCGGGCCTGACATGATAAACACACCAACTCCTGGGAAACTAGTTGATATCTAAACCGTCCAATGGATTTTGATTTATAAAACAAAAAGCTTTTGTTTTGGAAAAATGGCCATTGATGGAACATAATGACGGTTTGGTTTTTACACTCTACATATACATGTGTGAGGGAGTCAGTGAGGACTCGGGACATAGGATAGGGTGAGTCATATTCTCATCCATGACATGTAAACATCTGAAAGCAGGAATGCATGTTTTTATCAATGTGTGGTGTGCTACTGCATGTGCACTTAGCGTGGCAAGACTCAGAATGCTATTCTCTCTCATGTGTATTGCTCACCCTGGCCGTGGGACTCCCTTCGTGCAGCGAGTGTACAGAGAGACTAAGAGCTCGACGAGGTCATGATTGCGAAAGCAGCCGGCATGTGGCCTCTTCGAGTGAACCGTTGTAAAAGTGTTTTGCGGGCAAAAGAATCAGAATTAAATTCTTTCGACTATCAGGTAAATAGTCGAGTATGTAATTATGGTAAGAGGGCAGTGATCGGACTCTTATGGATTGTAATTAAGTGTTGTATTTTCATATTTTAGATTTAAATATGAATGAATGGGTCCTGGTAAAGGGACATATTGAGGTGGTGCCGAGTAACTCGTTGTCCACGGGTAGTTGGTACCGGTCTGGTACCAAGACTTAGGTGCAGGATGACCTAAGATATAAATTCTGCAGGTTAACAGGTTGTCAAAGGGACCCCGGAAATTAGGGCGTCACAGTAAGAGTCTGATCACGACCCTCTTACCATTTTTACATACCCCACTATATTAACAATAGTCTAAAAGAATTTAATTACAATTCTTTTATGCAAAAAATACATGCTAAGACTAGTTTGTCCTAAACACTTTTTACAAAAAGATTTACCAAGGCCACATGCTCTGACTTCAGCAATCACCTACCAGCCTCGAGTGCCATCCATCGGCAGAGTCCCGTGACTCGAAGTGTTGGGCCCACGACGGTGAGCAAATGCCCGTGAGAATAATTCTACAAGTGGCTACTTCCACCGCAAGCTGCACATAGCTAATGCCATTTCACACATTCAAGTAAAAACATACACATTCCTACTCAAATGTCTACATGCCATGGATGAGAATGTGACTCACCATGTCCTATGTCCCATGTCCCGAGTCCTCATCGACTCCTTCACACATCCATATGCCAAGTATGAAAACCGTCATTTTTGTTCCATCAATGACCATTTTTCCAAAACAAAAGCTTTTTGTTTTATAAATCAAACTACGGACAACCCGATATCTACTTGCTTTACTTAAGTCCCGTGTGTTTTTACCAATCACCACAGGCTTCTCATGCCTTCCGACACTTTCGCGAACTTTCATCTCGATACATGTCTAACTCAAGATCACTGGTTTTCACCCGACTGTGGTATTTATCCCTTTTGCCATGTTCCAACACACGTATTTTTCATTTCCTTTTTCTTTTATGCAACTGTGAGACTCATTTTGGACGTTATCCCATTTTACTAAGCCCACCATCGAACACCAAACACGGTGTCGATTTACCAACCATGCACTCACACCCATTTAATGCGATGTCCCCATGCATATGCAATGCAAGATGCCATTACATGTTATATCATGTCACATGCATAATGAATGCTACAAGGATAACACAATCCACACCACTTACCGGTATGATGGACAATCACATCACCTGCATATGACTTCCATAAATCATTTCATTCATGTCAACCTATCATGCAAACATATATCAACATTCACATTCAACATGTCATTCTATGATCAAGCAATGACACACACAAGAAAGCCATGTAATGGCCATTGCACATAACAATTCATCATACGTCAAAATATTGGAGTACACATATTGACATCCAAATAGGTCACTACATTATCTAGTAGTGGCACACTCACAATCGAGCCATGTCATGGCCATTTGCACATATAAACTCATCTCATGTCAACATGTTAAATAATATACAAGGACGCCCAACACGCCACTCTTAGTCAAGCAAATGACACTTGATCCTTTCAAGACCAAGCCAGGTATAGAGATGCCCACAAAACATTCTACACAACAAGTCATCATAGACCATAGAATAGTTGTGAACTTAGTTCAGAAACTAGTCCCCTAACAGTCCCAAAATCTGGACACAAACTATTAAACAGCCTAAGCTATAGCAGTCCCGGGAAATGTATAATTTGGGTTATTCAAAAGCCTACATCAAGTTTACAGATGCAGCTATAATTTCCATGGAGAACACTAGTTCAAACTCCCTCTTTTTCCCAACCAGAAATCAGTCCTGAAATCTGAACAATGTATGGGTCAAAACAGGGCAACTTGTGATAGTCTCGGAAAATGGACCATAACTTGAGTTATAGAGGTCCACTTTGGGTGATTCAAAATCCTAAAATCAAGTTTATTGATGCAGCTACAATTTCTATGAAGGACACTAGTCCAATTTCCCCATTTTTCCCTATTGAAAATCAGTCCCAAACTTAGGGTAGAGTGGAGGGTCATTTTCACATCACATGTCCATACAATAGAACACTTGGTGCAACAATTAATTTTAAGAAAATATGTGAGCACCAAATGTCATCCACATGCATATGGTCAGATGCTAGACTCAAAGATTTGATAGCCCTAAGAATCAAAAGGACCGGAGTTCGGACGAGAAATATATGGTCGTCCAAAGTTGGAGGCTTAAAGGGGTGCAAGGCTACGCAATTGTGTGCCAGAGAGCTCCTTGGCAGCTCTAGGACACACCGTTTTGACCCAAAACCATCCCGGAACAACCCTTTTCCAGCAGCCACAATATCCTCCCAATTGAGGCCACAAAACATGCCATAAACATGACATAAAACCATCCCACAATCAATCCCAAAATCAGCCCAAAAGTAGGAATAAAACCAAAGTAGGAAGAATCTCTACCTCTTGGAGCGTAGCAAACACCGTTAGGAAACCTTGAAACACTTCCTAACCCTCAAACTTTGATTTCCTCTAAATCTCCTCTTTTGGATCTTCAGTGAAATCTCTCCTTTTTAGTGCCTATACGTAGCCCTCGTCGAGACAAAGAACTTTAACTCTGGGCTCGACGACTTCTTTGGACTCGACGAAACCCGAAATCGCCGGCGATTTTTTCTCCCCTCTCTAATGTTTCTAGAAAACGACGGGAGATCTTTCTCCAAATGAGTTTTTTTTCAATCTTTTATACTTTGGATACGTGGCCTATGTCGTACAAAGTCCCCTGCCGGTCCATTTTCACCAAACAATTTATTTCGTCCCACTTCAAGTTCAAATTATCTTATACAAACTTTCTTTAAATTATCACCCAACTTCCAAGATTTTCTTTAAAAATCTCGCTGGGGGTCCAATCGGCAATTGGCCACCTTGAAAAACATGAAAATTTCGACTGTCTCGGAATTCGATGAAATTCAATTGGGTAGCTAGATTTCGTGAGATGATTCCAAAGATGAGGTTCATTTCGTTATCCGAGATCTAGAAAATTTCAAGTTTTTAACCTGTACTATAACGACAAATTACCGTTTTTCTATTTTTCAGAAAAATTGCATTTTTTTCCAGGTTTTACAATATCATTGGTGGCGAATGACGAGGAGACTGTTGGAGAATCAAGGGCCCATAACATGGAAATGTTTTAGGGAGGCCTTCTATAGGAAGTACTTCCTTGACAATATAAGGCAACAAAAGGTGAGAGAGTTCATTCTATTGGAACAAGGGGATGTGACAGTGACCTAGTATGAGGCTAGATCTACAGAGTTATCTTGTTTTTCCCCATAGCTAGGAGAAAACATTTAAGTTTCAGGATGAGTTGAAACCTTACTTAAAGAACAAGATATCCATTCCAAAAGCTGAGTGTGCATTCAAAGGTGGTGGATATAGCTGAGAAGTAGTAGAGGGACAATATGAACCCAACAATACAAGGAATCCATTAAAGGAAAAGGAATAGGGAGTGATGGATGCCCTTGGTATTCAAGCACAAAAGGTTGGTTTGGAATCCAGCGATCATAATTGAATAAGAAATAATACAAAATCTAAATGTGGATTTGTACTATTTCAGGTAAGAAACATCGAGTAGGTCATGCTATAAAGAACTAAGCCTCGTTTATATAGTGGGAAGTTTGGACACATGATCTGGATCGCCCGTAGAAAAGAAATTTTGTAACAAGTCCCATGAGAGGAGAATAAGGAGGATAAACAAAGTGCCTAGGGTCCAAGGACTTAATTTTTTTCGACATCATTCTGACAAGAAGCACTCCTAACATGGAGACATGTACAATTTGAGTTCCCACCTTAGAGCATCTCCAGCAGTTAGCAAAAATTCTCAGCATCTAAAGCTATCTTTTGCTCCAAAAAGCAACTTTTTGAGATTTAGCTTAAAGCTAAAAGGGTGTGAGCTCCAACAGTGACCATCTAAAGCTTTAGCTATCCTAAATATATTCTAATTTTACCATTTCTCTTCCTTAATAATTACATCATATACCCTTCATTCATCTATATCACTCCATACACTATAAATTTTATTTTAAAATATAAATATAAACATAAATAAATATTTAATTAAAAATAAAATAAAAAAATAAATATTTAATTAATAATTTTAGTAGTTGAAAATTATTTTTATTACAAATATTAAATAATTTTAAAATTTTTGTAATTTCTCTTATAAAAAAATAGTCGAAAAATAAATAATTTGTCAAATATATGATTAAAAATAAAATGTGTGGGGATTACTAGAAAATATGATCCGACGAGTTAATAAAGATTTTGCCGATTTTCAAATCACAGACCAAGCAAAGTCGATAGCCTAGGTAGATTGACATGTCACCGATTGACTTGTCAAATCACACTAATGTTATGTTACATCGGAAGCCGTGGATGATTCGGCTATCACTCAGCGAATTTGTCGCAAATCACATTGTGGTTATAAAAGGTACATTCGATGATTTGGATGTGTCATCAATGACCGGTCAAATCACACGGCTGTAAAAAGTCGATAAAAGCCGGGTCTTATATATAATAATCGTGATTGACTATTAAACACCAAACACTCCGCTATGTATTTTGGTAAACGATAAAGACTTAAAAACATCTATAAATTGAGTAGGATGTCCCTTAGAATTTTACACACATCTTAGAAATTCAATTACACACAAGCAAAAAATAAGTAACTTTTTTCAAACGTCTTTTGAATGATTCATCTTCTTCATGAAGAATAAAAAGAAACACGGTTCACACAATATCGAGTTTGAAAGACAAAACTCACAAGGTACGGGCTCTAGAGATAGAATCAGTAGGCAATACCGATATCGTGACCGAGTTAGCGGCAATACCCGACTGCTAAATGATTACTTCATTGAGAATCCAGTCTACGATGAAACATTATTTCGCAGACGCTTTCGTCTAAGTCGACCATTGTTTCTTTCGAATTTTACATACGCTCCAACAGCACAACAATTATTTCGCGGCAGCAGGAAGAAATGTCACAACACAATAGGGCTGTGATCCCGCGGGAACAAAATGACTGATGCACTTCGTGATGCTTGCATACAGATGTCTCGCGAATTCAATCGATGAGCATGTCGGTAATTGAGAGAGCACAACCATCAAGTGCGGCCAAACGATTACAATACGGCCATGAAATTTTGGCTCGACACTTCGGGGACGCTAAATGCGACTGACATCTCTAGGCTGTTACGTAAAGCTAATCAATGTGGCTTTCCTGGAATGTTGGGGAGTTTGGACTGTATGCATTAGGCATGGAAAAACTGTCCAGCAACATATCACGGAATGTATACTGGCCATGTCCACCGACCGACTATCTTATTCTCGGTCGTCGCCTCTACGACTGGGTGGATAGCGGCATGCTTTTTTTTGGGTATGCCCATCTTAACAATGATATTAATGTACTGACACCTCAATCTCTTGCTAACTGCGAAGGATGTGGCCCTTCTCTTGCAAATTATACCATAATGGGCAACCATTACAATATGGGATACTATCTTCAGAAGTGTATATATCCAAATGGGCATAATAGTTCAACTAATTCCCTCGTGATCCTCAAGAGTCAGTCACTAATTCTTTTAAATAAACATGAGAGTTATTCAAAGGATGTAACTTGTTAATTGGGTGCTTCGGGCTCGCTTTGCTATCAGTTTCGAGGACCGCCTGATTATGGCATCACGAGAGTTTTTCATCATGAAAGCATGCATTATATTATTACAACATGATAATTTGGCGATGAGCGAAGTTGATGATACGAACTTTGCTGGCAAAGAGGCCGCCGGCAAATGGTGACTATGACTCATTAGGAACTGATGGCCCGGTTGAAGTATCACAAGGCTTGATACCCTTTGATCAATTTATGGCTAGAAACCGCGCCATTCGAGATTCGAACACCCACTATGCCCTCCACCACGACATCATTACACATCTGTGGACGCTACACGAACAAGGCGTTATCAAGTGAATTTGTCTTATTTTGATATTATGCTTCGCCGGCGTCATGTTATATTATGTTTTGAATGAAAATTTAAGTTAGTTGCATCTTTTAATCATTTTAACTATTAAAAAGTACATAATTTGAACATTTCATTTTAATTAAGTAGACAAAAATTGAAATTACATTGAAAATATGTTAGTAGTCTGGAAGTACATTAAAGTTGGAGCTACTTGCATTTTTCATTGCTTTTTTCATAACGTGATGCTTACGAGTTGATAATAGTGTTGTCAGTTCGCCGGACATATGTGAGAAGTCTTTTCGAGCACTGCATCACGGTGATCATTTGCAACCCATCTCGCTCCATCCGGCAAATTTATCTTGCTCCTTCCGCATCCCACTTCAAAGACGCCTTGCACTCAAGTTGCACATCCTCCCTCCGTCTTGCTCCTTCCGCACCGGAAGCTTCGCTCATCATAAAATTCTTTCTCTCTGCTCACTCTGCCCATAATCTACCTTTGACGAGTTTAAATAGAATTACTAGTATCCGGCTGACTCGCCTTACTTTTCTGTCCGCTTTATCGCTTCCCTGGGAAGCCTCTCCGAGAGCTAACAATAGCATTGCTATATGGATCTTGATCCGAGTCAAGAGATACATGTGTCTCATGAGTTCCCTCATAAACAGGGGAGGGGCGCTAGATTGCTTCATGTGCATAACTAATCCACTTATCACGCATTTAAGCACCCCAACAATGATCAATATAAATCCACCCACTCCTAACATCTACTTGAAACATATTCAGCTTACACATGATGCGTAAGAATAAAATTATAAATAAATAAATTTTCTAATAATATATTTGTTGTAGAAAATTATAAATAATAGATAACCGACTGCTTCATGATGCTAGCTCCACTCGCAAATTTATTTCGCGATTCAGGTAGTATCCCACGCCATTTTGTACAATAATGTAGGATTCTATCCCATTGATTTTGGACTGAACATAAAGTCCGTGGTGGGTCAACCCAACATCGGGTCCCAAAACCGTGCTATCATCGATCCCAAAACTGACATCGCCGCCCAATGTTCAATCAACACCTGGATCTTGTGTTACGGTCATCCAAGATATGCACAGTGCCACGTCTTCCTTGTTTAAGAAAGACTTTCCTTGCCTACCCCGTATTGGAGGAGATGTCATTTTCTGGCTACAAAATCAAATATAAATTAAGTAGGATTTAAAAAATTACATTGGTTAAAAAATTAATAACATAAAGTGAAAAAAGTAATTTAAAAAACTATATAAAGAATATTTTAAATAAATATAATTTGATCAAAATAAAAAAACATATATAATATCTAATTTTAAAAAATAATTGATGGATTGATGGCTAAATTTCATGTTGACAAAAAATCCTAGTGATCCAACGGTCGATTGATGGCAAATTTTATATGAAATATGACAAATAATGACATTTTTAACAACAATTATATTTATGTCACAATGGTTAATTTTTTGAAAAATACAAGAATCTTACCGTTTGATCACTAAAATTTTTTGTCAGCATGTAATATACTTAATATGCATCTAATCCAACGGTTACATTTTGAAAATATACAATATAGTTTATCCTATTTAATGCATATATAAAATGAAATGAAAATAATAAGTATGATGATAATTTTATAAAAAAATTTAATTGAAAACTAACCTTTGCAATCAGTATAGAGAGAATGGCTAGAATTTGAGTGTACTTCTAACAAAAAATTAGAAGATAATTTGAGATTGAGAATGTGTGGAGAAATGAGAGAGTATGCATGTATTTATTTGCTAAATTTGGAATTATAGCCGCGGAGTCCGTTGATGGCATTTTCGTGATAATGGAAGATATTTTCTTTTCTTTTTTAAACCCATTTCCCTGCATTTAACATTCGCAAACACTAAATGTTCTACATTTCTAGAAGACTGACGTGTCTTCTCTTCTCTCGCTCGAAGAGATCTGATGCACGCTCCAACTACTAGTCTCAATTGTCTGCCAGCCAAGGGATCCTCCACAACCGCTTTCTCTCTATCTCTCGCCGCCAATCGCCGCCTTTTCTCTCATCTTTCGTCTTCTCTCGCCGGTCACAAGCCTCTCGCCTATCTCTCGCCGGCAACGGTGGTATCTTCTCCGACCGTAAATGGCCTCATCCCAGTCCGGCCAACCCTTTTCCTCACCGTGATTGTCCATGCCATACCGATCGGCAATGGCATCGGTGCAAGGTATACAATACCGAAAGCCCCAATTTTTTTTTTCTACAATTTTTTTTTATTCAT
Source organism: Tetrastigma voinierianum (assembly GCA_016808115.1). NCBI lineage: Eukaryota > Viridiplantae > Streptophyta > Magnoliopsida > Vitales > Vitaceae > Tetrastigma > Tetrastigma voinierianum. Next base: position 610,593 of record JAEQBH010001754.1, read on the forward strand.
GCAATAATATCACTATTGGACTATTTGTGGCAAATACTGGATTGTTTGTAAAATGTCTGTGTGTTTGCGAAATATTTTTTTTATATTGATTTTCGTGTTTGCCGTTTCAGAAAGCATCGAAATGCCAGAAACAATTCTCCAACTACTATATTACCGGCAAAATAGGTTCTTTCATCCTTCAATCCAAGATTGTTGGTGAACAATTCCCAATAATATTTGCCCAAATATTGATGGCAACTATTCACCAGCAATCCTTTTGCTTGAAGGATTGCTCCACTGCTAGAGAAGGTTTTTTCAAGTGAGCATCTATAATTTTGTTTTTATTCCACTGCTGGAGATGCTCTTATATGTTAGAACCTTAATTGATCTAAATCCGAACTCCTTGTTAATTTAGTACTCTTTGATCTTAAGAAATTTTTGTGTGATTTTGAGGATGAATTAATTATTTTATTAACATGCCTTGTAAATTGTTTAGGAATATAATGACTTTCTACATTCCTAGTTAGCTTAAGTTTTGTTATAAATCAAAAAAAGATAATTATAAAAGAAAACACTATTGTCAAAGTAAGAAAGATCTAAAGGAACAATCATAGTATTAAGGAAGCTACTTAGAAATTGTGAGAGACATAAAAAATTTTTATTAACATAAGATATAGGCATAGTAAGTTTAGAGGACTAAACTTCTTTTAAGGAAGGGAAAATGTGACGCCCCAAATTCTGTTTAGGGGTAAAAGTGTACTTTAAAAAAAATGATAATAATTAATAAATTAAATCAATTTATTAAGGATATAAATCTTTTCAGATTCTGATTCGCGCTGGCGCAGCTGAGCTAAAATCAACAAAATTTATATACTCTGTTTCCCCACGCGTAGTCAAGCCGCAGATAGTGGTTCAGGTCGAACACTGGGATGGGTTTTCATCCTAAGAATGATTTTACAAGTGCAAGAAGGTAAGGGCTTTATTTTGGACTTTTGATTTGTTTCAAAACAAGCAGGAGTAGTTTGAAAACTGAATAACTGTAAAGACTGAAAGTGATGTGTGAAAAAGTATCTTAAAGATTTAGGTCACTAACTTGATAACATGTATAGCCAAAGTTCCTAAGTTTATCCTCAGACATGACAAGCAACCTATAGTCCAAGCCACAACCGGATTTATGTTTAACTAGCAAACCTAACCCTAGAAACCACTCCTATAGCCCCTTTTAGTTTGAAACCCTAACATTCAACATAATTTCAGTGGCTCGTAAAGACCATCTAAAAAACCACAGTGCATCTAGCAATAAGTATACACTGTATCCTAAAGCATGGTAAGTATTGGCCAAATTAATGACATTAAAAATGATGCCCATCCTGGGCTTGAGAAGACGGAGCCATAAATACAGTACCTGTAGCATTTAACACATGAGGACAACCTGCAACTGCCCCACAACCAAGCTAGTTACCTTCCTCTTCAAAGAAAAGAGGCTTAGCCAAGCATCTCTTGAGTTGTCATCCTCAAGAGGGGTGTTTGGCAGCCAAGAAAATAAGGGAAAGAGGAGAGAGAAGAGAGAACACCAAACCTTAACTAAAGCCAAGTGAGATATTTACTATGGGGTAGTAAAATTGTGCCAAAGTATTCTCTCCCAATTTTTCCTCCTCAAAGTTACAAAACTATGGGGTTTATATAGGCCACCCATTATGTGAACTACAACAAAGCCTAACAACATTTTGGCTAATTTAAGGGACAAGAGAGTAATACAACAAAATTGAAGTCGGGTTTGCATTAATTACAAAAGTATGATTACAAAGGATTTCGCTAGCTAGCGAAAATTTCGCTAGCTAGCCAAATCACCAAGAGATAGCTTAAACAGAAATTCCCGCTTAGTCCCGTACTACATAGCGAAATTTCACGCTTAGCGAAATTCTCGTGAGTAGCGAAAATGCAAAATTTAGGAATAATTTAGCGAAAAACCCTGAGTCTAGCGAATTACAATTTTCGCTTAAGATTGCGAAATTTTCGCTAAGGTCATGAATTTTCAATCCCAAATAAATTTTCTAATTCAGCTAGCCTCCCCAATTGTCGATTCTTCACCGCTTGCCTCCCGTCCCTCTACTGCATTGATTTTTCTTCACTTTTCATTCTCTCTTTCGATTTATGGTTTGTTTCGATGGTCAGATGAATGGTCTAATCTTCATGATTCATCTTATGTCTCGATATCGAACTCCAAAGTACGCAAAACCCGCAAAACAACCAAAAATAACCTCTAAACGGCATAAGTGAAACTAAGAAGACTTGAAACACTTCACCTGGCAGGAACACATGATTAGTGTGCAAAAAGCACTCAAAACCTATCTAATATAGGGTTCAAAATAGCACTTTTTGGGCACTAATCAATTCCAAATATAAAAACCTAAGTATAACTTAGAATGTTACACCCTTTTTAGTCACAAAAACTCTTTATCCAAAAGTTTGAGAGATTAAAGAAAACAAAGAATTGAAGGTTTAAAGGTTTGAGATATGAAGATCTAGGAGTACAAAGTTCGAAACTTTCTTTTTGGGTGAAGAATAAATATGTCTTAAGATTCTTTGAGGACCCCAAGTTCTAACTCCTTTCTGAGGTAAGGATTCTAATACGATTTTGAAAATAAAATATTATTTTTATATATGTATAAGACTTTGCAAAATAAATTATTTATTTTTTATATTATTTGGATTGTGAAAAGTTCTAATTTATTTATTTATTTGACTATCTATGGATTAAATTGTGATTTTTCAATAAAGTATGTTTATGATTTATTTTATGAAAAATATAATTTTTTGAGATATGAAGAAATTGTTTTATGTAAATTTTGAATTTGAGAGGAAAAAAAATTTACTTAGGTTTATGGCTCTCATCAATGGTTATAATAATTGACTATGGTCCTCGTCAATAAGTTACAATAATTGATTATGGCTGTAAAACCCGTGAAAATTTTAAATTTAAATTTTTCAAAAGAAGTAGGCAAAACTAAGAATTTGTAGAATGTTCCGGAGGAAAAGCTGATTTTTAGATCTCTGATGACGAAACGACTCACCGCTAAATCGTCTTCAAAATCTAGCTACCCAAATGACCCCTGTGGGATTCAGATAACTGGATTTCACATATTTCGAAGATTAGGGGTGTAGACACATGTCAATATGTGTGTGGTGACATGAAACCCATGTGTCAACATGCTAAGGGTTTGAAATGCTATAAATAGGGGGGTTCACAACAAGTGGAGAGCAAAAACGGAGAGAAAAAGAGAAAGGGAGGAAAGAAGAGAAAGGGAAATAAAGGAAAGAAATAGAGGAAAAGAAAAGAGAGAAAGAAGGAAAGAAAGGGAGAGAGGAAAAGAGAAAAAAAAAAAAAGAGGGAAAAGAAAGAAGAAAAGGAAGGAGTGTCACAGAAGGAATGTATCTTGGGATCGCGAAGAACCTTAACCGCGCTACAAGAGAGAGTAGTATTTCTATCGTGTTATTTACGCCTTAGGGCCACTTAATGGTCTAAACTGCTACTCTATTTCAAGGCAAATTTAAGATGTGTGGTTTGGTTGTCGGTGATGGTCAAACACCGCTTCAAGGGGTTTTGACTGGTCTGGTGACCAAACACCGTGGTGCTCTAGACCGCAAAATCCCGAGCAAAATGGCAAACCGGGATGTGCCCAAATTTCCGCACACCTTTGTGAATCGACCGTGTCAACTTCGAACGGCCATAACTTTCAGTCCAAACCCGCCGATTTGCGCGTCTTCGGATCATGCCAAAAGCCTGAGCTCCAGACTTAATAAGATAAAGTGCTCAGCCAAACCATAGGCTGAACATTGGTCTAGTCACTGACAGTTGAGGAATGGTCCGTTTCGCTTCGAAACTTCGCTTTTCTGAATCTATTTCGATCTTAAATGTCAGCTGTACGGGCCCGAGTGCAAAGGAATTGCATGCTGAATGCTCTGGTATTTATCACAGTGCTGACTTTTTGGACTAAGTCCAGATTATTTCCCGAGCCAAGCATGGCCGTGATAATTTATGGCCTGAATGGCTAATGTGTGTTAATACGTAAATTGAATAACATGCTGAATGTGTGAAATTATGTGATATATGTGTGATAAAAATAGAAATAATTATATGTATTAAATATAATTTATCCATGACACTTGACATGTAGTGTAATAGATATGTGGCATGTGACACGTAGAGTACATGTAGGCATGAAATGGCATGCAATGATATTCGCATTGCATCTTATGCACCACATCACAGCCCGTGAGTGCATGGTCAGTCAACACCGTGTTTGGTATTTGACTATGGTAAAACGACACTGGTTGGTGTTCGATGTATGTCGTGAGGACATGGTTAAATCGACACTTGAGCCTGTGTTTCCTCACGCGAGCTCACAAAATGGGACAACGCCTAAATTGAGACTCACTTGCCAGGCTGGCATGAACATTACGCGGTGTAAATGGGTGAAGTAAGTAAGGATAGACACCCCTCGTGCAAACCCAGATATGGTTTAGACATGAAACCGCCGGCGAAAGCCCGTGAAAAATGTTATATAGGCAATACGTCTCGCGCAGTGAGAACCTAGAAATCCAAGCCCACAAATGCATAACAATACGCACTTGGTAGGGAAATACAGGCATTGGGGTATCCAATGTGTCTAGAATTACAAAAAAGCTTTTGTTTTGGAAAGGATCAGGCGTGGACGCCTCGACGGGCTTCACACTTGGCATATGCAAGTGTGAGGGAATCAGTGAGGACTCAAGACTTGAGTCATGAGGGGCATACTGCATTCATGACATGTAGACATTCAAGTACAATAGAGTATAGGTACTTGAATTCGTGTGATTGTATGTATTGACATTGCATGTTGCTCTAGAGCGGGAGTAGTCTTGGTAGGAGATATATCCCAGCCAGGGCTTTGCTTACCCCGCCATAGACCACCCTCGTGTACATGAGAAGACGGTGCTCCTTCGAGCCATGAGGACGTAAGAAGCTGCCCTGGTTGTGGCCTTGAGGAAGTATTTTTGTAAAATATATTGTAACAATCTAGTTTTCATATATTTTGGCATGTAAAAGTGTAAAAGAGTTGTACATCAAACTCTTGTAAAATATTATAAGAATTTGTATATTTGTAAGAAAAATATACAGAAAGGGGACCACGAATATTCCGCGGGTTGACGAGTTGTCAGCCGGACCCCCGGATTTTGGAGTGTCACAAAGATGGTATCCGGAAAGTATACACCTCGGGTTTCTAGCCATAATGGCCCCGTCAACAAAGTTGCAATAGTTGACACTATGACCCTTGTCAAGGGGTTATAATAATTGATACTATAGTCCTAGTCAACGGGTTATAATAGTTGACTAGTTGTTAATGTTCCACCTGTAAATTTGGACTATTTTACAAAAAATTAGAATAATATCTTGAGTAGTTTTGATTTGGATTTAGATACAAATGATTCTATGAATATGAAGCTTTGATACAAAGTTTTAATTTTTGTTTTATTATACTCCAAAGGTTTTGTGAAAATTGATAAAATGTTATATCTCGATTTTGAAAAAATTAGAAAAATATTTTATCCATAAAATTGCAGTATTATTATTTCTTACTGGCTTTAGCTTCATCCTATCTATTGACACAATTTTTTAGTATATTTAGTTCTAAAAGTGAGAGGACTAAGTAGGGATGAGAGTTTGACATCACTAGGAGTTTAGGGGTTTTGGCCCTTATTTATTTATTTGGATAATTCTTAGTGTTAAAGTGCAATTTGTATTTGGATTATTTTAATTTGAAGTTTTAGATAATGATAAGTTTGGATTATATTTATAATATGCATTGGAAATTTTAAAATATTTAAGAATTATATTTTACACATAATTAGGAATTCGATAATTGAAAATCTTTCGAGAGAATGATGTTTATATGGAATGATCAACATGCCTTAGAAGCAAGTTTCGGAGTGTGAAAAATAAAGTGTCTAAACTTTTCGATTTTTTTTTTTCAATTTTGATGTCTCATGATAGGCCAAAAGCATGATGTGTAAAATGTGTACGCCTATGTGCGCAAGTGCACGCGTTGCCTCAAGTAATATAGTGTACCTAGGGTACGGATATCGATCCACGGGGATAAGTGTGTGATTACTGAGTTTAGCCTTTGAATGTTATCTGGACGTAAACTTTGAGTGACAAGTTAACTAATGTATGCAATTAAACTAATCCAATTTATCTTAGTAAATTACTGTGTCAGGAGACTTAGGTTGGTGTCTCCCCCACTACTTTATTAATTACTACCTAAAAGAATTACTATTCAGTATATCCGTGACTTATCGATGATTGTGGTGTTCGCCACTAGATACCCACTCGAGGTGTATCCGCCTATCTCGCTAGCAGGTTGAGTGTATCTCTACCCCAACCCAATGCTCCGAAACGCTTAAATGTTCTAACCTTAATCGCCACCCTCGGAATCGGGATATCTCTATGTACCGAGTTAACCAAGGGTTGCACTATTCAGATCCCTGGGCGTCCTCATCTCTCGATCTCATATACCCAGCAAAATCATGCCAATGTTGGCCAGACATCATCATGTAAATAAATCACAGATATAGAGCAAATGCTAACAAGTCATAAATAACTGAATAATATAAAATCCAAATCTTTAATCCATGCACTGGTGGGATGTGGTTCAACAAAACCCTAGATATGAATCTAGAACATACCGACTCCTGATATAAACATAATCAATCGATAAAACATTGCAGTCTTTCAAAAAAGAAGAAAAACAATACAAAAGCAACTGCCCCGAATTCTGTAAACTTAGCTTCGTTTGTCCCCAAGAAAGAACTGACCAAACCGGACACACCACCTACTGAGTAATATAACCTAAAACTAGAACTGAGACACATGCCGATAGACAGAGGATTCAAACGACCGACTCACACTCTTGCCTTTTTGCTCACACTTCGTGGGATTCGCAAGGGGCAGTTCTGAATTTAAGAATTAGATTGAACTCATGCAGCTGGACAAGGGGCCTCAACTCTCCGAGAGGTATTCAATAGCCTTCCAAAGACCTCATGTGCATTGAATGAACACCCTAGTGTATACCTTAGTTCCGACGCCCCTAAACTTGAGTTCAACTCACCTAGTCGAGAATCTAACTACACATTAGAATCCACTCGGCTTTGGTGAATTCTTTAATACCTACTCATAAATGTAAAACAAAACTAGTGCCCGTAAGTTTATGCTATGTTCAAGTGGAAGGGATTAGCTGCACTTCAATTGACTGTTACGCACCACGTGCATTCAGCCCCTCGAACGCCACCCCAACACCTGGAACAACCAACACAACCCAAGTGGCCCTGCCGTGGAAACTCCATCCTCCGTCCCCCAGAATCGGGCAAAGTGAAGTCACGACTCTCGGCCGCCTGGCTCAGCAGGCATTAGCTCTTAAAGGCCTCTGGACGTGCCCTGGATCTACTGAATATCCCACTTATTCTGGCCTTTTTTTTTTTCTTTTTTTATCTCTTTTTTTCTTTTCTTTTTTTTTTTCTTTTTTTTCCTTCTTTTTTTTTTTTAATTTGGGGCTCAAAGGCAATCCTCTTTTATTTACGGTGTCCCATCTCTTTGGTGTTTAGAGACTCCCAAGGTTTGTTGAACCCCGAGTAGCCTGCCTGCGCCACAGCACACTCCCAGAGGTCATCCGTGTGTGGAGCATAGGGCTCGTTGGGGAAGTAGTGTCTCGAAAATCCTGCAGGTGATTCGCTTATGCCTCCTACCTATTCAACCCAATCCCTGAGCATTCACCACCCCACGGATCCTTTCTCGAGTTGTGGCTCGTTTGTCCAGATGATAGTGGACTCGGCCAAAAGTGATCTCGACTCTCAAACATGGCATCACGCACACAACTCTAAACACTCTAAACATAAACATATCCTAACACTGGGACCTCAGCACTGGAAACAACAGCAGAAAGAAAAGATAATGGCCTATCAAAAAACAAAACGAAACTCACAAGACTGCATACTTAAAATAAAACAAACATAAACTAAAATAAACTAAAATAGGAATACGAAGATAACAATAACCCATCACAAAATATACCAATAGAACAAAAACCCGATCACCACCCACACCCCAACAAAGTGTCCAAAGTGGTCCCTCACCCCGCAATAAAAGAACAAGAGGGTGAAGGAAACTTCCCGTGATCGTTGGGTCACCGCGGTGGTGGCAAAGTACCGTAGTGCGTAGTAGCCGCGAAATGACTGAGGGTCACGACTGGAGAATGGTGGCCTGGTTACCGCACACGAGGCTGTCACGCCAGCGGGCCTCCATGTCCGGGTAATGAGGACTCGTTCTAACGTCCCAAAAAGGCGTCAAACGATCGCGAGAGCGAGCACCGGGTCCTCTAGGATCGTGTAGGATCGATGACCTCCCCGAGGCCTACCGTGGCGCGGTGGCGGTGAGTGAGGACTACCCAATGTCATCTTGGGGATCGCCTGTGAGTCCAAAATGAGCCTGATACTCGTGGAGCTCCTCCTCGTCCGAGGGCTCATGGCCCGAGTCATGAGATCTCCCAAGTCGTGGCGGCTACACCCGGGTTTGTCGCGTTCGACCGATATAGTTTAATGGGGTGTAGCCGACGCCTCATTGTCCTCTAAGGGCACCCCGCGCCAGACAGGGGCCGCGATATGAGAAAGGGTGCCCTAAGTTCATTTTCGAACCTGACACGAGTGACGGTGTCCCCGAAGCAACCCGCACAAAGGTGGCGGCGATGACATGAAGGATGCGGCACGCGCCGGTACACTTCAAGGACGCGCCATCGCTTCCAACGATTTTTTTAATGCGACAAATATGCCAGACTGGGGACAGAGGGGCCAAATACGTTACTTTGTACGCACCAGCTGTCCTCTTCATTGTTGAGCTTCACTTCCTACTCTGGTCGGCGATCCCCAAATTTAATCTCAACGGTCGCTCCAGAGTCGATCGGGCACGTTCCAAAACTGATCATCAGAAAATTTGCCAGAGACCCACGCCAAAGCCTTACCAACACACCTTGCACTCGCATCTTTTTGACACGGAGGCGAGGTTGGTGAGAATTCTCGCACCACACTCATCGCAGCCGACGAGGTGGTTGACATAGCGCCACCATCCCTTAGTCGCGGAATGGTCTTGAAGTAAAGAAGTCGCTTCTGGGGCGGCGGAAGTCTTCTTCTTGATAAAGGACCGATTCTTACATATGGTGTCGCATCGATCATGCACCCCATTGACAAACCTCGTGAAGGCACCTCCCCAGGGTCGTGGTCCTCACCGGCCCGACCCTCGCTAGCGTCGAATTTTTTGCCTCATCCACACATCGTTGGCAAAAGGGCTGTCTAGACAACTTAAACTCCTGTGGGAAGACCGAGGCCTACCTGGCACCATGGGTGGCTACACCAGGGTCGGTGATTAATAGGTCGAGCACCTAGGGTAATTATAGGAACCAAGACCGGCGTGGCAACAAGGAGGTGTGGACACAACCCCAGGTTGATCTGAAGACTCACTAAATAACTTTAGACTAATAAAGGAGAACTGTGACGTATAAGCCATAAGGATGCCGAATCTCAGTAAAGAGTCACAGCTGGGAGCGAGGGCGTCACCGGTGGTGGATAGACATGGACGGAGGACTACCGAAAGGGAAGATTGATGGTATAGGTACAGGTGGATCAAGGTTTGGGTTAAAGGTTCGCAGTCAGGTGTGAAGATTTCAAGTAGTGGGCTCAGGTAAGCGAAAGTGTGAGGGTGTGGGCAAACATGAGAGGCCTCTGTGGTGATAAAAGGTAACGCTTAAGTTGGGTAGAGGAGGAAGAACGCTATGACGTTGAGACCCAACGTCGCGACGTTCCAAAGAGGGTTTAAACCCAACGTCGCGACGTTGGGATCCAACGCCGTGACGTTCCAGAGAGGGTGAAAGTCGTGACGTTGGGATCCAACGTCGCGACTTTCCAAAGAAGGGAAAAACTCGACATCAAGGACAAGCATGTGAGAAGGCCCAAAAATGGAAAAATTTCAACACACCAAGGTAAGAGAAACCCCTAGTGCACTCGTGACTTCAAATTCTAGTGAATTTCGAGTCATCCTCCACATTACTTTCGATCGCGGGCCCTAAAAATAGACAACCAAAAGAAAATCCCGACACGGATGTAAATGTAAAACCAAACCAAACTTAAAACAAACAAGAAAAATTAAACAACAGAAAGAAAAATTTCAAGAAAAGCTTGGGTTGCCTCCCAAAAAGCTTTTGTTTAATGTCGCGTCGACGACCGAATCTCAATGTGCGACGAGTTTAGAAGAAACAGTAGCGCCGAAGCACACCACCATATTGCCTGCAAAACCGTAGAGTCTGTCGTGGATGAAATGATTCTTCCATTCATGCCCCTGACCTCGGTTTTCCATGCGACCGTAGAAACCTGAGAAAATCAATTTTTTCAAAAGAGCAAATCGCACTCTGCATAAACCCAAAATTTTTTTAGATCTCGATGACTAAATGGATTTAATTGCTAACGTCCGCCAAATCTAGCTACCACGCTGAATTTCGTTTAATCTCGAGACAATGTGATCGCTTTTGTGACAACGGCACTTAATGCTTGCAAAATCTTATATGCGATGCGACAAAAGTCACCTATAACATGTACTCATGTGACACTGCTGCATGAGCAGTATAGACATTTAAAATAGACTACGATATGCCAAATGCCAAACCAAGGATTTTAGAGACATGATGTACTTGAGTTAATAAATGATAATATACAAACTTTTTGAATAGGTAAATATCTTCTTCCTTCAAAAAGGAGACCAAAATACGGAAGGGCTGGAGAGTGATGCAGTGAGTGAGGGTTTTTGATTTTAGAGAGTGTGTAACTTCTCTCAAGATCCACATCAAACCAATGGCATTTTCTTCTGCCATGAAGAAGGTTCAATAGAATATGGCGCCACGCTATGGGGCACTTGGAATGAGGAGTTTAGACAACCCGTGAGGTAGGGTTTTATCCCCACTTGTTTTAATCTTTCTGCTTTAAGTGGTTTTGTGAGTTTCATGATGGTCTTGAGGCTCGCAGAGGGGTTAGGTTGATCTTATCCCAAACTGAACCAAATGTGAAAATTTTTAAGGTCAGGGCAGTCCGCGGACAAAGGTGTGTGGACTGCTTGGGAGTTTCCTGATCATAATTTATTCAATAAATTATGTTGTGGGGTGCATGAGGTCCAAATGACTTATGGATTTCGTTCACAAAGTGGAACCGAGAGTCAGATTTGTGCGGGTTACGGCGCGGACGCACTTCATCGCTGCTTTGACCAAAACACCCCGTCAGGTGAATTGACAAAATCGCCCGCGTAAGCCGCAGGCTTGAAATTGCTGAAATGAATGGTCGGTGCCGGCAGGAAATTAATAGTTAATGCACAAGTTTGATGTGTCATTACGCCTGATGTCATAAATTATAGAATATAATTGTGTGTGTAGACATTTGAAATGAATAGTGATTAGCTCATGAGCTAATTTAGAGCTGTTTCATTAAAGTTGAATTACATGGGGTGATTGCAAATATATGTATGAGTCATATATTGGTTGGATTGTAATGAATAGATATTAATGACTCATGATGTACCAGTGTCTAGAAATTAAAGAGTTTCAGATGATTATGAATTAAAATAAAAAACAAACATGGTTGGCAAGAATTACACAGATGATTTTCTATAGAATAAATGGAGATTCCATCCAACAGATTATTTCGGATGAGGACTAAGGATCAAGCTTAAAGTTCTCCAACACATTCTCGCTCTCTCGGAGGGTAGTCCCATTTTTACCGAAACTCCTGTGAGGTATTTTCGAGAACACAAGTTTTGTTTTGAAAATGGTGTTTTCATACATGTCTTAGGCAAGTGTGAGGAGTCGGTGAGAACTCATGTGGTGACATGGAACGGGCATTTAGACATTCAAGTAGGATCACGACTTATTTGAGTGTGTTTTATATCGATCATTGCATATGCACTTAGCGGAGTAACCCATTTAGGTAATTCCACTACTGGGTAATACCACCCCGAGGGAATATCATTTCAGTACAGGAGCGTTTCGAGAAGGCGACTCATCTTAGGAGGCCGATTTTTGAAGAAAGCCGGGTTGTGGCTTGGTTTTAAGATGTATTAGGAATCATAGATTTTAATATATGTTGAATTAAGAGAAACGTAAAAACTCTTTGAATCCATGATATATATTTGGTCAGATATTTATATTGTGAGTATTAATGCAGGGCCCAAGTGGCCATTATTTTACTCTCGCATTTGGACCCCGTGGTGGCCATTGTAATTGTTACAGGCTTGTACCTTGTAGAGCTCCCTGCATAAAGGAGACTCCGCTTCGATTTTCGTGAGTGCTCAGTTACTCGACATTCACGAAGATTCCACGTTGATTGCTGTCAACGACCCCGGCTTTGGGGCGTCACAATAATAGGCTTATCCCGAAAGTTTTTCGCGTCACCTTGCAAGATCTCTGTGTAGTGAAATTCCGAGATATCTTCATTTGGATCATCATCTGGATGCTTCATGGGCCGGAATAAGGGAAGTGGATCTCAGCTCTTGATTTGGTAATACTTGATTCGCGCTTTCCCGCATAATGTGAAGGGTCTACCAAGTATGATGGGAACTGAGTCATCTTCCTCCATGTCCAGAATGACAAAGTCTGCTAGAAGGACGAATTTACCAACTTTTACTAGGACATTTTCGATTATACCCCAGATGTCGGGTAGACCTCATTCGCAAAGCCGCAAACTGACATGGTCGATTTTGGTTCCTAACTTTAGCCTTTTAAACATCAAAAGCGGCATCAAGTTGATGCTTGCTCCCAAGTCACACAGGGTTTTTCCCGATACCTGGTTCCCCATAGAGAATGCAGAGCAAGCCAATTCCTGATCTTGGAAGTTTTCAAGCTTCGCGTGATGGCACTACATTCCTCGTTAAGGTGATGGGTCCCATATTCCTCCAACTTACTTGCCAAGATTTTTTTTATGAATTTCACGTAACTTGGCATATTCTCCAGTGCCTCCAAAAAGGGTATATTAATATGTAATTTCTTGAAGATATCAAGAAACTTTGCGAACTGCTTCTCTAACTTACTCTTTTTCAACCTCTAAGGATACGGAATTGGTATGGCAGGTTCATTTGTTCTTGTCTATTTCTCGGTTTCTTTCTTGACTTTATTATCATTGATTGCTCTCGTATCTCGGGGCTGCTCATCTTGCATCTGGTCTTTTGGGATGATATGGTCTTGCTCTTTAATTTCCAGTTTTCTTACAGCTAGTTGAGGCTCCAGGATTTCCAACTCTCTTCCACTTGTAGTGATGGCCTTGGCAAAGATTTTCCTTCTCCTCTTGGGTTTACTCTTTGAATTGCTCTAGTAATGAACCGTGTTAGCCTTCCACAACGCATCGCCATTTGACCCATTTGCACCTCTAAGTTCCTCAACTGTGCTGCTTGATTGTTCAACCGGGTGGCCTGGTTCTCGCATCATTCACTATTCTCATTCATAAAAGCATTGTGAGAGGTAAGCATTTGCGCAAGGGCTTGTTCCAAGTCCACCTTTTTCTCGGGAGGAGGTCCAGCTTTTGGTCGGGGTGGCATGTTGTTCCGATTGTTCCTCCATCCATAACTCCTGACCGTTTCCGACTATTCGATTATTACGCCACCCGCCTTGATTTTGTCCCTGAGCACATCGCCCCACACCACCCCGGGCTGGCGCGGGCCGAGTCTGAGTAAACCTCGACACATACTGAGCCTACTCTACGGTTTGGTTTCCCGACTGACATTCCGTGCTGCTATGCTATCCTCCACATAATTCACACAACTCCCATGGGCTGGTCTGTATGCCATTCGCGGTACCTTGCTGTCTAGTCAACTGTTTAGTCAGCTGTGCAACATGAGTAACCAGATTGTTGAGAACCTCGTTATCTGTGTCGCCTATGGCCTTCACTGATGTAGTCTTCTCTCTAGGCCACTGATTGGTATTAGTAGCAACGTCTTCCAAGATTTCATATGCTCGGGTCCGTGGTCTTCATTGTGGAGACCCCCGCCAAGGCATCAATCACTGCCTAGTTGCATTCCTCAAACCATTATAAAAGTGGCGGATTCCCAGATCCGTCCGGTCACCGATGTGGACACTTCACCAGCTGCGAAATCTATCCCATGCTTCCGCCAAATTCTTCCTCTAGTTGTCCAAAAGTATTGATCTCTGCACCTCGTTGTGCAATTTTACGCAGTGGGAAGAACTCGGGTCGTGAACTGCGACTAAGTCGCTCCATGAAGTAATGGAACTGGTGGTCAATTTGTCAAATCAATGCTTGGTCATTACCCAGTGAGGAACAATCTCAACCTAAGTGCCTCTTCAATGACCCCATTGTACTTGATCGTGTCGCAGACTTCGAGGAAGTTAGTCAAATGCATATTTGGATTCTCATTAGGCAATTCGTGGAATAGTATGTTCTGAAGCATCTGTAAAGTTACTGACTTTAACTTGAAGTTGTTTGCCTGAATAGGTGGTCTTCGGATAGCTATCTGAACAACTGTAGGCGGTAGGGCAAACTCTTCAGCAACATGAATGGATCATCCGGTCAGATAAATGCACCGGGTGCTTGATTCCTACCATTATTCCCATTTCGGCCCCTTTGTGGCTCGTTTTGCTCAAGGCTAAGATCATGCTCTTCATTATTCTCCATAATTGCTAGATTTCTATTATGTACTGTTCTTTGTTCTCGGTGTAATCTATGTAAAGTTCTTTCCGCCAGATCAAACTGATTAGGTTTGGTCTGATCCCGCCAGACGCGCCACCGAACCTTGATCACAGAATCACACACTAAATGTAAAGACCAAATTACCAACACTTGTAAAGACAAACAAAAACAAAAATTCCAGAGTAATATCTAATTGTCTTGTTATCAATATCACACTAAACTTATCCCCAAGAATCTGCGCCAAAAACTTGATAGCCGAAGCGTGATGTGTAAATGTGCACGCCTATGCGCTAAGTGCACGACGCTTCAAGCAATATATGTACTCTTAGGTACGGATCGAATCCACGGGATAAGTGTATGATTACTGAGTTTAGCCTTTGAATATTATCTGGACGTAAACTTTGAGTGACAAGTTAACTAATGTATGCAATTAAACTAATCCAATTTATCTTAGTAAATTACTGTGTTATGGAGACTAGGGTTATGTCTCCCCCTACCACTTTTGATGGATTACTACCTAAAAGAATTACTATTCAGTATATCCGTGATCATCATGACGGGTGTTTTGGCTCACGAGAGATACTCCCTCTCGAAAGGTGATCCGCCTATCTCGCAGCAGGCTGAAAGTGTATCTCTACCCCAACCCAATGCTCCGAAACGCTTAAATATTCTAACCTTAATCGCCACCCTCGGAATCGGGATATCTCTATATACCGAGTTGACCAAGGGTTGCTCTATTCAGATCCCTGGGCATCCTCATCTCTCGATCTCAGATACCCAGCAAAATCATGCCAATGTTGGCCAGATATCATCATGTAAATAAATCACAGATATAGAGCAAATGCTAACAAGTCATCCTAGATATGAATCTAGAACATACTGGACTCGGATATAAACACAATCAATCTATAAAACATTGCAGTCTTTCAGAAAAGAAGAAAAACAATACAAAAAGCAACCGGTCGCTTCACGATCCGTTCGCTGGCGCCTTGCTTTCCGTGCTCGCCCATAGGCATCTCGATGCCCTCACTTCGTCCCTTTGCTTTTAATGATGGAGAGGCGTAAAATCGTACGACGCCGTGACGCTGCCGCTTGTTGACTTTATTTTGCTGACCCAACGTCGCAACGCCGGGACGCGCCGCGACGCTCATTAACTTCATGCTTTTCTTCTCTCAGCTCCAAAATGGTCCCAAAAACTTCCCGTTCCACCTGCTATTCACACAAAAGCAAAAATTAGATATCGGGCTATATAAATACGTATTTATCCGTAAAATAACGCTAAAACCATAAGACAGACGCGGGTATGGCATGAGTGTTTTAGGCACTCATCATCTCAACTTTATTTTTGTTCAATGGAGTGTTTGAACTTTTAACTTTTCTTTAATCAAGTGTTTTCTAACTAATAAAAGCTGGTTATAATATTTGAATAAGTAAAAATTGCATTCAAATAAGATTCTTATCATATAAAAATGATTAAATTACTTAAATGACCTTTAATGAGGTGAAAGAACAATATTATTCTTTCCACATTAGGGTTTTCCCTATTTTATTTACAAAATAAATTGCTTAAATTGGCTGCTATGGATAAAAATAAATATTTTAATTATTTTAAAAATAATTTTAATATCTAATATTTTATTTTTAATTATTCATATATAATTTTTTTTCACTTAATACTTGGAAAACAAGTAAAAATAATAGAAGAGAATTAAAAGTTTTTTTAATTGTTATACATTTTTTAAAAAAATTTATCTCAATTCTATAGTAACCAATTTTTCAATATCTTTTTTACCGTAAGCTCCTAATGTGAAAAAGATAATATTGTTATTTCACTTCGTTAAAGATCATTTAAGTAATTTCATTATTTTATATGACCTAAAATGTCATTTGAATTAAATTTTTCCTAATTCAAATAGCTTAATAAGTTTCTTTATTGATCAAAACACCTTATTGAACAAAAAATAAAGTTGAGAGACCAAATAGAAAATAAATAAAAATCAAAATTTTAGACACTTGATTCAACAAAAACAAAGTTAGAGACACCAAAATAGAAAAAAATCAAAAGTTTAAACTCTTAATTGAACAAAAATACAGTTGATACACCAAAATAGAAAAAATAAAAAAATCTAGCCACTTAATTGAACATCAATAAAGTTGAGACATTATATTTCTATTAAATAAAAAAAAACTTTTACAAATATTTTGGTAATCTTTATTATCATAAAATCATCCATCATTAAAAAAAATTTTCAATTTCAATATTTGACATTTACATTGGAACTTTGTACTAAAAAAAATTGTTCTTTTATTTGGTCATGAAAAAATAAAAATAAAACACAAAAAATATTTTCCCAAAGTCTAAATATGAAATTAATAACAAAGATAGGGGAGTCCAATAGTTAGATACAATGTTTTAAAAATTGGACCGGTCATTGAACTGAAAAAGTTACCGATTCATGGTTCAACGATCGAACTGCGATTGAAACGGTGAAGTCATAAATACATAATTAATATTTACAAAAATTTAAAATAAAAAAGATAAGTATATAATTAAGAATAGTATTGTATATAAATATATAAATATTTTTAATTGTATTAAATAAACCATGTATAACATGTAAATATCAAAATATATTAAAAATGAAGTATATATGTTTAATTTATTTAATTAGTACATCTAATTAATTATTTATTATTATTATTTTACCAGTGCTGATGATTAGTATGTATATTTTTAATTTATTTAAGTAGTATGTCTTATTTATTATTATTATTATTATTATTATTGTTATTATTATATACTTATTATTAGCTTATAATATAAATTCATTCTTGTCATTTACAGCTAACTTATATTATTTGTGTTGATATATTATGTGATTTTATTATTTTAGATTATATCTTAACATATTTTTTGACATCTAACAACAATGGCATACCAATAAATTATTCTCACCGTTTTACATCTCATATTTCATCTCAATCTTTAAAAAAATAGTTTTATTTTAATTTCTTGTCCTAATTTCTTCTTTTAAATATACTTTCTATGTCCCAATTGGCATGTAAAATGGTTGAAAATTAATTTTAATAACACAAGTAAAAAAAGTGTATATTTTTTTGTTGGTTATATTTTTTAATAAAGTAGAACAAATAGATTTATTATTTTGTATAATTTAAAATATTTTTAAAAGATTAAACAAATGGAGAATTCATGGCAGTGGAGCGCTCCGGCAATTTTGTCCTGATCAGGTGTTCAAGGCCTTATAATATTCATGCAACATTCTTCATTATGCAGCCTAATGGGCCTGTGGATTCCCAAGATGTTTCAAGTGGGCTTGTTGTTGAAAAGGGTCTGTCGAGAGAATGTTTTGCTACATTAAGCCTAAATTTGTGTATTTTAAACAGTAATCTATTATTTTGAACTGTCCGGTTCTACCTCGCTGGTTTTGGCTTAGCCGGTTCAGTGTCGACTCAATGCAAAACGGTTCTTGAGATCAAACCGGACTGAAAAAGTGGTCGGCCGACTGTTGGATTGGCCGGTATGATCCGATTTTTAAAACATTGGTTGGGCCATATTATTTATCTTCTATAACATTCGAAAAATGTAATGAAATAATTTATCAGAAGGTGAAATCATCAATATATAGAAAAGGATGCATGCGTGTTAGAAAATTAAAGTATTTTCAAATTAAAATTGCATCAAAAATCAAACTTTTGATTAGATGAAAATTAGGTTCCCTGGTTCCTTCATCGTTCCCAAAATCTAAGTTAAAAATGCCATAATAAATAGACTAAAGAGAATAAATTAAATGCTGAAGAAATTATTGTATTTTACTAGGAAAAATTGAAACGATACTATACTAGGGAAATAGAAGAAAAAAAACTTGACTATAGCCAAAAAAAAAAGAAGGTTGGCCAGAAACATAAAAACTTAAAATGCTTGGCAAAATTTTGTCGAATGCTATAAATTTATAGAATTGATTCATTTTTGTTGTGATGATTGATTGTTGATCCTTCGTTATGTGTCTTCCCCCTTTTATAGCAAATTCTACTGGCGGATATGTAAAACCCGAGAAAATAAAGTTTCGACAAAGGGTAAACGGTAATTTCAATGGAAAAATCCTGGGTCTTTTCCAAATCTGATGACGAAACAAACTTCACTGAATCGCCTCGGAATCTAATACCACTGACCCCCATTGAATCTCGAGACAAAGAGAAACTCCACGTTATTCAAGCACCGAGGTAAACTTAGCATGTGCAGAGTGGTCAACATGCCATGTCAAGTGCAAGTTAATCAACAAAGAATTGACATGACCTATACAGGCACTCGTAAGAACACACGACAAGAGAAATTCAAGATAGATGGATAAGGTACAAGGGTAATCCAAGGAGCCAATGTAGATTGACATGTCGCAAAAGTAATTTCCAAACTTGACTTTAGACCAAACAATTCGGAGGCGACAAAAGGGGGAAAAGGTAAGGCAAAAGGAGAAGAAGGTGTTTTAGCCGGCAGAGCTCCACCTTCTTCTTCTAGTTTTCCCGACGATCGACCTACGGCTCCTCTCGATCGCAAGAAAAGTGCTTCCCCAAGCAGAGAGTTTCTGCAAAGAGAAACCAAAACTGGGTTTCGACAAACTCCAAGAGGTAAGTCTTCTCCTACTTTGATTATTTTCTACCCTAAGGGTCGTGTGGTGGTGTTTCTCATTTCAAGGGGAACGCTTATTGGCAAGCCAACTATGGAAGTTACCATATTTTGATCATACGCATTAGCCGAACTTTAGGACTGGTTTGTTGGGTGAGAAGTAAATCTGAATTCGCGTTGAGTCCTTCAGTAAATCAGAGTCACACTGAACTCGACAGCCAGTTGACCTCCCAACCCACCTCCAGAACTCCTGGGCAAGTTATGGTCTGCTTAATTCCAACAGCCTTAAAGTGGAAGGTCACTAACACCTAGCGCTACGGGTCATCACACTTGCCAGGTCATATTCGCAGACCTCGGGCCAGTTTACCGGCCAGGTCACCGGCTGGTGACCAAATTTCGGCATCGCTAAGTCACCGCCGTGCCACCAGCTTAGCTAAGCTTAGGGTTGTCGGCTAACGGTTAGGGTCGCTACATTAAGGCAAACCGCCAACCCAAGAGGTTCGCTAACGGTTATAATCGGCTAGCGGTTAGGAATACCTAGCTTAGCGATTAGGTCACCGTACCGGGTTCATGTGAGGCCTCCAACTTCGGACAACCATAACTTCTTCATCCGAACTTCGTTTCTAATGTTCTTGGACTTATGGTGCTCAATGGAGTCAAGATTCGTTTTCATATCAGATGATGCATATTGCTACAACTTAACAAATCTGCTGTTTTCCCAAGGCCGTCGGACGCCAGTAAATGGATATTCATGTGACCTCCAACTCAAACGGTCATAACTTCTTCATCCGAACCCGCTTCAAAAGTTCTTTGTCTCCTATGGAAAGCCCATTGGTCGGGCGATTCAGATATGGCGCCGTGGATGACAGTAAGTAGCATAACCTTCTTAAATCTATGTTTTCCTAGGGCTGCTTAACGGTTAGGGCTGGATATTCATGTGTGACTTCCAACTTCGGACGGCCATAACTTCTTCAGTTTAACTCCTGCCAGTGTTCTTAGACCTCTATGGAAAGCCCATTGAGTCGGGAGATTCTAGCCATATTCCCGTGGATGACAAGGTGATCATAACCCACTCGAAATCTATGTTTCCCGTAGCTGTTGGACGGCCAGGGCCGGGATATTCATGCACTTCCAACTTCGACTACCATAACTTCGTCCAACCCTTTCGGGTGTTCTCGACCTATGGAAAAAGCCCATTGAGTTAGATTCGTACCATGTGTTCGTGAAGGACGTACCAGATCATGTAATCTTAACGAATCGTTTTGTACCGAGTGTTCAAAGTTGTTTAGTTACGTTTGATGTGAATAGACGGTTTTGACATGACCATCAGATGTGTAAGACCCCAGAAATTTAAATTTCTGGAAAATGGCAAAATCAAAATTTTGATTATTAAAATTGTACTACGGTTAAAAATCCGTAATTAATCTCTTCTAGATCTCGGATGACGAAATGGATCATACCGTTGAAACTGCCTCGCCAAATCTAATAAGACGAAAATTTCGTAATTTGTCACGCTGAGCTCAAAAGACGCTTTTCGAGGCATCGCTCGTGTCAGAATCTACTTCTGATGCGACGAAAGGCAATATATGAGTACTGCATCTTCCATACCATAAGTGGTAAGGAGTAGAGAAATGATGAAAATGGACGGCCGAGATAGTTTTCTAATATCAAACTGAAAGAGGGACATAATGGGTATTATGGAATTTGATTTAAGTCACAAGATACAAAATTTCAAATAGCCAATTTTCTTCATTAAATCTGCAAGAGAGAAAACGTGGGATAAGTAAAAATTGCATCCAGAGTCGCTCTTTGAGAGGGTTTTAGAGAGAGAGGGTGCTTCTAAGATCCCGCACCTGTCGCTGGATTTGGATTCCGAAAGCAAGAAGGGAAACGCTCTACGATGCGCTACGCGTGGACTCCGGATTTGCGAGTTTTTGACAAACTCCAAGAGGTAGGATTTTCTCTACGGCGCTGGTCTCCCATTTTTGGCGTTTTTCACGTTTTGCTAGCCAGTCGCGAGGGTTGTTGGACGGCCCCAAAACATAACAATTGTTAGAATTCTTCGATTTTCGATGGCCGTGACTGCCCGTAAAATCAGTGGGCTGTTTTGGGTCTTTAAATTCGGAAATGTCAGATTAAACTGTGCCTCAGCGTGAATAAATGCCTGAATGGTTGTCGATCTGCCCAAACATGGGAATCGAATCAGGGAATTGTTTTAGATTTTTGGACAGCCGACAGGGGTGGACTGTTCGGGAGTTTATCACAATTTATTCAATAAATTGCGCTTTGCGTTATAGGACCGAAATGGTAAGAACGTTCTTCAAAAAGGTGAAACCGAGAGTTGACGCGTGGCTTTCCGCCGGACGCTTCAATATTGGCTTCGGACCGTTAAAATACCTGGTCGGTGTGAAATGGCCATAAAGGTCCACATGTGTTTTGGCATTGAAATCAGGTGAATTGAATGGGCTTCTGGTATGTGTAGGAATTAATTATCGTGAGTTGGTTGATCAAAGAATTATTAGGTTAATGCTGAGGGGCACAATGAGCGCCACCATATAGAATTAAATTGTGTTGTGTCATTGGTGATGATTATGATTCTCGCTTCAAGTGAGCTAGATTGGGTGATGATTGAGGTGGAATTACATGTGTGTAATTATAGTTGATTGAAAATGCATATTGACATATTGTAAAATGATTTTGAAACGTGATAATGCATTTTCATATGCACCTGGTAGTCAGAATTAGGTGGAAATATATGTATTGTAAAAACGGATATAAGGCGTAAAGGAATTTCATGTGGATGATGGCCCGGAGAATCGTCAGAGATGGGCCAATGATCATTTCAGATGAGGACTTATGACTGTTTTTGAAAGCTCACCAAACTAATTCACCTCGGCATAGTCCCATATACGAGTTTGTACCAATATTTTCAGAAGATATTTTCAAGAATTAAAAGTTTTGTTTTGAAAATGATTATTTTCTCATACATGGCTTAGCAAGTGTGAGTCGATATAATTCCGTGACATGGGGATGACATGTAGACATTCAAGTAGGATCATGTATTTACTTGAGTGTGTGTTTACTTAGGAGCATTGCACTGCACTTAGGTGGTGAGTAGCCCACTTAGGGCGATTCTCCTACTGAGCTTTAGCTCACCCCGTCGTGGGACCCCTATTTCGTGTATAAGGAGCGCTGCTGAAGACGACCATTTCAAGTAGCTTCTGGCTGCATTGATGGTTTGACATAACATGTATTAGGAATTGATTTTAATATATGTTTGTATAAAACAAAAGTGTTATCAACTATTGAATTATTGGGAGATACAATTAAAGAATAGTTATGATAATTGATTTTATGAGTATTAGTCACAGGAGCCCAAGAGGCATTTTTACTCATGTTGAGAATATATCGTACATATCGACTGTTTAGATAGGTATATGCAGTGTTTTAGAATTGGGTAGAGCCTCGTACAAAGGAGACTCATCTCGATTTTTCAAGTGGCGTCTGCAACCCGATCACCACTGTGTATTCGCGGGTTGATGGGTAGTCAATCTGACCCTGTTTTGGGGGCCACAACATGGCAGTTGAGTTATTGTGTTGGGTAGGAATTACCATGAATTTTCCTAAGGAATGTTGTATGACATTATTGTTTAGTCATGGATTGATGAATGCTAATATGCTTGATACGATATCTTTATATATATTAGCATGAAGTATATGGAATTTAAATGCTTGTAATATATGTTTGCATGGTAATTGACATGAGTAAAATGATATCAGGAATTTGTATGTTGTTGATATAAATGTCCTAGTGATTCATGTATTATGCATGGGTTAAATGCACATATAGCACTCATTATATGTATAGCATAGTATGGATAGGCAATGGCATGATTGCATTGCATTATGCACTAGGACATCACATGACATGGGTGTGAGTACATGGTAGAGAGCGACACTGTGTTTGGTGTTCGATGGTATATCGTAGGTACATGTTTTTTAATCGACACTATGTTATGTTCGAGGGTGCTCATTTGGTTGAAGGGACAATGTCCAAAATGAGTTTGCACGGTTTGAAAATGAAAATGAATGTGTGTCATGGCTAAGTTGGGGTAGATCCTCCCCCAAGATAAAAAGACCCAAATTCTGCCCGCGGCTAGACATGCCTGCCTCGGCGGATGTGGGAGCTTGCGAAATGTCGAAAGGCGTGGCAACATTCCGTGGTGTAAACCCGAAAATCCGTGGCCCACAAATGCACAAACACACACAACTTGGGAAATGCAAGTTGATATTGGAAACCGTCCAATGGTTTTGGCTTATAAAACAAAAAGCTTTTGTTTTGAAAAATGGTCATTGATGGAACAAAATGATGGTTGGTTTTCTTCACATTTGACATTTTCATGTGTGGGGAGTCGGTGAGGACTCGGGACATGGGATAGGGTGAATCATATTCTCATCCATGGCATGTAGACATTCGAGTAGGAATGTGCATATTTTTACTTAAATGTGTGTTGGTTTGATCATCGCATAAGCACCTTAGTGGGAGTAAAATTCTTATAGAGATTATTACTACTAGGCTTTGCTCTCACTCCCGCTAGGACTCCCCTTTCGTGCACACGAGAAGACAGCCATTCCTTCGAGGCCGTGAGTACGGCGAAGGCTCGTTGTGGCCTTTGAGAAGCATTTTGTAAAATATATTAGAATAATCTAGTTTTGATATTTTGGCAGTGTAAAAGGTAAAAGAGTTGCGCATCAAACTCTGCGTGACTAACATAAGAACGGTTAACAGTTGAAAACGATACATAACAACCTGATATAAGGAGATACAGAATGATTCGACAACCGCGATATCCACGGTTATCAATGACAAAGTTACACCCAACTTTGAGAGGCCAACGGATAAACCAGCACGTGACGATTATACTTTTCTCCATCTCCAATAACATCGGATCCCATCTCAAAACTACCTACCATCGCTCCCAGCTGACTTAAAGGTTTATAATTTGAAGCGTCGTAGAATCGTGAGTCACTTTGAAGCGTTTTTAGAATGTACATTGGTAAAAGATCAAAAGCGCTGAAAGTTTCAAAACACTGCATGTCTTTTAGAATGACCTGATATGCCTTTTGTGTTAATTTCAAAGTTTCAGATGGTCTTAAAAATATCTAAAGTTTATTGTCCTAAATAATCAATGAATTTTTTCTAAACACTCATTTATTTATTTGAAAATCCCTCCTGATATTATCATCTTTTAAATTCCAAACTTTTTATAAATATTAAAAAACTTATAATCATAAAAAACATCTGAAAAACAATTGTCAAGCTCTTATTAACATGCTCTGTATATGTTTGAATGACTGAATCTATTTTTAAATATTTTATAATCCATGAACAATATTTGTTTATTAATAAACGTTTATAAGGTTATTGATTAGTCAAACTTTGATAAAGAATAAATGATTTTAATAATCACAAAAATAAACATTTAAGTTTCATTACAGCAATGATTTGATAAAAAGGTTTGATATTCATTATTCACTTTATTTAAAACATTTTTAAAATTTTTTTGATAATCATAAAAATGAAGCACCAGATCTTATCAATATCTTTATAATGATATAATTTTTGTAATAAAAACTTATCATTATGACATCCATTTTATGTAATAAATTTCAATATTAAACTGTCTTTGGTAATATCTTAATGATATAAAGGTTTTATTCAGAGTACACATTTTCATAAAACTGAAGAACACTTTTTCCTAATCTTGATAAAACGTTTTAGAATAAAAAACAGATCTCAGATTAATATATAAAACCAAAATGAACCAAAATATGTTAATCAACATTAAACGGAATATTTTACACAAATCTGATTTTGATTTAAACAAAACCGGTGGTTTTAATATAGATCCAGAAAACTGAATCTTCTTCGTGCAGAACATTACTCAACCAATTTTCTTAGATCCTGATGATACAAAACGGTTCTATCGTTGAACGTTCACAACGAATACCACGTCAATCACGTCCACCGGTATTCATTCGCGATTTCGTTGACCTGAATACGCACGAACTACTATAAGAAAGATTACTACTACGTTCATCCACGAGATTAATTCGCGACAATGCGTTGGCAACATTGGCGAGATATTTATGATGAACCGCCAAATGTTACGTTCAACCCAAGAAAACACAACAAGAACGAATAATCATTAATACGCGAACAATATTTATCTTCCAAACAAAACAAAACGCATATACGAACCTAGCAAGAGGCTGATTTGATACTGAGAGAGAGAGAGTCTTCCAGACTTTCGTCATTCTAACCGCCGGCTTCATTTGAAAGAAGCGGCGCTCGACTGACGCGGCGATAATACAAGAATAACCATCGTGGAGTCCATTAACCCAGACGCAGATTCTTTCCACTACGTTATTCTTCGCAGAGGTCAAATGGTTAGATGTTCCGGTCGGATCATGTCTGCCAAAGATTTCAACCTGCTGAAAACTCATTGTTGTATCACATCAAATGCTGCTTCAAGGCCTTCCAATCGCCCATGGGGTTATGACTTTGACTTTAAAAGCAATTCTCATAGATGTTACATCCAAACAATATTTGAATGTTAATTAGCCCATGTGTGCTAATTTTAGTGTTATTGATGTGAATTTAATAACATGATTTATGTGGGATTAATTATGTTAGTATATACATGTTTTATATATTAAAGGCTGAGTTTGTTGGGATTGGCATAATGCATTCCATATGTAATTTAAGCACTTAATATTGTAAGAAATGGTACGACATGAAAGAAAATAAAAAGGAAAAATGTTTGTGAAAGAAATTTCGAAGGAAGATTTTCCGAAGAATTGCCTTGAAGAGTCGTCTAATAGATCACTTCGGATGAGGACCATGACTGTTTCGGAGCGTTATCCAGCAATTCGCCTCGGAGGGTAGTCCAATATATTTACCAATTCAGAGTAAGCTTCGGTAACGTAAAGTCTTTCCTTTCGCTAAACCGATATTTTATTCGTGATTTGGCTTAGCATGTGAGGAGTCGGTGAGTGACTCGACAAGGATCGCAGCGTAGACATTCGAAAGCAGGTTCATGTAATTGCTCGATGTGTGATTGTTTGCCATGATACGCGCACTTGTTTTAAAGAACTCCACACAGGAAATTATCACTACTGGGCTTTGCTTACCCTGTCGAGGGATTACTATTTCAGGTACAGGAGCGCATAGAGGATGACGCTACTAGAGGTCATATTTAGAAGAAAGTCGGTTATGAGCTGTAGACACTTTTGTATAACATGTATTAGAAATTGTACATTTTAATATATGTCAATTAAAAGTGATTTATTAACTCTTTAACTATGGTATTATAGTTGATGTATTTTTGTGAGTATTGATGCAGGAGCCTATGGCCATTATTATTTTACTCGCATGCGGGACCGTGTGGTTGGCTGTAAACCGCTTATTGGAACAAAGTTGTATTTGCAGAGTTCTCCCGCATGTTTACTCTACTCGATTACGAGCCAAGGCCGGCTACCCGACATCCACGAATATTCCATGTTGACGGTTGTCAAATTCAGACACCCCCGGTTTTGGGGGCCACAAAGCTAATCTAACCGAAAATATGTATATATATATATATATATATATATATATATATATATAGGTGGTTTCTACTTGTGTGAGTTGGGACTTTCCTCATTTCTATCCGCTATTTTTACTTTTTCTTTAAACTAGTTTTTACCATTTTCTTCCCAAACCAAAGTATATAGGCCTGATATTTTTTTTTGAATTATTTCTTTTCTAATGAAGGAAGTTGTTAAACATATGGTTGATTAAAAACTCAAGGATTAACCATCTAATCTTATGCTTCATATTATTCAGAGATGTATTATAAATGTATATTATAAATGCACAAGTGTCATGAGATTGCAAATGAATAGATTGTATTCATTTTTTCTTTGCATTTTTTATTGTATTTATAATAATTATTATAATTTGAACTTTAATATATGATTATAGAATTACAAATTTATTTTTTAATTATGGTTAACCGAAAAACTAATATATGGTTAACCAAACAAATGGTTAACCGAAGATTTGGTTAACTATATTAATGGTTAGGTTTTTTGTTTATATAAATAACAAACCAAAAACCAACGGTCGGTTTTTATTTTGTGTCATGGTTCAATTAACCGAACCATGTCACCCCTAGCTAAAAAGCGTTGAGCTAAGAAGCAATAGTTTAAACTGTCCTTAGTCTCCAACGAATAAACATATTTGAATGAAAGCCCCTTCTCATCCTTCGATCTTCTCCTTCAAGTTTTTCCCCTTCCAAATAAGAGCTTTTTGGTGTCAACTGGTACACACTTTAAACCTTAAAAATGTCTCTCGTTTTTATAGGCTTCGAGAATGGGGCCTAAAAATGGGCCAAAACTCGTGATAAGCCAAAAAATTGCCGCATGGTTCAACCATGGATTGCAACTTGTATAACTTTGTTTGACTCCAAAGAAATCCTATTTTCTTAACTTTATAAGCTTGGACTTTAAAAAGTTAATTTCACAAATAAATAAATAAATAAGGTTTGAGCCCATTAAATTTGGCCTCTTAAAAATTAGCTAGGCCTATTGAATTTGGCCTTCCAAAAATGGGCCATGCAAAAATTTAATATGGGCTCAACAATCTAGTTTATGTATCTAGTCATAATTGATCAAATAACGTTCAAATCACATGCACATTATATGTAATTAGTTTTATTTGTATACTCTTAGATGACATGTTAAAGCTTTCTAGATCTTTCTTATCATCGTGGCCACTGTGGATACGCCGTGGCCTAAGTGCGGCATTCTAAAAAGGGGGCCTATGCGGTATAAATTTTTTTACTTGCACATTAATATTGCTAGCCTAAAACCTTAGTTTTTATTATGTTAAAACCTAAAATCATACTACAAACAACTCAACTTCTATTAAAGAGGGTTTTGACTTGTGCCCAATTCCGAACTCCTGTATCACCACTACTACACTAAAATATATCAAACAAATACTATAACAATAATAAAGAACTCATTTTATCAATAAAAAATCATATATTAGAGGAATGCAACAACAAAAATAAAAGCTTTATAGGAAAACATACAACTAAATAATACAAATAGGGTTTTCAATAAGCTCACCCCAAACTCCTATAACCATTCTACAAAGAATCAACACAATAAATGTGGTTTTCAATGGTACACCCCAAACCTCCTATAACCATTCTACAACAATCAACACACAAATAGGGTTTCAATAGGCTCACCCCAAACCTCATCACCACTACTAGTCTATCACACTTACTACTTATTTGTTTAAAATAAACATGAAAATATTCAAAATTAATATGAAAAATAGAAACTTACCTTGAGGTGCAAATGTAATCCAATCTCAATAGTTTCAAGAAAACGAGGGTACAAAATGGCATTAATCAATTAATCAATCCCACCCCATTTCTCCAGGCTCTCTTCTTCCCACCGCTTCGTTTGAAAACCTAATCAATCACAACAAATATAATTGCAGAGGAAACAAATCAGAGAACAAAATGTTAAATTCAATATTTTTATTTAAACTATGGTTATCCGGCGCCGCTTTGCCCACATCTCGAATGCTCCGCTTATCCGGTCACTGATTTGCCCATAAATTCTCGTATTCAATTCCAAGAGGTCCTTGCCATTTGACTAATTCCTTTCTTCTTCCAAGAGGCGAAACAAACCCCAGCTTGCCCTCGTGACATTTCAATTAATTTTCATGATGAAACCAAAAGGTTGAGATTTTTTATTTTTTTTTGCTATTCTTTACTCGATCCTTCTTGAAATCGATATGATGGAGTGAAAAACCAAAACTTTTTAAGCTTAAAGATTCAAAGAACTAAAACAATTTGGCCAAACCAAAAAAGTCGCTTTCATGAGCAGAAAGTGTATGTATACAAGCCCTACCGCCGTTTATTGTTTTCCTTCCCTTTCGACCTTCTCGAGAGCCAAACATGGCAAGAGGCAAAATCAAAATTTTAATTTCTTTGTTTTATTTCCCAAAAACACACCAAATTTTCTCTGACCAAACGCAAAATCAAGGTGAATGAAGAACAAAGAAATTAAAGTACGTAACATCAATTAGAAATCACCATAGTAACCATCATGAAACCCTAAATTGATCCAAACTCACATCGAAATCAATATGTAAAAATAGCAATAATGACAAAACTAAAACTAAAAACCCTCAAGAACAAGAAGACTTGATCGATACTCAAAAAAGGAAATACGTATAATATTTCCTCGATTACGCTTGTTTTCCCCATCTACATCTTTTCCTACATTTACCGAAAGCAACATCAATCACAAATTTGAAACCAAAACCACTGATTCCCCGAAATCCAAATCCCAGACGCCAAATCAACAATTCAACTGTAAAAAACCCCAAATCCAGAAAAAGTCGGAAGGAATCCTCAACAGAAACAACATCAAACCAAAATTTTCACACCCTAGCATCAAAACAGAGCCAAATAATCGAGAAATAATTGTCATATGGTAAACTTTCAGCGGAGAAAGTGGAGACCCATACAAGTCCCGATCAGAGAGCTCTTCTATGAGGATCAAAGCGCCCCAGCCTCCCCGCACCTCGAATATCAAGGGCCTATTTTTAAGAAAATGTGTGGCCCGAGGCGACCGCCTCTTTCGCCTACCCGCAGGGCCGGCCCTGCTTATCATTACCATTTGATTATAGAAGTCAAAAACTTGCATAACACAAAATTTCGACAAATGCTAGTCTTCTTTTCTTTTAGCTTTTCATATCCTTTTCTATTTTCTAAGAAAAAGAAGTGATTTTTTTGTCATTCTTAAATTAAATCAATTCTTCTATGCTTTTTTCATCTTTTTTCTCAATAAAATGTTTATTCTACACAAACCTAGGTTTTTTTTTTTCATGATTTATTCATCGCCTTGATGTGTGTTTGATTGTCATTATCTTTGTACGAGTGTGATTATCGCCGCCTTGGATGACAGTATCAAGCCAATACGATCATTAGTTTTTGTTATTACACAGAACGTTTATTTGTAAGCTTGTATCGATTCAAACGAAGTAAAATATATACACTCGTATGTTAAATCAATCTACGTATGATGTTAATTGAGTTATATATATAGGTATTATATTTACAATAGTAATATCAAATTTGTAGACTTAATTATCATATATATAGGCTTTGATTCGTTTCATCATGTTATTAACCTCGATGTTGTTTCATTATTTGTGGTTTTTAGTTATTTTAATTCTATGTTTCTATCTATGTATTACTGATTTGAATCAATGAAATTAAAAATTCGACGGATGCTTGAACGGATTTATTATATAGCGATGAGGGAGAGACTGTTGCATTAATTAGGAACATGGAAGAAGACGGAAGGTTCTATCAATAAAAGATCTTTAGGAGTAAATACATCTAGCTAGTCAAATAATTCCATTTACTTTCTTCTCAAAATTGGTATATTATTTCGTCTTTAAAAAAATAATTATGGTTATCAAGTGAATGCCCCGTTTGATGGAGAGTGTTTTATGTCAAAATTAGAAGATTTTATCTATTTTAGAAGATTGATCAATTAAAACCTCTAATGTTGTTATTTGATGAAGAGAGGATTTGACTGAATTCGCTAGTTTCAAAAACGCTATTGGGAGCAACGTTTTCAAATAGATGATTACATATATAGAGTTGAAAATACAAGTTTGTTCCAAAGTTGTCAATCATTACCGCTCTTACCTTAAGGTTCTCATAAAACCCTACAAATAGCTCACTAGCCAATTGCCCTATCTTTAATAATTAATATCTAATAACTATAAAGAAATTGACACATTAAGAATATGACATATTTATCACTAATTTACATAAAAAAAATTTGTTCACAACTCTATTGATAAACTAATAGTAATATTTATCTATTTACACATGGTTAATATTTTTACAAATTAGTAACTTAAGAAATTTGTATATTTTAAAATTTTAAAATGACTAATCTTTTTTCTATAAATTATGTTTTAATTCTTTAATAATATTATTCCTTATTTCCAACAAACTCATCTTATAAATCTAAATTATTAACAAAAAAAACTCAATAATAAATTATGTTAATATCCTTATTGATCATTTTATATAATTAAATAACTATTAATTATTAATTATCAACTAAATTATATCAAACACATTTATACAATCAGTTAACAACAAATAGCTATACTATCATTTATCCGTCAATTGTCAAAAAGGACCTATATCTTTTATCCATTAACATGACTAAATATTATTGATAGTTTTTTTATGAAAATAATATTGGTGATGGTTGTTACCATTTTTTTTTTTAATGCTAAATTCTATTCTACGAAAATATGGCATTGGTGAAAGCAAAAGGTCAATTGATTTGATGTATGAAAGGCGTATGGAATGAAATCTTAAATATGAATGCACCAAATTGTTGAATCATAATGAAATTCTAGATATAAACTTGTTGAATTAATTCACGTGTAACTTTTAAGACAAATAATAAATTATGGCCAAGTAATTTTACCGTCAACGAAGACAAAGACGATGAAAAGGACATAAATTTCGGAGCACATTCCTCCAATTATCCTTTTCTATTTTCCATGCACAGGTGAGTCCGTGACAGGTCACATCATGATTCATATTTCCACATTTTTCTACCTTCTTCAATGTCAATGCCACAGTTTCCACTTATTATTTGTATTGATAAAGAAAGCCATTTTTCAAACCTTCAAGGGCTCCACAAATCAATAATGTTAATAATGGAGATTCGTATAATGGGGATTCGTGTAAAGGGTGGTGAGCTTGAAGCATTTGGTTATATATATATAATTATTTAATTTTTTTGACAACTACGTTAATATTTTGTTCTAAGATACGAATCTGGTAGTAGATTTTCAAATTATCTAATATAAATAAAATGAGTTTAAAGTAATAAATAAAATTAACTCTATTTTTATTTTTATTTTTATTTTTTATCTCTATTTTTTTATTTATATTTTATTTCAAATTTTAATACATACCAAACATATCCCTAAAAAAAATTGAGAACAGTAAGATAGGATGTTTATATATTCTTTAATGATAAATTACAAATAAGAATGGTTCAGAAGATTCACAGAAATTCCAATTTAAAATTAAAATCATAATTTTTTAAGTATAAAATTATAATTTTTATAAAATCCGTAATTTATTCTAGATCTCGATGAAGAAACGGATTTCACTGTTGAATCGCCCTTCATCAAATCTAGCTAGCACGTCGACCGGCATTTACCAATATGACGCTTCGATAAGACGCACGCTGCCAAAGAAAACGATTTCTCGACACGCACGAAAAGTCACATATAACACGCATCACGCGCCATGCTCGCATTTAGCAGGAACGATTTAAAACGGACGACCGGTGATAAATAACGTCAAAATCAGTTAATGACATAAACGTCATTTTTGATCATAAGCTAGAAGACAAACACCTAATACCATTTGTCTTCTTAAAATGAAAAAGGGAGCCAAAAGATGCAATGGGCTGGACGGTTTTGGAGCAGCAGCAAAATGGCGATTTTCCTTTAGAGAGAGAGAGACTTCTCTCTAAATTTTCGGCAAATCCGACCGTCAGAATTCTTCGGGACAAGAAGGAAAGTTGTTCTACGCGAAGAGGCCCACGCTGCAAATTCTGGGCTTGTGAGTCAAACTCGGCAGCAGGCCCCCATTTGGGTTTTGCAGACTTTATTTAAGTGTTTACAATGTTTATATTGCACTCCAAACGGTTGAAGATCGGTCCCAAAGCCTCGATCAATCGAGCTTCTAAATTTCTTGGACCCAATGTGTGTAAATCAGACGTGGAGGTCGCTTTGGGTTGTTGATGGCATACATTCTCGCTTAAATCATGTATTGGTTTAAGTGAGGCCGTGAAATGCTTTGATCGTTCCAAAACATGGGACCGACCTTTGAGAATTATCAAGTTCTATTTTCGACAGCCTACCACCGTCACGTTTGTGTCAAATTATGCATTAAAATGTATGCTTGATATGAAAGGTCGAATGGTCATGAAATTCTGTGTTCACAAAGTGAACCGATGATTGGTGATTTGTCGAATAGTAACTGAGGTTCTACTATTCCCGAGAATAGTTGACAAAATATATTTTTGTGTGAAAATGTGTTCTACGAAGATCCGCTGAATTGCTCAATGATAATTAACCAAAGCAAGTTAATTTTTGGTGTATGAAATGTGAAATTACATGACATGATTGTGTGATTAATTTTATGTGAATATATGCACGCTTATATATTTCGTACGCGTTATGGGATCGTAATGGAATCGATGACTATGCATTCCATATGCACCAAGACCCTGCAGATGATAGAGTATGCATGAGGTGAGTCTAGATAAAATGGTCCGTAGGTTGTCTAAAAATAATAATTATCGGAGGTCCATACTAAAATATCAATCAATCGAGACGTCCCAATCGATATACATCTGAGAAAGAATCTCATAACACATCAATCGCCGGCACGCCCAATCGATATATATACATCGAGGGTTGTCCACAAATAAACATAATACCCTCATACGAGCTTAAGCGAGCGCTGGCGAAATACGGCGACCGGTACGAGATACCGCTAGGATATCCAAGCAGGATCATGCATTTACTTGAATGTGTGTTTATTTCGAAAGACGCATACGCATCTCAAAGGAGAGTAAATTTCACTTAGGTGATTCCACTATCGAAAGCATTAGCTCACCCCCGCTGAGAGATACTATTTTACGTGCACAGGAGCGTGCGAGGAGACGGCCTGGCCCTAAAGACTGAGTTTGTAGCTGTTTCCATCGGTACTTTGATGGTTCTACTACGATAGAATTGTTTTAATTTTTAATATATGTTAAGAAGAGTAAAACAATCAACTCGAAACTATCGGATATAGTCGATATATATATTGACGAAAGTAAGGTCAGACGTAGCCCAAGCACCGCTTGTACTCATGATATCGATGTTTGCATAAAGTTATATACAAGTTTTACTGTGGCAGTAGCCCTGCACAAATGAGACTCCGCCCGATTCGTGAAATGCCCGTCACCCGACATTCACGGCATCTCCACACGGGCTGACGGGTTGTCAATGGATCCCTAAGCCAGGCCACAGCCTGGCATCGTGAGCTAGGTATTACCAATACCTAAAGAGCTCGGGTTTGGGTATCCATCACCACTAGGTGTGGTCTCTGGCTGTTATGTAGGTATGAGATTACCTAGGAAATCACGGGACAAAACTAGGACACTTCATGCACGTGTTTGGTGTGTTTTGTGTGATTTGATGAAATGTTGTGTGAATGTTTAATGAATGGTATGTATACCATGTTATGTGTTGTGAAATGTTTGTGTGCTTAGTGATTAGCACATAGGAAAATTTTTGGGAGTTTACAGTGTGTAAACTGGAATAAAGAAGAAAATAAGAAATAGATTTTAATAAATTTATTTGAGTTGTTGGATAATGAAATCAAATTTTAAAAATTTTAAGGTGAACACTAGGTTTAGTATTAGATCATGAGGTTTTGAGAAATGTTTTGGACAACATGGTCCGTAATAAAAAGAAAAATAAAAAAATAAATTTTATAAATTTATTTGTTTAGAGGTGAAGAAAAATAATACTTTAAGCGCTTTACACAAACTCGAAGGTAATCAATAAAATAAATTTTTATAAATTTATTAGAGTATTCTGGAAAGAAAAAAAAAATTTTGTATTTTCCAATAGCTGGAAATATATGGGAAAAAAAGCAGAAAAAGGAAAAAAATGCATAACTGGAATGGCTATCGCTTCATTGAGCATAAGGCAAAAGGCATAGTCAGTGGCGACAGCTGGGCGCCAAGACGGAGGCGCGACGCTAAGTATCATATCACAAGGCGCATAGGGCAGACGCAGGGCGCACTAAGCAGTCATACGGCTACAGGCCGGCGCTGCGGAGGGGCGTTATTGAAAGGCAAATTGCGGCAAGACCGGGCGTGTCGCCGAAGCCAGGTCAGCGGCACTTGCACTCACCGCTTTTGATCCCGCTTGATCTAACACGTTTCAGTCAATTTTAGACACCGTTTCAAGAACCCTAGCTCATGAACACTATCCATCGTAAAAAATTTCGAGAAATTTTTTTTTAATTAAATTAATTTAAAATAGAATCAAATCAAATAAATTAGACAAATTTTCGAAAATAAAATTTTCAAAAATGAAATTTTTGTTAATAAAAATGTTTTAAATATATAATTAATTGCCTTGCATTACTTGTAAATGCAAGGACAATGTGTATACACTGATTTATGTGTATGAATAGTGTCTCGGGGTTGTGTTTGAGCCGTAGAGATACTGCATTGAGATTGAACTTGTCATTTAAACTGTGTAGATGGCTAGTTGAGGACGAGGACGTAGAGGGCGTCCACAGGGTACTGGTCAGGCACCACCAATATTCGATAAGCGTGCCTCAGGAGGCCGTAGGTATCATACATTGCTATCGCACAAAGTTAAAGGTGAGCAGTAGTCTGTGAGATCCTAGTAACCTCCAGAGGTTTAGGGCGCATCATCCTCCGACATTCACAGGTGGAGGAGATCCAATGGTGACAGACCATTGGTTCATATAGATTGAGAAGGTGTTAGAGGTTATGGAAATTACCTCTGACACTACTAGGATTAGACTAGTTGTGTTCCAGCTAGAGAGTGAGGCCTAAATATGGTGGAAATGGGCAAGGACCTCTAGAGACCTTAGAGGAGCCTTTGTATGTGAGTTCTCCCCTAGGGATTAGGGCGAGAATAGGGATGATATGTCGAGGTTGCGAAGTTGAGATCTCTCTGGGACTCTACTCACAATGGACCCGAGGATCATGGACACAAATGTAGTTCATGTCATCCTGGTGGATGGATCAAGCCGACAATTATTGTGGTCATATCGATTGTGAGCTTAGGAGGCTACGCCTACATGTGACTATGCTCGTATGGTATTTCAGGGGGACAAGATGATGATTTTGCCCTGCATAATATACGAGTCCAGTGTCGTGGATAGTTACGTACTATTAGCGAGCCGCACTCCTGAGGATGAGGAGAGACCGTAATTTCTGATCTACCTCGAAAGTAAAGGTGCGAGTGTGTGGATGTTTTTCCATATAAGCTACCTGGACTACCTCCATAGAGGGTTGTAGACTTCGATATCGAGTTACACCCTGGTACTTCACCCATCTCTATAACTCCACATAGGATGGCGCCAGTTGAGTTACAGGAACTCAGAGTCCAGCTACAAGAGCTATCGACAAGTGTCTACACCGAGCACCCCACCACGGGCGCTCCTGCTCTATTTCATGGCAGTTAAGGACAAGACCCTTGACCGGGCATTGACTACGTGATATCGAGCAGTGGTTACGAACAAGAATCTGGCATCTACGTCGGCGATCAATTTAATTTGCTCGATCACCAGCGAGTCACGACTTACCCAAGATAGACCTTCGCGACCGGCTCGCTGAGTGGTTGTGAGACAGATATCCCTTAAAATACACAGGACGCCAAGCATGGCACTTCGAGTTTACTGCGGATGCCCTTCGATTGACGACGTACTAAATGGCATTCATGGACCTCATGCATAGGGTGTTCCAAACTTATCTAGATCAATTTGTCGAAGCCTCAGGATGACATTTTAATCTACTCCCACGAGTAGAGCATGAGTATCACTTGAGGATCGTTTAAGGCCAAGCTGAGAGACCATTAGTCACGCTAAGCTCAAGTGCTGACTTTGGCTTACCGGGAGGTGAGATTTTTGGGACACATGGTGTCAAGATCGAGTGTCATGACCTGTAGAAGGTCGAGGCCGTGATGAGCTGAGATAATCGAATGTCAATCTTCGAGATACGTAGTTTCTCGTGGATTGACTCGATAGTACGTGAGATTCGAGAATGTCAGTTGCCATCTCGGGCAGGATCGTAGGACTTCGCCTACAAGACATAGACTCTATGGTTGGGACGACTCAACCATGTAGAGAGAGATCTAGGATGCCTAAGCACTTCCTGGATGTGTCGTAGCAAAAAGTAAGGATCACTCTTCTAAGACGCCTGGGAAGAGGCAAGACTCGTCACCCAGTTTCGTGACCAAGGCCGATTGGGCATGTGGGAGCGGATTGCCCTGCAGACGTGGATCCCAGACTTTGGGACAATGCGCCCCAAGAATGTGGTAGAACAGAGAAAGATACTGCCATTCCTCCACACCCTAGTACGGTCGAGGAACCAAGCCAGCCGGGTGCTATACAAGCACTCCTGGAAGAAGACAAGATAGGCCAGAGGGGCCGTGAGTGTGGGTCGAGGTCATGACGACGGCTGACAACACGGTTGTCGGGCAGACCAGGACCTAGCCAGTTGTCATATCCCATACGCCTCGATTCGGGGCTTAGAGGTTAAGGCCTTTAGAGAAGCCGTATAGATGTTCTTCCCCTAGGGATGTGGTGAGTTGACCCGGGACAGGTCGGGATTATGAGTGAGAGATCTCTAAGATTCGCTTCATGGTGGACCCTGACGTGTCACAAGATGTGGCATTACTGGGCGCTCAGGTGCACGCAACATCGCGCCTATCGAGTGGGTGCACGGTACGATCATTCACCACTCTCGTGAGCAGGGTCAGTTTATCTAGACTACGTCCAATGAAGACTCATAGTTCGATTCAATAAATGAAGAGTAATTAGAGTGTGTTCGGCAAAACAAAAAAGGGGGCCGTTAATCCCCTAAGGTGAGAATCCCGGTTGGGTAAGAGACCCAGGAGACATCCCCAAATTTCAGGTGAATGTAAGAGGCTCGAAATGTGTTTCCAGAGTTAAGTGAATCGAGATGAAAAACACACTTTATTACTGCTATCACGTGACTTAGAGTCATGGATGTGAGTCGAGAGTGACTCGAGATTCGATAACCCGAAATTGCATCGTGTTACTGAGTCTACAGTGGCCAGATATGGATGTCATACATGATTATAGACTAGGTTGACAAATTCATTGGATTGTCAACGACAGACCTCGGGAAGGTCATACACAAAGTAAGTGGTCATGGTAGGTTACACGCTGGTGCGGATTACATATGTGTGTTGAGGACACGTCGCAGCATACGTCCTAGGTCATAAGGGTAGAGGAGCATTTTCCTACAATTCCGCCTACAACAATGCTTATCGTGCAGGCATAGCGATGGCACCATATGAGGCATCAGACGAGGCTACGTAGGTCACCGTTATGTTGACCGAGGTGGAGCCCATCAATCGGGTCCTCGATTTACTAGAGATAATTAAATAAGGAGCGACACGATAAATAGTTTTCAATGAATCGAGCCTAAGAGTTATGTGATAAAAAGTGACGCCGACCCTTAGAGTTCGAGAGGTTAGGATCACGCCTTCAGCCGATGCCTAAGAGAGGAGCGTCGTCTTGAGCGTGGGAAGCTATCGCGAGATTCATAGGGCCTTTGGAGATACTCAGAGGATAGGCATCAGAGAACGGCCAAGTTTTACCGCCCAACATGTCGTTTCCATGAGGTGTTTCACGCTCCATGCTCCAAGCATACGCATCCGGGCCATGTAAGTGGATCGTGACGATCGAGGTCGACACCGATGGGACCTTCGAGAATGACCAATATGTATTTTGATGCTCGTGAGCGTTTTGCACACAAGACCGCGAGGCTAATGGCGCGCTTACTGGCCAAGACTACTGGAAAGCGGAGGAGTTCACGCAGAGCGCGAGGGACATGATGCGGGCCACATATCCCTTCTTGTTTAGGGATGAAGGTACTTAGTTCGCTAATAATTAACGATCTAGCTTATACGCATCGATAGAATATGACGCTGCATATGCATGTTAGTGAGTACGATTTTCTTCCGCACTTTCGGGATGAAATTCCTTTAAGGAGGGAAGAATATAAACCCGAGAAATTTCAATTTCTCGAAAATTCAAGAAAATCGCACTTTATACAAAATTGTAATTTCGGTTAAAAATTCGAATTTATTCTCTAGATTCCTGGACAGAAGAAACGATTTCACCGTTGGAATTGTTCACGAATCTAGCTAGCACGTCAATTTCGCCGACTTCGAGACGGAAGTTGGCACGCCGAGGCATCGTGATGCGTGCCGTAAAGATTTTCGATAATTTTAAAGTCACATATAACATCGCATCGCGCCATGCTCGCACGGCAAATGATGAAAACCCGACTATCGAGATAGTGTCAATGTCAAATTGGGAAAAGAATCATTACAAACTTCATTTTAATTTATTGTTAGGAAAAGATATAAACACGAATAGCTGCTTTTATCTTCTTAAAATGAAAAGGGAGCCAAAAGATGCAGTGGGCTGGACGGTTTTGGAGCAGCAGCAGAAATGGCGATTTTCCTTTAGAGAGAGAGAGACTTCTCTCTAAATTTTCGCAACCACCATCGAATTCTTCTGACAAGAATGGAAAAGGTGTTTTACGCGTGAGAGCTACATGCCCGGCTTAGGGAGTTTCACAAACTCCGAGAGGTAGGGGTTTTTCCTACTTAAGTTTTACACTTATTTATGTTTTACAATGTTTCGTGATGGTTTGAGGCCTTGAACGCCGCTGGATCGGTCCCAAAGCTCGGGACCGAATTGATTTAAATTTCGACCCAATGTGTGCAAATCAGACGCAGGGGCCATTTTGGGTTGTCGATGGCATACATTCGCTTTAAATCATGTATTGGTTCGTATGAGGCCGCGAGGGGTCGCTTTGATCGGTCCTGCTCGACCAATTTTTAGAATTTATCGAGTCGGGTCGACAATCACACCGCTGGGGTCAGTTGTGTTGAAATTATGCATTAAAATGTATGCTTGATATGAAAAAGGCTGGGAATGACCGTGAAATTCGGGTTCACAAAGTAAACCGATGATTGGTGATTTGTCGGGAATAGTAACCGAGGGTTTCACTATTCCCAAGAATAGTGTTGACAAAATATATTTTTGTGTGAAAATGTGTTTGGTCGAGTGATTCAAGTTGAATTGCTCGTGTTTGATAATTAGCCAAAGCGAGCTAATTTTGGTGTATGAAATGTGAAATTACATGACATGATTGTGTGATTAATTTTGCGAATATATGCATGTTTATATATTTGTATCAAGAGGATCAGAAATTGACTGAGAATATGTATTCCATATGCACTGGGCACCCTAGGATGATAGGAGTGAGCGCATGAGGTGAGGTTAGAGAAAATGGTTCGGAGGGTTGTCTAAAAATGATAACACTCTGCGTAGTCCATACTAAAAATATCAATCACTTGAGACTAATCACTGATATACATCGGAGGGTACCCATAACAATATCAATCGCCGGAGGCGACCCAATTCATATATATACATCGGGGTTGTCCACAAATAAACATAATAATTCTCATACTAGCTTAGGCGAGTGTGTAGGGAGTCGGTGAGACTGGTATTTGTATTTATCGCTAGACATTCAAGTAGGATCATGCATTTGCTTGAATGTATGTTTACTTTGGAGCATTGCATATGCACTTAAAGGGAGAAAATTTCACTTGCAATGAGATTCCACCACCGAAGATAAATTTCACCCCCGTCGGCGATACTATTTACGTACACGAAAGGCGAGGAGACGGCTCGTTCTAGAGACTGAGTTTTAGAAGAAAGCCGAATTATG
Source organism: Tetrastigma voinierianum (assembly GCA_016808115.1). Lineage (NCBI taxonomy): Eukaryota > Viridiplantae > Streptophyta > Magnoliopsida > Vitales > Vitaceae > Tetrastigma > Tetrastigma voinierianum. Next base: position 651,694 of record JAEQBH010001754.1, read on the forward strand.
GCTTTGATGGTTCTACATGTAATAGGAATTGTTTTAATTTTAATATACGCTGTATAAAAGTTAAAACATCAACTTCCTGAACTATCGGATATAGTTGGATATATATATATATTGATGAGTAGTGTTGTATCAGTCTGCCACCGCTTGTACCATGATATCGATGTTTACGTGTTATACAATGTGCTTTGTATTTGGGTGTGAGCTCCCGCACAGCTGAGACTTTGCCCGAATTTCGTGAAAATTGTCAAGTCACCCGACATTCACGAGTATTCCACGGGTTGACGGTAGTCAACGGATCCCCGGCTCACGCCACATTGCCTTAGTTATAGTTTGAAAGTTTTTAAATAAGTGATGAAATTTTTCTAGAAAAAAATTTATATTTACTACCTGACCTTAATCTTGTTTTATTATTTGAAAGTACTAAAAAGGAAAAAAATATTGAAAAACTAATTTTATATTTGGTCGTTTTAACAAAATTCTAAAAGAAAATCAATATAAATAAAATCATTTAAAACTTACATATTTTTTATATTATTTATTCTTTATATGATGAGTTAAAATTTAGGTTGGGCCACAATTGTTGCGACACCCCAAAATCTAATGGTCCTATTGACAACCCGTCAACACATAGAACATCTGTGGGTATCACATATCTCCATACCACCATATCGCGTCTCATTTACCAGATCCATTCATTCATGCATATATATTTTAGAAAATTATACAAATTTACCAAAACAGTTCATAAAAGTTTGAGATACAACTCTCTTATATACAAAATATTACATGTAAAGTCTAGTTTTTTTTTTTTTTTTTTTACAAAAGCCAAAGCCACGCCTCTGGCTTCACACCTACGATCCTGGATGAGGGTCATCCGTCTGTACATAACCTGCACCTAAAAGGGGGTCCCACGACGAGGTGAACAATGCCAAGTAAGGATAACTCCTATAAGGGCTACTCCCCACCTAAGTACACATGCAATGTCATGTTCACACAATAATACACACATCAACATTCAAATGAAGAATTTTCCAATTCTAAATGAAATCTTACATACCATGAAATGAGATGAGACTCATCATGCCTCATGTCCCGAGTCCTCACCGACTCCCTCACACATGCTTATGTCAAGTGTGAAAAACCATTACTCTAGATGACATCCAATAATCATTTTCAAAACTAATTTCATTTGTTTATAAACCAAAAGCTTTTTGGATGATACATCATAATGATCATTTTATATTCAAAACTATGCGTCTTTTTGTGGGTGTTTTGATTTTGGTGTCACACCATGCACGCAAACCTAGACATTTTTGATACTTTTCATCACGGGGACTATGTCTAACCATAATTGGAAGGTTTTTCACCCGAGGGGGGGATCTATCTATTCTTGTTGATACTCAGCACATATTTTCCATTTCATGCAACCGTGCGACTCTATTGAACATTGTCCCATATACCAAGCCCACCCAATCAAACACCAAACGCAGCGTCGATTTACCAACCATGCACTCACATCCATAAAATGCGATGTTTCCTGTACATATGCAATGCAAAATGTCACTACATGTTAGCTCATGTTACATGTATAATACACTATATGGAACAATTTATAAATTATACTTTATGTCAAGTACCATGGATAATTATATCGAAAGAATATAATTTACATCAATTTCTACTAATACATATAACACTAATATATCAACATATTTACAACACATTCAACATGTTATAAAATTTTCAGCAATAACACACATAAATAGTCCACACAAACTAGTCATTATCGATCATAACCGACCATACCCGAGCTTGAAATAATCTGACCTCAATAACAAATTTTCATTTTTGTTATTTATTGTAAGACCCTAGAAATTCTAATTTCTCGGAAAATGGTAAAATTGTACTTATGAAAATTCAAATTTATTCTCAGATTCTGATTATGAAACGGATTTCACCATTGAATCGCTTTAAGTAAATCTAGCTACCACGTTGACTTCTCACACTCGGCATACTTTAATTTACATCGCCGAGCAAGACGAAAGATCGAGCTGCCAGAACGATTCTCACTTAATAAAAAGTCACCTATAACATATACACACGCATATTACGCTGGGGGATAACAGAGACGACGAACGACGGCCAGATACGCTGCCAAGAAAATCTGTGGACAAGGACAAAATCTAAGATTATTTTGAAGTTTAAAGGAAAAAGACAAATAAATTTAATAGTTAGTTCCTTGGATTAAAGGCAAAAAGAGGAAAAATGGTAGGGGGCTGGGGGGAAGATGCAGAAGCTGAAAATGGCGTTTTTCTAGAGAGAGAGAGTATCGCTCTCTCGATGCATTTTCACATCCGACCGCCTGAATTTTTCTGAAAGCAGTTACGAAAGCCATATACGCGGAGTATGCCTACGTTGGTTCGATTTTAGGAGTTTTGACAAACTCGTAGCGAAAGGGATTATCCTATTTCGCTTTACACTTTATTTGCCATTTATAACGCTTTCTAAGCTCGATTGCGCTCGAACAATGAGTTGACGGCCCCAAAACTCGGGGACTCAATTGTTTGAATTTATTGAACCTAAGTTATATGCAAATCAGATCGAGGTTGTTTGGGTTGTTAATGGCATAAATTATGCTTTAAATCAGACAGGATGTGCATATCGAAATGGCCGGAAATTCGGGTTCACAAAGTGAATTAATGATCGTGAAATTTATGGAGTTTCAAATACACACCAGGATCACAGAGGCTGAGCAAGTTTATTTCATAAATTTACGAAATAAATCTTGCTGACAGATGAATGAAACTGGCTTGAATTTATAGGAAAAGGTATCGGTTATGGAACCGTGAATAAGAACCCGAGGGTTTCACCGTTCTCGGTATCACGTCATAAAATAATTTTTGTGAAATAATATATTTGACGAAGAATTCAAATCGAATCGTTTATTATAATTAGCCCTAATTGTTAATTTGGTGTAATGAATTGTGAAATTACATGACATGTTTCACACATTTTAAATTATGCAATATATGATTATTATACATTTACACGCTACATAATCAGACGGACCAGATCATGCATTCCTTATACGCACTGCGCAATCTGTATCACAGAACAGCAATTGGCGATTCAGAGCACGGCTCTTCGGCGAATACCAAAAATACACCATCTGGAGCAGAATTTATATAAAATATCAACTCATCGTCGCCCAATCGATATACATCGAGGGTTGTCTATTAAATGTAACACTAGCCGGGTCCACTACTATCGAGGTCATTCACAATTAAAAACAAATATTTTTGCCTTAAAAAAATAACGCTTCATACGTATTGCGTGAAACATGTATATGAGTTCATGGCGACTAAGCAGATGAGTCGATCAGCAGACATTCAAGATATCACATTTACTGAATGATGTTATCGGAAGACAGATACGCAGACGAAAGCTTATAAAGAACGATGAAGTTGGAGTTCACCACGGCTGACAACACCCCGTCGAGGACATTATTTTTCACACAAGACTCGGTAAGACTTCGCCTCTTCCCGTGAGTCGACATCAAGAGTTTCTGCCAAGCCAGTGTTTTGTATCATATGTATTAGATCGTTGTAAACTTTTAATATGTGGTTGTATAAGAGCTTAACTTAACTCCGGAACTATCGGATATACTGAGATTTATTTGACGGGTATCGTTTATGGGCCCGGTTTGGTCATTATACCCACGTATATATCTTCGATGTCGACGACAAGTTCAGCCTGTAGCAGAGCTCCCGTACGAGGAGACTCGCCGATTTTCGTGAGAATGCTGGTCACCCCGACATTCACGAAGTTGTTTCTCGCGTCGACGGCAGGGCCAATCCACCCTCGGCATTCGTACACATTTATTTTAACAAATTTCAAGACTATCATTAATTCATGAGAAATTCACCATAAGTAATCTTCAAACTCCTACCGAACTATCCAAAAAACAATCTCAACGTCCAAAACCTGGCCCCATGGTTGGCGCCGAACTACACTAGCTATTTACTTAATTCTTAGATTAAGAGAAATCACTAGAGAAAAAACTCCACCTCTTTTGTTTCTTTGGCACCTCGTCAGAATCCCCTTCTCGAAGAGACTAACTTTGGGCTTCTAGACTAACAACTTTCGATCGTCAAAACACCAATAATCTGGAAACCTTTTTTTTTTTCCTTTCTCCTCCCCGCACAGATTTTCCTCATTTTCTTTCCTTACGTCATTTCCTTTCTTTTTTCTCATTTCCTTTTTTTTCTCCTTTTTTTTTTCTTTTCCTTTTTCTCCTTTTCTCCTTCTTTTCCTTTTCTTTCTTCCATTGATTCATTTTTTTTTTTTTGATCCAACAAGAAGAAACTTCCTCTTAATTTCCTATTTGTCATATGCCACATCACATTACTCTCATACCACGCGCTTCTCCTTTCTGTTCAAGAGAGCACAAGATCCACATTTAATAATGACACACAAGACCACCTTACGCACATCCGATACGCATACCTCGAAATACGCAAATTCGACATTCAGTCCAACGAATCCACATACACTGACTGCTGTAGACGATTCCAACGACGGGGTTCGCTTCGTTATTCTAGGCATCTAAAAAATTTCAGATATTCAATCTGAACTATAACGATAAATTACCGTTTTATTATTTTTCAAAAAAATTATTTTTTTTTCGGATTTTATAATTTCAATGATGCTCGCTGCTAAATTGGGCGCTTACTATACGATTTACAATCCACAACATAATCAAGTGAAGAGAGCCTTCGAGTGTAAACTGAAATGGCGTTTTCTAATATTGATTCTTAATGGACCATTTAATGTCTGGGTATGACTGCGTAACTAGATAAGGTGCACCAAACTTCGTTAACAATTTCTTGGTCTCCCTTTTATTTTCCTTACATATTTTTTATGATCAGATTTCCATTTTTGCTAACTTCATTACAGTGATGTTATCAGTGCAATAACTCTGACTCGTGACATCTAAATATAAAAACTACTTAGACATTTGAATATAAAAACCGATTTAGCACTTAAACAGAATATTTCATTGTTTGTTAGTAAAATAAATTTGTATTAGGCATGTTTTGCTCTAGAGAATGAAGAATGACCATATGAGGTTGATTTTTTTATTATATTTGAATGAATTAAATGATAATAACAATAAAATAAAAGAAAATGATTTTGAAATGAAATCTCATATATGAAACAACCATATACATATTATTGAATCATAACAAATCTCAGATATAATATTGTTGAATTAATTCACTTGTAATTTTAAGACGCATAATAAATTATGGTTACAATTTTATCGTTAACAAAGACGATGAAAGGAGAATAAATTTCGAAGCACATTCCTCGAATTATGTGTCTTTATCCTTTCCTATTTTCCATGGACATGTCACATCATGCTTCATATTTCCACATTTTTCTATTTTCTTCGATGCCAATGCCACAGCTGGTTCCACTAAATGGCATTACTACTTGAAGCCTTTCAAACCCAATGCAAGGGCCTTAATGACATCAATAACGTTAATAATGGGATTCGTGTAAAGGGTGCTGAACTTGAAGCTTTATTGTTTTTTGGTTATTGAAAATAATATTAAAAATATATATTTATAAATATTTTTCTAAAAATCTTACAAAATTAAATATTATAAATTAATTTAAAATCTTATATTTTAGTTATCTAATGTAAATAAATGAGTTTAGAGTAATAAATAAAAATAATGTATCAAAATTAACTCTATTTTCATTTTTTATTTTTCTACTTTTCCTCTCAATTTTTCATTCCAATTTTTTATAAATATCAAACATACTCTTGTGTCTTTTTAAGCTTTAAACGATTTATCAATTAAACTAAACACGTAATATGAACTTTTTATACCTAAACAAATTTGAGAACATTAAAATAGGTGCTTGTTTATTTTTTAATGAGAAATTAAAAATAAAAGCGTCTTGTTTCAGTTGTTTGTAGTTGGAAATAAGTTTTTAAATGGTTAATGATGAATTTTTCTAGAAAAAAAGATCTCATGATACACCTCAATTTTGTTTTATTATTAATTTGAAATTTTAAGAGTTGAAGTTTGATTCAAAAAATACTTAAGAAAGAAAATTACTAAAAATTATTTTTTATATTTGATTAGTATATTAAAAATTTAAAAAAAAAACACAGTGATAAATAAAATTAATTAAAATTTACAAAATTTTATATTATTTAATCTTTATATTGATAAATTAAAATAATAGAAAATAAAAATAATATATTAAAATTTATTCTATTTTTACATTCCTTCAAAAAAATTTCTTCTTACTTTTTTCCTATTTTCTTCCCTCACCTTCCTCAAATATTTTATTTCTTTCTCTTATAATTTCCCTCTAATTTTTATTCCTACTAATGGAACTCACCTTACATTTTTTTCTCAAATTTTTATTCGTGGTACTCATATATTGCTATTTTAATAGATAATAACATAAAATGATGGTGAGTTAAGAGTACATACTTAGTTTAATTTTTAAAATTTAGAATTAAAAAAAAACATAAGCTTGTTTTGAAATTTCTGTTACCAAATTCAAAAAATCAAAAAAAAACAGATCGTCAAATATGTAAAATTATTTAATGAATTGTGAAGAAATATTAAAATCAATATTTGAAAATATAAAACTTTATTTGAATATGAAACTTACAAGAACAAGAACAAGAACTTTGAATTGATAAAAGAAATTTTGAATAGGTTACAAGCATTAGCTCTCAAGAAAAGATCTCACAAATACAAAGTATTTTCTCTCCAACTTCACTTGCTTCCATCAGGAGACTCCATCCCTTTTTAATATAGAATGTTACAGATTTAAAAATCTTTGAAGGCTGCGTGATTTCAAGATGTTTGGAATTCAAGTGGATTTGAAAATGTTAGAAACTGCAAAGTGTGCCAGCACAACAACATCAATCATATCTTTATCTTGCTTTTGAGAAAGTGGAGAACATCATGCCCTATCCTTATCTTGCTTTTGAGAAAGTGGATAACAAGGAATCTGTTTTTGCTGTTTGATATGATGAAGGCCTTGTCTTGTTATGGAGAAAGCGAGACTTTTGACGCCAAAGACAATCATGCACTCTAAATATCTGTCAATTGTTAGTCACGGGATCATTTGTAACCTTTTTTTTTTTTATATATAGTTTTTTTGAAATCTTCAATCAAACGACCAACAGTTGGGACAGAACAAATTCAGATCTACGTATTTCAAAATTTGATTTCGATTAACAAGGATTTAAAATCGAGGATGAATGTATTTTTGGTTTAATATAAATTCATAACCCGTCTTTATTTCGATTAATTGGGAGACGGATCATTATCAGTCTCTCACAAATATGTAAGAGTTGAGATAAGGTTTTTCTAACATGCTCATGAAGTTTTCGGAGATAGATTTTATAGGCTGAATTTAAAGGAAAAGTGGATTTCGATAGAGTTTGAGACAAAAGGCTAATGGAACAAGAAAGGCTTTTGAAGGGGTTTTGGGTTTTTTTTTAAATCAACCCATTTTTTATATATTCAAAAGTTAGAGAATGAGAAATTTTAAAAGTTACCCACAATTTAATTTTGAGTTTCCTTACCAAATGCTTAAGAAAAGGGGAAAGGCAAAATTGGTAAGAAGTAAAGCTTCCAAAGATATAATCTAAAGAAGATTTCAAATCGGTGAACAAAATATAATGAATAATTATTTATGCGAAAAGTTTATCACTATTTCATTAAAAATCGTTTTTTTATTTTAGAAGAAAATATTTAATTAAATATTCTACAAGAATCACTCATTTCAAACAAATTTCGAAAATTATTTTGAAATTTCTCCCATTTAAAAATCGTTTCGACAAAAATGCTATACCACAAGCCATACTAAATAATCAAATGCTTCAAGAACAGCTGGTAAAATATTTCAGAGTAAAACGATAATCTCAATATTTTTTTGAAATAATTTTCAAAATTTTATTTTTTGGCGCACCCAGATTCTGTTCTCGGATATTTAAATTTGTATGCACTCAAGATCCACGATAATAAATTCATAAATCTAATATTAAAACCTCATTTGATTTAAAATATTTTTCTTTTGTAATTTTTTTGATAATCACCCTTCTAAAGCATATATATGACAATTTCCGTGATTTTAATCAAGAATCTTTGCTCATTGGCAGACGCCAGCAGAGTGAGCTGAGTTGAGGATTTGGGAATCTACCGAAACTTTCAAAGCGGTTTGAGTTCAACTCAACCTTTCAAGATAACATAAAGACTCTCGATAAGTAGATTTGATATTTGTTGTGCCACATTTTGTGACACCTCAACCCAAGACCCTGTGTCAAGGGAAAAAAGAAGCCACACAAATTCAAAACTATAAACTCGTTAACTCACATCATTCTAAACAATTATCTTGAAAATATAAACTTTACAAAATATATATATATATATATATATATATATATATGTTATATATATATATATATATATATATATATATATATATATATATATATATAATCATATTACAAAAATAACATCATCCCCCACCATTGAGGATCAACATATTCGATTACATTATATACAAAACTTTACTGTTTTCAAAAATATAGCGTACATCATCTAAAAAAAAAAAAATCAAAACATCACATCGGGCACTTAATGTCGCTATAGTTGTAACGCCCAAATACCCTTGGGACGTCGTTACATACCAACAACCATTTACAATCTACGAAAGACTAATAAAATCCACAACGACCGATAGCCCTTAATTTAACAAAATTCGGTAGAAATTTCCTCGTTTGTTCTTACCCAGTAACACAACACGCGCGATTATAATACATCACCCATTATCAGCCCATTTATCCATCAAATATTTACAATATTATCCTAAAGATTTCCATTCATCGTACGAATACCCACAATAACTCAAAAGACTAAGCCAAGCCATGACCACATTAACAAAGAATATGTCAACAATGGCATTTACATTTCCAAAGAATTAACTATGATAACGCAATGGAATAACAAAATACTGTGACTTTACACTTATCTGAAATAATTCTCTAGTCTAGTACAAAGAAACCGATAAATTTCTACATGTTCTCCTGATTTAGATTCCCCCGTGGGGCCTCCCAATGCGCTGGTTCAAATTCTACCACCCTTCAACAGAACTAGTGCTGGATGTGTTAGGTGAGCACGAAGCCAAAGGAAAATCCTCCCAAACTCCAAACAAGGTTTAGAAAAGATGAAAACAATTTGCCTCATTTTTTTTTTATAACATATCATAGATGTACCATTTTGTAGAAAACAATGACATTGCAAATAGCTCTCAAGTTTATATGAAAACACTTAAGTAAATATACACTCAAGCAACACGTAAACAAAATTATAAACAGTTTCACCAAATACCATTTCCAACCGTTATTTTTGGCAAGTGGCATACTAAACAGTAACCTCTATCCCTATCGCGTTATTTTTGTTTCTCAAACATCCTTACCGTGAACCTCTTGAGCATGTCAGCATCCCATACAACCTCTCATTCATCATGCAGTTTCAAGCATCCAAGAACCTTCAGCATAGTCGAGCATCCTTACAAGGAACCTCTCATTCATCATAAGAAGGTTTCACATCCTTACAAGGAACCTCTTGAGCATAGGCTGAGCATCCTTGCAAGGAACCTCTCATTCATCATGTAGTGTTTCTCAAGCATCCTTACAAGGAACCTCTCATTCATCATTTTGATTCCTCAATCACCATACCAGAAAATTTGTTTTACCAACCATCAATCTCACCACCAATCATTCATCATAGTAGTGTTTCTCAAGCATCCTTACAAGGAACCTCTTGAGCATAGGTTAAGCATCCTTACAAGGAACCTCTCATTCATCATAGTAGTGTTTCTCAAGCATCCTTACAAGGAACCTCTCATTCATCATTTTGATTCCTCAATCACCATACCAGAAAATTTGTTTTACCAACCATCAATCTCACCACCAATCATTCCATACATCTCCAATTTACCAAAAAAACTTCTAAGAATCCACAAACAATCATAAAACAATTCAAGAAAGAAGAAAATGCAGCAGATCATACCCATCGTTATTTCACTACTCACAAATCGCTGTGAGTTAGAAATCAATCCCCAAAGAACCCATTTAAGAATAAAATTCCTCATTCCCACGTTACAGAGAAAGAATGGTTTTAGGAACATGTTCATATAGCATTTATAACCCCAAAAACATACGTATAAATAACCTAGCCTCAATGTGTAAGTGAACGGGAGAAACCCTACCTAAAATCCTTGGCTCAGAGGATTCTGAGCTTCTGATCCCGACTCGCCTTCCTTCTTCCTCTACCGCCTTGGGTTCCAAAGGGTGTGGGGTGAGAGGAAGTCAAAGAAAATGAGAGAAATAGAGGAAAAGGGTTTAAACCTAGCAGCCTGACATTTTTACTGCTCATTAGGCATTCTTGGTTTTTCTTCAAATTGCCAGCTTTGCAACTACACTCTCAAATTCGCCTATAGGACTACTCTAAGGTTTTTCGACGCTCCTGGGATTCATTTCTTTAATGTTATTTTAACCTTAAAAATCTTTATTTCTTATGATTTATAAATCATTTTTATATTTATCATTCTTATACTTTGATTTAAGAGGTAAAACTAATTGAACGATTATTGATATTTACACATGTGGAGGTTTACAATCAACCCCCCTTAAAGAAAGTTTCGTCCTCGAAACTTACCTCTAGTAGCGAATAAATGCGGGTACTTCTCTCGTATTTCTAGCCCTGCCTCATGTAGTTTCTTCCATCTTCATGGTGGCCGCACAAAACTTTCACTAAATGATGATTTTGCGGGCTAAGAATCTTTTCTTTGGTATCAAGAATCCTCACCCCAAGTTCCTCATATGTTACCCTATCTCGACTTCTATATCTTCCAAGTTTACTTAACGGCCACAGATCCGACAGACACTTCCTCAACATTGATACGTGGAATACGTCATGCACCTCAGACAACTGAGCGGGTAATCGCAACTGATACGCCGCTTTGCCGACCACTTTGATCACTGAAATGGCCCAAGAGGCCTCTGGCGCTAACTTTCCTTCTTGCCGAATCTAAAACTCCCTTTGGGGAGGGTGTGACACCTTGAGGAATACATAACCCTCTAAATTCCAAGGCCCTCATCGATCAACATAACTTTTCTGGTTTACTTCAGACCGTACGAGCCTCCCGTATGAGTCAATCTTCTCTGTAGTTTCGAACAATCTCCGGCCCAAACAAAGCACTGTCTCTTCCAACCAACATGTCTAAGTGATCTACATGGCCTCATACAATGCCTCATAAGGTGTCATCCTAATACTTGCCTGATACCGTTGGTTATATCGTAAATTCTACCAACTGCAAATGGTTACCCAGCTTCTCAAGTCCAACACCTAAGACGTAACATGTCTTCCACAACTCCACGTATCACCTTCGATTGGCACCCGCTGGTGGGATGAAAGATGTGTCGAAATGTAACTCGTCTCATTACTTGTTTGTGAGACTCGCGTAATCACGCCATAAACCGAATCATGATCCGACACGATAGAGAGGAACTCCATGCAATCTAACAATCTCTACTGATATAGAGCTGGCCTGAGTCCCAGCTATGTCCGTGGTCTTCATACCTGTGAAACAGCGGACTCAGCCATCAACAATAACCCATACGACATTATGCCCTATGCTATCTCGTGGAAAACCGTGACATCTAAGTCCATGGCAAAGATTGATCCCACTTCCACTTTGGAGGCAAGGATCAGAGTAACCTCCGCCTTGGTGCACAATCTCATTTGTTAATGCATCACATACTTTGAAATGTATCTAGCCCTCATCCCTTTCAATCCCTTCCATCAATACTCGCCGCTCTACGCCCCTATACATTTTGTTACTCCCGAATGGATTTATAACTCGGGACGACGGGCATTCACCTAATACTTTCCCGATCCGATCAAGGATCGGCACATAACCTTCCCGAAACCGTAACTCATCATTAATTATTTCCCACTCTCAACCATCTCACTCCTCTCCAACCTTCTCCAGATAGCCCAACTATCAGTTTCTTCACCGCAACGCCATGATCCTCGTCAAGCAATGGTCGAGCCACAAGATTGAATATGCCGGTCGAGATTCAATTTTCTCCCAATCATAGATCAAAATCTCCGAGGGCATCCTTCAACTTCCATTCACTTCTATGGAAACATTAAGTTCACCCCGAGACTCGCTAAGTGCGCATCACCACTACATTTTCCTTTCCCTGATGATACTGAGTGTGAACGTATGTCTTCCAGGTACTAACCCAATCTCCTTGCTTGAGATGCAAGTCTTTTTGTGTGAAGATATACTTGAGGCTCTTATGATTCGAATACACTTGGAATTTCTCCCCATATAAGTAGCACCTCCACAACTTAAGAGTAAAAACCACGGCGGCTAGTACGAAGTCAAGGAGCGGTAGTTCCCTCGCTCATGAGTCTCTGAGTCGCTTCGATCCATAAGCAACTACCTTCCCTTGCATTAAGACACATCCTGCTCTCAGGAAGCATCAAGTGTACACCTCTTATCCTTCCCCACTGTTCGTAATAATAAGGACAGGGGCCGTTGTCAATTTCTCCTTCAAAGTGTGAAAAAAGTCTACACTTCGAGTCCACAAGAATTTCTCTCTCTTCGGTTAGACAGTCACTGCATTGCAAGCTTGGAGAATCCTCCACAAACTCCGATAGTAGCCTACTGCCTTCGTGAAAAGCTACGTGCATCTCCATCACATTCTTCTGGTTCCCGCCCATCACCGCTCAATCTTTGCGGGGGTCAATGTGCCTACACCCCTCGTTCCGACACCACATGGCGAAGGAATTTCACCTCCTTCATCCAAAACTATCATTTCCTCATCTTAGCATATAACTTATGCTCCCTCAAAGTCTGGAGCACAATTGTGAGATGGTGTTCATGCTCCTCGGGGGTCTGTGAGTAGATTAGTATGTCATCAATGAACACAATGACAAATTGATCCAACACGTTTAAATAATTTACATCAACCATGAAAGTCACGGGTATTAAATAACCAACTAAGATTATCAGAATTAAATGACTATAATCTGCACTAGAAGCGCCTTAGGAATGTCCTCCTCCTGGACAGTAAATTGATGGTACTCGTATGCGCATCAATCTTGGTGTAATACTTAACCCTTCAACTGATCAAATAGTCATCTATCTAGGTAAAGGGTATTTATTTTCACCGCCACCCTATTCAAGCGCTCGTAGTTCAGGAGCATAACTCGAAGGGTTTCATCATGCTTCTTTACGAAGAGGGCTGGAGCTCCCCAAGGTGAGGTACTTAGACGGATAAACCCAATATTCCCCAATTGGTCCAATTGCTTCCCTCATTCCTTTGGGGCCCAAAGGTGCCATACCAGAGGCAATGGATATGGGACGGCTCCCTGACAGACCAATCTTGAATTCAATCTCTCATAGGGCAACCCCAGTTCATCTGGGAAGACATCCTGGAAATCCGATACTACTAACACCGCCCTCTTAGGGTCTTTATCCTTCCTCTCCAATCAATCACTAAGAAACTCAAGTGGCTCCCCTCATTTTGCTTTCAAGAATTTACTACTCATGGTAGGAAATGGACGGAAGAACTGTCATTACCAAAACCGAAACTACTCCCTCCCCGGTAATCTGGAGTGTAATTCTCGCTGCAAAACAATCCATCATCGCTTCGAAGTGGACAGCAAGTCCATCCGAAAAATAACGCCATACTCCCTTCAAATCTAAAGCAATCAAGTCCACACCACCTGCGGCTCATCCACCGCTCCATTCTCCGCACATCAATTCACAATTTTAGTTCCTGGGTGTAAAAGCACATCCTAATTAAAATCACCATCTTACCCACCTAATCCTCTCTCCATAGTAGTACCCCATAACCTATAGCTCCCATGTAAGACCTAAAGCCTAAGCTCTGATACCAACTTTGTAACGCCCCAAATACCCCTTGATACATACTAACAACCATTTACACCATGAGAGCACTAATAAAATCCATAAATGACCGGGGGTCCCTAATTTAATAAAAATTCAAGCAGAGTCTCCTTTGTCTCTAGAGCCCACCCAAAAAACACAACCTCTGCAAGGACAGAGTAATACATCACCCACATCGGGCCCATTTATCCATCAACATTTACAATATTATCTCAAAAGATTTCCATTCACCGTATGAAATACTCACAATAACCTTCCAAAAGACTAAGCCAAGCCATGGCCACAATAACAAAAGAATATGCCCAACAATGGCATTTACATTTCCAAAGAATTAACTATGATAACGCAGCGGAATAACAAAATACTAGAATTTACATGATTTCAAAATAATTTCTAGTCTATACAAAGAAACTGATACTTCATATGCTCTCCTTTGCATTTAGACTCCCCTGGTGGGGCCTCCCAATGTATGTTCCTCACCCTACCACCCCTTGCCAAAGGTAAAACTAAAAGGGATGTAAGTAGGGGGTGAGCATGAAGCTCAGAGGAAAATCCTCCCAAACTCCAACAAGGTTTAGAAAGTATGAAACAATGGCCTCATTTTTTTATAACATATCATAGATGTACCATTTTAAAACAATGACATTGCAAATAGCTCTCAAGTTTATATGAAAACACTTAAGTAAATGTACACTCAAGCAACGCGTAAACAAAATTATAAAAAATTTCACCAAATACCATTTCCAACCATTATTTTTGGCAAGTGGCATACTAAACAGTAACCTCTATCCCTATCGCGTTATTTTTGTTTTTCAAACATCCTTATCGTGAACCTCTTAAGCATAGGTTGAGCATCCTTACAAGGAACCTCTCATTCATCATAGTAGTGTTTCTCAAGCATCCTTACAAGGAACCTCTTGAGCATAGTCGAGCATCCTACATGAAACCTCCCAATCATAAGAAGGTTTCTCTGCCATCCTTACAAGGAACCTCGAAAGTAATAGGTTGAGCATCCTACAAGGAACCTCTCATTCATCATAAGAGGTTTTTCAAGCATCCTTATAAGGAACCTCTGAAAGATGTTTCGAGCATCCTTACAAGGAACCTCATTCATTATGCAGAATAGGCTTTCTCAAAGATCCTTACACAAGGAACCTCTTGAGCATAAGTTGAGCATCTTTACAAGGAACCTCTCATTCATCATTTTAATTTCCAATCACTATACCAGGAATTTATCCTATCTTATATAAGAATCCCCCATGTCATGTAGAAATCCCCCATACTATATAATAATCCCCCATACTATATTAGAATCCCCCATACTATATTAGAATCCTCCATCCTATATCAGGATCCCCCATACTATATAAGAATCCCCCATGTTATATAAAAATCCCCCATAAAGAAATCATTCCCGAGTGAGTCGAAATTGAAGTCATTTCTTTTTCTTGTTTAAAAGGAAACATGTTCGAGTGAGTCGGAATCTGGCAGGGATCACTATATGAGAATCCCCCATACTATATAAGAATCCTCCATGTTATATAAGAATCCCTATAAAGAAATCATTCCCGAGTGAGTCGAAATCAAAGTACTTCTTTTTCTTTTTAAACGAAAAACATGTCCGAAAGGAGTTCAATCAGCAGGATCACTATGAGAATCCCCATACTATATAAGAATCCCTCATGTTATGTGTAAAAACTCCATACCATATAATAACTCCCATGCTATATTAGAATCCCCATACCATATTAATCCCCCAACTATATAAGAATCCGCCACCATATATTTTCGATCCCCACATGCCGACTTCACAATATAGTTGAATCCCCCACTGGATTCCTCAATCACCATACCAGAAAATTTGTTTTAACAACCATCAATCTCACCACCAATCATTCTATACATCTCCAATTTACCAGAAAAACTTCTAAGAATTCACAAACAATCATAAAACAATTCAAGAAATAGTTAGAAAATGCAAGAGATCATACCCACGTTATTTCACTACTCACACAAATCGCTAAGAGTTAGAAATCAACTCTGTTAACCCATTTAGTTAATAAAATTCTCATTCCCACGTTACGTAGAGAGAATGTTTAGAACATAAATATATAGCATTTAAAATCCCAAAACATAATGTATAAATAACCTAGCCTCAATGTGCTCGAATCTTATAAAACCCTTACCTAAACTTCATTACAAGATCTCGAAGTTTTGATCCTAAAACCCCTACCTGCCTCTGTGGTTCCAAAGGGTGTGGTGAGAGGAAGTCAAAAGAAAAATGGTAGAATTTAAAAAAGTATTTTTAAAACCTAAAGAGTCTGATTTTTATTGTTCATCGGGCATTCTTGGTTTTTTTTTTCAAAATTACAATTTTGCCACTACACTCTCAAATTCAGTCTATAGGACTACTCTAAGGTTTTTCAACGTTCCGGATTCATTTTTAATGTTATTTTAACCTAAAAATCTTTATTTCTACTTATGTGTCTTTTATATTTATTATTCTTATACTTGATTAAGAGGTAAAACTAATTGGACGATTATCGATATTTACACATGGGGTTTACAATAGCCTTTACCGATTTAAAGCCTTA
This sequence comes from Tetrastigma voinierianum, assembly GCA_016808115.1. Lineage (NCBI taxonomy): Eukaryota > Viridiplantae > Streptophyta > Magnoliopsida > Vitales > Vitaceae > Tetrastigma > Tetrastigma voinierianum. The sequence goes on from JAEQBH010001754.1 coordinate 668,319, forward strand.
CTATCACTACTCCTCAATACTAAATACTATAAACACCGTATTTAAGCTTTATAGCTTAGTGGGGATCCATAAATGGACAACCACTATAACGATCAAGCCACAAGCATGTATAAATGCATCTAGCTATACATATATATAGAGAGAGAGAGAGTATATATATATATATATATATATATATATATATATATATATATATATATATATATATATATATATATACATTTAACCACTTATCACCAACATTTCAACATAAGGTAATAAATCATAATACTTCACTAATTGATTTATTTACATAATTCATGACATTCATTAATCTTTAGCCTTAAGGAGTTATGCTTCATTTCATATCCTCACATTTATAATTCTCTCTATTACGTTTTTATTTCATGTCATTTAATGCTTTATGCATTTTTAAACATTACAAAATTTATATCTCATCTTGTGTTTCAGTTCCATGTTCAAAGAAGTGGATCAAGGGGATCGAACTCGAGAGGTACCCGAAGGTACTATCACTATACGAGACAACTTGCCTATAAATCAGATCAGACAGATGACCCAAATTTGAAGCCAAATTTAATGTCCAACTGATCCAAAACATCACCACCCAGGCCACTCTTGTCCGTAAATCGATGTTGTAGTATTGTTATTCTTATAGACATGCCTATCTATCCAACTATCTGGCCGGCTGCACAATCGCTTTATTACGCTTAACAATCTTCAAATATCAAACATATATCCCATATACATGAATAATTACTGATATCCTGCATACATATGGGATATTCACTGTCAATTATTCTTGGTCATGAAATAGTTTCACATATTTTTATGACCATTTGATCGGTATTCCTGTTTCTTCATATATAACAAAAACACATGCTCTTCTTCACACTACCCAGTTCATATCCTTCTCAGATCTTAATCATCTCAATATATTTATCCTATATCATGTAACATTAATTCATATAACTTTTATACAATTTTCATTATTACATACTCATAACTAGGAACATATCTTTTTTTATTGGTTTCTATAATCATTTAAGAGACATCTAAGTTTCTCAGGGTCACTTAGGAGAAAACAAAGGAGTCTTCTCACAAACAGGGGTTTGTTGAGCCGAACCTTAACTGACTAAAACTAGAGCTCCCATTTTGTGAATTTCAGTACAATGGGGTCTAACTACTACACTTCCTTCACACAAGTCAGTTTCTCCCAAAAGCCTGGGCTAATTAATTCGAATCACTACATCTATTAACCTATCCCAAGATATGGACTCAAATAATTAAGGTCGGGTCCGAAGAACCCAATCGATGCACTAATTCTTGATGAATTTTTGGGTACAATTCGGTCTCAAATCTAATTATACTTCCTTCATGCAAGCTTGTTCCTCCTTGTGTTTCATTTATCTGGGGAATTAGAATCACTGCATTTGATCAACCTATCCCAAGATATGACTCAAACACTCAAGGCTGGTCTGGTTGCCAATAAAACTAAAGAACTGAATCAATTCCAAATTAAGGGCTCATAGTAATATAATTTGACCTGGTGGCCTTTTGAATATTTAAAGATACGGGTCTTAGGATTTTCCTCCAATTAGAATCATTCCATTTGTGAATTTTCTAGGGTTTGTCAGCACAATTTTAATCGACTAAAAAATAGACCTCCCCTTTGTGAATTTTCTTCAGTTAAAATATAACTAACTACTACACTTCCTTCATGGAAGTTGTTCTCCCAGTCTAGTTTACCCAGAATTTTAGAATCACATATTTGGATCAACCTATCCTATGACCTCCAAACACTCAAGACCGGTATGGACAAACCTTAACCGATAAAACATACCCACTTGACAGAATTTAGGTACAATGGGGTCCAATCTGATTATACTCCTTCCATGGAAGTTGTTCTCCTAGAAGTTTAGTTTATCCAGAAATTGGAATTCATCAGATTTGATCAACCTATCCCAAGATATGACTCAAACACTCAAGGCTGGTCTCAAGGTCAAATAAACCAAGAACTGGAATTGAATTCAAATCAGTGGCTCATTGTAATATAACTACCTGGTGGTCTTTGAATACGGAAGCTACGGTCTTAGGATTTTCCTCCAATTAGAATCATTCCATTTAGAATTTTCTTCGGTTTGTCACAATCTTAACTGACTGAAATGAGCTCCCTTTGTGAATTTTCTATGTACAATGGGGGTCCAAATATGATTACACTTCCTTCATGGAAGTTGTTCTCCTAGAAGTCTAGTTTACCCAGAATTTGGAATCACTACATTGGATCAACCTATCCAAGATATGACTCAAACACTCAAGGTTGGTTTGGACAAACCTTAACTGACAAAAAACATTGCTCCACTTTGATGAATTTCTGGGTATAATGGGGTCAAAATCTAATTATACTTTCTTCATAGAAGTTGTTCTCCTAGAAGTCTAGTTTATCAAAAAATTAAAATCACTGCATTTGGATCAACCTATCCCAAGATATGACTCAAACGCTCAAGGCTGGTCTGGTTTCCAGTCAAAACCGAGAACTGGAATTGAATTCCAAATTCAAGGCTCATAGTAATATAATTTGACCTGGTGGTCTTTTGAATATTTAAAGCTATGGGTCCTAGGATTTTCCTCCAATTAGAATCATTCCATTTTGAGGTCTCTAGGCCAAGATATGGCCAAAACAAAAACAGGGGTTTTAAAAATATTTTGACAGAAAATCCCTTAAAATACCTACATGTTTCTTTACACATTCTTTTACACCAAACTTCTCCATTGAGGATCCAAAACAAAATCACAACACCAACAAACACAAAATAGAAGAAGAAAATCACAAACCTTAACCAAACTTCAAACCCTAGCTTTCTTCTTTCTTCTCTCCTCTTCTTTTTCTCCTTCTAATTCCTTCTCACTAACAAGTATTTGTAGAAGAAATTGAAGAGAAAGCAACCAAAAATGGCTCTTCTCCCTTAAGAACCCGTAAGCCCTAGCTCTCTTCTCCAAACACCCAAAATGAGAACTCTTCTTCTCATCAGACCAATTTTTGTCTTATCCCCTTTTTGTTACAAGGCTATGTTTGACAAAAAAAAAATCTCGTTTTTGGTTAAACTTTCTTCTTTTTGCATTTTAGTCCCTCTTCATTTTATCATTTGCAAATCATGTATCACAAATTCTAATATGACATAACATCATTTATCACAAATTCTAATATGGCATAACATCATTTAACTTAATGTCTCTTAAGTCCTTAATTTTCAATTGACCATTATACCCGACTCCCTGATTAATTCCAGCTTTATCGTTACCTTAGCACTTAAATTCCGGAAAAATACAAATTTTACTTTTATTAAACCTCTAAACTGTAATAAACTACTAAGGTATAATTTGGGGTGTTACACATTTTTCCTATAAGAATTCTCGTGAAAGGAAATCAGGTAAAACATTTTAATATTCTTTTATAAATTCAATTTCAAAATAAAAAACAAATAAAATAGCTTGTCATCGAGAAAAAATCTATTTGGAAACAAGATTTTGAACATCTTTTTGTAAAATTTATTTCGCACTCTTAAAAGAAATTCTTTGTTAAAAACATCACTTTGAAATTTTTGAATACAAAGAACTATAGCTAAAATTTCCTTTTCGACAGTAGAATAATTTTGTTGTGCATTATTCTATATGCCTGAATGAAAACGGACAATGAAGATTTTGTTTTGCAAATCTTGTTTGAGAATTCAACCATATCCTATGTCAAGACTTGCTTATGTTAGGAAAAAGTTCTTCAAGTGTATTAGACCTAGACAAGGAAATTCTTAACTTGAGTTTTGACATGTTTGACTATCTTAGTATGATCTTCCATCCAAGGAAGAGGGTTTTTTCTTAAGCCTTGAAACAAAGGTTTGATAGAGCCCTAAGGTTTGGATAAATTCTCGACATAATTAAGGCTTCCTAAAATCTTGTGCTGATTTTTATCCTTAATTTCATTTTAAATTTTGGTTTCATGAATTAAGAAATGAAAAAAATGGTTTATCTTTCCTGATAGATTTCAAACTTAAAAATCTTATTTGAGTTTGGAAAGGTTTCATTTTTGGGGCTGAAATTACTAATCCATTTTCTTTGATAATTTTTTGAAAAATTCTTAAGTGTTGGAAACGTTGTTCGATTAAATTTGAAAATATAAGAACATCATCAATGTATACTATGGAAAATCTAGTATGATCATTGAAAATATCATTCATTATATTTTGAAATTCTAAAGGCGCATTTTTTAGTCCAAATGACATTACATTCCATTCATAATGTTCAAATGATCACAATTATAGCTTTTTATATTTATCTTCTTCTTTAATTTGGATTTGCCAAAAATCAAACTTCATATCTGTTAGCCCAAAAGTACCTCTAGTTGAGGTTTTGATGATAACAAACCAAGGTTATTGATTACTAATGGTTAAAATTGAGTTGAGTGATAAGTTGAAGTTGATCAAGCATCAAATGAAGATAATACAAGCTAAAGATGACAATGATTGTAAGACCCGAGAAAATTCCAATTTTCTGAAAAATGGCAAAATCGTAATTTGGGTAAAAATCTGAAATTTTTCTAGATCTCGGATGACGAAACGGATTTCACCGTTGGAATCGTCTCGCAAAATCTAGCTAACACAATTTCACATTCAAATGTCGATTTGCATCGCTGAGGCAATCGAGTATCGGTAAAAGAAAACGATATTTGAAGTGACAAAAGTCACATATAACATGTACTCATGTGATACATGTTTCATGAGTAGACGACGGAAACTGACGGCCAGATAATGGCCAACGCCGAATCCAAGCTAGGGAACATGATCGCATTTTTAAAAGTTAAGTGAGATAGGACAAAAGATGAATAGTAATCATCTTCTCCCTTTATTCAAAAGGCCAAAAACGTGAGAAAGGGGCTGGAGATGCAGTGGGCATGAAAATGGTGATTTTAGTGAGAGAGTAAGGGACTTCTCTCTAGATTTCTGGTTAATCCCATTCATTGATTCCTTCTGAGCAATAAGGAAAAGTTGTCTCTACGCGGCGAGGCAACGCCAGGCAACTCGCTTTAAAGGGTTTCACAAACTCGTAGCTTATGCTTTATCCTACTTCAAGCTACACTTTGTTTAAGTGTTTTATGATGTTTCTGCTATTTGAGGCCTTGAACTGTTATTGATCGGTCCCAAATTGAACCGGCGTGGAAAATTGTGAAACCCAATTGTAAAACCAGGGAAACGTAGGATTGAATTAAGTTTGGTCATGATTTATATAATAAATCGTGCTTGATGTGTAAGGAGCGTAAATGGCTAATATGGATTTTGGGTTCACAAAATGGAACCGATGTCGATGATCACCGTGGAATAGTAAACCGAGGGTTTCACCGTTCATGCGAATGGGGGCTGTTCACAAAAATATTCAGAGAAAACGTGTTTGGTCGAGTAATTCAAATCGACTGCTCTGTTTGTTAAATTAAATTTACGCACTAATTCTTGCCAGAATGTGACAGAATTTATATAACACAAGCCAGATGGCATTTAAATTATGTAAATATATGCATGATGATATATTTGTATAGTTATATAAATCAGGTTGAAATGGCATAATGCATTTCATATGCAATCGGTGAAATTAGGTGTGTGCATGACATGAGTTTTCCCCGATAAAAACAAAATTGGTTAAAAAGGAATTTCATAGGATGATTTTTCCTTGAGAATTGTGTGTTAGGAGAGGTCCTACTAATTACACGTCTGAGGAGCCCATAAAATAGTTTTGGAAGGCTCTCCACCACATTCGCCTGAGGGTAGTGTCCCATAATTTCACCACACTTTAAGAGCATATTTGTGAAAACAACAAGTTTTGTTTGAAAATGATGTTTTCTCATACATGGCTTAGGCAAGTGTGAGGGAGTCGGTGAGGACTCGGGACATGGTTGATCATTTAGACATTCAAGTAGGATCATGAATTTGCTCAATGCTAAGCATTTCGACTATCAGATACGCACTTAGTTGAGTAACCCATTTGGGGGCGATTCCACCACTGGCATTGGCTCATCTCCTCATTTTAGGAACATTTACAGTACAGTGGGAGCATTCGAGGAGACTAGCTTCATCATAGAGGCTGCTTTTTAAAAGAAAGCCAAAGTTGTGGCTTTCTGATAGTTAGCTCAGATACACAAATAGAATTTTACAATTTAATATATGTCAGGATAAGAGTAATGTACTAATCCTCACCATGTAGTATATTTTGGTTGGGATAATGTTGTTGTGAGTATTAATGCAGGGGCCCAAGTGACCATTTTTACTCATTATAATTATATGAGACCCTGTGTGGTCATTGTTGATGTTGGGATAGGTGTTGTACTATGGGTAGAGCTCCCCGTACAAAGGAGACTCTGCCTGATTTTTCGCGGTGGAGGAACGCCCAGAAAGCCACCCGACATTCACGAGTATTCCGCGGTTGATTCGTAGTCAACCACTCCCAAGTTTTCAGGGCCACAATGATTTGTAGTTGATCAAACAATTTGAAGCAGTTCACTCAAATCAAAGAACCAAGATGACAGCAACCAAGATTCCAAGCTCGCATCAAGTGAAGATTTTGATAGCTTAGAACTATATATAGAACGCATTGATGCGCACCCTTAGGATATCATTTATCATGCATCACTCACAAACTCGGTTTTCAAATTTATAAATTGAATATCTTTTGAAAACACGAGTTCAAACATAAAACCTTAGACTTTATAATCCCAAAATGTACTTCAATGAAACATCTAAGGTTTAAAAGTGTTTGAAATGAACAAAACATGAATTTGAAGCCTCAACCGCTGACCTGGGCTGAGAAGTTGGGGCCTGATGAAACGATTGACCGATTGGGAACCAGAAGAGTGGTGAGACTTAACTGCTGGATGCAGAATCATCTAAAGACCGTAAGAGGAAATCCGTTGATCTAAGCAGAAACGACCAGCTGGCCGAGTGTAAATGCACATATTTCAATGGCTAGAAAATAGTGACCTAGAGTGCACAGGATCGAAACTACGAATCCAAGCAGTTAAAAACAATTAATCGATTGTGCATAACGATCAACCAGTTGGACAACGGTAAAATTCCAACGGCTATGAAAGGTAACATTTTGTGTACAACTGCAAGATATACAAAACGGCCAATGGCTGTCGACGTCACATGAATGTTATTTGTGAAGTTCCCACTCTAAATAGAGTGTGGGGATCACTTGATAAGTAAAGACACTGTTGAATAACCCCAATCATCACTCTCTCACACCACCCAAAAGAGATCCCAAGCAGCAGCCTGGTCATGAACATATTTAGAGCAATCAAACAAAGAAACGTTTTTATCATCGGGCAACTTAGATCAGATATCCCCATTGTAGCCACAGAGCCCCAGCACAGTCCATGAAACTGGCAGAGTTTCCCAATGAGCCATCCAATCAAAGTAGTCTGACTGAGCCTGAACCATGCTCTTTCTCTTCAGTAGTCAACAGCACATCGGGTCAGTCCACAATAAGAACTGGGGTGGCTATACTTAGAGGTCTATCGCTTTCCATAATCCAAAGCAGTTTGATTGTTTGAACTCATGCATAATAACTGGCCCATCATCAAACTGGCGTAAAGAAAGAAGCTCGTCGAGCTTGCCACTAGCGGGAATCTCACCGGCCAAGGTATAAAGAACCGACGCAAGGCGGGTGTGTCGGACCACTATAAATCTGGGTTATGATTTCTCTATCCTTATTTCTTTACTTTATTGTTATTGCATTAAATTGAATATTTATTGGTGTTGTGCGAAAAGTTTTTAAGAAAACCAATTCTAACTTTAGAATCTTTGACTTTGTTGGTTCCTTCATGAGTAATTTCGAGTATCCTCCAAACCTCTTCAGCTGTTTTGCATTGACAAATTTTATTATATTCATTTCTATCCATAGCACATACAAGAATATAACAGCTCTAGAGTTTAATTCTGAAATTCTCTCTATTTTCTTCTTCATCATATTCTTCTAGAGGTTTTGATTTTATTCCTCTGCAACTTTTATAGAAAGGTGTAACCACATAAAATTGTTTTCCAAACTTCGAAATCAAGGGATTGTAAATACCAAGTTATTTTGTTTTTCCAAAATTGATAATCAGGCCCGGTAAAGAAAGGGGGTTTGTTGATGGAAAAACTTTTAGCTTGAAAAAGGCTAGAGCAACTTTTAGTGTTTATGCTAGTCATTTTCCTCTGTGACTCATGTCTTGAAAATAAGAGGCCAAGTTCTAATACCAATGAAAAGTTAAATATGAGAAGCAACCCAATCAAAAGGAAGGGGCAATTATTTTTCAAAAACTTTGCAAAACAATAAGAAACCTTCAACTTAATTCAATAACAATAAATAAAAAGATAAAGATAGAGAATACAAACTCGGATTTATAGTGGTTCGACACACCCTTGCCTACGTCCACTTCTCCTCAACCTTCAACCGGTGAGGGTTCCACTAGTGTCAAGCTCCAACCCAAGGTTCTTCCTTTTACACTTGGATTTTGGCTCCAATGGGCACTTTACAAATCCTTCAAGTTATACACATTTGAAGCTATCAATCTTAAGCACAATGAGACACTCTCTCTAGCTCTCAAGATGGATCAAATACAACTCAAGCTTTTGATGAATACAAAAGTGCACTCTACAATATGCAAATGAAATGAATGCAACAGGAATCTCAATTTGAGAATTGATTATTAAGAGAAATGATGATTGAGGGAATATAACATAAGTCTCATATACATTAAGTGATCCCTAACACTCTATTTATAGAGTGAGAACTTGGTAGCAATTAAGCTGCCAATCGGTCGACTGTTTCCTATAAAAATAGCCAGGCAATCAGGATATGTTACCGCGATAGTCGCTGAATTCAACCCGCGACGACCGGCCGACCGCTTCACTCAACCGATCGATTGTTTCCTTCAGTGCACTGCATGTTATTGTTTTATAGTCATTGGAATTCGTCTGTTAGATGAACTGGTCGACCGTTTCACTCAATCGTCGACTGTTTCCTATAGTGCACTTCAAGTCACTCAACCGATCAACAATTTCCTCTTTTAGTATTTGGATGAGCTACTGCATCCAACCGGTCGAGTCTCACACCTCATCTGGTTCCCAACCTGATCAACCATTTCATTGACCAGTTCCAGATGCATTCTATTGGATCCAACTAATCGAGTTTCACACACACTGAAGACACTGACACCGCTTTCGCCAATCGACCCTAACCGGTCAATGTGTTCATTCAGATACCATAACCAAATGACCATTACAACCCAACTAGTTGACCTCAACCGGTCGACCAGTTGGGTTGTAATGGTCATTTGGTTATGGTATACCGAATGAACCTGTTGACCAGTTGGGGTCGACTGCTTGAAACGGTCAATCAGTAAATGTTAAATTTCATGTGTTTTCTATTTAAAACACTTTTAAACCTTATGTTTCATCAAGCACATTTCCAGATTCAAGCCTAAACTTATGCTCGAATCCTTAGTTTAAAGGATATACAATTTTGCCAAGTTGTGAGTGATGCATGATAAATGACAATATCCTAAAGTGCACTAATTCATTCACCTTACAAGGATTCCTAAGCATACAAAATCTTCACTTGATGCTTGAGATTGGAGTCTTGGTTACTTGTCATTTTGTAATCTTAGTTCTTTGATTTGAGTGAACTTCACTTCCAATTGCTTGATCAAATACATCATTGTCATCTTTACCTTGTAATATCTTCATTTGATGCTTGATTAATTTCAACCTATCACTCAACTCAATGTTAATCATTAGTAACCAATAACTTTGGTTTGTTATCATCAAAACCTCAATTAGAGGTACCCTTGGGCTAACCTACAAAACTCAAAAGGGTCAGACATTGCAATGTCGGACTGAAGAGACAAGGTAGGAGAGGTCAACAGTGGGGTGGAGATCAGGCGGGCATCTGTCATTGCAACTCGAGCAAGAAGATCGACTACATACCTTCATTGGGAAAGGATCAGGCCGAGATGACGAGGGAGTACTTCAACCTCAAGGAAGTAAGTTAAGGGACCCATGTCCAAAAGAGAAAAATGACGAGAGAGTAAGGTGATGAAGTGTTGAACTGCTGATGGAACGCTACCCGTGATATCGTCACAACATACCCTGCAGCGTATAAATGGTAACATCATCACAAGTAGATGAATAAAGAAGTGTATGCATGGAGTTCAGAAAACCAAGGAAACCGTTTGAACCTTCATTGTACCATGCCCGAGGTGCTGCTTAGCCCATAGATGGCTTTTAATGAGCCGATAATACGATTAGGATGATTAGTGTCCATGAAGCCTTGTGGTTGAACCATGAAAACATCCCTGTGAATGGTTCCTCAGAAGAATGCATTATCGACATCCAATCGATTTAAGGCACCACCCATTACTAATGGCGAGAGAGAGAACCAACCGACAAGGTCGGGTTTCACCACCAAATCACAGGCCATGATAGTCAATTCCAAGTCTTTGATGAACTTGGCAACCGACCATGATTTATACCTATCCACAAAACCATCAAGTAAGCGTTTGATTCGAAAGATCCACCTACAACCCACAATGTTTTGAGCCGACTCAGGTGGTACCAATTCCCAAGTGCCATTACGAACAAGGGCATCAAATATTTCATACATTGTTAAAAGGCCATTTGTAGTGGTCTTGATGGCTCGTTATAAAGGCCTGCCTCAAGTCTCGAGCTAGTTAGGTAGAGAGGGTGAGTTTATCGATCGCTCAGGATCGTCAGGCGAGAATGAGTGGTTTATGAGTTGCGTGGCAAGTGGGGCGGGTAATGAGTTTTGTGGTTCTCGAGCAAAGGGACATGGTATTGCTCAGTCATGTGCTCGAGTAGGGACAAATGATCGTTGTCAGAGCTAAGGCAATGGACGATGGGGGAAAAAGGTACGATATGATGGTATTTCGTCTTCGAGAGTGGTATTGTATAAGGTGCTAGAGGCTCAAAGTAGTGACAACTCTAATACATGGGGGAACCTAAAATGGTGGCCTGTGAGGGGAAGAGGGTAACGATGGATAGTGGAGGGTCTCGAGTTCCCGCATAGTGGGACATCGACAAAGGTTCCGTCAGGTGGATGGAGGTCGAGAGACCGGATGCACAAAGGTGGGGGTGTGATATGCAGCAGGGGGGCTAAAGGGGTGGCCGAGTCGACAAGAGTGACAGGGAACCATATGGTGATGGTGGACTTATTAGACTAAGGAGGATTGACTCAAACAAGAGAAATATGGATCAAAAGCGAACATGATAGAGTTATAGTTCTGGGCAAAGGGAAGGATCAAAACAAATGTATGCACTTTAGGTAAGCGAATAGCCAAGGAAGACACAAGAAGCTGAATGAGGAGCAAGTTTATGCACTGAGTAAGGTCGAAGCCATGGATAACTCAAACAACCAAAGACACAAAGTTTAGAGTAGTTGGGAGGAGACCTGAATAGCTTGTGATATGGAGAGGACATTTGAAGTGTAGGTGTGGGGAGACAATATAGATATGCAAGAAGAGCTGGCATGACCGTATGAGGGAAAAAAGGCCCGAGAGAAGTGCCAAACCGGCTTTAACTATGTGACGCGCTGACAACGCTCAGAGAAAACCATCAGGTTCGAGTGTGGTGGAGATGTACATGAGAGATACCTTCATGAGTGGCTAAGAAAGTCGATTAAACCCATGTATTCACCCCCATTATCCGGAGCAAAGGGTAACACCCGTTGAAGAAATTCCTCAAGGGTTTTCTAAGCTAGGAAAACTCAAACTAACATCTGACGCAGTTTCAGTGGGTAGAGCAGAGGTTATGAAGTGATCAACAAAGACAACTTAGTATTTGAAATTGTCGGGCCGATAAAATAGAGATGTCCATACATCGAAAAGATAATTTGAAATGGAGCTAAGACACAATCAGGATTTAGAAAATGTAACTTATGACTTTTATTACAAAGACAGTTGTTACAATGAAAAAAAGGTGACAAGGCAGACACGCTATGTAACTTGTATTTTGAAACAAAATGTCGAAGAATGTGCGCGGAAGGATGGCTCTAACCGGCGATGCCTGGCCAAGGAGTAGGCTTTCACATCGAGAACGAATGATGAGGTAAAGGCTCTGGCCGACTACCTGCGAACCGCCATCTTAGTGGTCGTGAAGTAGTTGCCCATGTCTCGCAAATCCTTCACATGAAAGGAAGAGGGTAAAAACTCAACATATGATTGGTTTGATTTGCAAAATTATGAGATAGAGATAAGATTTCGTTTCATGTTAGGAACACATAAAACATTTTGTAAAGTAAAAGAATGGGAAGGGGTAGATAAGAAAGTTAAGCCCGAATGAGTAATATGTAACCTAGTACCATCATCGATGACAATGTCATCTAGATCGTCATATAGAGCATGAAGGGTAAGGTTGTTGAGGTCTACGGTGACGTGATGAGATGCGCATCGTCCAAGAACTAAGTTGATGATGCCGATGTAGATGTGGCAACATGATCCATGGGGAAGCACTGCGACAGCGGCCGAGGAGGACCGAAAGCAGTGGAGTTGGAGATCAACACCAATTGGTAGATCCGCACTAATCGCACCGAGTAGACCACTCAGGCGACAAATTTCGCACTTACCAAGGTACGGGCGAGGCTAAGGCTATGAGGAGTTCGGCTAAACGAGGTCCCGGATCGCCGAGGGGCGGAGCAAGATGACCGCTGCGGAGCGAGGGGACGGGGCGGTGCAAATCGGTCGTGGATGCCCGAAGGCCATATTGGTAGTGACCGAGAACGAGGAGTGACCGGAATGTGAGTGTCTAAACGCCAATTCTCGATTGATCAATTTTTCATATACCCATCAAACACTGGGGTGTCGCTTCTGCCTGACAATATCAGCAAAGGATTTGTAATCATCATCCAAGCCGTCCAAGATTTTGTCAATAAGATCCTCATGATCAAGCGGTTTCCCAAGAGCAACAAGTTGATCGGCTCGGCACTTGATAAACTGCATGTATTCAGTGATTGTTTGGGGACCCTTGATAAATCTTCGCGGTCCTGGATTTGCTTAATATGCCCACGTACGAGATCGACGAACATATGTGGTCGCCAGGTAGCCAGCGCCACGAGAGGTGGTGGATCGTTGAATCGAGGACTGCGGAGTAGAGATAGATCTAACAACAAAGCATCAAAAAGCTTTGTCCCGGGCGAATCCACAGAGAAAATCCAGATTCAGTTTCCTTTGTCGGAGTGAGTCAGTGGTCACGGACAAGGGTGAAAGCCATCAATATATTTGTGGAGGTTGTATCTAATGAGGATAGCTTCAATCTAAAGCTTCTAGGATAGGTAGTTTGTTGAAGTGATTTTAATAATGTTTTGGTGGGAGATGTTGATGAGGTGAGGGGGGCGGCAGGTTGGTGAAGAATTAGGGACCGCGATTTTGGTCAAGTTCTTAAGCCATGATGCAGGGAGAACAGGACGAAGGGGAGGCGGAAAAGGGTGGGAAAGAACAATGAAGCCGATGAGGGAGAGGCGCTCGAGGACTAGGGAAGTCGAGAAGGAGAGGCGCCCGAGGACTAGGGAGGCCTAGAAGGAGGGGAGTCGAGGACTAGGGAGAAGGGAGAGGTTCAGATCGTGGCTTTGATAATATGTAGAAGACTAAACAATTGAAGATTAAAACTTATCTTTTTCATTGAATAACATGATATATAAATAATACTAATTGAATCAAACGAATCTGGTAACTAAACAAACTAGGTATAAACAAATCCTAGAATCAATCAAAATCTAAATATTACATAATTGTAATTACAGACTTTACATTTAATCAGACTTTACATATTTAGATTTAGAACCTAATTCTCTAATAAAAAGGTTCTTTTTCCTCACAATTTCCAACGCGGATTGCCTCTCACAGCGAATAACATCTTAAGCCTCTAAATTTTGGGATCTACATAAAGGTAGATCGATTTGATATATGCGGTGTAAACCTCGTTACACTTCATGGTAACCTGTTCAAAAGTCATTCCTAACAAGCAAACTATATTTTTTTTCTTTTTATTATCTTTACTATTAAGTTATTTCCAATAATATTATTGGATGATAATTTTTCATTTCTAAATTTATTCTTAAAAGCACAATCAAATAAAAATAAATTTTGAAAAGTGGAATACATTTGCAAAAAAAGAAAATTTGCTTTTAAAAACGAAATGAGATAAAAAAACAATTATTTATGAAATGAATTTCGTAGCTTTTCAATGTTGCGTTTTTTATTTTTTAAACTTTTGAAGAAAGTAAGCATTAAGAAAATAAGATGTCTTAATTATAATTTTTATCCACTCATATATTAGCTGTAAACATGATCATAATGATATTTAAATCAATATTTTTTAATTGACTTCATAATGTTTTCTTTAAGTGGGCTTTGATCAAGAATCTACAATTTTATTATATTGCATTATGTTAGACTTTATGGTTTTATATATGTGTGTAAATTTCAAATACATTCTGATGAATATTTTGAAGATATTAGAAGACGTGCCAAAGAATATTTTGGGAGAGATTGTTGAAGAAACGCTAGTTAATATTCTAAAGATTTTTTTGGAAGAGATCTCATATTTGATGAATATTTTTGAAGATATTTCTAACGATTTTTGGAACTTTCAATTGTTAAGTTTTGTTGATTAAAATATGTGACTGGAAATGAGATTTTGTATCATACATAATGTAATATGAACTGGCCCTCAATCCTCCTAGTGGATAAATATGTTTTATGGTTTGTATAGAATCTGAGAGAAAAGTCATAGTTGCCTTTATTCGTGTCAAACATATTTTTTGCCATGGTTACTATATTACATTTGGGAGAAAGTTTTGAAAAGACAGAGCAGTGCCCGTTAAACTAGGTCACTTGGAAGATTCTTCACAACGACAATATCATCAATGAGGGAGTTTTGAGTGTACAAGTCCAAAATTTTTATTGTAATATTGATTCTTAGTGGATGGTTCAATATTTGGGCATGAGCCCGCAGATAAAATGTGGTGCACCGAATTACTTAACAATTTCTTGATTTCCCTTTTGTTATCCTTACATTTTTTTATAATCACAATAAGGATTTCCATTCATTGCTATTGTCATTACAATTATGTTACCAGTGTTATAACATTGACTAGTAACATCTAAATGTAAAAACTAAGCATGTATTATCCTAATATAAAAATGTGAAACCCCAAAAAATCAACGATTTTGGATAAAGGGTAAAATAATAATTTTAATTAAATCAAATGCTTCTAAATCTTTGACGACGAACTGACTGGCCGGAATCGCCCGCTGCAGACGAACTACCACTGCCGAATTTCACGGATTCCTCGGCGCAATGATTTCACATTTTAGACATACGCTGTCAATTTAATAATACGACAGCGCTAGCACGCCATACAAGACACCTCACAGAAATGACTAAGATCATGAACGACCACACTACCATCACGAAATCGAATCCCATGGCTCAAAATGAGGTGTGCTCCAAAAAATGAGAGAAAGGTGAAAGAGAAAGGAGAAAACGGCAAACAAAGCAAATGGGTAATATAGTTAAATAAGCGACGAGATAGTTGAAAAGCAAAAAGCGAGTGAGAAAGGAAACAAAAAGGAAAACGATTCGCAGAAAGCAAGGAAAAGGAAAGGAGGAAATGGTGCGTGGTGACGCTTTCTAGCCGGGTCAAAGCCTGACATAAATTCAAAGATGAGGTCGGTGCACGCAAAGACTTTATCTACGCGCTTGACACCCAAAAAGTTTCTGAGCTGACAACTTCCACGGCGTAGATATTTTCCTACTTGTTTACTTTGTACCCCGCGCTATATAACTGCGAGGCTCGCACGAGGCCATACTAGTGCCACGTAAATTGGCCCAAGCTTTAGGATTAAGGAGTAATGGATTTCACGACCTGCCTACATAATACCGACCGTGGAGTTGCGTTTGAACTGTAAACCGAAAGTTTTCGTCATATTGTTGCCGCGATGACAATGATCGAACCAAATCGTCTACGTTCGCTAAGGGACAGCTAAGTTGTCGCTGAATGGTCCGTTGCGGACCTACTAGATGTTATCGCCGCTTAAATAACACGCCAGCGCGGGAACGCATATTGATGCACGCTATTCACGATACTATCGTACTTCGGCGTAGATTATACGTATAAATTATAATCAGTCTACCACGTTAACGCTTACGTAGCCGCCATTCACGATATAACATGAAGCGAAATGCACGCATCACGCGATTTATACGCATTTGGCCACATCGCGTCGTCAAAGGTGCAGCAGATTGGGCGATTCACTGGGGAGCGAGTGAACGGGTTTAACTCGAAATGACAAGTTCAGCGTAGATTCACGAAATACAGAATGACCAAAATGATAAATTATATACTTGGAAATGCAAGTTAGATAGACCCCCCAAGGTGAAAGTCCCAAATGTTATATTCACTAAACATAAACCTTACGATATGTTCGCAGTAAAAAATGTTGAAAAGGCGGCGACGCCCCGCGGTGTAAACCCCGTAAACTGGGTACTCCACAAGTTAGTTATAAAATAAAAGTCGCTCTTTGATAACAAAATCGATGCATCCAACTGATTAATATTGTTCAACATGTGTGATCGGTTTTATCTTACACTTAGCATTCCGAAACATGAGGGAGCTCACGACTTAGTCACGAGTACGAGCCGCATCTCACGCATGCAGCCGTACATTTCATATGATATAGCATAATTCAGGTTTCGAAAGGCCATCGATTTGCTTATATACGTCATCAGACACATTTTAAAGCGAGTGACCCCATAAGTGAAAATCTCTACCCGGCCATTTCACCCCGCCGCTGGAACCCCCTTTCGTAAAGGGGGAGTATTCAGTGAGACGCGCCTCCCTGCAGCGCCGGCTGGTACAGTGCCCGAACGCACAGTGAAATATTTTCGCAAACATGTATAAATATTTTTGTAAAACAGGCATGAAAACTATTAAAATATAGTCGATTATTTTTCACGTAGTGACGCGATTGTAGCTGCCGACGCGACCATTTTACTCATATAAGGTCTCATGCAGAGGAGACACACAAGCTTCCTGTGTCGACAAAGGGTCAACCCGACCGGATAAAAGGCCACAAAAAATCGGACTCCAAGACATTGAAATCACAACATCTGCATTGTTTGTCGGGAAATGAACTCAATAAGGGCATGTTTTGGGGCCTTTTTCGCTATTTAGCTCAAAATAAATAAATAAAAAAGTCATAAATATTCATAAATCTAGTGTACTTTTTATCATACGAAGCGTTAATAAACACATTTAAAATATTCATAAATTACGACCAAACTAAAAGCTGCTTCTCGAAAAGACACTCTAAAGTTTCTTTGAATTCTCATCAAAGTGATCTTCAACCACAATTTCATAATTATAAAATTTTTAATTTATATTGTTTATTTTCAAGGGGGTTATATTACTACTTTTCAATCTTCGTTACAAGTAAGTCTTCGTGTAAAAAACTACATTAAAAGGCATTATTTTTCAAACCATATTTATTTTATTTATTTATAATTTTTTGTATTATTTTTCTCTAAACTCCACATGCTTATTGTAGTAATGTAAGAATGATAATATGAGGTTAATTTTAATTATATTTGAATGATTTAAAATGGTAACAATAATAAAATAAAAGAAAATGAAATCCTATAGATATGGAATGAACCGTATTGTTGAATCATGAACAAACCCAGATATAAACATGCGAATTAATGCACGAGTATTTTAAGACATGTATACTAAATTATGGGAAAAGTTACAAAAACCCTTTTGTGCTTTTCCAAATCTCCCATTTACACCTCATTTTTTTTTATTTAAAAATATCTTTAATGTTTATCTCCGTAGCTCAAGGCCGTGAAATTGCCATGATGTTGTTAAATTGGGTGGTCCCTAACTAATATTATACCTTGGGGCTTACTTTAGAAAAAAAAACCCTAATTATGATTAGATTTAGGCGCCAAATTTTTCTCATGGAAACTCAGTATTATCTCCATCACTATTTTATCTAATCTCCACTATCAGCTACAGATCTGAGCGGTTTAACAATTTTTCTACTTCTTTCAAATACTATTAAACTTATTTGACCATTTTTTCGAAAATAGAGATTAATTATTCTCAAACCGACAATCTTGATAAGGTGAATAGCTTTGCTTTTTGAATTAATGTCAATGTAATTTTTGCTTTCAATAAGATTGACTCTTAATTATTTACCATTGCTTTTTCTTAAAAAACAACTCTTTTGACTTTTATCCAAAATTTAAAAATAATAAATTTTTAAATAAAACCTTAAAACATATATATATGTTTTTATTAATTAATACGAAATGATTACGAATGTTTCAATTTACGACAAAGAATATAATTTTTTATATTATATTATATAGTTTTTTTAATAGAGAAAATATTAAAAGTTGGTTTTTCTATTTAGTAAAAAATTTCAAAATTCAAGTCATAAAAAAAGTGCCGAACAGAAAGCAAATTACTTTCCACAAAAAAACAAAAAAACAAATGCTATCTTACACTTTAAGAACATCATCAGAAGAAGCGACTCTCTTATCTTGTTATACAATCCAAAACCCAAACATTTTTCTGGTGAGAAAGGACCAAAAGACAGAACTCACAACAGCAATGCAACAAGATTAAGAATTGTTAAACGACCAACTCCTCCTAAAAGCCTGAACTGAGAGTGACCCGCCACTACTTTTAGCTGATCATGCCAACACCCCTCCCTCACGCGCATACATACCATACCCGCGCACGCGAAGGGCTCTGTTCCATTACTGGGACTTTCAAATAAACACGTGATTAAATTACTGGTAATGATTCTAACCCTGCGACCTCTCGCAAACCAACTCCCATTACCACGTTAACGACCAACCCTCCTAAACAGTTCATTTCAGCTTAATACTAATATCACGCCAACATTGAATCTCAATTATGAACCGAAAATTCAAAACGACAAATAATTTCAAGCAAATTAAACAAATGGGTCGGTTTTATCGGGTCGTAAAAACATATGGGTTTACCTTGCTTGTCTTTTTTTTCCATACTGGCTGGCATTATCTCAAAGACAGAGTCGGAGCGTCAGATGGTGGACATGGTCTATGACCGGCACGGGCATTTCAACAATCCATTGAAGCAACAGTAAGAATATCACGCAGGTGTCCTTGGTCCTTTTGCAGTTTTTTAATTTACTGTAATTAGGGCTTGAGATGTAATAAGGGTTTTTTATTTTCCCAAATTAAACCTTCAAACTTTTAATGTTAATTTGGGTAAAATTTTAGTCACATCAATAGTTCATGTCACAATTTTGTAACTAAATTAACGTGTTTGATCCATTTAAAGCGTATCAACTCTGAATTTGTGAGGACCAATTTATGTTTTTAATGTTAAATGAGACCCTTATTTAATAAAGAGTCCATCAATCCATACAAATTAAACATAGCCATTACGTTTTGACGAAAAAATACTCTCCCTCTCACAACCCAACATTCCTCTTGGTTAGAGACACCCCTAAGCAACCACTTAACCTTCCATACACCTATAGTTTTTTTTGCCATTTTTATTTTATAATTTTAATATTATTCATTATTTTATATTTTCTTATTAATTATTATTTTTATATTTACTTTTAATATATAAATACATTTACTCTACCTAATAAATATTATAAATAATATTGATTATAATACATATATATATATATGGTGAGTATATATATATATATATATATATATATATATATATATATATATATATATATATATATAATCCATATGTTAAGTTTTTTTAAATAAAGATAAAAATAATATAAAATATTAATCATTTAACAAAAAAAAATCAGTACAAACGTTTAGTATTTAATTTAAAATTAATATTTGAAACTGGATAAAATTTAAAGTACTGTGATAATATCTTCTATTAACCTTTTTAAAATTAAGTTTATAAAATTTTAAAATGTAAAAAATAAAATTACAATATTAAATTGAAATATTATAAATAAAGTTATTATGAATAGAAATAAACAAAATTACATTATAATAAATGTCCTATATTTTGGGTTAAGGAAATAATCATTTGGCTTTAAAATTAATCGAACTTCAAAATATATCAGAACCTGTTGCATACAATTGGGGCTGTAAATACTCTTAAAATGAATATGTATAAGGTTAAAAAAATGCATTAGATGGAGTGTGAGGATTAAAATCCTGAAAAATAGTAGGCATATAATCCTCAGATATTTAGTTCATCTACTTTGCACAATAAGGTAAATATCTTCAGATATTATAACAAATCTCATAAACCTTGGTACTAAATATGAGCATAGGCATATTTTTATTTTTATAGTTCAGAAAAAAAAGAATTGAAATCCATTTTTTCAAAAATTATAATCAAAGTAGTTATAAAATGAATATGTACATGATTAAGAAAATACATAGGATGAACGTGAGTTCAAATAATATTTATAAGGAATGTCCTTCATCGTTGTTAAGGAAATAATAATAATTTGAGTTTTTAAAAATTAATTGAAATTCTTAAAGAATAGTAGATTAATAATTTAGTTCATATATCTTGTACAATTAATAAAAATATCTATACATGTGTAACAAACTAATAAGCCCCATAATTGTGAGCTCAAATAAAATAATTGACTCAAATCTATTTTCTATCCATTATGTGTGTTTCTATTATTATTTGTTTTATTATATATTTATATATATTTTTGCTTATTAATTGTTACATGTGGAATATGTTTATATTTAAATACTTATAATTACACAAAAATAAAAATATACTAAAATGGATATTTAATAAATGAAAATTTTAAAATAAAGACATTTTTATTAAGAGATTTTTCAAATGCATAATTTATTTAATAAAATTAAATTTCAAAATTATTTAAAATTTTAGAATTATTAAATCTAATTAATAAAAATAAAATAAATGAATAAATAATTTTTTGAATAAATCGATAATTATGTATTAAAAAATAAAAAATTTTGTTAAGTATATTTTCAAATAAGTGAAAATAAGATAAGAATATCATAACATTAATTAAAATTTATAAAATTTAATTTAGTTAAAAAGATGGGAAAATGGAGGGTGATTTATATGAAAAAAGTACACAAAAGGAAAAAATACTCCTTAAAAGACGGATTGTAAATAATAAAATAAAAATAAAATCAAAAGAAAAAAACAAACAAAAAGCATAGGTAAAGCGGCAAAGAACAAATATCTGCACCACGTAGATATATCTAAGATTCTGGATTTTACTTCGATATATCTAAATACTCCAGAATATCATGATATTTGACAAAATATCTAGAAACTAAAATTAATAAAATACTTCAAACTACGGGAATACTTTCATTAACTATAAAGACATAAATAAAGAATATACACTTATTTAAAACAATATTCATTATAATTGATCGAAAAATTACATTACAATCAGAACTTAAAACCAAATGAAGATCGATACTGGCCCATTACATTATTCGACAAAAATGATTCTCATCTTTAACGAAGATATAAAATCTTCAAAATATCGAGATAAATACAAAGAAAAATAATTGGCATCTAAACCCAGTCACGGATTAATAATGAGCTCAGAAAGAGATTGCATTTATTTTACAAGATATATAATTTTTCGAAATAAAATACTAATACCGATATTTATCAATATTTTACCGATATTTTATCGATATTTTACCGATATTCATCGATATATTTGTAAATTTCAAAGACAAAGTCACAAGAGACGTCATACCACGATGCTGACAAAAAATTCCAGAGCTTTCCGATTTTTTGATGAAAAATCGATGAATTTATCGATTTTTTCTCTCTTTTTTTTTCCGACGACGATCGAAAACCGATTTTCAGACGATATAACGATCTAAAAAAACGATTTTTTGTTCCGAGGGTAAGGTTGTATGAGCGTGGGTATTGATTGGAATTGGAGGGGAGGGGGTTAGGTGAGTTGCTGGGGTGAGGGGTCGGGAAGGATAGTTTTAGTATTTTCAAATTTTTATGTTCTTGATTTTAAATTTATTAGATCTCTTCGATTTTGGGTTTAATTCGGATACTTTCACGTCTTTTGTTAAATAAGAGGCCTGAATCATAATTCTCCCAGATAAATGTCAGGATCTTTGTATAAAAGAAGTTTGAGGGTAAAATGAGAAATTTTTAAGTAATATAAGAAGGTTTTTCATCTTTCCCCATAAATTATGGCCAAGTAATTATAGTCAACGAAGACGGAAATAAATTTCGTAGCCACATTCCTTGAATAATGTCTCCATACTTTTCTACTTTCCATGCACAGGTCACATCATGTTTCATATTTTTACCTTTTTCTACTTTCTTCGTTGTCAATGCCATTGTTTTCCAATTATAGCATAATTATTGGTATAAATGATGGAAGTCCTTTTCAGACCTGCAGAGTGCAAATGCAAGGGCTCCAACAACTTAATAATGAAGATTCGTGTAAAGGATGCGACTTGATTTGGTTGTTTTTGGTTAAAAAATGAAAATTTATTTAAAAATAATTGTAGATTTCAGTAATTATCACTAAACTAAAGTGCTTTTAATTCAATAATGCTCTTTAAGTAAATACCATGTTTGCCCCTCTCAGGGTTTGGGTTCAAAACTAATCCATTTTATAAAGAATAATATTTATTTAAAGTTAATTTTTATATTTTGTTAAAATGACCCCTTATACAACGTAAGAGTAGTGAATTAATTTTTTTTCTTTTAAATTTAATTTAAAAACAGAAACTATGGCATCATTTTTTAATTAAAGTCTAAGCTAACTATAAGGTTTTAATTAAAAAATAAAATCACAGTTTTTAATTACCGTTTTAATGTAACGCCTTTTAACTTATATTTTAAAATTTTAAAGACATAAACGGTTATATTGGACAATAATTTGAAAATTGACCTAAAATTATTTTTTATTTTAATAAAAAGATCATATTAACACAAACACGCCCTCTCTAGCTCATCACTAATGGAAGACGCCCAATATTTGTAACTTGGACATGCCCCCTCTTTGTGTTTTTCACCAAAATGAACTATTCTTCACATTTTTTGTGCTTTTCATGAACGAAATTCCTTCTTCTTGGAAACCGAGATAAACAAGCGCACTGAAGATCGGCCAGCCCCACGAAACCCCTGGGCCCACCCCTCTCAATCGCGAAAAACAAACGAATCAATCTGTATGCGAGTCCCTCGGTTTAAATTACCACCCAGCCCAGAAACGGCTTCTCTAAACCCCATTCTATTTCCATGATCTCGTAGTCCACATAATATCGGTGAATGCGCCAGCAAGCCTATTTCGAAATCCCACTCGATCATAAAACATTTCAAGAAAGACTTAATTCACCCAAATTACGCTTGACAAGCCAATACCGACATACCTAATCCATAATAAACGTCAGAAATTCCTTTCTTGCTTCACGATATCCTAAATAACACAAATCATGCACTACGCCTCCTCAGAAAGCCTCAATCACGCGATTTTCCTCGACCCTCGTGTAACCACAATACAAATGTGACATTAATAACTCTTATTAATTCATTCGGAAAGATTCCACGCACTTCCAGTCTCACATGTCAAGGGGCCCAAGGAATATCTTCTAAAACGGCGGACAAATCCCTTTCATCCACTCACGTCCTCTACGATTATCTCTACGCCCAACTACCAGATACCACCCTATTACGTACGACGCTGAACTGCCAATAAACATGTTCTTCACGCAGGACCTGCATTAAGGAAAATAAATGATAAAAAGTAAGATATTATTACATTAAGTAATCGCGACTTATAATCCATTAGTATTCTCATGATGGGCTGATCCAAGATAATGTTCACCAACACGTCCTTACGAAATTGACTTAATATCATATGCATGATCGCAGAACATGATCATCAACAACCCATACTAGCCTTAATTCACTAGTCAAGCTCCACCTCAATAATGAATCCACTGGCATGACAATTTGCACAAGATTCACTCAGTTCAGCAGCTCTAATTTCATCGCTCATACTCACGCACTATAAGTGGAATCAACTATTCAGCAGTAAATCACAAATTAGAAATGTAAGATGATAATGAAAATGTCTCTTTATTATTGAAATATGAAAGTAATAACAATTACACTATCGCCTCTAAAGTAAGAAATCACCACTACTAGAGATACTCCTGGAAAGACGCAGATAATTTGACACCCTGCCTTGACACCTCACAAAGCTTCAACGATAGCTAACTGATATGCAACCAGACCCACCCTCTCGAATATCTCAAGGGGCCCGATATGCTACCTCACGATAGTTTCCCATTCACATCAACTTCTCTTTGCAAGATCACTTTCGGGTTAAAAATGATCACCCGCCTCAAACTCGAGGTGGTCGCCGCTATCCGTCTGCCGCATCCTTCCGCCGCTTCAAGCCGTGAGAAGACGCCACAGATCAACCACCTTCTCGGGAGCCACTTCAATCAAATCCAGCTCGCTACATCTTTCTCTCCTACCGTTCAACAACCTGAGAGATCGACATGCCTCCTATATAAAGCCTCGTGCAGGCTCGCACCAGATGCTTCTCGATAACTCGCAAGAGCAGTGCGAATCTCTACTGCCGGAAAATGCTCTTCCTATCCACCCTTAAGATCTAGGACACATGCCCGTAACATGTCCTCCGAAACCTGTATGATCCTCTCCAACTGGTCGTCTGTCTATGGATGAAAAATAGTGCTCACCATCAACTATGTTCCCATGGCTCTCTGGAAACTCTTCCAAAAATGAGTCGTAAACCTCGATCTCGCTTGATACTCAAAACCCGAGAAAATCAAATTTCCATGCAAAGCAGAAAATCCAGATTTCTACCGAAAAATCCAAAAATTTTCTAGATTCAGATGACGAAACGTATTTCACCGTCGAAATCATTCATGGAATCTAAATTTACCACGCTGACTTCGGGCCGAATTCCGGTGACAATCGAAATTTCACGCTGGCGCATCGGCGTAAGAAGTGACACTCGACACCGGCCAGAAATGGCTCATACCGGGAAGCCACGTGTCAAGAAAAGAACAAGTCAAACAAGAGCTCAAGTAGCCATAAGTATGTGTCACCACGATTCAGCGAATCCAAAGCTTATTGATGTAACGGGATATGCAGAATCCAAAGAGGTACCCAATGAGAGGTCGACATGTGACAAAGAAGCACTCTCCCACTCGGACCATCTTCGTCCAACCTAATTTTATAGGAGAGGAAAAGAGGCTAAAAGAGAAGGAAAGAATGAGAGAGCTCTAAAGAGAGAAGCTCTACCTTCTCTCTAAATTTCCTACGATCCGATCAATGATTTCCAACTGAGCAAGAGAAAAGTCTATCCTCGTCGCAAGAGCCGCATCGGTGACTAGGAATCTGAGAGTTTTTGACAAACTCCAAGAGGTAGGGCGTTTTTCTACTGGGTTGACCTGCCTAAGAACCATACGAATTGCCGTGATTGGGACCTAAATGGCCGTACATTTTAGTCCCAGCATCGACGGCGGTCGGAATTTCCGGGATCGCTTTCTGACAACCAACTAGATTTGTGGACTCGCTTTCGGCAATCCCCGTAATCAGCCTGGCTCGCTTTAGGCAATCTCGTGCCGATCGTTGATCGTCCATGTGTGTCGCTTTGATGCTATTACTAAAGATGAATTGCATGTCAAGGCGGGGGTAGAATTATGTTGCATACGCACGTATTTATATATTAAATACGAATCGGCATTTAAAACGACATATTACATTTCATATACGCATCAGCGAAGCGCACGACATACTTTGTGGAGCAGATTTATATCGTAGTATTGACCAACAATTATTTACCTGAGACAGCCCACTACAATATATCGGTGAGTCGCTCACATAACTATTTATCGAGTAATGCTCACAAATTTATATCGGAGTGGTTGGCCCACTTAAACAAATATCTCGTTTTGAAAATGCTTTTCCATACGGTAAATGTAATGCAAGGGCGTGTTTCACGAGACTTGGTACGATACAGACGTAGACATTCGAATAAAGTATGTACAATTTTACTCAATATACGTATTTTCTATCGCATTTAAAGATTCTAAATGAGCACCCACGCAGAAAATTCAACTACTAGGCATTGCTCAATTCCCATCGTGGGAAAATAATTTCGCGCATCGGCGCAGCATCGGCACGAACCTCATCCGAGGCCTTAGTGGGGAGTAAAGGCCAGATTAGGCCTTATTTTTGTATTGTATAAATTCTAGGTAGAAAAACCCCATTTCTGTATTTTATAAGAAACAAAGAGTTGTAATTAAACTCGTTTTGTATGATGAATACATTTTTGGAAAGTTTTCCAGGTTTTGTGGCCTTTGTAGTAATAAGGAGAATTTATGTTGATTTTATAAGATAAGCCGGGAATAAAAAAAAAAAAATGCAGTGGGATCAATGGAGTGGGCTACCGCCATTTCCGCTTTATGTCGCAACACCGTAGTGAAAGCCCGACAAAGAGGGGCGCGGCCACGCCAAAGAAGCACGTCAAGGCCAAGACGATAGAGGACTTCGCGCTGCAGGCGCAGCGCACGCAAGCGTGGAAGACTCAGCGCCACAAACCTCCCGTCTTCCGTCGCGACAAAGCTAGCTCACCCTCAGGCGAATTCGGGCTTTAGTGTCGCGATGTGGTTTCGGGCACTGAGTTTTGGTGTCGTGACACACCAGGTCGCGACAGCAGGCCGCATTGTGGGTCAGTTTTGTGTCACGACAACTAGCCTGTGGTGAAACCAAGTCCATCGAGACGTGTTTTCTCCTGCCATGATGGTTAGTTCCCTTAAAGGTCGAACACGCCGTGTTGTGACAATACCATCGGCCGAAGCCAGACGCGCCTGGGCCGCGGCGCGTGATGCGGATGTTGTCGCTCAGGCACGTCGCCGCACCGCGTGCCAAGTAATCATGCCAATCCATCGCGCTTCAGACTGCTCACGAACAATCGCTCATGGGCACTGCTAAAAAAAGTCAAAATTTCGAATTTTCGAGACGGCATCACAGATACGATAGAGATTGGCAATCCATGTAACCGAACGATATCTCATATGTATAACCTACATAATTCCTCCAATGTGAAGGTCATCCACATAGCCAGAAAATGTGTCGACTTGGTGAGCTGGTCCACTATCACCCACACCGCATCATGCTTCCACGATGTCCGTGGAAATTGAGTCACAAAATCCATTGTGATATGTTCCCACTTCCACTCTGCTACTTCCAGAGGCTGGAGTAACCATGCTGGTCTTTGATGCTCAACCTTTACCTACTGACACGTGAGACATCATCGAACAAAGTCCGCCACATGTTTCTTCATCCTACTCCAATAATATTGACGACTTAATATCTTCTAAGACATCTTCGTACACTTTGATGCACTGTAAAACGAGCAGTTTAAACTCCTAAGAATCTCCTATCCGGGATTCCACTGCTTAGGGGACCACAACCCGTCCCCTATATCAAGGCTATCATCAAGGTGAACGTCCAGCCATCACCGTACTTGTCCTGCACTTGGCCCCGACGGATGATATCTCCCGTCCCGCCCCTACACTAATCACTCACTCAATGGTGGAAGGTGTACCACTAAACCCCCAAACACTCGAGTCCCGACTAATCAGACACTAAGGCCTAAACCATCCACAACTTCGAGCATCCGCTATTCCTAGGAAGCCACTCTAGCCAAGATCCCCCGTGATTCGACCGAGCTGGCCAACCACCACATTTGCCTTACTGTGACTGTAATGCAAGCGAAAGTTTCATAATCTTCCCATACTCCATCCATCCTCGCGGGCCGCTCACGCCAGGTCCCGCCAAAGATCTACTCACTGCATTTGGTAATACTCGAACCCGTTTACCATATAGATAGTGTGCCAAATCTTCAAGGCAAGACTATATGTGACACCTAACTCGGCACCCAAAGGTCGCGAGGGTGTCACTTTTTTTCCGTTATTATAAACTTATAAACTTTAAGTCTGCTCATTCATAAACATTTAACTCAGATTATATTCCTCGTATTAATGGACATAAAATATATCTCAAACTCCATAAATGAGAGTGTTCAACATATAAAAACTCTTTACATTGTTTACATAAAAAAAACAAAACATATACAAAAAATAAGACCAAAAGGTCTCATGTAAGACCCAAATGACGCTGGCCGACTCCCTCGACCACCGACGCGACTGCCTCGTCCTCCGGTTTCAGACCTACACTGACGAAACACCTGCGCTGTTTATAGCTTAATGAATAACACCTGCACGACCCCTAATAAGGATCATCTCACTCTTGTGACACGATATACTTACGATAAATATAACATTTACATATACTTATCCATTTCATATCTACTTTTTCATAACATGTTTTATTTCTTATCATATTTCATATACTTTCGTGTCATCTTACACTTTACTCGTTTCAGATCGTATAATTGTCATTACATTACAAAGGCTACGCTTCTATATCATGTCATATATCATATACTTCATTTACGTATACTTGTCATTTTCTTTTACGTTTACGCCCGCAAAACCTTAAGCGATACTTAAATAACTGTATGCACTGACAGTTTATCACCGTATGAGACAAAGGATCTCTATCTATATGACCCAAACCTGGTCACTATAATGATCCAACGGATCTATGTCAATAATTCAAACTGGGCCTCGATATCTCAGAACCGCTTGGTCAGAATAACCGTATCCCTACAGCATACCCATCATGACGCCCCAAACGGGTTCCGTTTGACTACCCGGCCAACCCGCCGGAATACAAGCGCTTTGCGTCATCGCCTGACGCCACTTTGGGAAAATCAAGTGCAGCCCCTTTCAGACGGTGAGCCTCTACCTACTAAACCCGCATATCTCCGGTCCCAAACGGGCCCAATATACGCAATATATACAAGTATGGATAAAAACGGCCTCTTGGGCCCATACTACAATATCCATAAAAACATACCAACTATGAATCCAATTATTTCAATTAGTTCTAAGAGTTCAAATATTCACTCTTATACAACACATATTAAATACTAGGAATTTAATACATAAACATCAATGTCAAATCTTGGGCTTAATCCTCGATCTCTGTGACGAGCCGCCCCACGCCCCGCTGCACTGCAAATAAACGGGGTCCCATCGACTCAGCGAGCTGAGTCTGCCTCAAGAGAGACCGCCTCTGTTTCTACTTGGCTCATCACCTAAGTGCAATGTTCCAATTTAAACACACATTCAAGCTAACGTACGATCCTACTCAACGCCTACACGACCAACTCAGAGATCCCAGTCCTCACCGACTCTCTCACACCTCGCCTAAGCCTTGTATGAGAATTATTAATTTATTAATTCGACAATCCTCCACGATATATCAACCGGGTCAGCCCGACGGCTGATATATTATTCGTTTCATGACTACTCCTCCGCCACGAATATCAATCACAACCGACGACGGGATATTTTGGGCTGGACTACTCCTCCGATAATTAACATTTTTTGTGACTACCGAACCATTTTCTTAGATTCATCTTTACGCACTAACCCGTAATGGTCAAGAATGCTCCAACAAGATACTTAACGACGACGCCATTTCCATTACAGTTTATAACACATGCAAATATATAAACATGAATATATTTACATAAAATTAAATCATACAACATGTTATGGTTTTATCAATTCAAACATCAAAAATTTCACAATTTCATTCAAGCAATATCCAAATACAAGCAATTCGACCGAATTACTTAACTAAGCACATATTTTTCCCTAAATTACATTATTCGTCACTATACCTTGTGAACAAAGAAACCCTTAGTCGCAGCTCAAAACACTTATCTGATCCATCTGCTCACTTTGTGAACTCCAAGATTTCACTCGCCCTTCCCGCCCAAATTTCACCAACACATGATTAACACCAAGAACACACAAGTTCATACCCATTATCCGCCGTGGAGTGTGCCCACGGACCGCTCCATTCAAGTTCAACTTTATATTAATTCGATCACAATGTTTAGATCATCAAATGTACCCCATAATGGCCTCCATCAACTCAAACATCAGCACTAAAATGGGAATAAACCTTAAGTAGGGAGAAAATCCACCGAGGAGTTTGTCAAAACTCGAACCAGGTCCAATATTTAGCTCGCCCGCGCGCAGAACGTTTTCCCTTCTTGTCTGGCCGAAATCCAACGGTCCTACTTCCGATCTGTGAGAAGCACCCTCTCTCTCTAAAACTCTCTCAAAACCAACCCATCAGATCTCCCCCAAAATCCCTCTCACCTTTTCTCTTTTTGCTGAATTGGTGGCACTGAGACTATTAAATTTATTTCGTCATTTACCACTTAAAATCAATTTCTATAATACCCATTACGCCCTCTCTTTACCAGATTCGATGTCCAAGACTACCTTGGCCATCCATTTTCTTCATTATTTACTCATACCAATTTTACGGGTACATGAGCATGCTATCCGTGCCTGTCGCATCGAAAATCTGCGCGCACAGACCAACGACGCTCGAAAAACGCGCCGACCCGAATTATCTCAAAAATTATGCAATCTTACGCAAGCAAATAGATTTCACGAGACGATTCCAACGGTATGATCCGTTTTTCCATCCGAGATTTAGAGAATTAATTACGGATTTTTAACCGAAATTACCATTTTGTAATCAAAATTACGATTTTGCCATTTTTCCGTAAATCGAATTTCTAGTCTTACATTCTCCTTCTAAAAGGAATTTCATCCCCGAAATTCAAGACAATTATAAACACCTCTACGATACGCAACGCAGCATCGTACTCATATACGTGAAATCCGGGGCTTATTTAATCAAGAACAACTAAACCACGCACCTTCATCCCTAAACAAGAAGGGATAAGCGCCCGCGATCGTGTCCTGGGGCCCACGCCAACCCTCCACTCCATAGTGTCTCCATAGTACTCTATTTAGCCTCACGGCCTTCGCGCCGCAAACCCGATCACGCTTATCAACACGCTGCATCGGTCCCTTCTCGAAGGTCCCATCCGTGTCAACCTCAATCGTCCCCCAATCCACCATTACGAGCTTGATCCCGCATGTACTTCCCGAGCATGGAGACGCGAGCTCACCTCGTGGACACCCGACATGTCGGGCGGTAACGCCCTAGCCGTACGCGACCGCGCCTACCCTCTCGAGCATCTAGAAAGGTCCGTTTAACAAGGCGATACTTTCCCACGAACCTCGACCACCCTCTGTGCATAACCTTTGGGGCAAGACACGATCCCCAACCTCGAACTCTGCTGGTCGACGTCGACACGCATAGCTCTTCGTCACTCGAGTCGTGAGAAGACGCTGCCAGATCGCTTCCACCTTCTCGTAGGTGTTCTAATCAAATCAAAGGACTGATTTTTCAGCCTCTCTCCCACCTCATTCAACATAACTGATCTATTAATGCCTCCCATATAAGGCCTCATACGATTAGTCTCCGTATGTCACCGGTAACTGTCATAGAAGCAATTCAATTAAGGGCAAATGCTCCTCCCAATTACTCCATGATCCAGACGCATGCCTCGTAGTGACGTCCTTCACACCGTATAATTCCTCCTCAGATCGACCATCCGTCCCAGGTGGAACACTCATAGCGTCACCAGGAAGCCCATACTCGAAACTCTTCCAAAAGTGCGCTGCAGCTGGGGTCCCTATCCGACACTACGACATCGTACTCCATAGCCTCTGACTATCTCTCGAATGTATAACCTGCACTCTCTCCACATGGCGTCATCCCAGACGGCCAGGAAAATGTGCCGACTTCGTGAGCTCTGGCCCACTATCACCCAGCGGCCCGCCGGCGCTTCCTCGCTGGCGTCTTACGGCAAGTGTTCGGTCACAAAGTCCATCGTGACGTGCTCCCACTTCCACTCGGGCCACCTCCAATGGTCGGCGAAATACCGCTTCGTGCTCACTCTTAACCTCGCTGACATATGAGACATCGTCAACAAAGTCCCCCTACGTGTCTCTTCATCCCACTCATTAATACCGGCGACGAAGATCTATGACATCTGGTACACTGGGCGCACAAAGCAAATCGAGAGCAAAGAAACTCTCTCGAGAATCTTCCTCTCTCAATCACTAACCGGGGAACCACTACTCGCCCCTATATATCGAAGACTACCATCCGCGCAATACCCAACCCTCGTCTCCCATACCCGACCGCACTCATCTCCCCGATGACACTATCTCGCCCCGCCATCGGACTCAATCACTCGCCAATGTAGACGGTAGCCACTAAACCGCCTTAAGGTACTCGAGTTCCGCTCGTTGCATCAGAGCCAAACTGCCCTGCACAATTAAGCATCCGCTACTCCCGAGATGCTATACTAAATCTAACGCTCCTCGTGATCTCCGACCGAGCGCAGATCAGCTACTACATTTCGCTTTACCAGATGGTAATGCAAAGTGAAGTCATAACTCTAGAACTCCATCCATCTCGCGCCGGCCTCATGTCGAGGTCCCGTTGCGCAAAATATACTTCCAGATTTTTATTGGCCCGAGTGATACCTCGAACTCCTCGCCATAAGGCACGGCGCCTAAATCTTCAAGGCACAAGACTACTACCGCCAACTCCATATATATCGCGCGGTGAATTTGCTCATGATTCTCTAACCGACGAGAACCATGTTTTCACTACCCTCCCGGATCGCATCAAAACACATCCCAATCCTGCTATCGAGGCATCACAATACACCACCGTGCACTCGCCCCCCCGTCTGAACTATCAAGATGGGAGCCGGCGGTCTCCTTCACCCCGAATGCCTCCTCAGACTGGTCATCCTTAATCAAACTCGACCTTCCGGTCAATCTTTAGTCACAAAGTCGCTATCCCCGGAGAAATCCTCACGAATCTCCCCGCGTATCACCCGTTTAATCCCAAGAAACTACGATCTCGAAGACTGACTTCGCCTCTCCTAACTCATCACCGCCGAATCCTCTCGCCGACCGGGACACTCCTCGATGCCGACAATTCACGTGTCCCAAAATCTCACCTCAAGAAGCCGTAACTCGCACTTATCAACTCGGGCGCACACCGATGGTCTCTCAACAATCGTAAAACGATCCTCGCTGGCACTACGCTCCCACTGGATCGTGGTAGATTAAGATGTCATCCACGAAGACTACGACAAACCGATTCCAATGGGGTCGGGAATATCCTAGCGATGAGATCCATGAATCGCTAAGATTCGCCAATCCAAAGGGCATCATCAGAACTCAAAGTGCCCATAACGCGTCCTAAACGCCGTCTTGGGGAATATCTCGCATCCCTAACCTCACCGATGGTAACCAAGCATGGCTGTCTATCTTGAGTAGACTCGCCCTCCCCAACCGATCAAATAAATCGCCAATCTCTGGTGAATGGGTACCGATTCTCGATCGTGAACCCCCGCTCAACCATTCGTAGTCAATGCACAAGCGGTCTTCGGTCTCTTCTTCTTGCAAACAGTAACTCCGAGCGCCGCATGGTGAAGTGCTCTCTGGCCTAATGAACCCCTCATTCGTGAGCTCCGTAACTGACTCGAGTCTCGTAACTCAACTCGTGCCATCCTACGCGGAGTCATAGAGATGGGAAGCGAAGTACTGTGCTGTAACTCGATCGGTCTACTACCCTCCTCTGGAGGCGCATCTGTGAAGCTCGCATTCGAAAAACATCCGCGCATTTCGCACAATTACCTACGTAGATCCCAAGTCCGTCTCTCCTCGCCCTTCAGTAAGGCTCGCAACCACCCCGCCAACCGCTCCTACACTGACTGTGATAATCGCCCTCGTAAAACATCATGCTCTGGTCCCTCAAATACCACACGAAAACACATCCCGTAGCGTAACCTCCTACGCCTCACAATTGATAACGACCTCGTAGCCGCCACCAATCCATCCCAAGGATGACATCCCAACCCGACATGTCCATGATCCTCAGGTCCACTGTGAGTAGAGTCCCCGAGATCTCTAACTCGCAACCTCGACATATCATCCCTATTCTCGCCCTAATCCCTAGGGGAGAACTCACATATAACGGCTCCTCTAAGGTCTCGACCTCTAAGCCCAACTCAATCACTATTGATGCAAAGCAATGAATGAATGCGACGCCCCGTAGAATCAAAATTAACACTCTGTGCCATAAAGTAGATAGCAAAACGCACTATATAATCAAGTTGATTCTGGCCGACTCGGCCTCGTGGTGTGACGGCCAGACACGCCGGATCTCTCGACGCCCCGCCCGTGGCCTCGCCTTCGCTCTACCATACCGCCTCGCCGCCGTGAAATGCGGGTGCCCGCGGTAGCACCAAATCGAGATCGCCCCCCGTGGCTCGCACTGCGGCCGTGCGGGAGGAATGTACGTATCTTCCCGCCTACTACCGACGGGATCGTGATGTCCCAAAACCCCGATCCTCGTTTCCTGGGGCCATGTCTCATGTGGTCCAGTTGGCGATACCTAGAAAGTAATACAATCTGTCCCGCCCGACTAGCAACCTCGATCCACCCGCCGACCGCAAGAATCCCATCCGTCCCGGTCACGACTGCAATCCTCATCTGTCCCCTGCCTCTATAGCCGTGACTCAGATCTCGCGGAACTGTGGTGCCCTTCGCTCTTCCCGAACCGGGAGGAAGATCACCGTCCTTCCTCTTGCCACTAACACTTGCATCTCGAGTGCTCCGGGCATCCTCTATCTCTCTAGCGGTCGTGGTCAGTCCTAACCATGGAATCCATATCCCGAGGCGAAGTCCTACATCCCGTCCGACGGACAATTTCAACCACTCGAATCTCCCCACCTCGCCGACGGCTGGCCACGTAATCATCAAGAACTGGCTAACTCGTGAATCTAGCCACATAAATTCATCACGCCATCGCCCTCGTCGCCTCTAGAACTCCCGGTTTCGCATGCCTCGTAGTTCCGAAAATACTACCCATGAACAGCCTCAAACTTCCTCGCCTATGTCATAACCTCTCGTCTCTAGAAGTCCTAACCCATCTCCACCATACTCCTGCCGCCTCTAGCCTAATGCAAATAACCTCGATCCCGGTCGCACGGAGGTGACTCCATAGCTCCTTCCAAAGACATCTCTCGACCCGCATAAACCAATGGTCCGCCACTTCTTCCGGGTCCCTCCCCGTGAATGTCGGAGGGTGGTGCGCTCTAAATCTCCTCGGAGGTTACTAGACTCCCCGACTATCCGCCACACTACCAGGTTATAGCAAATTACCGCAATACCTACAACCTCTACAAAGGCCTCGGGCCGATCAAATGTCGGGCGGGCCGGTCAAATGTCTGTTGCGGTGCTCGACTGGGCTACCCTCGTGATTCCCACGTCCCGTCCCTCTACTTCAGCCATCTACACAATTAACATGGTAGTTAAATCTCAATACAGTATCTCTAAGGCATAACACAGCCCCGAGACACTAATCATACACGTAAATCAGTGTATACACATTGTCCTTGCATTTTCATGTAATGCAAGGCAATTAATTTTGCATTTAAAATATTGTTTTCAACAAAATTTTATTTTCGAAAATTTCATTTTTGAAAATTATTATTATATATATATATATATATATATATATATATATATATTTTTTTTTTTTTCGAAAATTTTGTCTAATTGTAAGTTTAAAATTAATGAAGTATCTTCCAGGACATAAACACAAATTCTCAGGTACTATCTCACATTAATCAAATTTTTTTTTTTTTTTTTTTTTCGCACCCTACGTCAATGCATTTATAGTAATCAAGTAATATGAATATCTCATATATTAAATCACCCCCAAGAAAATTTTAAAATTTTTGTACTTTTTTTTTTCCTATGAACAGTGCTCATGAACAGCTGATCCAAACAAGCACTTCTAAATAAAGGTACTAAATCGGGAACCGGGTCAGTGCACGCGGCGCACACCCAGAACTCCATGTCGCGCGCACGCGCGCCGCAAAGGCTCCGTGTCGTGGGCGCCGCTGCATCCATTAACGCCCATGTCGCTAAAAGATACCGCGGCGGCGACAACAGGCGCTAGGTCGCTACAGAAGACCTGCGCAAAGTCGTGGGCGCACGCCGCGACCTCCCCCCGCCTTGCTCGGGCCCCAACCGCCCATGTCGCGACGGGTTGCCACTCGGAGCGTCGCGACATCAAGGCAGCCTAGAATCATGTCGCGACATCATATCTGTCAGCGATTAATCGCCTCCTTACCCGCCTCGCCAAACAAAGATTCCTTATGTCGCGACATCAATTTCATGTCGCGACCTCCTGGATGACAATCCGCGATGTCGCGACATCGTTCCTCTATGTCGCGACCTCCCAGATCGATGTCCGCGTCGCTGACGCCAATCCATGTCGCCGACATCAAGCTCGTACCTACCGATCGCCGCCCCATGTCGCGACATCGTTCCCGGGTCGCGATGACCGCTTTCAAGTACTCCACGCCACGCTTCATGTCAGCGATCGCCCAATCGATGTCACGACATCAAGCCTCGCATAGCCTTCTTCTCGCTACGCCGCGACGCCATGTCGCCGACCTCCCTCGTCGCCACCCATGTCGCCATTCCCACCTGATGTCGCCACATCCTTTCTCCTTGGCCCAGTCGCGACACAACCTGACGGCCGCGACTCCGCCGTTCGCCCAGCTCCGCCGCCGTTGCCTATGTCGCGGCGCCGCGGGCCGCCATGTCGCACACGCCGCAAGACAAACCGCCTCGCCTCGTGCACCGTTGCCGCCTCCCGTCACGAATTCTAAACCGTGTCACACCCATCGTCGGAAATTGGCAGAGCCATTCTAGGTTTCGCTTGCATTTTTTTTCAAACTCCTCCAAAGAAATTCTTCCCCTCGCTACTCCTAAAGATGCGAGTTTGTACACCTTATCCACCTCAAAATTTCTAGAATTTTAATTACACTCTTTCCTTTGTGCAAAACTGAATAATTCTTCCGTAATTCACAAACCCAATCTATTCATGTTTAAAACTGAGCACCGCCCGTAAAAAATTTTCTTTTTTTTTTTTTTCCAATTTTCTCGCTGGCACTGAAACCCTAGAAAATCATTTTCTTCAATTCTAACCCAAATAAATTTATTAAAATTTATTCTTTTGTTTTCTTTTCCAGTTTTGTACACTGTACAACTCAAAATATTTTCCTAAAATATTTTCTAACACATCCATGTGCTAATCACCAAGCACATACAATCTCACATGAAACAGTGTCATGCAATAACTGGAACACATGACAATAATTCACCAAATCACACAAAACACTTCAACACACGTGCACATGGTCCTTAGTTTCTGTCTCCGTGATTTTCCTAGGTAATCCCATACCTAAACTCAACATCGAACCACACCTAGTGGTGATGCTCTTCCTCAACTATGGCCTAAGCCCAAAATCCTCAATCTATAGGTTTCCATATACCTATACTCCACATTAAACCACCTAGTGGTAATGGATACCCAAACCCGAGCTCCCTAGGTATTCGTATACCTAAGCTCTGATACCAAGCTGTGAGCCCCAAAACCCGGGGTTCCGTTGACTACCCGTCAACCCGCGGAATACAAGGCAGGCCTGCCGCCCGACGCCACTTTAGAAAACCCAAGAGTCTCCTTTGGTACGGAGCTCTTCACCCAATACAAAACCTGCATATCCTGTCCCAAACAGTCCAATATATGCAATATATACAAGTATGGATAAAAACGGCCTCTTGGGCCCATACTACAATATCCATAAAAACATACCAACTATGAATCCAATTATTTCAATTAGTTCTAAGAGTTCAAATATTCACTCTTATATACAAATACATATTGAAATACTTAAATTTAATACATGTAAACATCATCAAAGCCACACCCGACTCTTTCTAATCCTCGATCTCTGTGACGAGCCGCCCCTCGCACGCTCCCGTACCTCTTAAAATAAACGGGGTCCCGACAACGGCGAGCTAAAGCTCAAGAGGAGAATCGCCCTGCTCGGCTACTCACCACCTAAGTGCAAGCAATGTTCCACTTAAACACACATTCAAGCTTACGCACGATCCTACTAATGTCTACATGACCAACCTCGTATCCCGAGTCCTCACCGACTCTCTCACACTCGCCTAAGCCTTGTATGAGAATCTATTAATTTATTAACGGACAACCTCCTCGACGATATATATCAACTGGGCCGCCCGACTCCATTGATATATTATTTGTTCAGGATTCATTCCTCCGATGAATACCACCGTCGCTCCGACATTGGATATTTTTAGTTCACTTACCTCCATAATTAACATTTAGATCACCCCTCCGAACCATTCCATTTTCTTAGATTCATCTCATGCACTAACCCCAATACATTTCTAATGTTCAGCATATGGAATGCATGTATGCCATTTCCACATAATATACTACTTGAATATGGTAAACATGAATATATTTACATAAAATTAAATCATACAACATGTTATGGTTTTATCAATTCAAACATCAAAATTAGCTCACTACATGATCTGGTCATTGCCAATTGGACTAATTACTTAACTAAGATTATTTTCCGAAATTACATTATTCAAGTCATTATTCTAGGAACAAAGAAAACCCTAGGTTTACAAAGCTTCAAACACTTATCCATCCATCTGCTCACTTTAGAACCCGCATTTCACCTACCCTTCCCTTCCCAATTTCCAATCAACACATGATTAACACCAAGAACACACAAGTTCATACCACATTCACGTGAGTGCCTTACGACCATCCATTTGGGTTCAACTTTTTATATTAATTCGATCCCCAATGTTTAGATCTCATCAACAAATCTCCATAATGGCCTCCATCAACTCAAACACTAAAAGTACTAAAATGGGAATAAACCCAAGCAGTAGAAAAATCCTACCCGAGAGCTTTGTCAAAACTCGCAGAAATCCGAGGTCCACACGAGCTCGTCTCACAGAGAACGTTTTCCTTCGTCCGTCGAAATCCAATCTCGGCCCTATTTCCCCGGATCTTAGAGAGAAGCACCTCTCTCTAAAAACTCTCAAACCAACCTACTCCGCATCTCCAAAAATCCCTCTCACCTTTTCTTTTTTTGGCTGTACAGCACTTGTTACTATTAATATTTCGCCATTTACCACTTTCCTTAAAATCAATTTCTATAATGCCATTTATGTCCCTCTCTTCTTCTAAGACTACCCCTAATATCCATTTTCATTATTTCTCTACTCATACCACTTATGGCATGAGTACATGCTATCCGCGCCTTTCACACATCGAAAACCAACTGCTTTACTTCAAGACTGGTCACGATGCTCGAAAACGTGTCGATCTCGACCATTCGGAAATTATGAAATCTTACGCGCTAACTAGATTCACACGGCACGATTCCAACTAGACATCCGTTTCCATCCGAGATTTAGAGAATTAATTACGGATTTTTAACCAATTACCATTTGTAATCGTACCACGATGACTTCCCAACAATACTTTCAACGGCACTTGAGTCGATCCAACAACCACATGCGCGGTCGAAAATATGGTTTATTATCCTCGGAAGCATAATGGAAAGAGATATCTTAGAAAAAGCAAAGGCTGGCATTTCACATATGATACTCTCACAGAGTACTATGGAGCAGAGCCCGCTTTATCGCCAACCCAGCACACTTCAATCCGTATCTTTCTCTTCTGAGGCAATAAACATACGCAGTTTCGAGAAACGTAACGACTCTGAGTTATCAAGCCTTCCAGAACGATTTTATCGCACTCATCTTTAACAGATCAGGTAGCGCTGATCTTTTCAATCCCAAGAGTATCGCAGTCAGTCTTCGGTGGTCCAAACTGTCGTAGATCGATTTACTTCAGGAGGCAGAAAGAAACAAGAGTCTCCAATCCGTTCATTATCCTCCGCGAATGGTATTATAGATCAGTCCGGCGATTGAAATACTTCAACATTATAATATATTACGCTATTCGATCGATAAATGGCACTTCCTGCTATGCTTCACTTCTCCAAATGTCAGAGTCACACTCTTGAGTCCATCTCATCTGATTGTAGAACATAATCAATATAACTAATTATCCTGATCACTCCACTTCCATGAGGTTCAGGTAGATGCACATGATATTCTCAAGATTAATTGTCTCTGAGTACTCATAGATACACAGTCTCTAAACCAATGGGGTCCAAATTTGATATACTTATTTCCTGAGATTTGTTTTCTAGATGTCTAGCTTTACCCGTAATTTTGAATCACTCAATTTGGATAAGGAAACTCAACTTATGGCCTTTAAATACCAAAACTCCGTTCAAACCCAAAACTATATCATAAATGAACTGTAATTGACTAAAGAGAGCCTCCCCAATTTGACGACTTCTCAGCCCAATGGGGTCCAAATTGGATACACTTATTTCGAGAGATTTACCTTCAGATTTCTTAGTTTACCCGCACTTCAATCATTCAGACTCGGATGTAGAGCGATGGCCAAGTTATACAAATGTAAAACACGTGGGCTTAAAAAAAGGAACAGCATCTCCTAAACCCAACATTTTCTATACAATTTTTCCTCAATCGAGGACTACACCAAAACCAAACAATCCATATAACACATTTATAAATTAGGTTTTTCCTAACCTACATATAGACAGAATTTGGTTGGAAAAATTTCTAACCCAAACATGAATTCCATAAAAATCTATACAAAATCCATACCTTTGCCTTTCCTTCTTCCCTTCTTCTCTTCTTCTCTTCCTTTCTTCCTTTCTCCTTCTTTTCTCTCTTCTCTCTTTCTCTCACTCTATCCGATTTGCCCCAACATAACGCCCCAAAATGAGATATTTTATACTAAAATAAGGCCAAGGTTCGCCTCATCACTCTTTTTTGACTTTTTTTGCATTTGGTCCTCATTTTTTATTTTATTCTCCATTTAACTTATTCAAATCCCACTGCATACATGAACTTATTATTATATGACCCATTCCCGACTGTAAATTATTAATTTACCCTTAACTCCTCAGATAATTCTGTGTTTTTGCTTATATTTTATTTTTAAATTTATTTTTTATTCCAAAATATATTTTTACTTTTATTATACCCTAAACATGTGTTATAAACTGTCATAGTATAATTGGGGGTGTTAATTATACCGCTAACTCCATGTCATGTGCAAGAGGCTCCGCCACTGGGCTTCTTGCAATGCTTCAACCATAAGCTACCACCTCCCGAACCGGTGATCAAAACACATCCCACCGTCTCTTAGAAGCATCAGAAGATACATAGCACTAGCACACTGCGGTACATTCGTCTCCTTTTCAGACTATCGATGTGGGCTGGAAATAAGCCTCATTTTTAATTCCCGAATGCCTTCTTGACCGGTCATTTATCAAACTGACCATTTCCCGTGTCAATCTCGCCATTAGCATAGTGAAACTAGTTCGAGAAATCCTCAATAAATCTTCGGTAGTACCCTGCCAATCCTAAGAAACTGCATATATCGAATACTGACTTTGGCCTTTCCCAACTCATAACTGCCTCTACCTTCTCCAGGTCCATTGATACACCCGAAGCTGACACTACATATCCCAAAAATTTCACCTCAGTATGCCAAAACTCGCACTTACTGAATTTGGCATACAATCGATGTTCTCTAAGGCCTCGAGAACAATCCTCGGCAGATCCTCATGCTCCTCCTCGTCTTCGAGTGTGAGACCAAGATGTCGCCAACCCGAAGACTATCACAAATGTATCTAAATAGGGCAGGAATGTACTCTACGATGAGATCCATGAATGTTGTTACGCATTCGGGCCAACCAAAAGGCATCACTATAAACCTCCGAAATCTGCATTCTTGTCCTCGAACGCTGTCTGGGAAAGATATCGTACCTCCCTAACTCTCAAAGAACCGACGATAACCCATGTAGATCTATCTTCGAGTAGAACAAGCCTCTCACCGATCAAATAAATCATCAATCATCGCCAGTGGGTACCGATTCTTGATCAGAACCTTGTTCAATTGTCGAAGCTCACAACACGTCAAGTATCTTATCCTTCTTCTTAGCAAACGCCCTCGGAGCG
Source organism: Tetrastigma voinierianum (assembly GCA_016808115.1). Taxonomy (NCBI): domain Eukaryota; kingdom Viridiplantae; phylum Streptophyta; class Magnoliopsida; order Vitales; family Vitaceae; genus Tetrastigma; species Tetrastigma voinierianum. Next base: position 710,498 of record JAEQBH010001754.1, read on the forward strand.
CCCCAAGGTGAAGTGCTCCTACTTTTAACGAAACCCCTTATCCTACAATTCCCAGACTCACCTTAAGTTCCTGTAACTCAACCGACGCCATCCTATGCGGAGTCATAGAAATGGGTGACGTACCAGGGTGTAACTCGATGATAAAGTCTACATCCCTCTACGGGGGTAATCTCGGTAGCTCATCCGAATAGACATCCCTGAATTTGCGAACTACCCGAGGCACTCGCACCCTCGCGCCCCGCCTAGTCCTCCAGCAGGGCTGCTAGCCAACCCATCAACTCGTCTGCCACATGGAATCGTGATGGTCCGGGTAAAGCACCGTGCTTATCTCTCCCTCGAAACACAACACAAACACCGCCCTATGTACAGTAATCCTCCTACTATCTCAATCAATGACGACTCATGTGTCGGCCAACCGTACCTCCATCCCGAGGATGACATCAAACTCCGACATGTCCATGACCCTAAGGCTCCACAAATGCCTAAGATCTCTAACTTAACTCGACACATCCGATCAACGTCTTCACCATAGTTCCTGTGGGAGAACTTACATAAAACGACTTTCCTATAACACTCGAATTAGACCCTAGTAGTTTTATTACGCTTTAGGCATAAGAAAAATAAAATTTGTATTTTTCTAGAATTTAAGTGCTAAAGTGAAAAAAAGATAAAGCTCGATTAATTCAAAAGTCGTAGTGTTAATTGGTAAATTGAAAATGGGGACTTAAAGGTCATAAAACAAGAAAGAGTATATGTTAAAACAGGAATCATTGTGATAAAGTTCATTTGCAAATAGATGGGAGTTGGAGGACTAAATTGCAAAAGCTAAAAAGTAATAAAAAAAAATTGGGATAAGACCAAGCATGGTCTTAGAAATCCTGATTTTTCTCATTTGAAGGCTAGGGCTTTCCAGTGGAGAGAAGGGAAGAAGAGAAGAAGAAGAAAGAAGAAGGAAGAAGAGAAGTTAAAGAAATCCAGGTTTGGAAACTTGTTTAGGTTGTGTATCAAAAGTATGGATTATATGTATGGAATTCTTATTTTGAACTCTTGTTTGGAACTCTTGTATTTGTTAGTATGGAACCTATTTTTATGGATTTGTTGGTTAGGAAACCCTCCTAGCTCTCTCTTTGCCTATGTTTGGGGTTTAAAGAGAACCCTATCTCTCAGATAAGTGATTTCAGGTTGGTTTTAGTTCCTGGCTTTGTGCTTGTTTGAGATGAGTTAGTTTCGTTGAAGATTTCAGTGAAATGGCCAAACTCGCCATATCGTTAAACGTGTGTGAGTACCGATATCGAAAGTCGAGCACCTGTATTCAATGTGGTTTTTAGCGCAGTGATGTTAAGTACCAGATTTGTAGAAGTTGAGTATCTGTGACTCAAAGTCAAGCTGTCCAAAGGATGTTAAGTGACACACTTAAAACGCGGCATCGGGTACCTCAAAGTGATTGGGGTCCGTGATGATGTTATACCTGATCGCTATACCTAGATCTAAGTTTGTAAAGTTCGAGTACCGGGCCTGCAACTCGTTTTGTTCTCGTTTCTTCCGTTAATTCCAAATGAAAGGATCCATATATGTATAAGTTATGGAAAATACTCAGACTTCGCCGCCTACAGCAAGCCAAACATTGTTTCGCCTCATTTGCTAATGGGATTATGAATGATATAATGAGTTCTGAAACACATACAATTGTATGTCTGCTTAAGACCGAATAGTAAATGAATAAAGTAATTCCTTATATTTTGTGCTTCTAAGACTCGCGCTAATGCTAGTCTTATTCTTGTTACATGAGCAGACATGTCTTTGATCAGTGCTACGACACTCCTGTTACGTGGGTAGGCACGTCTCTGATTAGTGCTTCATGATTCCCTGCATTAGTGCTACAAAGACTTCGCATGCAAGACGTTCTAATCGCTTAAGACTCCTTCTAGCTTCTAATGGCATCTCTTTACATGAATGCATCGCTCTTTATCATATACGACACTTCAATTACGTAAGTGTGCACGCCTCGATCGCTGCTTCTGCGACTCCGCCAGTGCTATGACACTTCGCACGGCAGACACGTATTGTACTTCAAGACCTCTCGCTCAACATCGCATCGCACCTAAGAGTGCCTATTATTATGTCGCTAGCCCTTATCATTCATTGTTACTGGTTTCATACAAAAACTATTTATATGAAAAGTATCTGAATAAAATGACGTGTGAAACTATTATATGATAAGAATATGAATAATGAAACAATAAGTAGAAAACATAAGTACCAGCTCGCTTCGTATTGCACTGGGTACCTCTATACAAGATCTGCTCTAACTCCCACAGAGATATGAAAACCCCGTTATAAGAATGATAAGAATTTGAATATTGAACAACAAGAAAGCATAAGGAATCAGTTCTATTCTGTAATATACCTACGTACCTTCTCTGTATAAGGATCTGCTCGAACTCCAAGTGGGAGATATGAAACCCCATAAGAATAACAAGAAAGCATAAGAATCAGTTATGTTTTGTAATGTACCTATGGGTACCTTCTGTACTAGATCTCTGTTCTGAACTCCTACGGGAGATATGAAATTCCGTTATAAGACTTATGTTATATGAAAACTCGTTATAGCCTGCTATATCGAAACTTCGACATATGCATTATGTTATATGTATCCTATAATTGGTGGACCACTAAGTGGTCATATCTCAAGTATCTCGCTTCCCATTGCAACCATAAGTTTAGCACTTGTGTGTTTCATCTCAAGAGAGACTAAAAGGACATCCAAGCATTCCCTCATTCAATTAGTGGCAACATGCATCAGAGCCCACCTGTCAGAGGTTCGATTTTTAGTTTTGGATTGTAAATGTAAAAGTTTTTATAATAGTGGAATTTGTTCATGTACAAGTAAATGAGACTTAAGAATATGTACAGGACAGTTTAAACACCACTACGATGGTGGTATTAGAATTTTTATTTCCTTATGGTTTTATATATGAAATGGGTCCACCAATGTCCGAAAAGCAAATTAAAGAGTCTTAGTCCCGTGTCGCACCCCTCTTACTGTAGAGGGTAGGCATGACACTTCCAAGGTTTGAACCACGTCGTTTCTTTCCTAACCCCTAAGTTTATGCTTTTCAACCTTAGTGTTCTCTTCTATGTATAAATCATTACTATGTATATACCACACAACACAAAGCAATCACTATAACATGAACATGAACACATAATGTATGCAATCGCTTCAAACCCATGCCCATCAACCCTGTAATCACATACCTATGTTTTAATGCATGTCAGGACATCAAAAACTCACGAATCTAATGACCTAGACCATAATCCATCAAGCCCTAGGTATTCGTGATACCCACCTTCACATCAAGTTAGACGCCTAAAACCCGAGGGTCCCGCTTTCTACAACTCGGCCAACCCAGGAATACCCGTGGGGTATCAGATAGTCTCGATACCATCAGTATTGTTTTTCCTATTCACCGAGATCCATTCATATGTATTTTAGAAAATATGCAGCTTACAAATTTATCAAAATTGTTCATAAGACTTCGAGTTACAACTCTTATATACAAAATATTACATGCAAAGTCTAGTTTTTTTTTTTACAAAAGATTTCTCAAAGCCATTACCGCTTCACAACCATAGCCCCGAATGAGGGCCGCCCGCCAGACATAACTCGCACCTAAAAGGGTCCATGATGTGGTGAGCAATGCCCAAAGGAGGATAACTCCTATAAGGGCTACCCTCACCTAAGTACACATGCAATGCCATGTTCACACAATAATACACATCAACATTCCGATGAAGACACAATTCTAAATCTTAATCCTACATGCCATGAAATGAAATGTGACTCACCATGCCCCATGTCCCGAGTCACTAACCCCACACACGCCAAGTTTGCGTTAAAACCAAGTATTTCGATGACACCCAATGATCATTTTCACAACAAATTTCATTTGTTTATAAACCAAAAGCTTTTTGGATGATACATCACAATGATAATTTTATATTCAAAATCCATGCGCTCAGGTAGCGGATTTTTTGGTATCTCACCGCTGGCTTCGCAAACCCAGATATTTTGATATACCTTCACCATTGGGACTATATCCACCATAATTGGCGGGTTTTTCACCCGATGGGGGATCTATTCCTTCTTGCTGATACTCGACACATATTTTCTTTACCATTTTCATTATTCGTGTGACTCTATTGAACGTTGTCAAAGTACCGAGCCCACCATCAACTCACCAAGAATGATGAGTGACCATAACCATGCACTCACACCCAACCCAATGCGATGACCCCGTGCATATACAATGCAAAATGTCACTGCATGTTAGCTCATATTACATATATAATACACTACATGGAACAATATATATAAATCAGATTTTGCGTCAAGTACCATGGATAATTATATCAAAACATATAATTTTACATCAATTCATGCACATATATAACACCTATATCAAACATATTTACAACACATTCAAAGATGCTATAAAATTTTCAACAATAACACGCAAAATTAGTCCACACAAACTAGTTTATTCTGGCCATAAATTCTGGCCATATCAAATTGAAAATAACTGACTTAGCCCGTGAATTTCAGCTTTTTATTTATTTATTTATTTTTTAAAAATTTCAAGACTGTTATTAACGGCTATAAATTCAACCATGAATCAGTCCTCAAACTCAACCCGAAAAAACAATTCTCAAAACGCCTCAACATCCAAAACTTAGTCCCATGGTCATTAACCACACTGGCCATTTACGCTTCTTAGGATTGAGAGGAACCAAAGGTAGGAGAAAACTCCACTTTGTTTTTGCACCTACTGCAACTCTCCGCCGAGCATACCAACTTTAATCTCAAACTGGTCGACTTCCACCCGAACACCGGGAATCGGAGCCATTTTCCTTTCTTTCCCCTTTCTCCTCCACTCACGGATTTTTCTTCTTCTCTTTTGTTTTCCTCTCCTCCCTTCCTTTCTTCCTTTCTTTTCTTTTTCTCCTTTCCTTTCTTCTTTTTTTCTCCTTTCTTTTCTTTTCCTTTCCTCCCTCCACCGAATTCCTTCTTCTCTCATAAGCTCTTTGATCCCAAAAAGAGGAAACTTCCTTTCACTTTCCTCACATTTTGACTCCATTTTTCATGTGTCATGTGTCACATGGACACATGCACTTAGGTGGAATTGCCACACCACATTTGCTCTCACGCCATGGTACTACTCCATGTGTCATCCAACACCGTCAAATATGGAAATTTCGATTGCCTCTTAATCCAACGAAATTGACTTAGCTAGATTTCTGAGACGCATTCCAAACTAGTAGTCCGTTTAACATCCGGCATCTAAAATTTCTGTAAGTTTTCAACCAGACTAATGATAAAGAAATTACCAAGGCCATTTTTCTCGTTTTAAGACTTTAACCCACACAGTTCAGAGTTCTAATGTGGAAGATCGGTTACACAAACTATATGATAATATAAAGAACTTAATGCTTTAATATCAATTGATAAGCCAATACACCAAGCAATGCAATAAGTAGAATAACTAAAGGTAGAAGAAAAAAAAACACAAGAAATTATTTATGTCTGATATAAATACCTATGTCTCGAAATAAATAAAAACTTCCAATAAACCAAGAGAATTACAAACTTGAGTATAAATCAATTTCCTTATAAATTAAATGGGTAACATCAAAGCAATTTTTAGTAATACTACAAACACAAGTAGAGAGGGGAGGAGGTGTGCAAAATTTAGGAGGTAAAAGCAAAACTCACTTTTTAACTGATGTGATTACATAAAACAACACCCAACATCATGTCTTTTTTTATTTTAATTTTTTCAAAAGATACAATCTTTCCCCGCAAAAACAATTTTCACATAAAAAATTACTTTATCTAAATTGAAATTATAAACATCTTGAATACTTTTGAAGTTGATGAATGTGATTTAATGTTTTTTTGGTAATTAAATACTTTAGTTACAATGTAACAAATTGTTCTCCTAGGACTCCAATCTTTAGTATCTTATGTCATGCTTATTAAATGTTGAATATTCTATCATTGAGCTAGACTCAGATAAATATTTAATGTTAATATTTTAAAACACATTGGTAAAACAGAAGTTTATATTTATAAACTAGCTTAATGATTATTTAAACAAGTACTACTATTCACAGTAATTTTAAAAATGAATCACTTTGACTTATACTTCATGTCGTTGATCTCTTCACAAATAAAATGTGTGAATTGGATAATACTTTTCACATTAAATCTATTTTAAAATAGATGTCAAATAAAAAATAAAAATAATTGAAAGTAGAATACATTTGCAAATTGTTTTAAAATTTGCTTTAAAACGAAATGACATAAAAAAAACTATTACAGGCTGTAAATAACTTAACATGAATGTACCATATTATTAAATCATAATGAAAATCCCCTCATATAAACTAGAGATATTATCTAAAGGAATTAATTTGTGTATTTGTTAAGAGATAAAATATGGTTTAGTAATTTTATATTTCATTTAAAGATGATGAAAGAGAAATAAATTCGAGCCACATTCCTGGGAATTATGTGTTTCCGTCATTTTGTATTTTCCATACCATATTTCTACTTTTTCAATGCCATTATACAACTGGCATTAATATTGAAAATAATTAAAATATTTCAATAAAATAATTGAAAATAAGACATCTTATAAACACAAGTTAAAAATTATAAAATTTAATTTATTTAAAAGATGAAAATGGAGGGTGATTTATATGAAAAAGGTATAATAAAAAAGGAAAGAAAAACTTGAAGACTGATTAAAACAAAACAAAACGAAAGCAAAAATCAAAAGAAAAAAAAAATTAAAAAGAAGTCGGGTGTGAGGTTGTGTGAGCGTGGGTACCGATTGGGTTAGAGGAAAATAGATGAGTTGCTTGGGTGGGTGTGGCAAGTGGTAGTTTGACATTTTAAATTATTAGTGTCCTTGGATTTTAATTAATAGATATCCTGAGTTTTAGGTCAAATTTAAGCTCCTGGCTTTGAAATAAAATATATATGAGGGTCTGTAAGACCTCATGACAGTGGTAGAATTTTTATTTTCTTTATTCAAATTTTTTCAAAATGTTAAAAACACGCTAGCTAAGGTGACAGATACAAAACAAAATTTAAACAAAAAGTAAAATGAATTCACTATTTTAATATTTATACATTTAATTATAAAACTGTTTCCGAAGGCTGGGTTTTCCCCTGTTCGAATTAAATAAAAACACGGATTTAATGATGTAGAGCAAAACGAACACTTATCATCATGACTATTTTTTTCTTTTCTTTCCTTTCGTCTTCATTTCGATTTTCTTCTCATCAAAGTTTACTAAACACGGATTACGACACACAACTCCGCATTTTAAACATTATCATCAAGCTTTCATTAATTCATTTTCGCTAAATTATTTTTACAAACTATCTTCATTCTTTATTTTCAACCAAATTCAAGACAAAACTATTTTCAAAATAAAAACTAAAGACACACATTAAAAATTTTATATTCTAAATTTAAGATACAATTAAAAATTTTAACTAAACTTACTAAGACCTCGAATCATACCCTCCCAATTACGGAGAGATAAATATCAGATTTTTTAGATAAAAGTTTGAGTGTAAATGAGAAATTTGAAAATATGAGAAGGTTTTTTCATCTTTCCCATAAATTATATACTTATAGTCAATGAAGACATGGATGGCAAATAAATTTTGCAGTCACAAGCCTCGAATTATGTGTCTCCATACTTTTTCTACTTTCCATGTGCTGGTCATCACAAGTTTCATACTTAACCTTTTTCCACTCTTTTTTCACTTCAATGCCACAGCTGTTTTCTGACATTAATAATGGAGCCCCCAGACCTGCAGAATGAGGATCCGTAAAGTGCTGAAGTTGACGATTTTGGTTTTATTTTTGGTTAATAAAATGAAAATTTATTGGGTTAAGAACGAGTTTTTTATGTAACAACGTTCTTTTTATATAAAACGAGTTTTTATATCTTTAACTTAAAAATATTTAAAAATAATGATAGATTTCAATAATTATCATTAAATTGTGAATGCTTTTGAATTCAATAATGCTATTGAAGTAAATACGATGCTGATCCTCTCAAGCTTCAAAATAACCGTTTAATAAAAAATAATATTCGTTTAGAGTAACTTTAAATACTTTTGTAATGGTCTCGTGAGAAGAAATTAGGATTTTTAGTATTAGCTTATTATAAATGGTTGGATGCTATCAAAAGAATGTGAGGAAGAAAAAAAAGTGATTGGACGTGAGGGTTGGATGAAAGTCATGACTAATGAGGAAGAAAATAGAAAATGATGTAAAAGAGAAAGAACAAAAAGATGAATGTCGTCTGGGAGGCGGAAAAAGAATAAATGAAAAAGAAGAAGATGTACTTTTAGGATAAATTTGGGGTTAATTCTTTATAATCATTATTCTTTATTTATAAGATAATTATTTTTTATAATAATGTATATTAGTAATGTAAAGATGATTTTGGTTTTTAATTTTATAATATTCTTATCGGGATACTGACATAAATCTTTGTGTGTAAATGAGTAATTTGCAAAAATTTTATAGACAAGGTTTTTCATCTTTCCTCATATACCAGGTCAAGTAATTTATATCAACAAAGATGGGAAATAAATTTCGTGGCCACATTCCTCGTACTCCAAACTTTTCTACTTTCCATGCATGGATCACATCATGTTTCATATTTTCCCCTTTTTTTTTTATTTTCTTCACTTCCAATGAAACCCTTTTCAGAAATAATAATGAAGATTCGTGTAAAGCCCTTTTCAGACCTGCAGGGTGCGAATGCAAGGGCTCCACAGCAACTTAATAATGAAGATTCGTGTAAAGGATGTTGACGATTTTGGTTGTTTTTGTTTAATAAAAATGAAAAAATATTTAAAAATAATTGTAGATTTCAATAATTATGACTAAACGAAATGCTTTTTGAATTCAATAATGCTCTTAAAGTAATATGATGTTCGTCCTCTCAGAGTTTAAGTAAAATAACTGTTTATAAAAATAATATTCACTAAAGCAATTTTTTAATGTTCAAAATATCCTCTTATAGCATGTAAAGGAAATAATTATTTTTTTTTTAAATTATTAAAAATAAATAATCAACAATTGAATCTTTAAAAAGAAAGGAAATTAAAATGATGATAGAGCTCATTATTAATTTATAGTTCTTAGAGTAGAATCTTGAATGAAAATTAAATGAATGAATAATTATGGATTTTTTTGTAAAAGTCAATTTTTACATGTGATTAAATTGAGATCATTTTCAATAAACCATATGACATGTGACTAATTAATGTTGTTTTTTATAGATTCCTTTACTATGGTAATTTTAGGGAGGCTTGGCTTGTAGTGGGACTCCATTGAAGGAGATTGAAGGGGACAGGTTATGGAGGAGTAGAGGAAACGGAGATGGAGATGGAAAAGTCGTACATATATGGATGGTTGTATTAATGGGGAAGGGAAAAGTGGGTAGATGGGGTGTGGGAGGGGTTAAAAGGGGGAGATGAAGCGCATTGAGAAGTAGAGTGAATGCATTCATGAATGAGTAGTAACAACACGTACAATTCTGACAGTCTGACCTACGTATGCAGAAATTACGTCATTACGTACAGTTGGGGCAAAAATATTTAGAGTAAATTATGTTTTAGGTACTCAAGGATAAATAAATTAAAAACTGAGGACCTAAATAAAAAGAATCCAACAAAAAGGTAACTTTGGGAATTGTATTTCAAAAAAAGGTAACTGTGAAAATTTTATTTCACAAAAGAGTACTCAAAAAGTGATCAAACACTCATTCCCAAAAAGCCCCTCCCTCCCTACCTGCCCCCCTCTCCACCCACCCAACCAACGCGACCCAACCTCCCTCTCTCTCCCATTCAGCCCACTCCCACTCCCAGCCTGAGCGCCCTCCCATCCAACGCACCTACACCATTTATTTTTCATCTTTAATTTTTTTACTTTTAATTTTAATTAAAATCTAATTTTAGTATTATTTGTAATTAATATATTAAATTAAAATAATTTTAATATAAAATATATTTATTTATAATAATTAATCATCTATTAAATAAACAAACATTAATATTTCTTAAAATAATATTTTATAAATTTGATTTTCTTTTAAAATATTCATAATATTTTTATATTTATAATTTTCATATTTTAAATATATTTTATATTTTAAATTTTTATAGAATATTAAACATTAAATTTTGAAAATAAAAATAAAAATACTATTCATAATAGTTAAATATGATCTAGTAATAACGACATGATTTTTAAAAAAGTATAACTATAAATATTAATATCTAGGTAAAACTTTATATTTTTAAATAAAATAATATGAAAAACTATTACTACACTCAAAATATATTAGTTTAATATAAAAGTACATTCATCTATAATACCTACATGAAACCCAGTAAAATTTCAGTAATTTCGAAAAATGGTAAATGGTACTTCGGTCGAACCGAATTTTTCTAGGCTCGAACGGCCAAACCGACTTTATCATCAAATCGCTTTCGCTGGAATCTAGTTACCACGTCGACCGAGACGGCTCAATTTCACGCTCGGCGCGACGACAGTGTGCAACACTCGCACATCAGGAGCGCCAGCACGCACGTGTCGTCGTGAGCAAGTCAAACATCGTTCTCGTTATACCAAATGAGACACATGGCATCACGCCATTGGAGGAAAATCAAAAGTGTATTTGGGATATGAAATCGGCCGAGCCACTTAGAATTGGACACGTGGGCATCGAGAGATGACAAGCCCTCATTCCGATTCATCTAAATGGGTCTGAGAGAAGAGAGAGGGGAGATAAGAGCAAACCGTGAGGAGAGAGAATTTTAGAGAGAATGTCTACCTTCTCTCTAGATTTCCCCTCAAGCCGGACAATACCGTCTGAGCAGGAGAGTTGGTCTACGCAGGTTATTACAGGACACCGGTTTTGTAGAGAGTTTCCACAACCGGAGGTAGGGGTTTTCTCCTACTTGTGTTAATCTTTGGTTGAGAGCCATTCAAATGATTGTTGTGTTTGGGGTCGAATCAGCCGTGTGTTTTAGTCTCCCGGAGTGAGACCGAATGTTGAGGTCCCTGGGACCAGCTCGCACCTTGCTTGGGTTGTATTGACGGCCTTCGGAAGCCCTATGTTGTATCGGTGATTGTGTGGATGGTCTGCTGTGGATCGTCGTTTTATTGGCCCATGTGAGCTGATTAAAAGTTATTTCCATGAAAGAATAACATGTTGTAGTGTGTTAAATTTTGTTAATATAAGTGTGCTTGATATATTAACATGTATGGTGATTGTGAGAACTGCTAGTATATACGTTAATATATATTAACATGAATTATTTGGAAATAAAGATAATGCATTTCCATGCACCCACCTGTAATTCGCACAGAGTTACGACATATTTAACTCCAGGTTGTTTATGTCGATTTACAAGCCGTGTTAATTCACCGCTGATCAAGAGTTCCACTAATAATGTACTGGCAGTGATCCCCAAGCTAAATTTCATTGGATGACGTGTTCTCATTTAACCGATTAAGATACAAGAAGGAGCCCATTTATCGTACCTAATGCTATAAACCTCAGAGGATTAGTGGCTAATCTATAAATACACTACTTACTACAAATTTCCAAGGTTTTAAGTTTCACGTGACATTTTAGAGATCATAATCTCAAGAGAAAAAACACCTTGAGGAGAAACATAAAACTATAAGGTTTTAGAAATAAGCTTTTTCTCGATTAACCTTCTACTTTAGGATCGGGTGCGCCCACAAAGTGATTCACAATGAGGTATTAATCACTGGCGTCCCATGACATACAGATTTTCAGACCACTATAGGTTAATACAGTGATGAAAATATATTTGGTCAAGTACACACATTAACTTTCATTCCCGACTACGATGATTCCCGCACCAGACGTAGCCTCCCATTAATCAAAGATAGATTGAACCATAATTTTATTTCTATATATGTGATGTGAATATTAGATATAAGTGGAAACTCCAGGATTCTATTATTTATGCTATTTATAATTTTTGTATTATGAATGAATGATTTGGTTTGCCTTAACTATGGTAGTTTTTGTTTATATTTTTTTTGGGGATGTAATAAGGAGGCTAATCATATGATTAGGGGTTTCCTCCTTGATTTATTTATTTATTTATTTTTCTCTGCAGAATTTTATTTGGGAATTTTTTTATATGTAAATTGAATTTATTAAAAAATGTAAAAGGGCGCTGCGTTGTCGAATGGGCTGATTTTTTTGTAAGGTGGTTCCTCGCACAAAGGCTCTACCTCCTCAGAAATTTCGTGACAATCCGAGTTTGTGTGGCGGCCGACAACCGTTTTGTGACAGCCGGTTCAATACGCATGCTGGGGAAGTTCCGCTGTACTAAAACCCTAAAAGTCAATTCTAACTTGGCCCACACCCCATGGACTTACAAGACCTGAAGAAAATAAGAAGTACGGGCCAGATATCAAGTTGGGCTTCTTGGCCCTATTGGGCTTGTAATTTTCTTTTCTAGGAAACCATGGATTAGGGCCTATTAATTATTCTATATTTATAATTGTTTAAATTATATGGATATAACATGTGATATGTGCTTAACATGCCATTTAGAATAGGTGGTGCTACAGAATTGCATCATTTGATATATGAAGATGTGCACAATATTTGTTTTATCTAGATAATATTATTATGGAAAACCCTAATTAATTGATAATAAAAATATTGAATGGGTGAAGGTTAAAAATTAATTTAATTAATTCGAAACCCGTGGCCCATTAAGGGTCCAATAATAAAATGGTTATGTGATACCCCAACGGATAAGCATGGCCAGATTTTATTGGATTAGATCTAAAATAATTTCAAAATTTTAATAAGTTTGTACTATTTCCAACGCGATTAAATGCTTAGATATTAAAATAATTTTGAAATTAAATTAATGGTTATTACATTCAATTTTAATAATATTAATAACCCTCCAACGGAGCCCACAACGTTATTAAAGCTTCCAAAAAGAATATTGAAACAATGGTTGTTTTTAAAAATCAATTGAATGGTGTGTGTTAGTGTTATCTAGAAGGCCTCTATCTAAGGAGGTAGGTTTTTTAAGGAGTCTGAAACCCACCTCTTGGGAGCTAACTTAGTAGGACACTAGACATAGCCTATGTTCAGTATTAGCTTTATTACAAATGTCTTGCCCAACGAAGTATTTGTAATAAACTAATTATTGTTGCAATAAACATTAATAATAAGTAGTTTGCTGATCTACATATTCAGATGTTCGTCAGGTGAATTCTTGTTAATATATGTGCTTGTACTCTTAAAATGGCATCCTTTAACTCTCTAGCTACAATTTTGAGTCAAAAGCCAATGATGGAAATAACTACGACCTATGGAAAACCAATCTTACATTGTCCTGATTCGAGAGAATAAAATTCATTACAATAACTCCGAAACCCCGTGATTCACGTTAATGTTTCGTAGGAAACTAAGAAGCAATTTGGTGATTGGTAACGGCAAATACGATAACTCGGGCCGTTATATTCTTTAACAAGGTGTAACACCGTTGTAAAGCAAATTAATGATCCTGAGAGTGTATTAGAAATAACCCGACCTAGATGGATGTCATAAAAGTAGCAAGATCGCTTAGAAAAGCAACATAGGCACCAATGAACACTCAGATGACGGAGAAAATGTGCTGGACCATTGTCTAAAAAATGATGGGGTACATCAAGATCAAGTGAGGTGATGGGGCCGTTTGACTAAGAGATGAAGATTGATATGATCTTAGAATTTACCCAATAGCTGGGTCGGGGCCTAAATGAATTATAATATGAACAAACTGTTCTTACCCGCTGAACTTATGCACGAGCTTTCTGAGAAGGCCGAAGGTCTCTCGTGAAGCAAGGAAGTGCTTATCATGCTGAAATTTCTTCAAAACCTAAAGGGAAACCTAAGGGCGGAAAGAAGAACAAAAAGCAAAAGGAAATAGGTCCAGCTATCAAAACCAACTCGCACGAAGAATGAAAGGCAAGTACTTCCATATGATGAAGGTCAATGGAAGAAGGATTGCTCAAAACTGTATGGGTAGTATTAAAACAAGTTGCCGAGGCTTGTTTAGGAGAATTACAATGATAAATGGATCATCGATTCAGAGCCACTAACCATGTTTGTTACTTTTTGCAAGAGTCCAAACAGCGTACCACCCAAGAAAGGACAAAGAAGCTTGAAGTCGGGAACGGGAATATGTCTCCGTAATGGCAAAGAGGACTAGTGGAGTTATGTTTTAATAATAAGACTTTATGTTTATCGACCGCGATTTGTTCCGCATTTTAAGAGGAATTTACTTATTAGTTGTTTAGTTGAACATGGTTGTCAAAGGCATTTTAATTCCCGCTCTACAAAGAGTAATAACGCTTTTATTTGTTCCGGATATCGATAAATGGTATATATTTTTTTAACTCCTATGTCCTATAGTATTAATACATGAAAATACCTAGATGATGAGCAATTTCTTTATCTAAGAAAGGAAGATTTCAAATGAAACCTATAGCTGTGGGCATTTACGATTGGTCATATTAATTCTTAGTAGAATTCATGGTTTGGTTAAAAGTGGAATTTTAAATTCCTTGATCTTTGAACCTATACCAGATGTGAATCATAAGCTTAAGGTAAATGACAAAGAGGCCTTTCAAGGCCAAAGGAAATCGTGTCAATTATAGCTACCGAATTGGTACACAATCGATGTATGGGACCAATGAGCTCAAGTCGGGAGGCGTATGAGTATTTATCACATTTATCGATGACTCATTCAAGATATATGTTTACCTAATGCGCCATAAGTCCTTTGATAAATTTCGAGAGTATAAGGTCGAGGCGTAGTGCCAATCAAGTGTCCATCAAGCAAACTTCAAATGACAGAGGCGGAATACTTGTCCGAGAGTTCAAGTCTTACTCTGCTCAAGAGGGATAAAGCTCACTCATCATCTCCTCGGAACGCCTTAGCAAAATGGAGTCTCCGAAGGAGAAATAGAATCCTTGGGATATGGTGAGGTCGATACCGCCACTATTCATCATTACTTGAATCGTCTGGGATATGCCTTAGAAACAAATTTGATGCTACTAAATTCTGTTCCGTTTAAATATGTTTCAAAGACACCTACATAATTATGGAAGATGTGAAGCCCAAAGGAACCATATTAGATTTGGGGTGCTCCAAGACACGCCTTGGCATGTAAACAACAAAAGTCAGAATCTCAATGTAAATGTGTATGTTTTTTACTGCTACCCTAAAGAATATGAGAGGTGGAATATTCTACATCCAAAAGAAAGAAGGTGATAGTGAGTACTCATGCCACTTTCTTAGAAGAGGATTATATGAACAATTTTAAACTCTAGAGTAAAGTGATTTTGAAGAGCTGACCTACTGAGATCCACCACAAACTCCAGAGCGCACCTCGCTTCCTCGTTGATGTTCAAAGAGGGAAAATGTACCCTGGCAGAACAAACACAGAAATACCAGACCAAATTCAAGAAATCAAGAACAAGAACATAATGAAGAGATCGTAATCCAATTCAATCCGCAAACCTGATCCCTCTGCATATTATACAACAACCAATGAAAGAACTCAGAGGGAGACTGACGTAAACCCGCAAGGTATGCCTTGTTAGAAGAGACTTATCAAGTCGCTTTGATAATCCCGATGACGACCACTCACATACCAAGAGGCATCGGAGGATGTTGATGCAAGAGTGGAAAGGCAATGGACCGTGAGATGGAATCTATGGGTTCAACTCGCCTTGGTCTCAGAAGCACCTAAAGGGGTTAAACCAATTGGGTGTAAGTGGATCTACAAGAGAAAGAGAGGACAAGATGGGAAGGTTGAAACCTTCAAAGCTAGATTGGTGGCAAAAAGTTACACCCAAAAAGAGGGCATAGATTATGATAAAACTTTTTCGCTAGTAGCCATGCTTAAATTTGTCCGGATTCTCTTCGTTGTAGCAGCAACTCTCGATTACGAGATTTGGCAAATGGATGTCAAAACAGCTTTTCTAAATGGAGAGCTAGAAGAGATATTCATATAAAAAGAACTAAAGGGTTCATAACCTAGGGTCAAGAAAACACATGGTTTGCAAGCTGCATAGGTCTATTTATGGGCTTAAGCAAGCATCCAGTCATGGAACATCAGGGTTTAACTGGTTATCAAATTATGGATTTGAGAAAAGTCTGATGAACCATGTGTGTATAAGAAAATTCATGAATAGTGGTAGTCTTTTTTGGGTACTTTACGTAGATGATATTCTCGTTAATCGGGAAACATAGAAAGTGTTGTCGTAATGAAGTAAGTCACCTGAAAAGCAATGGATATGAAGGATCATGCGAAGCCAACTATATCTAGGAACTCAAACTTACGAGACCTAAGAATAAGGCATTAGCTTTATCCCAAGCCTCCTAAGATGATACTACAAAATAGTGACCATGGAAAATTCCAAAAGGGACTTCACCTTCAAGACATGAATTCCATCTTTCGGCGAGCAATCACGCAAAAACTCCCAAGAGAAAGAACTCTTATGAGTAAGAAAACCTTATGCTTCACCGTTGGTAGTCTCATGTATGCTATGCTATGTACCAAAGCCGATATCCGTTATGCAAGGAGTAAGAAGTCTGCACTAATCAAATCCCTGAGTAACACCGGGATGCAGTGAAACATATACTCAAGTATTTAAAGAGAACGAGGGATTATATGTCAGTATTCCAGCGAGAGTCTTAAAACACTTGGTTATGTTAATCAGATTTTCATGATATTTGACTGAGTAAATCAACATCGTGATATGTGTTTGTTCAAACCCGGGGAGCCATTTGTCGGAGGAGTGTTAAACAGACTAGGTTAGTTTGACTCCGCACGACTAAGCCGAATATGTACAAGCATCTAAAGCCGCAAAGGAAGTCGTATGACTTAAGAAATTCCTGGATCTTCAAGTGTGATACTATGCAGATCGCACATCTCTTTAACGTGATACAAATGTCAGAAGACACCAAAGAACCAAGGTCCATAAAAAGCGTAAACAATATATTAAGAAAGTACCCACTTGATCCCATTTCCCATTGATAGAGATACAAAGGGTTAATAAAATAGCACTGAGGAGGAACCTAGCACTTTTACTAAGTCCCTTCCTCGAACTGTGTTTGAGAAACATGTAAATTGTATGGGTCTTAAGAGGTCCCAGTTACTTTAGTAAGTGAGAGTTGTTACATTTGTACTCTAGAGCAAGACAAGCTGTAATTTCATTTCTGATATAATAATACGCAGAAGTTTTTTTGCACATTATATTTACTTAAGGTCTAGATATTAATTATGTAAGAAGATATGATCACATGAATAGGCTCCATAGAAGACATGATCATAGGTTCTGCATCAATAGAATTGTCTACAAGTTAAATAGTTAGCACTTTATTTAGACTTAATATTTTATGAAATGATCACTCTTGGTTATTAAGTATTGGAATAAATTATGGTCATTCCAGAGGATCGAAGATTTAATCAAGGATAAATTTCTTGGGAAAGAATTAAATCTTCAAAGGATAGATATGTTATTTTTTCTTAATCTTGAGTATATTATAAATAGATAATTAAGTTACTATGGTTCTTGAGTTATCAATAAGTGAGGCTCATTTAAACGTATCAATATCTGATAATTGGGGATTATGGTATTTTGATTATTACAGAGTTTATAGAAATATACAAAATGAATCCCTCCCAAGGGTAAGAAAACACCTCTCGCATGCTGCTGCATTTTGCCATTGAAAGTCACCGTCAAAGGCATGGGATCCGTTAGAGAAATTGATAAGTTAAGAGAATAAATAATTAGTTGATTTACGTAAAATTATCAATTAATTATTATATTTTACAAAGAGGAAAATACATTTGATATAAAATATTATTAATTTTGGAATCCACATCTCAAGCTTTTAGTGAGTAGCCCCGATAAGATTATTGGCCCCGCACTTGCTTCTAAGCAAGTGGGAGATTGTCGATTTATGTTCCGTGGCAAATTGTAGACCGTTGATCAAGAGCCTTAATTAATAACGGGCCATAGGATCCCCAAGCTAGCTCATTAGACTTACGTAGCCTCATTTAACTGGGATTATTAAGATAAAAGGCGAGCCCATTTATTAGGTCCAAGGTGTTATAAACCCTAGGAGGATTAGGCCAGCGTGCCTATAAATACACCGCTACTGAATTTCAAAAGTTCTTAAGTTTTACGTATTATTTTAGAGATTGAGAATCTCGCAGAAAAACCCTCGAGAGAGAAACAGAACCTAAGGTTTTTGTGAAATATTTTTCGATTAACCTTCTAGTTTCTTTAGACGTGTGCGCCCACACGCAGACTGCCACGTAGAGAATAGCTTGGAAGGTCCTCAGATTCTAGAAGAGATTTTCTTAAGACTAATAATAAAGTTAGTAATGGGTGATGAAAATATATTCATCATACATTGTATTTAGATCCGTGCGATTCGACTTCCATTGTATGATTCCCCGCAGCCTAAACACGAATTTTTTTGTAAATTATTAAAATAATAATTTTATCTTAAAATTGTCCGAATAATCATGGTTGAAAAATTGTCCAACACCACGTCTGAGGGCCCCATGAATTGTTTTGGAGAGTTACCCAACAAATTCACCTTAGAGGATTGTCCATCGTATTTATATCGGAGGGTTGCCCACAATTAAAACAAATATTGTTGTTTGAAAATGATTTTCGTAAATGGCTTACGCATGTGTGAGGGAGTCAGTGAGGACTCGAGACAATGGGATCGGGGCATGTGTATTATCTTCGAAAGCAGAATCAAGAATTCATTAACGTTTGTGTTTTGTTCTACCATTACACGAAAGACTGTTTTTATAGCAATCTACATGTGATAATTCCACTACTCATCGCCCCCGTTTATGAAAATTATTTCCAAGTACTGTGGAGTGCTCTGAAGACTGCGCCACTAAGAGTACGCTTTGAGAAGAAAGTCGAGATGTGGCTTGATATTTATTTTAGAAACATGGCTAGAATTTTAATTTTAATAT
Source organism: Tetrastigma voinierianum (assembly GCA_016808115.1). Lineage (NCBI taxonomy): Eukaryota > Viridiplantae > Streptophyta > Magnoliopsida > Vitales > Vitaceae > Tetrastigma > Tetrastigma voinierianum. The sequence goes on from JAEQBH010001754.1 coordinate 729,661, forward strand.
ATGTTCAGAAGAGTGATGTAACAACTTCAAAACTATTATAATATAATTTGATATATTTCATGGAAGAGGATGTAGCCATCATGGCCATTTTACTCATGTATGAGTTCCACATGTATGAGACACAGCCGCATTTTCGCAGTCGACGGTGGGTCATCAACTGGATTCTGAAATGGGGCGAATACAAATAATAATATAATAAATAACTTAATTTTAAAATTTTATTAATATTGCATATAAAATTTATTTTCTTTTATATTCATAATATTTTTATATTTATAATTCTCATATTTTGAATCGATTTTTATATTTTTTAAATTCTTATAGAAATTTAAACATAATTTTTTGACAAAATAAAAACAAAAACACTATTCACACTCTTTAAAATTATATGTGATAGTTACTACTAACATTATTTTATTTATATGTAATAACATTAATTATCTAAAAGTAACAATGTAATATCTAAAGTAATAATATTAATAATCTCTCTTCAAAAAAATAATATTAATATATAAAAGTACTATAATATATAATAATAATATCACATTTAAAAGTACAATTATAAAAATAATATTTTTATTATTATTTTAAAATAATAACATCAATATTTTTAATTTATAACTCTTATCTCTTCAAATATTTTTAAATTAAATATTCTTAAAATTATCATTAATTACATAGTTTTTTTATTGAATGAAATGAAATTTATATTAATAGTTTTCCATTATTTTTATTTAAAAAATTAAAAATAGTTTTAAGTAGATATTAACATTTATCTATCATATTTAGCTCATGTGATAGAGCCTCACTTAAAAATTAAAACTTTAGTTAAAAAATGAAACCAACCTAATTTCTAACTACTCCTTCTAACTAGTATTTAAAAATTAAAAAAACTTGAACATCTTTCCTATGGGATAATAGAGTTATATTGAATAATAATTTAAAAAATAACCTAAAATTATTTATTTTTAATAAAAAGTTCACGCCCTCACAAGCCATTTTCTAGCTCCATTTGGAAGGCGCCCAACATTTGCCATGCATGGTAACTTGGACATGTCCTCATCTATTCTTCACCATTTTTTGGGTTTTTTTTTCTAAGACTCTTTCTTTTTTAGCATTGTCTAAAAAATTCATATTTTATGATCAGAACTCCAAATTGCCCCACATGAACTCGTATTTTATTGATGCTTTCAACTTTATCCATGTGGTTCAAAAAGCTTTTGAATTTCTCCTCTCCATCTCCACTTCCAACCATTTTTTTCATGCCACAAAAAATGAAGATGGTTACCATCTTATATTAAAATTATTAAAAAAATAAAAATAAATCATCAACAATTGAATCTTTAAAAGGAAATTAAAATGATGATACAACTCATTATTGATTTATAGTTCTAGAGTGGAATCTGAATGAGAATTAATGAATGATACAACTCATTATGGATTTTTGAAAGTCAATTTTTACATGTGACTAAATTAAGATGATCTTCAATAAACCATCACATGTGACTAATTAATGTTGTTCATTATAGATTCCTTTGTTCCTAGTTGACATACTTCTCCCTAAAATAAGGGTTATTATTTTGGGAGGCTTGCTTGTGAGTGGACTCATTAATGAGATCGCAGGAGAAAGGTTATGGAGGAGTGGAGGAATGGAGATGGAGGAGAGAATCGTACATATATGGATATTATGAAGCACTACAAAATTTTCTAATTAAAAAAATTAAAAATTAAAATTAAAAAAAAATTGGCTTTTGTGGGGTTGGGTGTAGAGTCAGGGTGGGGGAGGCTGGCTGGTCCGAGAGGGATGGGGCTGTGGGTGGGTAGTTTGGGGATTTACTTTGAGGTGATACTTTTTGAGTGCCTCTTGAGAAAAAGAAATCTCTAAAAATATTTTTATTGGATTCTTTTCCCGTCTCCTACTTGTTAATTTCTTTCTCCTTTACTACGTAAAACATAATTTTTGTCCAAATATTTATCTGAAAGTGAGAGGTTGCAGGTAGCAGGTACCATAATTAAGCATCTTCCATCCTTCTTTTATTAATAAGTAACATTCCAGCTCAAATGATCATAAATCAAATATCCTCTTCTGTGTTCACATTATTCAGCCTTTGATTTGTTTTTGCTTCCAATACGCGTTCCTTCCTTCGTTGTTCTCATTTTATCTCACTGAATCAAATTACCTGCATTCCCCGTCTCTTCCCTCTGTTTCATTCATTACCTCCATCTCTGTTTCAGAACACAAACCTGCCCTTCATTTCCTTCTTACTTCTCATTTCCTCAACTCTTTTTCCAACAAAACCCTCTAATTCCTATTGTCCTACCTACCATCCCTCTCTCTGTTTGGAACAAATACTGTCTCCTTTCCATTTTTGCTCTGTTTTTGTTCTTTTATTGCTGCTTGTTTCTTCTGTTGTTTCTCATTTTTCGTCTATTTTCCAAACAAACCAAATTCCCAAGAAAAAAAACAAAAAAATCCTGTTTGTCTTAGTTTGGTATTCACTCATCACCAAAACACCAGCTTTTCCTTGTTCTAGTTTTGGTCACACTGAATCAAAATATAAGCATTCCTTGAGCTTAATTTGATCTCCATCTCTTCACTCTCTACCCCGTTGCCATTTTATCATCGATTCCTAACTCCTTTCCATTTTCTTACTCACCATTCCTCCCATCCCTCTGCTTGGAACAAATACTCTTCTCCTTTCATTTCTTTGCTTTCTCTCTCTCTCTCTCTGTCTTCTTTAGTTTCTTCTTATTCCTGGCGTATTTGTTTTCAACCGAGACGAAATGACAGAGATCGTTATTGCCGTAGTAGCGAAAGTTTCAGAGTACTTGGTGGCTCCTATCGGACGCCATCTTGGTTATCTGTTTTGCTACCGGACCCATACTAATCAACTCCGCAACAAAGTTCAGACGCTGAGGGCGGCAAGGAATGATGAGCAGATAACTGTTGATGAAGTTCTTCAAAGAAGGGATGAAATCAGACCGGTTGTTCAAGAGTGGCTGAATTCGGTGGATAAGTCTACAGGGGAGGCCGAGGCATTGATGACAGATGAAAACAACAAGATCTGCTGTTTGAATGGGTGGTGTCCTAATCCCATATCACGTTACCAGCTTGGCAGAGCAGCATGCAAGAAGGCGAAGGTTATTGCTCAAATCCAAGAAGCCCGCAATTTCCCTAATGGAGTGTCACGCCGTGTCCTTCCACCGACTCCAACGTTTACAGGATATGAGCCTTTTGAGTCAAGAGCCTCCACTCTCTTGAAATATTATGGATGTTGTTAAAGATGATAAGACGAAGATGATTGGGGTATGGGGGACGGGGCGGGCAAAACCACACTGTTCAAACAAGCTAACGTGTCTAAGTCATAATGCATCAACTCTCCTAAAAGCTCAAGATAAGATTTGTGGCTTAATACGTATCAATATCATACTTCAATATACCCTCCCTCACGCCATATTTGGCCCCATACCCAAGACGCGCGAGAAATGTAGACCATTACGAACTTTAAATTAATAAACGTAAATTCGCGCTTATAGTTTCAACCCGTGACTCCTCAAGGTAAACCACAAGCTCGATACCTAACGATCAACTCTCCTAAGTCGCCTTACAAAGATTCGTGGCATTACTTAATATCATTTTCAACACTACAAATAACAGCGCTCACTCACACAAGTCATATAAAGGCATCTGACTAGTTGACACAAATTCAACAAGGCTGAATTTGATATTCAACAGATTGCAACCACAGGCTTGGACTTCAAGAACGAGGTTCCACCGCACAAACTGACGCAGAGACTGAAGGAGAGAAGATCCTTTGTCTTAGATGACATTTGGAAAGAAGTTAATTTGGAGGATGTCGGAATTCCTTCTCCTAAAGACAATGATCAGACAGGCTGCAAAATAGTGTTGGCTTCTAGAGACGGAGACTTATTACGCAGGACATGGCACAAATATGTTCTTAATTCAACATTTACAAGAAGAAGGCTGGGATCTTATTCAAGAAAACAGCGGGTGATTCGGTTGAGGGTAGAACCAATTGCAACCAAACAGCAAGGAGGTGAAGCGGGGTGAACATTAGTCACTAGTTGCAATTGTAACAGAATTAAGTAGTATCTTAAAAGAACAAAGCCTGGCTGTATGGAAGAATGCCTTGAAAGAAAGCCTTTCAGGAGTTGTGCACCAACCAACACAGGAGTGGAGGAAAGGTATAATGAATGTTTGAAGTGGAGCTACAACCATTTGAACAGATGAAGTGAAGTCCTTGTTCTTACTTATGTCTGAGCTATGGGTGTGATATCTCAAATGGCTCACTTGTTAAGTATGTTATGGGTTTGGATTCTGCTCACATCAGTCATTGGAGGAAGCAAGAAATAAACTAGTTACATTGGTGACAATCCTCAAAGCCTCAAGCTTGTTATTAGCCGGTGAAGATCATACATACTATTTTGACTATTTTGACCATTCTGAGAGAGGCTTTCTCTGGGCTAGCTGAGCTTTTCAAGGCAAGACAATGACAAGATCACAAGATGCAATGATGTTGTTCGCTATGTGGCTAGAAATATTGTAATCCAAACGCATCTCATCAATTCAAGGTTATAGTTGATCAAGACTGCTCAAGACTAAAGAATCCAAATTCATCTTCTTTAAATTGTGAAGCTGCAGCACGAGCTTCCCAGTTTGGTATGTCCCAAACTTCAATTTTTTTCTATTGCAAATGACATTTTCAACATCCCTACCAATGCTTTTGAAGGGATGAACCAACTCAAAGTTTTAGACTTGTCTCGAATCGATTTCGAGACGCTACCTTCAACGCTTCAATCACTTGCAAATCTTCGAACACATGTTCATAGATAGGTGTGTTGGGAGACATAGTCGAAATTGAGAGCTAAAGAAAACTACAAGTTCTAGTATGGTAGACTCCGAGTATAACATTTGCCTAAGGAATAGGTAATTGGTTCAATCTAAGACTGTTGAATTTGAATGATTGCAAGGCGTTAGAAGTAATTCGATTAGAATGTTTGTTCATGAGATCTAGCTTTTCTAAATGGAGAAGCTAAAGAAGAAGTATGGGAAAGTGAATATTGCTTGGGTTCCATCTGAGTTGAACTACTTGATGACGATATAGAGTGTAGAAAATGGGCTCAAATGCGGAGAGATGGTACCAAAGAAGACACTCTTCAAAACTTAATCAAGTTTTGCCATATTTATAGGAAATTTCACTGGTCGGAAAAAAAGATTTGAAAGATCAAAAACATTATGCCTAATAAATGGGTGACTAAGCTTACTTTTGAGGAATGGAATACCTAACTTGTTGGAGAAAACCTGAAGAACTAAAAATTAAGTGGAATCGAGGGGATTAGACATGCCTTTTCCTTCCATGCTTGTGAGTTTTCTAGACTAAATACTTATCCATTTCTACGTGATGGAAGATAAAGGCAAAGGAAATATTGCAAGAATCCTACCTAAGAGGCTCTTCAAAGGAAAAGGTTTTCTTCAATACTTTTTTTTTTTTTAATTTCTCCTTATACTATTTTTGAGAAATGTTAACAAAATTATTCCATTAAAAACTTTAAAATATCATTTAAACGTTATATTTATAAATAAAAATATAATATACTAAATTAACTTAAAATTTAATTTTACATAATAAAAATAGTTAATGATACTTTTTAATTGAGAATCAGCAGTTAATGATACTTCAATTATAAAGCAATTGAAGAAACGAGAGATTTAAATCAAAATTTTAATCTTAAAAACCATAATTGCTAAAAAAAATGTTATAAATGCATTTTCTACCTTCTCCCATGAGAATTTAAGATATTTTGAAATAAAATAATTTGAATTTTTGAATATATTTTTATTAAATTTCATCACCCTTAGTATGTTTAATTTAATTATTTTATATAACTTTATTATATGAAAGATTTACAAATAATATATTTAGGTCAATTAATTATCCTTAAATTATTTATTTTGATTTTATAAGATATTTTTGCTTCCAGGATATTTTTATTTTCACTAAAGTAAGGCACAAAATTTATGAAGTTAAAAGGATAAATATAAGTATGAGTGATAAGTCTTTTTACCTTTTTACATTGAATAAAACAAATTTTATTTTTTAAAGTTATTAATACAAAATTAATTATATCTTTTCGAATATTTGAATCTCGATATTGAAATTTTTTTTTTTTTTGTCAAAATTTTGTCCTCTATCTCTCTTTTATAATGGAAAACAATATAAAATTATTTTTGAATCGCAAATTTATATTTATCCTTTTAACTTCATATCTTTTCAAATATTTGAATCTTATTCCCTTAATAATTTATTGGAAAAAAAAAAACCAAGGCTAGGTATAAAATTATTGATATAAATCCAAGTTGAACAAGAGACTTTAAAAAGTTCTTACGCTTTAAAGGATTATAAAGATTTTTTTTTTCGTAAAAAAAGACTATGAATAAAGAAACTTACATGCTCATTGCAAAGATAAATCATAATAATTTTCAAATCGACTTATAACATCCTTAGAAAATTTGAGCACCAAATATTAAGAATAGTATTATATTTGAATGAAATTGATCCTAAAATTATATTTTTGAGCACCAAATAAAAAAATTGAAATTAAATTTTTGAATGAAAAATGATGAAAATAAAAAGAAATTGATCCTATAATTATTCAATTTTTTTAACATGAGAAATAAATTTTTAAAAATGAAGTTGTTAAAGTATGTATATGAGTTAAAATGAAATAATAAATGATTGCTTGTCATTGTTTGCCAACTAATAATATTATTATTATTATTATTATTGAGTCACTAATTTTTATTTTAGAACTTATGGTATAAATACACTTTCTATTAATTAAATGTTATTTCTTTTGGCAATTTTCTAAGATTTTCACATGATTTGTTTTAGTTCTCATTAGATTTTTAGATTATTAATAAAGTGAATATATGAATATTTTGGAATTGATGAATTATATCTAAGGAAGGGAATATATTTATATTACAGGTTTTATTCCCTAATTTGGAGAAATTGGAACTCAATGAACTTCATGAGTTGAAGAATATATGGCCTCACCAACTTCCACTTAATTCCTTTTCCATTTTAGGAATCCTAAGAGTGGAAAATTGTTCATGTGGACCCAATCTTATCCCACATCATTTGATGCAGAGCTTCAAGAATTTGAAAGAGATAGAAGTGAAGAACTGTCCAGTCCTAAAGCATGTATTTGATCTTCGAGGATATGATACAAATGGTGAGACTCTCCCAAAATTAGAAATCTTGAAGTTAGAAAACCTATGTGAATTGAAGGGAATGATATGCAACAATGAAAATAATGATAGCATCTCTTCTTTCATACTCAGTGAGTTTTCACAACCTCAAATGTTTATCCATCCAACAATGTGGAAAGGAAGACAGCATCGTAAAATGCTAATATTTCGCTGAAGATGCCGTGCTCTTTTAGTAAAGAGGTCAGTTTTCCAATTTTAAAAATTCTCCTACTGCTATTTATTATTGGCAATATTAACAAAATTATTCCATTAAAATTAAAAAAATATTATTTTAATGTTATATTTATAAATAACAATAATAAATTAATAAGAAATGGTTAAAATAAAAACAATGATAAAGGAATTGAAAGAGGAATGAATCTAAAGCATAATTTTAATCTTAAAAACAACAAGTACTGACAAAAATAACATAAGTGAATTTTCTACGTTCTTCTATATGATGGTAAGAATATTTTGAAATAAAGTCATTTTAGTTTTTTAAATATATTTTTATTAAATTTCATCATCCCTTAGTATGTTTAATTCAATATTTTCATGTAAATCTGTTATATAAAAGATTTAAACATAATTTCTTTTAGGTCAATTAATTATCGTTAAATTATTTATTTATATTTATTTTGGTTTTATAAAATATTTTTTATTAGGTGATATTTTACCTTTCAAAATTAAAAAAATATGAAACGATAAGTCTTTTTACCTTTTATATCAAATAAAATAAATTTTAATTTTGTGCTATATATATATATATATTATTTTTTTTTTTTATTATCCTTTGCCTTTTCTAATTTCATCCCCTTTCAATTTTAATTGAAAAACTAGGTTGCCTCCACATTCAATTCTATATTGCACTTTATGCATGTGTTGAAAATGAGATAATAAAAAGATGAGAAGAGAATTTATTATATTGTTTAATGAGAATAAAGATATAAAAATAAATTTTAAAGCGAAATTTTGGATATATTTTATTAGATAATGCAAATTTAAAAAGAAATAAAATCATAAAATTTAATTAATGAGAAAAACAAATAAAAGAGTGCGTACGAGTAAAAATAACTTATATGGCCTACGAATCTATGTAATCCATGGTTGTCACATTTAACCATAATAGTGAAGCATTGCTTTTTGACCCACTTTACCTTTGCAGCGATATAGCTGTCTTATTCCTTTAGGCAAAATAAAAATAAAAATTTTGTTATTACAGAACTTGTAATTGTCAATAAATCGTCTATTGATAATTTGTTATTGTTATTTTTTGTAATTCTCTAAGATCTTCACATGCATGATTCTTGTTAATCCTTTTAGATTTTTAAAACATAAGGATAGTGAAGATATGAATATTTTAGACTTGATGAATTATATATATGGAAGGGATTGAATTTATTTATGTTTACCCTAACTTTTCAATTGATGATGTAATATCACAGATTTCATTCCCTAATTTGGAGGAAGTGACACTCCATAGTGTTCCTCAATTGAAGAAGATATGGCATGACAACCTTTCACATGCTTCCTTCTTAAATCTACGGATCCTAAGAGTGGAGAGATGTGCCGCCCTAGAAGATGTATTTAATCTTAATGGATATGATACAAATAATGAGATCTTCCAAAATCCAGAAACCTTGAGGTTAGAAAACCAAGTTGGGTCGAAGAATGACAATACAAGAGGTTGTTTCTGTCATTTCATGCCTGTGAGTTTTCACAACCTCAAACGTATATCCATATGTTGTCCTGGGAAGGAAGACAAATATCAGGGAAACATTGATACTCCTATTGAAGGTAGAGAGCACTTGGAAATGTTAGTTTTCTCTAATATTTTTTTTAATTTTCCAGATACAATTTTGAGAACATAGCAAAAATATTTCATAAAAAATTATAATATTATGGCAGACCAAAAAAATGAGCTGAGGAGGGGGCATACTTAAGTTCAGAGAGGATAGAAATATGTATAAATTAGTTGGTTAGCATATTATGTGACACCCTATTCCCGGGGGTCCCGTTGATAACCCGTCAACTTGTGGAAACCTGTGAATATCGGGTGTTCCGATATCACACTCATTTGTCTCATATATTGAGACATAATCCTGCATATTTAATTCCTAAATATACAAAAATATATGATAGACTATTTAACTAACAGTTCATTTAACAGTCATTTTATACAACAAAAAAGTACACATGTTTTGGTTCTACTCGAATATCATACAAGACAAAAACAAAACAAAACAAAGCTACATCCGCTTCATCCTCATGCAACCATAAGGGGGACTACACGTCAGACCGAACCCAGATTTGAAAGGGGGTCCCATGACGAGCAATGCCCGAGAAAAATATTCCACAAAGGTTACTTCTTCACCAACAGACACATGCAATAAGATGTATCATTCAAGCAACATACTGCCCTTCACTAAATGCCTACGCATGATGAGAATGACTCACCCTTTCCCCATGATCCCGAGCCCTCTCGAATTCTCAAGCATGTATATGCTACAGTGTGAGAAAACATCAGTTCAAAACAAAGGTTTTTGTTCTGAAAATAATATTCGATTTCGATAAAATTCTTTGGAAACCTTCAAACACTGGAATAACTCTATGTGAATTGTCGACAACTCTCCAAACAATTACCTAAACGGAATCGTTGACAACTTTCCAAAGCAATTCTTTCAATAACTTTTGAATATATAATTTTTCTTTGACAATCATCAAATTTTTCTTATCTTTGTGTGGATGATATCCGATAATCAATTATGAGTCAACCTCTCTAAAAGCATATATCACATTCACACCTACTTGCCCAGAGTCCTAAGGTATGAAACACAATATGTTGTTTAATAACAATCGGTGTTAATATATTTAAGCATGCATATATTAACAAAAATGCACACACAACAATATGTTATTCATTTTTTCCAACAATACACACAAAATGGCCTAAATTCAAACTCATAAAACAGACATTCGTCATTTACGATTCATCATCACTATTGGGACATCAAAACACAATCAAACTGCAAAGATATCACCGGATCAAACTGAACTTCAACATACCCAGATCAGCTCAAATAGTCCCGAAATCCCGTCTGATCAGTCTGTGAACAATCCCGGTACCTAGCTCGAAATAAAATACTAAATTAAGCCCGAATCAATAAAATGTCTAAAATCTCTTACACTCAAATTTAAAATTTGAGGACTGAAATTTACGGCATTTCATGGTCTCTAAGAAAACCCCAAGCCATTAAATAGCCTTTACGCTAGAAATAACACAAATAGGAAAATTCCATACTCGTAGAGTTTGACGAAACTCCAGGATTTTGGTACTCGACGCCGTAGCTTCTCGTATGGATGAACCACCTTCGCCTCCGATGAAAACTTACGATCCAATTTCCATAAATCTTAGAGAAAAACGAAAAGAAGAAAAATAAAAATAAAAATATATTCTCTCTCTCCACTCTAACTCAATCTTGACGCTGACTTTTTCTTTTTATCCTTTTTATTATTATTATTATTATTACGGTTTTCTAGATACTATCATAATAAGCTTCATTCGATCCATTTCTATCCCTAAATAATTTATTTCTTTTCGCTTTACTTATTTAAATGAACTCCGCCCAAGTCATTTTCACTTTCGAGATTTTCTCAGAAAATCTCTGCCTTCAAATCACCTGATAAATTATCATGGCCGTAAAATCGTAAAACATTCCGCGCTTTGTCTCGTAATTAGACGAAATTTTTTTTCGGTCGCACTCTCGCGAGACGAATCTAACAAATGCACTGCTTCGCCATCCGAGATCTAGAGAATTTCCGATTTTTAACCAAAATTATCGTTTTACCATTTTTCAAAAAAATTGATTTTTTTTCCCGAGTTTTACATATTAGTAATTAGGTTTGTCTCTAAATGAAAGTGCAAGGGTTCAAACCAAAATTATCTTTGTGACGCCCCAAATCCGAGGTGTCCGTTGACTATCCGTCAACCCGCGGAATACTACATGTCTCATGTTATAAGACCTGCATACATTGCCAGAATACCAATAGAACCCACACATCCATCAACAATAAAATGCATTTTTATACAAAACATTTCACTTGTTTTGAATACAAATGATCCAAACTGGCCTGTCTAGATTTTTACAAGAATACAAGATAAGGCCAGCCTTTGGCCATTTCTTCCTCGCCTCTAAGGCCCTTAATGCTCCATCCTCGCGTCCCAGATCTAAATAGTTTTTCCTTCGAATGTGGTGGAGCAATGCCCGCAGGAATTTCCTACGGTTACCCCCACCCAAGTAAATGCAATGACACACCAAACATTCAACACATGCTAATATATCACTCATGCATATATTAACAAAAATTTACACATTATCCACATGTCATTATTCCTAGCAATAACATAAAACTAGCTCACATGGGCTAATATACTATTCGACAATTCCTCTTGAAACTGCCCACCAAACCATAATCAATATGTTATTCACTCATAGCCATAACACAACATCACACACTTCATTAAAACAACTGTGGATCAGTCCAAAACCACTATAGGATTCTTCACCAAATCTGAACAAACCATCGCATCCAGCCTCAACCCCATCCATTACATGGCCTCTTAGCCAAAGAGGAAACATAGAGAAAACCCTACATTTCGGGTGTTTGTCGAAACCCTCCCAGAAAACCGGTGTACCCACGCGTAGTCCTCGCGTGGGGAGCAACTTTGCTTCTGTCTCGCCGAGCTCGTCGGTCCGACGCCGGAAAACTGATATAGCGGAGAGCCACCAGACTTTCTCCTCTTCCTCCTCCATCTCCTCTCTTCCTTCCCCTCTCCCAAACTGATCAGTCAAGGTCAGTCAAGAGAATTGTCCTCTCACTTGCCATGTCGCTTCCATCGCCTACCAGCCGGTCAGATTCAATCCAATGCAAGATGCCATGTGTCTCAAGTGAGCCCCATCACCTCAAGTTTGATTGCATCGACCTGAATAATGGCCTCCTTGGCCACTCAAAACATGCCAAGTGTCTTGCATCCCTCTCGATGCCTCGAAAAACATGAAATTCCGAATGTCTCGGAATTCGATGAAATTCGACATGGTAGCTAGATTTCACGAGACGATTCCAACTAACAACTACCATCATCCAGATCCAGAAAATTCGAATTTTGACCGAATTACCATTTTATCATTCCAAGAAATCCGATTTTCGCGCCTTCACAATATTCATTTTTTTCCAAAAATCTAGAGGGGGCATTTGGCCCCCAGCCTCACTTAGTTCCGCCCCTATATCTAAATGTTATATTCATGCTTCTTTTTAGTTATCTTGGATTTTTATAACATTTAGAATATGACTAAAGTGAATATTAAAAATATCTTATCTCTCTCCACGCTAATCACCCTGATTGTTGAATTTTTTTTTCGCTTTTATCATTTTTATTTTTTATTATTATTTTGGATATGTATTTATATTACCATTCGGTCTATTTTTACTCCCAAATGTTAATTTATTTTTCTCAATACTTTATATTAATGAACTCAGCCCAAGTCATTTCTCGACTTCTAGATTTTCTAGAAAATCTCATCTCCGAAGTCACCTGACGGCTTATCATACAAAAACGTAAAATATTCTCAGTTTGTCTCATGGCACTGTGATCAACTTACTAGATTTCAAGGAGACGACCCACCCACAAACTGTTTCACATCCAGACTATACTTTCGCTTTAACCAAAATACCGCTTGCCATTTTTTTTAGAAAATGAATTTTTGTCCCCAGTTTTACATTAGTGAACTTCATTTATCCTAAAATGAAAGGCAAGTAGTTCCAACCTTATATATTCATTTTTTTCCAAACTAGGCATTACCCTGTTCTACTTAGTTACGCCCCTATATCTAAATGTTATATTCCTGCTTCTTTTTAGTTATCTTAGATTTTTAGGACATTTAGAACATGACTAAAGTGAATATATGAATATTTTGGAATTAATAAATTATATTTAAAGAAGGGAATATGTTTATATTTATCACAACTTTTCATACATTATATTACAGGTTTCATTTCCTAAATTAGATAAATTGGAACTCGAAGGACTTTCTAAATTGAAGAAAATATGGTATCACCAATTTCCACTAAATTCCTTCTCCAATTTAAGAATCCTAAGAGTGGAAGATTGTCACCAAATTGATACTAGTAAAAATAACTTACATGTCATGAGAATCTACTTAAATAGCACTGCTATTATTGTTATTAAATAGCTCATTTTGTTTCAAAACTTCTTGTTATTAAATAGCTCATTTTATTTTGGAACTTGTAGTTGTCAATAAATTTTTTATTATTATTATTGGTAATTTTGTAAGATCTTCACATGATTCTTTTTAATCCTTTTAGATTTTTAAAACATACAAATGAAATGAAATATTTTAGAATTGATGAATTATATATAAGGAATATATTATTTACTCTAATTTTTCAATTGATAATGTAATATCACAGTTCCATTCTCATTTTGGAGGAAGTGACACCTCGAGAAATCTTCCTAATTGAATAAAGCACAGATTCAGAAACTCTGGGTGCTTGAATTTTTCAAAAGGGTAAAACGGTAAAATTGTCACTATAGTACGGGTTGAAAACCCGAAATTTTGTAGATCTTAGATGACGAAATAGACCTTATTGTTTGATTCGTCTCGCTAAATCTAGTTACTCAGACGAATTTCGTAGAATTTTGAGATAATAAGAATTTTCACGTTTTTCGGGATTACAGGCGTCCAATGAACCCTCAAAAAACGGGATTTTTGATAAAATCTTGACAATTGAGAATTAAATTGAATAAATTTCACATAAAATAATTTGCATTAAGACCGAGATGAAATAAATCGTTTCAGGGTAGAAACAGACCCGAACAAGTAGTGGACATGTGGCGCGATGTGAGCCACTCACTTAAACCTGTGTAAACCTCACATGTGTAACACAATTATCGCCCAATTAATTTACCTCTCTAAATCAAAAAAGCATAAGAATGATAAATATAAAATGGTTACGTAAATCATAGAACTAAAGGTTTTTAGGTTAAAATAACATTAAAATGAACTTAACGCTTAAAAACTTTAGAATAGTCCTATAGACTAAATTTGAGAGTGCAGGTAAACTCGTAATTTTGAAGAAAAACAAAAATACCCCATGAATGTTGATTTTCGGCAATGGATTAAACCCAAACTTTTATTTTCTTCGGGATTTTCCACCCCACTCACACCCCACACCTCTTGAAGCCCTAGGGATCATTGGAGAAGAAGAAAGGAAGGCCGAGCTAGGAGATTTAAGGGCAAATGTGATACAAAAGTTTAAGATCTCCATACCAACCAAAGATTAAGGTAGGGGTTTTCTCTCATTCACTTACATTCGGCTAGGGTATGTATATATGTACGTTTTGGAGCTATAAATGCTATTTTTCTCGGTATTCTAAACTATTCTTTTGTAAGTGGGAATGAAGAATTTATTTTAAATGTGTTCTTTGGGGATTGATTTTTTAACTCCTAGTGATTTTGCGGTGAGTAGAAAAATACCGTGGGTATGATCTCTTGTATTTTCTAACTATTTCTTGAATTGTTTTATGATTGTTTGTGGATTCTGAAGTTTTTCCAAAGAATTTCGAGACATGGAATGAGATTGGTTGTGAATTGTTGGTCTGCAAATAAATTTTCTGTATGGCGACTGAGGAATCTTGGGTGGGGATTTTTATATAGTCCGGGGATCTTACCATGCTGATCACGCCTGACCTGACTCACGACCTGCTCGACTGGTTCGACTCACCGAAATGATTTTCTATGGGGATTTTCACTGCATTACGGGGATTATTATATATTATGGGGGATTTTTATATAACATGGGGATTTGGCATAACATGGGGACATTATATACATGGGAGACTTTTTTACGTAAATACTGGGATTTTTATATAGTCCGGGATTCTACTATGGTGATCACTCATCCATTCCACTCGTTCTGACCTGCTTCCACTCGGTCCACTCACTCAAAAATGATTTTCTTTATGGGGATTTTTACATAATATGGGGATTTTACATAACCTAGGATATAAATACGGGGGATTTTTACAGAATACGGGGATTATTATATATTATGGGGGATTTATATGTTATGGGGATTTTACATAACATGGGATTATTACATATTATGGGGGATTTTTACATAACCTAGGGATTTTACATAACATAGATTATTATATTATGGGATTTTATATAACATGGGGATTTAACATAACATGGGGATTATTACATATTATGGGAGGATTTTTACATAACCCGGGATTGCTATATTATGATATATGAGAGGTTCATAAGGATGCTCAACCTATACTTATAATTCTCACAAGAGGTCTCATGATGCTCGAGAAACCCTACTTTGATATAGTAGAGGTCTTTATAAGGAGCGCTTGAGAAACCTACTTTGATATATGAGAGGTTCCTTATAAGGATGCTCAACCTATACTTATACTCAAGAGTGTTCCTTATAAGGATGCTTGAGAAAACCCTAATACTATAATATAATATGAGAGGTTCTCATAAGTATGCTCAACCTATACTTATACTCGTAAGAGGAACTTTATAAGGATGCTTGAGAAACCCTACTATTCTATAAGTATGAGAGGTCTTTATAAGGATGTCAACCTATATGTTTATACTCTTATAAGTTCCTTATAAGGATGCTTGAGAAACCCTACACTTTATGGGCGAGAGGTTCCTTTATAAGGATGCTCAACCTATACTTATACTCAAGAGGTTCCTTATAAGGATGCTTGAGAAACCCCATTCGATATATGGTGAGTCTCTTATAAGGATGCTCAACCTATACTTATACTCAAGAGGTTCCTGGTAAGGATGCTCGAGAAACCCTACTATGATATATGAGAGGTTCCTTATAAAGATACCAACCTATACTTATACTAAAAGAGGTTCCTTATATGATGCTTGAGAAACCCTACTATAATATATGAGAGGTTCCCTTATAAGGATGCTCAACCTATACTTATACTTCAAGAGGTGTTCCGTATAAGGAGCTGAGAAACCCTACTATTCTATATGAGAGTTCCTTATAAGGATGCTCAACCCATACTTGAGTACCAAGAGGTTCCTTATAAGGATGCTCGAGAAACCCTACTATTCTATGAGTAGTGTTCCTTATAAGGATGCTCAACCTATACTTATACTCAAGAGGTTCCTTATAAGGATGCTTGAGAAACCCTACTATAATATATGAGAGGTTCCTTATAAGGATGCTCAACCTATACTTATACTCAAGAGGTTCCTTATAAGGATGCTTGAGAAACCCTACTATTCTATATGAGAGGTTCCTTGTAAGGATGCTCAACCTATACTTATACTCCAAGAGGTCTTATAAGGATGCTTGAGAAACCCTACTATAATATATGAGAGGTTCCTTATAAGGATGCTCAACCTATACTTTTATACTCAAGAGGTTTTATAAGGATGCTTGAGAAACCCTACATGATATATGAGAGGTCTTTATAAGAATGCTCAACCTATACCTATAATCAAGAGGTTCCTTATATGGATGCTTGAGAAACACGAATGAGAGAGTTGAGAAGTTTATTGTAAGGATGTTCGGTAGAAACAAAATAACAATTTGAAATGGTACTTTGGTGAAAATGTTTATAATTTTGTTTACGCGCTGCTCGAAAGTGTACATTTACTTAAGTATTTTCATATAAACTTGAGATTTATTTTTCAATGTCCTTGTTTTCAGAAACCCGCATATCGGCGAGAAAGGTAAAAAAAAAAAAATGAGACCGAATCGCTTTTCATACTTTTCAAACCTGCTGAGCCTCGGGGATTCCTACGAGCTCTCGTGCTCACCCCCTACTTACATCCCTTTTCGCATTTTACCTTGGAGGAGGTGGTAGGAGCTGAGGAACCCATTGGGAGGCCCAACTCGAGGGAATCTAAATCCCTGAGGGAGAACATGTAGTTATTAGTTTCTTTGTACTAGACTAGAAAAATTATTTTGACACCATGTGTCTTAGTATTTTGTTATTCCGTCACAAGTATCATAGTTTAATTTTTTGGAAATGTAAATGCCATTGTTGGGCATATTCTTTTTGTTATTGTGGTCATGGCTTAGCTTAGTCTTTTGAAGGTCATTGTGAGTATTTCATATGAATGGAAATCTGGGATAATATTAAATATTTTACGGATAAATGGGCCTCAATGTGGGTGATGTATTATAATCAAGACAAAGTTGTGTTTTGCAGAGCCTCCAACAAAGGAGACTCATCAATTTGTTAAATTAAGGACCCCATCATTTATGGATTTTATTAGTGCTCATGGTGTAAATGGTCATAGTATGTAATGACGTCCCCATATTATATGCGATGACACATGCAGGTTAGACAAAGAAAGACCACTGCGCAGAACGAGGAGGTAGAGTCTAGCTCGGATTTATTCCATCGTTCATACATTGGCTGGAGCGCGAAACGTCTCATCACCGGTAAAATCTGATTTGGTAAGGATGAATGGTCATCGTAAACCCGAAATTCCACCTTATTGACAATAATGATTTGTCGCAGAATATCTGAACAGCGATCGATTTGTTGAATTCAATAGATTGAATGATTGCTACACGAATATTAGTGCTGAAAACATTTGAGAGATTACGATTATCAAATCATCATCTGATCTCATAATCGCTATACAGCTATATAGAGAGATGATGGAATGGACCGTCAGATAAAAGCAAGTATAAAAATCCAAGACTTGAGGACATGGATGGTATTAAATGAAAGTTTAATTGAATAAGACAAAACTTGGAATAATGACCTTCTCCAAATTGAAATAACAAAACATGAGAAAGGGGCTGGAGATGCAGTGGGCATGACATTTGTGTTTTAGAGAGAGAGGGAGTGGCTTTCCTAGGATTCCTGCCGACGACCGCCGATTTTCGACGAGCAAGGAGTAAAGTTGCTCTACGCGGCGAGGGCTACGCGTGAACAATCACTAGTATCTCCCACGTAATCCCAAGAGGTAGGGATCTTTTCCTACTTGCGTTAATCTTTGGTTAAAGAGTCACAAATGGGGTCAGAACGCTCGGAGGCTTGTTTAGCCGTAAACCCTGGGCCTCAAGTGCTTTCTGAACCAAGTGAGTATCCTGCTTGTGGCCGTGAACAGTAACCCGAGGGTTTCACTGTTCACATGAATAGTAACGTGAATATTTTTGTGTGAATTTTTATGATGTTGAGTGATTCAAAATGAATTGCTTGTATTTGCTAATTAGCCCATGTGAGCTAATTTTGGTGTTGTTGATGTGAATTTGCATAATATGTTTTATGTGATTAATTATGTTAATATATATGCATGTGAATATATTAGCATGAATGTATTGGAATTGGCATCATGCATTCCATATGCAATCGCAGTTCTAGAATATTAGGTGTGAGTGTATGACATGAAAGAAAAGAAAACGAACATAAGTAAGTAAAGGAATTTCAAATGGATGATTTTCCGAGAATTGTGTCGAGATGGTCCAAAATTACACGTCGGAGGAGGCATGAATTGTTTAGGCTGTTCTTCAACACATTCGCCTCGGAGGGTAGCGTCCAATACTTTTGGCCAAAATTGTAGTGAGTTTCTCGAGGAACAAAAGCTTTTGGTTTTGAAAACCGTGATTTTAATGACTGCTTAGGTATTACGTGAGTGAGTCAGAGGACTTAGACACGGATCGATCATGGTGATTATTCAAGTAGGTTCATTAAATTGCTTGAATGTGATTGTTTGCCATGTATGTTCACTTAGGTGGGGAGTAACTCATGTAAGAAATTATCTCTATTTAAAGCTTTGCTCACTCCCGCTTCGAGGATCACCATTTCAGTACGTGGAGCATCGGAAGGCGGTACTCACTAGAGGCCGCGTTTAGAAGAAAGTCAGATTGTGGCTTTGGTATTGATTTTGTATAACATGTATTAGAATTGTAAATTTTGATATATGTTTGGTAAGAGTAATGTAAAAACTCTTGAACCATGTAATATATTTGGTTGGGATATATTTTGATGAGTATTGATGTATGTGCCCAAGTGACAATTTTTACTCATTTTTATTCATATGTGGATCCTGTGTGGTCATTGTAAACTTGTTGGGATAGCTTTACTGCATTCCCGCATAAAGAGACTCTGATTTTCATGAGTGGTGCGAGTTACCCGACATCCACGATTATTCCCCAGTCGACGTTGTCAACTGACCACAGGCTGACGGGTTGTCAATGGACTCCCTGCCTTGGGGCATCACATATTGCTCAACGAGGGCGCATGCACATACCAGCGGAGGGATTTCAATCGAAGATCCAAAAGCGGAGATTTCGAAATCAACATTTCGCCAGTGGAGGCTTTCTACCCGTAAGCACGCTTATTTCCAACCTGCGGTTGTTTTTAAGGTAAGATTGTTGTGTTGATGCCTTAAAGGGTTATTTGGACTGTGTTAAAATGACTTTAATGACTGTTTTATGGCCCGGTTATGGTTGGCTTTGTGAAATGTTTTGTGATTGTGTGTAATATGTCCTAAAAAGTGTTTAGGGATTGTTTGGATTAAAAAAATAATAATTCAGACTGTTAAGAGGCTATTTGGATTGTGTTGAAACGATTTTAATGGTGGTGGCCGACTTTATGAATTGTTTTGTGATTGTATGTAATATGTCCCAAAAAGTGTTTAGGGATTGTTTGGATTAAAAAAAAAAAATCCGCACTGTTAAGGGTTTGTTTGACCGGTTTTGTGGTCAATTTAAGAATCGGTTTGGGATTGCTTGTGTGTGCTTTTTTTATGTGGGTATTATATATGCCATAATTAACCTTAAGGGTTAAAGGTATTATTACTTGATTGGTGATAACATGCTTGATAATTATTGTTTGATGAATGTTGATATGTGTATGCTTATATATTGACATTAAAATGAATGTTTGTTTTGGAAATTATATGCATGTAATATAATTGTCTATGATACATGGCAAAGTGTGGTTTGTTATTCATATGATATCTATTGTTATATGGAGAGAAATTGACATGCAATGATGCACTACATTGCATATGCATGTAGACATCACATTTCTGGGTGTGAGTGTACGGGTTAGAATCGACACCAGATTTGGTAAACATGGGTGGGTTTCTGCATCATCGATCTAAGTCCAACAGAGTCACCGCTGTATTAAACAGAAAACTTGTCTCGTAATAAAGCAGTTATGGGCTTTTCAGACACTCGAAGGAAAGACTTAGTTACTAGTTTATTACACTTCAACAGTGAAAGTCTAAAAAGTGTAAAAGGTGTGTGAAGCCTGCGGTGAGACTCTAAAATTCGCTGCCCACAAAAGACACATGGTTTGAATATAAAATGATCATTTGAGGTGTAACATCCAACAAGTTCTAGTTTGTAAACAAATAAATTTTGTTTTAAAAATGATCATTTGATGTAATCCATCAATAACATATTTTATCACACATTGACATTACATTGTGTGATGAGAGTCGACAAAGACTCAGGGCTATGGTGCATGAGTGAGTCTTATCTCATTTCATAGTATGACATGTAGAATTCCAAGTTAGAATCGATATATTCTTATTTTTGGAATGTTGATGTGAATTGTCAAGTGTAATCATTGCCATAAGACTTAGGCGGAGAGTATTTTTATAGGAAATTACTATATCGGGCATGACTCACCGTGATACTAACATCTCATGTGGGGATTGTGCTCATGGACGGTTCTCATCCGGTGTCGTAAGGGTGAAGAAAGCCGACGTGTGGCTTTTATAATTACTTTTGTAAAATAATTTGGAACAAATTATTTTTGGCATGTACTAATGTGTTAAAGAGTTGAAATTGAACTTATATGTATTTTTATGTAAAAGAGTTGTAATTGAACTCATATATAATATTTTTAATATAGTCTTACATGTTTTTTATATGAATGTGAATAAATGGCCTGGTGATTCAATTTTATCATAGATATCCTGCAGGCATTGCCATTTTACAGCATTTGGTCTCGATGAGTCATGTTATTGTATAATTGTGTAGGTTGAGTTTTAGATAGAGCTTCTCGTGCTAAGGAGATTTTGTTTGATTTTTTGTTAAATTATAGATCCCGGTGAATGGGACACACGAAAGGGTATCGGGTTATCCACAGGTTTTCGTGGGTTGATGGGTGATTAACAGAGCCCCAGATTTTGGAGTGTCAAAGCATCACAACCTTTCACTTGATTCCTTCTCAAATTTACGAATCCTTATAAGAGTGAAAGATTGTCCATGTCTACTCAATCTTATCTCACCTCTCTTAAGCTTCAAGAATTCCAAAGAGAAGAGGAAGGTGGAGAGGCTTGAAGCCTTAGAATATGTATTTGAAAGAAATAATGAGATCCTCCAAAAATAAAAAACCTTGCACTTAGAAAACCAAGTTGGGTTGAATAATGACACCACAAGAGGTTGTTGTGAGAAGGAAGGCAAAAATCAAGGAAATGCTAATTCTCTTGTTGAAGGTGGAGTGCACTTCGATAAAGAGGTTAGTTTTATCATATATATATATATATATATATATGTGTGTGTGTGTGTGTGTGTGTATTTTTAAATTTATCCTTATACTATTTTTGGGAAGTATTAACAAAAATATTCCATAAAATTTTTAAAAATATCATCTAAATGTTATTTCATTTATTACAACAATAATACATATACTGAATTAATTTAAATTTTTATTTTATATAATAACATGGTTATAATACTTATATGGCAAACGAATTGGAAAAATAATAAACCAAAATCAAAATTTTAATCATAAGCACTAACAAGAATGTTATAAGTCCAGTTTTTACCTTCTCCCATAAGATGGTAAGCAATGCCGACCTGGGAATTTAGTTTAGCAGGGACATATAGTGACTTGAATGATAGCCTAGTGGTATAAAGTAAGAATAGTTTGGGATAAATCTTTTTGAACTTTTATATAATTTTATTAAATCTCATCATCCCATGTACGTTAATATTTTTATACAAATTTTTTGTGTAAAAGATTTACAAATAATATCTTTTGTTCAATCAGTTGCCGCTTAAATTTTATATTTATACACTCTTTCAAAAAAATATTATTTATATTTATTTTGATTTTATAAAATACCTTTTTTATTAGGTGACGTTTTACTTTCCACAAAACAATTAAAAAACTGGAAGTAAAAGATGACTAATATATGTTAGAGAGATAATCTTTTACCTTATAATAAATTAAATTTAATTTTTTAAATTATTAAATAAAAAAATTGATCATGTTCTTTCAACATTTAAATCTGATTTAAAAACATTTATTTTGTCATACCCCACTCTTTCCTACTTTCAAATATATGGAATATGTGTGTGTGGAAGATAAAACAAAAGTAAACATCACCACCCTTTTTTCTATTATACCTAACCCTTATCTGGAGGCTTTCATCTCACATTAATTCTCCAAATTTTACAGCTCATCATCCTTTATAATGTTTCTGTTTCTTTCTCTTGATCATGTACTTTGCTTTGCCCTACTCATCTCTCTCTCTCCTTTCACTTTTAATTGAAAAACTAAGTTACCTCCATATTCCATTCTAAACTTCACTTTATACATGTGTTAAATAGTTGATAATGTATAATTAAAAAAAGTTTATTTTATAAAGATGAAAAGACAGTTTATTATATTATTTATTTAGAATATTTGAAAAAAGTGTCTAGGTGAAAATATCAAACCTAAAATATTAATACTGATTTTAAAATTTTATCCAAAATTTTTAAAAATAATGAGAAAAAAAAAACAATCAAACAAGATTGGATTTAATAAATTTTAGATGTAAAATGAAAGATAAAAATGAATGGCCGTTTTGTTATGTACTGTTATTTTATTGTAGTCTATAGCGTAAAAAGAAATATTATGTCTTTTTTTTTTTTCTGATTAAGAATTACTATGTCTTATTCCCTTGATAATTATATATATAGGTATAGGTTTTATTTTTCTCTCAGTTAAATTAAACAGCACCTTACTGTAAAGAAAACTGTTTGTGATTCATTTTTACTGAAATATTGAGGAAATATCCATATTTATGAAAGTTATTTCTTTTTTTAATTCTATTTAAGGAAAGTATTGAGTTAAAACTAAATAAAAATATTCTAAATTTAAGATAAAATTTTTAAATATTAACATATATATATTCAACTAATGATAAAATGAACAAAATATGAAAATTTTATATAAAAGATGAAAAAAAATGGCTACATAACAACTATCATTATGGATAAATATGATCGAATTAGTATTTTGATTAAATTAGTGGATTGATAAAGATATGTATGACCAAATAAATTTTGTAAGATAAGACATAGTTGCAAATTTAAGTTCTTAAATAATACTATATTCTTAAAAATTATGTTAGTAGAGCATGTAAGGATTTTTATTATTTTTTAAGGGTTAATTACATAAATGGTGTCTCAACTTTTCTATTTTTTTATTTATTTTAGTATCTCAACTTTATTTTTGTTCAATCAAGTGTCTAAACTTTTTGATATTTTCTATTTTGGTATCTTAACTTTATTTTTGTTCAATCAAGTATTTAAATTTTTAATTTTTACTCATGTTTTTTGACTAATAAAAACTTATTAAGATATTTGAATTAGGAAAAATTGAATTCATGTCATATAAAATAATGAAATTATTTAAATGACCTTTAACGAAGTGAAATAATAATATTATATTTTCCAGAGGCTTTACTATCTATTTGTAAAACCCGAAAAAATTCTAATTTTTTGAAAAATGGTAAAATAGTAATTTCGGTCAAAATCCGGAATTTTTCTAGATATTGGATGACGAAATAGACTTCACCGTTGGAATCGTCTCACGAAATCTAGCTACCACGTCGAATTCCGAGACAATCGAAATTTCATGTCTCTGCAGGCACTATGTCTAAAACATTTACGCCTCATGAGATGATGTGATGTGACAGTGTCACATAATTACACGCATTCACGCGATACACGCCAGATGACAATGGTATGATAGCAGATAAACGACTTGTATTAAGCCACGCAGTCAAAAGCCTTAGTGTCAAACTAAATGACACGAAGGAATTAATTGAAAAGAAAAAAACTTCTTCTCTTCATTTTATTTGGGACGGTACGAGGGAGAAAATGCTTTAGAGAGATAAAATCCAACTTCTCTCTAGATTTCCCGTCTTTCGGACTGTCGGTTCTCGTCGAAGCAAGAGGAGAAGTTGGTCTACGCTACAAGGGCTACGCGTGGACACCGATTTTGTGAAGTTTTGACAACTTCAAGAGGTAAGGGTCTTTTTCTACTTGTTTTATTCTTTGGCTAAAAGTCATTTTGATGGATAGGGATATTCCGAGGCATGAATGACCATGTTTTCAGTTCCAACGATTGGGATTGAGTGAGAAAATCCCTAGTGTGGCCGTGAACAGTGTTGGATACCTAGGGTTTTAATTTTCACGTGATTTTGTGTGTGGTTTGTGTTGCTTGGGGTGGTTCAAAATGAATTGCTTAAATTGTTTATTAGCCCATGTGAGCTAATTTTGATGTTATTGCTATGAATGAATAACATGTGGTTAGTATGTGAATTTGTTAATATATGCATGATTGAGATATATTAGCATGTGTTGTTTGGAAATGGCATAATACATTTCATATGCATCAAGCAACCTAGAATAATAAAGGAAAAAATACATGAAAGTTAAAAATGAAATGTGGTTAGAAAAAAATTTCAAATGAAGATTTTCCTAGAGAATCAATGAATTGTCCAACAATTCACGGAGGCCCATGAATTGTTTCGAGAGTTATTCAACTGATTCAATTCTAGAGGGTTGTCCAATAGATTTTACCAAACTCCTAAGAGTATGTTTTCGAGAACAAAAACCTTTTGTTTTGAAAACAATGTTTTTCTCACATTTGGCTTAGTCATGTGTGAGGGAGTCAGTGAGGGCTCGAGAAGTGGGAAAGGGTGAGTCACATTCTCATCCATATCATGTAGACATTCAAGTAATATCATGTATTTGCTTGAATGTGTTTGGTTTCTATTACATGTGCACTTAGGTGGGGAGTAACCTATATAGAAGATTATCACTACTGGGCATTGCCCACCGAGAGAACATTATTTCAGGTACAGGGAGTGTTCGGGAAGACGACGCTCATTAGACGCCGCTTTTGGAGAAGAGAGCCGATATGTGGCTTTGATTGATCATTTTGTAAAACATGTATTAGAATTCTAAATTTTAATATATAAGCTGTATTAAGAATGATGTAATCAACTTTGAACTATTGTAAGAGGGAAGTTGATGTATTTTGGTGAGTATGATATGTAGGTCAATGTGACCATTTTTACTCATGTATGGGTCTCATGATATGAGACACAGGTTTTCCGCAGGTTGACGGGTTGTCAACGGACCCCCGGGATTTAGGGCGTCACACTATTTGTTTCAATAAAAAAGAAATTGATAAAATTGGCTATTATAGAATTGAGATAAAAAAAAATCTTAAAAAATAAAATATAACAATTTAAAAATAGCTTTTAATTATCTCTATTATTTTTACTTGTTTCCTAAGTATTATGTGAAAAAAAAAAATTACATATGAATAATTAAAAATAAAACACTAGATATTAAAATTATTTTAAAAATAATTAAAATATTTATTTTTATCCATAGCAACCAATTTAATAAATTTTTTTGTACTGTAATGAACATATAGAAAAAACCCTAATGTGGAAAGGATAATAATGTCATTTCACATCGTTAAAGGTCATTTAAGTAATTTCATCATTTTTTATATGATAAGAATGTTATTTGGATGCAATTTTTTTATTCAAATATCCTAATAAGCTTTGATCAGTCATAAAACACATGATTGAATAAAAATTAAAAGTTCAGACACTAGACACTTGATTGAACAAAAAACAAGTTGAGACACCAAAATAAAATAAAAAATAAAAAAGTTTGAACACTTGATTGAACAAAACTAAAGTTGAGACACCAAAATTGAAAAAATAAAAAAAGTTTGAATACTGGACAACAAAAATAAAGTCAGACACTCAAATAAAAAAATGTAAAATTTGGAACACCATTTATGTAATTAACTGTGACGCTCATTTCCCTGTAGTCCGCTGATCACCCGTTAACCACAAGGAACATAGTGAAGGTCGGGTTACCCGACGCCACTTTAGAAAATCGGGTAGAGTCTCCTTTGTACGGGGAGCTCTACCCAATAAATAACTTGCATATCCTGTCCCAAACAGTCAAATATATGCAATATATCCAATCACATGAGGCTACTACTACTTCTCGCCCATAACAATACTCACATTATACATACCAATCATGAATCCAACTATATACCCAATAGTTACAAGAGTTCAAATGTTTATTTCATACAAATATATATTAAAAATTAGAGAAATTTAATACATGTAGATATCGCCAAAGCCACACCCGCTTCTAATCCAAATTTCAAAGACGAGCCACCTCAGACGCTCCCCGTACTTGTAGAATAAAGGGGGTCCCACGATCAGATGAGCCAAAGCTCGCAGGGAGAATCACCCCAAGTGGGCTACTCACCACCTAGCAAGGCAATGTTCCAGGCAAACACACATTCAAGCAAATGCATGATCCTACTTGAATGTCTACATGACTAACTCACATCCCGAACTAATGGTTTCTCACACTCGCCTGCCTCTCGTATGAGAATTATTGTTTTATTAGTGGACAACCCTCCGATGTATGTATATCAATTGGGCCGCTCCGACGATTGATATACTAATTGTTTGTGGACCGATGAATATCAATTGGGCCGCTCCGATGATTGATATTTATTTAGTATGGACTACCCTCCGATCATTATTATTATTTTTAATGCTAACCTCCGGTGACATTTTACATTCACTAGTCTACTCTCTCGGCAAACAGCTTCCTTTAAGAACTAACTCATGCACTCACTCCTATCTCTAGGGTGCCCTACAGCATATGGAATGCATGTATGCCAATTCCAATATGCCTAATCACATGTATATAAACATGGATATCTACCGCGCAAAAATTAAATCACACAAACATATTTATGTAATTATCATTTCAAACATCAAATTAGCTCCGCTTTGGGCTAATGTTCGAAACCGCAACAATTCGGTCGGTGCCCAACGAACACATAATTTCTCGAAAATACATTTTCGGGTTACTATTCTAGAGCAGGTAAAACCACAGGGTTTCACGGTTCAAAGCGCTACGATGATCATCGGTTCCTTTGGCCCAGACCCGCATTTCCATGACCATTTTGACCTCATCAAATCAATCCATGATTTAAGCATAATTTAAACTATTAAAGGACCCAACGGCCCCTCGCGTTGCAGGCAGCCTCGCGATGGGTTCCATAAAAATCAAATCAATTCGGTCCCGAGCTTTGGGACGGCGAGATCAGCGACACGTTTGGAATCCAACCCGAAACATTCGAAAAGTACTAAAAATGGGAATAAAACCCAAGTAGGGAGAAAATCACCTCGGGAGTTTGAAGAAACTCCGTCCCGGAGATCCACCGCATTAGCTTGCCGCGTAGAACATTTCTCCTTCTTGCCCCGAAGACCGCCGACGGTCGGATCTCCCGGTATTCTAGAGAGAAGTGCTCTCTCTCTTTAAAAGCTCCCAAAAATGGAGCTCACTGCATCTCCCCCTCTTTCCCACGTTTTTGCTTTTGGCTTTTGAAGGAGAAGAAGCACTATTTGATATTTTGTCCTTTAGTGACTTAAAATCAAATCCCATAATTACCATTATGTCCCTATTTTACCAGATTTGATATTCGGCACTATCTCGGCCATTCATTTTCATCATTTCTCTACTCATACCACTTATGGTACATGAGTACATGCTATATGTGACTTTCGTCGCATCGAAAATCGTTTCACGACACCCGGCTTAGCGATGCTGCTTGAGCTCGCGTCTCGGAAAATTACGAAATTTTACGTGCTGACTAGATTTCGCGAGACGATTCCAACGGTGCAATCCGTTTCGTCATCCAAGATCTAGAGAATTAATTTCGGATTTTTAACCGAAATTACTATTTTATAATCAAAATTACGATTTTGCCCTTATTCCAGAAATTGGAATTTCTCGGGTCTTACATTCTCCCCTCCTTAAAAGGAATTTCGTCGAAATTCAAGGACTATCATAATCACGCATTCATATGCAGCGCGCCTCATCATGCATGTAAAGTGATCGTTCAGCTGTACTTGGTAGAACGCCGCGTGCGCTCGTACTTGAGGATGGGTGGCCCGCATCGTGTCCTCGCTCCCCGCGTTGACTCCTCCACTCCCGCGGTGCCGCCATAGCACTCTCACTAGCCTCACGGTCTTGCGTCGCCAAAAGCGATCACGGCTACAAACAATGCACCTGGTCCCTCCTCGAGGTCCGTCGTTGTCAGCGCCGTCTGTCGTCCAATACGTGGTACCGGATGCGGGTATATATATCGAGGAGCATGGAGGCGTGAAGCACCTCGTGGACACGACATGTTGGCGGTAACACTAATCGATGCGCTACGATTCTTTATCTCTCAGTATCTCGAAGGCCCGATAAACCTCGGCGCATTTAGCTTCTGCTAGAACGATCTTTCCGCTTCTTAGGAGTATACGCCTTTGGAAGACGTGATCTCCAACCTCGAACTCTAAGGGTCGACGTCGTACATCAGCATAGCTCTTCTACCGACTCTAAGCCGTGAGAAGACGCTGTTGTATCGAGCTCACCTTCTCGTAGGTGTCTCTAATCAGAGATCAGGACCGGTAATGGAACTCCTTTCCGCCTGGTCGACATATGATGACACACGCGGCCTCCCATACCATTGCCTCGTGTGGATTGCCATTCGATATCTTCGCTGATAACTATTGTTGTGGCAGTTCCACTAAAAAGCGGGTGAATTCTCTACCCTTATGATCCGGGAACATGTTCATGACATGCCCTCTAACACGTATGTAATCCGTACGCCGTAGCCTGCATAACCCTTGCTTGGTGTGTAACGCTAACCTCTCCAAGGCCACAATCACTGACAATCCAATGGACCGTCAATCTAGTTCATGCCATGAATGACATCCATTTACCGAGCTCTTTCCAGCTCAACAACACCCAATGCAATTTCCAATGTGTATCCAAATCTCGAGTCACTCCCGACTCCTATCACTTAACTCACAAGTCTGGCCTAACTTTGGCGGTGTGTTTAATCTCGATTCACATGTAGCTGCCAAAACTACGCTTCGAGCCTGCTACATTTCTGATTCAACTATGAAAGTCTTCTTGGGACATAGTCCCACAAGACAAAACTCAACCCACACTCACGAGAGTGGTGAATGACCCGTCTGCAGTGCACTCACACCCGACTCGGCCTTGATGTTACCGTCACCGTGCACCCAAAGAGCGGGTCCACCATGGCGAGAATCTTAGAGATCACTCACTCATAATCTCGACCTATCGAATTAAACTCTCTTTATCCTAAGGGAAGGACATCTATACTTGGCTTCTCTAAAGGCCTTAACCTCTAAGCCCAAATCCAATGCCGTGTCGAGTATGACAACTCAGCCTAGGTCTCAATTACTGACAACCCGATGGTTGTCAACTCATCCATGTCAAGCCTGACATCAACAACAATATGTCTACCACCCTATGGTCCACCATCCATTCTTGAAAGCCTCTGATCTGTCACGACTTTGACCCACACTGCCCCTCTAGCTTATGCATGTGTTCTTTGGAAGTGCTTGTATGCTTTGGCTGAAATAGGTTTTACCAACCCTTACTAGGGTGTGGAGGAATGAAGCTATACTCTCTGCCACTACCGGCTAGCTGGGGCGCATTGTCCCAAGGTCTTGGAATCCCTTGTCTCTGGGAAATCCCGCGTCATTCATGCTCCAATCCACGGCCTAGTCCTAAAACTAGCGTGAAGCCAGTCATACTGCCTCTTCCAGAACTAGGAGAAAGGCCGATCCTCCTCTTGTTACCACCACGGTATCCAGGAGTGTTCCCAGGTATCCTCAATCTCTCTATGGTTAGGGTAGGTCTGACCATGGAGTTCATATCCGTGGCGAGTCTTACGATCACATCACGGATGGACAACTTCAGCCATTCTCATGTCTCGTAATACCAGCCGTCGAGAAACTACGTATCTCGAGGATTGACATTGGGTCTCTCGATTCATCTTTGCCTCGACCTTCTCTGGGTCGTGACGCACTCGATGCTAACACCACGTATCCACGAAACCTCACTTGATGGCCAAAACTCGTACTTAGCGTCCATCTGATGGTCTCTCAACAACTGTAAAACGATCCTCAAGTGACACTCATGCTCCCACTCTGACTAGGAGTAGATCAAAATGTCATCCACGAAGACCACGACAAACTGATCTAGACAGGGTTGGAACACCCTATGCATGAGGTCCATGAATGCCGCTGGCGCATTCATCAATCCAAAAGGCATCTGCGTAAAACTCAAAGGGTACCTGTAGCGTCCTAAACGCCGTCTTAGGGATATCTGTCTCCGCAACCCTCGGTGATGGTAACCGGTCTTTGAGTGTAAGGTAGACTAGCACTCCCTCTCTCAGCCCCAGTCAAATAAATCATCAATCTCTCGGTAATGAGTGCCGGAATTACGGATCGCAACCTGTTCCCACTTTGCATAATCAAAAGCACAGTCGAAGGGTCTTGCCCTTCTTCTTCGCAAATAGAACCGGAGCGCCCCATGGTGAAGTGCTCGGTTTGATAAACCCCTTGTCCAATAGCCCTTGTAACTGGACTCTGAGTTCCTGCAACTCAACTGGTGCCATCCTATGTGGAGTCATAGAGATGGGTGGCTCTTGGGGTGTAACTCAATACAGTCTACATCCTATGGAGGTAGTCGGGTAGCTCATGCGGAAAACATCCACCTCAATTAGCACACTACTCGAGGAGTAGATCCGTCGACCTCTCTCCTCGATCCTCCCAAGGTAAGGCTCGTAGCCAACCCATTGCTTACATCCACGACATTTGGACTCGTATACTGTCTGGGGCAAGGCATCATGCCTGCCCCCACGAAACCTGCCATACGATTGCAGTCACAGCGTATAGGCGGTAGCCACTCTGGCTCACATTCGATACGACCACCTTATTTCTTGACCCGATCCATCCTCGGGATGACCTCGAACTCTGACATGTCCATGATCCTCAGGTCCACTGTGAGTAGATTCCTCGAGATCTCTAACTTCATAACCTCGACATATCGTTACCTATTCTCCACTAATCCCTAGGGGAGGAATTCACATACCTTGACTCCTCGCAAGGTCTCTAGAGGTTCTTGCCCATTTCCACCATATTTGGGCCTCATTCTCTAGTTAGAACGCAGCTAGCCTAATCCTGGTCGTGTCAGAGGTAATCTCCATAGCCTCTAACACTTTCTCGTTCTGCATGAACCAATGGTCTATCACCATCGGATCTCTTCCCCCTGTGAATGTCGGAGGATGATGCATCCTAAACCTTTGGGGGTTACTAGGATCTCCCTGACTACCTGCTATACCAGCCTGTGTGATATCAGCTGCTGTAATACCTATAGCCTCAGCAAAGGCTTGCTTATCGAATACTGGTGGTGTCTGACCAGTATCCTGTGGACGCCCTTTACGTCCTCGTCCTCTACTAGCCATTAACACAATTAACCTGGCAATAAGAATCGTTTAGCTTTCATTTCGGTCCTTTAGTAATGCGAATCATGATTACTAATAGACTTGACAACCATGAACTGACTGTTCATTTCCTAAGTGGCGGTAACACCAACCACTCAATTCATTTATTAGATAAAAATTCTAGCTTTCTGTTCATTTCATTATCAATCCCTAAGGTCATAGTTTAACCTCGCATTCACACCGCTCTGTCGCATTTCACCATGCATATAATTTCCTACATAACAATCGCCTTGATCTGATCTCGATGGTAGTTAAATACAATACAGTATTTCCAAGGCATAAGCACAGCTCTGAGACACTATTCATACACATAAATCAGTGTATACACATTGCCCTTGCATTTACAAGTAATGCAAGACAATTAATTATACATTTCAAACATTTTGATCAACAAAAATTTCATTTTTGAAAATTTCATTTTTTGAAAATTATGTCTCATTTTATTAAATTTTATTTTATTTGATTTTTTTTAAAAAAAAATAATTTTTCTAAATTACGCATTCATGGTTGATCGGTCGGCCTTCACATTCTGATCTTGTTCAAAGTGCAGTTGGTCTAATACAAAAATTGTATTGCAACACACTTCCAGCAGCCCCTTGTTGTCTTGCAATATAATTCCTCCTTAAGCCCTCCTATTGCAATACACTTCCTCATGTTGCAATACAATCTAACCCCTTCCTCTAAGTCACAATACAATATAGTATTGCAATACAAACTTAGCCCTTAAGCCTTCTTCTCTGCAATACAATATAGTGTATTTAACGATACAATTTTTCCTTTCTTCCTCAAACCTTCTTCTACGCAATACAAGTTTGTATTGCAATACAAATTTCCTTTACTTTAAGCCTTCCTTGCAATACAATCCTCTTTTGATACAATGCCTAGCCTACCTCCTACTCCCTATTTTACTCTATTGTATTGTGATACAACCGACCTTCACCTAGCCTCTGGCTACTTATGATACAATTTGTATTGCAACACAAAAACCCTTAAACAAGCTAGCCCTTCAAGCCCTTTAAGTTGCAATACAATTGGAACCTTGCAACACAAAATTTTTTTTTTCACAATACGTTTTGGGTAGTAGCCCTTCCAAGTTTCTGCACAACAATTTTTTTTTTTTTTCATTATAAATATATATATATATATATATATATATATATATATATATTTCATTTATTTCAGACAGTGGAAAATCCCTAAAAATCCCACTTCAAATCAATTTTTTTTTACACTCAAATAAACTCATAAAAATTAATTTTCTCCATTTTCTTAAATTTTACACCATATAAAATCTTAGAAAATTAGTTTCCCATCTCATAACCAAATAAATTTATAAAATTTATTTTCTTTCGTTTTTCACTGAAAAATTTTCTCCACCCAAATAAATTTATAAAAATTTATTTCCTTCCATTTTCTTCAATTTTACTACTTGTAAAATCATAGAAAATTATTTTATTCAATTCTCATCAAATAAATTTAGTAAAATTTATTTTTCTTGGCTTTAAATTTTCTTCTCACTTTCCAACAACCCAAATAAATTTAGAAAAATTTATTTTATTTAATTTTCGTCAGTTTTAAATTTCTTCACCTCTAAACCAAATAAATTATGAATTTATTTTTTTTATTTCCTTGGTTCAAGTTTACACCCTGTAAACACCCAAAATATTTTCTAAAATATTTCCTTAACTCATCTATGTGCTAATCACCAAACACACACCACTATAACACTTTTACAAACCATATTTATACACGATCTGCACAAACACCAAATAAATTCACAAATCACATAAACACATCAACACACCGCGTAGTGTCTAAGTTTTTACGTGTAAGACCGAGAAATTCCAATTATGGAATAAAGACAAGTAATAAATTTTGATTACAACATTGTAATTCGGTTAAAAATCAGTTAAATTATCGAATACCGGATGATAGCGGTACGCGTTGGAATCGTCTACGCGAAATCTAGTTATGCGTAAAAATTCGTGAGCTCGAGGCGATTTTAGGTGACACGTTTTGAGGAGCATGCGTTGGTGATAAAGCGGTTTTGATGTGACGAAAGCCACATAACATTTCTGTGTACCATAAGTGGTACATGGTAAGAAATGATGAAAATGAATGGCCCGAATAGTGCAGAATATCATTTACAGTAAAGGAGGTGTGGGATATTGTAAGTGATTTTTAAGTCACGAATGACAAAGTGCTAATAATCAAATCTTCTTCAAAGGTAACAAACGTGAAGGGCATTTGGAATGCAGTGAGCTCCATTGTTGGAAGCTTTTAGAAAGTGTGTGCTTCTCTCACAAGATCGAAATCGGGCCGTTGGATTTATTGGAGCAAGAAGGGAAAAGCGTTCTCAGCGGAAGCGAGCTCACGCGTGGACCCGGACTAATGGGTTCCTCAAACTCCAAGGTAGGATTTTCTCCCTACTTAGGTTTTTACTCCCATTTAAATGTTTTACTAATGTTTGAAGACAGATGGGCCGTGAGAGCCGTTTGTCAGTCCAAAACTTGAGAGCAATTGATGAAACCCCAGAAAGCAAATGGAATAACCGTGGCGCTCCAGCTGTTTAAGGGCTGTTTGGGTGTGATTGTTTGGCTGTATTAATGGTTTGTTCCACAGCATGCGTGGGCGGGAATGGCCGTGGATTGCGGGTTCACTAAGTGAACCGATGTTTTTGTGATTTTCCAGGAATGAAACCAGCGAGGTTTCACTATTCAGAATAATATTCTCAAAATATAGGTTTTAATCTGTGTTGGTCAGTGATTTAAATTAAATTACTAAGTGTATGATCATTAAGCATTAAAATAATTTGATATTTGAAATAGTAATTACATAACATGATTGTGTGTGAATTGGTTGTTTTGTAAATATATCATGCTTATATATTTACAGTATCAGATCTAAAGCTAATATTGATTGGCATGCATTGAATTCCATATCTGGAACTACCCTAGGATTATAGGGTGAGTGCATGAGATAAGTCTAGAGGAAAGTGGTTCGAGGAGGTAGTCAATTATTAAATAATCGGAAGGATGGTTAAACTAATATCTATCCAGCGTCAGACGGCCCGGTTGATGTTGTTCATCGAAGGTGATCACGACTAAATGACCTCTCCTGGTAGTAAGGAGCGGCCCCAATTGATATATATATATTCATCGGAGGGTTGCCTGTATGGCAAATACTGCATCACGAGCTTAGTGTGAGTGTAGAGAAAGTGATGAGACTCAAAGGATACAGTTGAGATATATAGAGAGCATTCAAGTAGGATCGTGCATTTTCTTGAATGTGTGTTTTTGGAACATTTGCCTTTGCCGGTGGTAGTGGCCCACTTGGGCGTTCTCTCTTGAGGCTTCAGCTCACCCGTCGTCAGGACCCCATGGCCTACGGGTATGGGAGGCGTCTTGAGAGCAGTTCAGTCCTTGAAAGGTTGTATTAGAAGAAAGCGGGTTGTGGCTTTTGATGTATACATGTATTAGGAATTCTCTAATTTTTAATGCATGTATTGTATAAATAAACATACTCTGTAACTATTAGATTTTATAGTTGGATTATAATCGGCATGTATGTTGAAATAACATTATGAGCTGAAGTGGCATGTGGATATATATTGCATATATTGGGTTGTTGGGACCAGAGGTATATGCGGAATGCTAATTTTAGGTGCGAGCTCCCGTCTGAAAGGAGACTACGCTAGATTTTCTCTGATGGCGATGCGGTAACCGACCTCCACTGGAATTCCGCGGGTTGACGGGTAGTCAACGGACCCCGAGATTTTAGGGCATCGTGGTGCACAGAGCAATCTCATACTCAGCGAAACCTCAAAACCACACCTATAGTCTGGTGATGTTCTCCTTGGCTCATATTTACGCCCCGATTTTCCCTATCATAGGTTTCCATACTATACTCCACATCAAACCACCTAGTTATGATGTATACCCAAACCAGGCTCCTAGGCTATTCGTATTCCTAAGCTGATACGAAGCTGTGTTTTCATTTCAAAGTTAGTTGACTACCCGTCAACCGCGGAATAAGTGGAAGTCGGGTTAGGCGCCACTTTAGAAAATCGAAGCGATCTCCTTTTGTGCGGGAGCTCTACCCGATAAATAACACTGCGTATCACATACAGCAGGTCAAATATATGCAATATATCAATCACATAGATATCTGACCATGGGCCCGTAACACTAATCTTTCAATGCCTGTACAACTATGGAATCAAACTTCTCTCCCAATAGTTACAAGAGTTCAAATGTTTTACTCTCATACAACATATTAAAATTAGAAATTCTAATACATGCTTAGATATCGTCAAAGCCACACCGAGCTTTCTTCAATCGACCCTCTAGGCCAGGCAGTCCCTCATTGCGCTCCTGTACTTTTATTAGAGATAAGGGAAGTTACAGTGAGGTGAGCTAAAGCTCGGTAGGAGAATCACCTAGTGACCTCACACTAAGTCTGATTTGTGTGCTTAAGTAAACATTCAAGCAAATGCATGATCTCTTGTTATCACATGACAAACTGGATCCAGTTACTCTGACTCTCTCATAGCTGACTCGTATGAAATTGTGTTTTTATTGATGGACAACCTCCGATGTATGTATATCAATTGGGCCGCTCCGACGATTGATATACTAATTGTTTATTGGTTTGATGAATATCAATTGGGCGCTCAGACGGTGTTTGGTATGACTGCCTCAGATCATTCTTCTTATTTTAGCTGACCCTCAGAGATATTTGCATTCCTAGTCTACCCTCCAGCATGATTTCTCCAAAAGACTACATAACACTCACTCTATCTCCCAGGTGCCCAGTGCACTTATGGAATGCGTGTATAAATTCCCGATAGGTCTAATCGCATGCAAATATAAGCATGATACACTACTTTCAAAATTAAATCTTCGACCTTATTGTAAATTGTGTTTCAAACATCAAAGTGGCTCACTTGGAGCTTTAATATTTCAAACCTGAAGCTCAATTGATTGGGTGCCAAAGCAACCATATTCTCGAAAATACATTTAGATTACTATTCTAGGAGTGTGAAACCTGAGTTTTCACGGTTCAGTACACATTCGATCATCGGTTCCACTTTGAACGCATTTCAGACCATTTCCGGCCTCATTAAATCAATCCGCAGTTTAGCATAATTTAAATAAAGGACCCGGCAGCCCCTCCAGTTCTGAGCTGCTCATAATAGTTCCATAAATCAAAATCAAATTACAGTTTGAAGCTTTGGGCCGTCAATTTGATTTAAGGCCTGTCCAACCAAGGCTTATTCGAAAGTACTTAAAATGGGAATAAAACCCAAGTAGGAGAAAATCCTACCTCGAAGTTTGAAAAACCCAGTCGGAGTCCACGTAACTCTGCATGTCAGAACATTTCTCTTCTTGTGCAGAAGGCCGTAGCGGTCGGATCTCCCGGTATTCTAGAGAGAAGTGCTCTCTCTCTCTCTAAAAGCTCCCAACAATGGAGCTCACTGCATCTCCCCCTCTTTCCCACGTTTTTGCTTTTGGCTTTTGAAGGAAAAGCTATTTATTGATATTTTGTCGGCTGGTGTTTAAAATCAAATCCATAATTACCATTATGTCCCTCTTTTACCAATTTGATATTGACACATATCTACGACCGTCCATTTTTCATCATTTCTCTTCTCATACCACTTATAGTACGTGAGTGCATCTTGTATATGTAACTTTACCGTCGCATCGAAAATGCGTTTCAACTTTTGGCGATGCCTCAGCGATCTTGACTAGCGTCTACTCGGAAAATTACGAAATTTCATTTCTTCGACTAGATTCGAGGCAATTCCAACGATGCAATCCGTTTTATCATCAAGATCTAAGATTAATTCAATTTTTAGCAAAAATTACTATTTTTAATCAAATTACGATTTGCCCTTATTCGAGAGAATTAGATTTCTCGGGTCTTACATTAACCATTTTTAATTACTTTTATAAACTCATGTACATAAGATTCTCCTGCTTGGCCAAATCTTGTATAAAACCAGGAAAAATGCGATTTTTCTAAAAAAGTATAAAATAATGTTTCCATTGTAGTATAAGTTGAAAAAGGCGGGAATTTTAGATCTCGGATGGCGACCATATGAACCGCGTTGGAATCGTCTCGCGAAATTTAGTTATCTAATCGAATTTGTTGGATTAAGAGGCGATTGGAATTTCAGTATTTTGGCTTGGCAGCGGGTGTCGAATGACACATCGAGTGATGCCACATGACATGACCATGTGGATGTCACATGGCAAGCTTTGAGGAGTGCACATGTCATGAGAGACATGTGGTATGACAATTGCCACCTAATGCATGTGTCTATGTGACACATGACACGTGAATAATAAAAGGAAAATATCCATGGCTCACCTTAGGATATGTTATGTAGGGAGAGAAGTCAAAATGTGAGGAGAATAGTAAAAGTGAGAGGAAGTTTCCTCTTTTTGGATCAAACCAAAAAACAATTCGGTGAAGGAGAAATGGAAAAGAAAGAGAAAAGGTGTAACCTTACATAAAATAAGGGGTCAATTGTTGTGGAAACCGTATTTGTGGAAAACTTGTCGATGTCGAGATGCCACATTACCACGCTATTGTGTCCTTCAAGGGACCCATGAATTTTAACAAAAATTGAATTATAATCTCCTTTGTGCGGGAGTGCACAAAATCTGACATGTACAAAACATAGTAACATGTCACAGTGAATGATATAATACAATTACCTCAGGTCAGCTATGAGTAAAATATTACACATGGTCTATTTGTCTATGTTCATTTAAAATATACAAAATTATATTTAAAACAGTCCCATAAGAATTTAATTACAATCTTTTTATACAACAATACATGTTAGAACTTGTAAATAGCTGACGTGCAGGTGTCAAGCGAGTGTCTGTTTTTTTATTACTATAAACTTATAAACTTTAAGCTTTTTCATTACTATATAATGTTAAACATTGTTTGTTTATATTAAATGAAGCCAGTTAAAAATATATACAGCTCCATCTCCGGAAGTGTTCAACATTTACAATAGTTCATTGTTTACAAATAGGCAAAATTATATACCATACAAAATAAGCCAAAGGTCTTCCGGTAAATTTTAGTGATGCGTGTGCTTCATTTGTGATGTGGATTGTCATGCTCTCTGGTTTCCTCTTTTGTACCTACACGGATGAAAACACCCGTGCTAAGCTTTACTCTTAGTGGGAATTAATACATATGGACGACCTCTACTAAAGGTCACCACACTTCTATACAAATGCATATACTTATAACACATATAACATTTACATATACTTATCATTTCTTATTATATTTCATATACTTTTCATGTCATTTGTACTTGCACTTCTTGTTAGCATGGCGTATCTTGCTCGTTGCATAGTAGTGCTATGCTTTTTATATCATATCATATATTACAACCACATTTCATTTGCATATACTTGTCATTTCTTTCCTGTTTCATATACTGCCTTAAACCTTATGAGATATAGAAATAAGCATATGCAGAAAATATATCGTATCTGAAGGCAGTGATCTATCTGTATATGCAGAAGGTACTATCCCTTTGTCTGAGACAATGATCTCTATCTATGACCCTGACAGGCGCCTAATGATCAAGCGGGATCATATCATCGACCCTGACCCAGGCCTCGATATCTGTAAGCATGTCTCTGAGACTTGTTTTTCTCTAATAGGCATGCCCATGTATCTCTCTATCGAGTTCTGCGAGACAATCCATGTGTATTTTATGTTGATTACATATCTCTCATATTACAGACAATTATTGTCATCTAGTAATCATATCACGATATTACAATCATTTATTTGTATATTTGTTTTTCTTATCTCATTAGATGCGAATAACTGATTTACATAGCATGCTTATGAATATTTTATCATTCAATTTCATCAAGCTATATATATATATGGTGATTCTAGACTCAAGGGTTTTGTATAGATACAGAACACCCAGAAAATAGTTCTGAAAATCATATCGGGACTATGAAAATTCAACATTTGTCAGAAAACAATCCCAAAATTAGGTAGAGATCGTCGAAAAATAGTCCCAAAATTCCTAAAAATTCCTAAACTCGATTAAAATTTTGGAAGCGCGATTTTCTGACTTTTCACGGCCTCAATACCGTCCAAGCCATTAAATGACCTTTAGGATAGAAATAACCGTGAGAAGAATTTCATACCTCTTGGAGTTTTGAAAAAACACTAGATTTTGGTGCCAATCGTAGAGATCTCGCCGTTTATGTAACTTTCCTTGACTCAGACAAAAATTTACAATGTCCCGATTTCATAGATGCCAGAGAAGTTTCTCTCTTTAAGATCTCTCCTCCTCCCTCTTTCTGCGTCTGTTCCTTCCTTGTGATACCAACCTTTTTATCTTTTTTTTTATCTTTTATTCTTATTTATTTTATTATTTTTTGGATACATAGCTCATATTACCTTATTCGGATCCATTTTTGCCTCAAATTTTTTTATTTCTTTTCAATTCACTCTATTTTAAATGAACTTAGCTTAAGTCATTTCCTGACTTCCGAGTTTTTTGTAAAAATCTCGTCATTGAAATCATTGACATCACACAGAAAATGTAAAATATTCCATTTGTCTCTCGGAATTCTGACTTTTCTTTTGGGTCGGATTCGAGGATAATTTATGACGCAATCCGTTTAAGTGTCAAAGATTTAGAACTTTTAGGCTTCCTGAACCATTCTGATAATTTATTATTATTATCATTTACTAATTAAAGTTTCCATGATTTGTATTTTCACCTCTCCACTTTCCTTAATTGTAAAAGTGCCACAATTATTTGAAAACTTTACAATTTCTCACTACAACATGATCTTTTTATTTTATGTCATTTGGGTCCTTAATTAGTAATTACCAATTTACCCTTGACTTTTAATATTAATTAAGTTTTACTTATTTTATTTTATATTATTTATTAGGAAAAATATGCATTTACTTTTATTATTCGAAACATGTTATAAAACTATTAGACTATAATTTGGTGTGTTACAACTCTCCTTAAAAATTTAGTCATCAAATTCATACATTTGAAGAAATTTTACATTTTATTTGTTGAACGTTGTTGTTACGTTTGATGAGTCTTTGTCACCCTCATTATCGGTCCCAGTTCCCATCTTCGTCTTCATGCATGATGTTGCAGAAAGCACTTTTACGGAGGACCGCCATTCCCATAACTATCTTATTTCACGATCTACAGAATAGCTTCGGCTCTTCGCCGAAAGTGAAAATCTTATACAGCTACTTAATATATCTTGGTAAGTAATATGTATGATGTATGAAAGATATCTCAAAGCATAGACACATGGAATACATCATATAATTTGGTTAACTCCAAAGTTGCCAAACAATATCTTCTTTAGTCCAACTTTTCCAAATCTTGTAAAGACGATGAATCTTGGACTCGATTTTCCTTTTCTTCAAAAATAGAGTATCTTTTCCACAAGATACTTTTAAAGCTTCACTTTGTCTCCGACTTCATACTCTATATCCTTTCTACTCTTAATTAGCATAAGACCTTTGTACCATCACTAGCGACTTTTAACCTCTGTGCTTTGAATAATTCGAACTTTCTTACATGTCTTTACTAAATTGGGACCAACAATCTTATCTTTACGTGCAACTCATCCGAAACACGTAGGAGTTCTACATCTTCTTCATTCTAAAGCTTAAATACAGGGCCATACCAATGTTGGGCGATAAGCTGATACAATTGTAAGTGAGTCCATGATGGAATGTATCTATCCCAACTTCCTATAAAATCTAATACCACGACCCAAGTATATATTTAACACGTATCACTGCTAGATTGTCCATCTGTTTGTGGATTGGAAGCTGTGCAAAAATTCATTCTCATTATAATGTTGCATTTATAATTCTTCCAGACCTTGGCGGAAGCAGGTGGATCGTGGTCGGACACTATCGATATAAAGGAATCCCATGCGATCGACAATTTCACTCACATAAAGTTTCGCTAGGCGGACATGGAGTGAATCCAAGTCGGGGCCAGGTAGGAAGTGAGCGAGACTTGGTCAATCGTCTGATTATACGCATCGTATTTCCTTTGGGTAAGGGGAAAACCGGATACGAAATCCATAGTAACGTTATCCCATTTCCATTGGGGAATTGGAAGGGGATTCAATAAACCTATTGGCACTTGGTGTTTAGCTTTGACTTGTGAAGCCGTCAGGCATTTATGAGTACGTCACTCTGTCACATCTCTTGTTTCTTTCCACGATAATGTTGTTTCAAATCACGGTACATTTTAACCTCGGAGATTCCTACCGAGCATCGCCACTACATTTTCTTTCAGGGTGGTAATATTTCTTAGATCATAATCTTTGAACAACTCCAGCACTCATTGTCTCAAATTAAGCTCTTTCTGTGTTAACAAATATTTGAGACTCTTGTGATACGTGTAAATTCTCACCTTTTTCATGCTCATTAGTGTCGCCATATTTTGAAAGCAAGCTACTGATGACTGATCGAGTGGGATATTTGCATTCATAATATTGTTGCACGGATGCATGATCACTACTTTCATGCATCTTGCATTAACACACATAGACCAGTCCCGGAAGCATGGGTATGCTGCTCCAGCTATTTAAAACTATTAGACGTTGCTCCGTGACTCAGAGCTACTCATTTCATGATGGTGTTGACGGAGAAAATTATGTGAGAAAATCCTTACTAGTCTTCACCTATAATATTCAGCTAAGCCAAGAAACTACTCACTTTAATCAGCCGAGGTGGTTCCATTCTGGCTTGAATCTTTGTAGGGTCAACTCTTATACCCTCCGCTGACACAATATGACCTAATAAGGAAACTTCCTTTAGCCAAAACTCACATTTGCTGAGCTTAGCATATAACCTCTTTTCTCTTAATGTCTCCAAGACTATCCTTAGATGTTGTTCATGTTCCTATGCATCCTTAGAATACACCAGGATGTCATCAATAAAAACTACAACAAATTGATCCACATAAGGTCGAAAAACCCCATTCATCAAGTCCATAAATGCTGCCGATGCATTAGTTAACCCAAATGGCATTACCAAGAACTCATAATGGCCATATCGGGTTCTAAATGCGGTCTTCGGCACATCTACTTCC
Organism: Tetrastigma voinierianum; assembly: GCA_016808115.1. Lineage (NCBI taxonomy): Eukaryota > Viridiplantae > Streptophyta > Magnoliopsida > Vitales > Vitaceae > Tetrastigma > Tetrastigma voinierianum. Next base: position 772,837 of record JAEQBH010001754.1, read on the forward strand.
TTTACTCTCAAATGATAATATCCAGATCACAGGCCGATCTTCGAAAAGACACCCGCTCCTTTCAACTGATAAAAAAGATCTTCGATTCTCGGCAATGGGTACTTGTTTTTCACTGTCACCTTATTGATCTGCCGATAATCAATGCACATCCATAGAGTGCCATATTTCTTTTTCACGAACAAAACAGGTGCACCCCAGGGAGAAACACTGGGTCGTACAAACCCTTTATCTAAAAGCTTTTGTAGTTGAACCTTTAACTCCTTCAACTCGCCATCCTGTAAGGTGCCCTAGACACAGGGGCTGTTCCTGGCACAATTTCTATGGATAAGTCCACCTCCCTCTCAAGGGGAATACCTGGTAACTCTTCAGGGAATACATCTGGAAATTCCCTTACTACTGGAATCTTTTCCACATCAACTAGACCTCTCTTGGAGTCAAGTATCAAGGCTAAGAATGTCTCACATCCTTCCTCATAAATCTCCTAGCTTGCATAGCGGAGATCACATTGGACATTGCACTTGATCCAATGCCTTGTACTATCACCTCAACCGCCGTGAGCATCGCAACACCATCGTTTTGACCACAATCAACGATAGCTCGATGCTTAGACAACCAATCCATTCCCAGAATCAAGTCAAATTCTCGTAATGGTAAGGGTATCAAATCAGTGAGAAACTCTCTTGCTTGTATAACAATGGGGCAAATTCTGTATACACTATTCACGTTAATATTGTGCCCTAATGGACTAGTCACCTGCAGGTCATATGCTAACTATTCCACTACTGGTATCTTATCGAACACATGCTCAATGCATACATATGAATGAGTGAATCCAGGATCAATCAATGCATGCATTTCAATATCAACAAGAGAAAATATACCAGCTATAACCTCATGAGCATCCTGATCCCCACGAGCCTTCATAGCATATGCTTGTGATGGTGCTGTAGGTATAGGGTGATCTATCGTCTCTAACACCGTACTGCCCTCTATGTCGGGCTCGCCCTCGACTCGACCCTATTTTCGAGTCGACAAGATGCCTGCACTCCCTTTAGTGTTACTCTAAGGATTCCTATTGTCTCTTGACTCTTTGGGACAATTTGCCATAAAATGTTCAGTGCTTCCACATCTGAAGCATCCTCCTATCGACAATCTACAAACTCTCAAATGCCTTCTATGGCAATGAGGGCATTTTGGGATTTCTCTCTCATTCAACCGAACCCCACTGCATTCAGGTGCTACATTGACCCTCCTTGCCTTCTACCTCTCGTGAGCTTAAACTATATTATGATTGAGTTGAGACTCTCTAGCTCTTTCTTTCCCCGAGGAGGACGAAGCTCCTCAAGAAAACTCGAGATCTTTCTTTGTCGCTGCTTCTGGGCCTCTCTACTTTCATTGCGCCTTGGACCAATCGATAGAAATCTACTTGTTGGAGAGAAGGTTATAGGTGCCAAATATCCTTAATGGAATCGGGCAACCATCCTCAAACTGGGTTTACACCGAAATACTTTGAGGACCAATTCCGATGCATACTTATTGAGATGATTGAATTCTTTCTCATATTCATCCACCGATAAGTTCCTTTGCTTCAAATTCAGGAACTGTTTCCACTTGGAATCCCTATACATCTCGGCATATTACTCGCTCCGAACTTGACAAAGAACTCCCAAGTCATGGATTTGGAATCCGACTTCTCAACGTTAGTTTTCACCAATCATATGCCTCACTCTACAATAGTGAGACTACACATGATACTCTTCCGACGGAGGGCATCTAACTTCCCCTCCAATATTCTTGTAACCTTTCTAACTGTAATTCAAATTTTTATCTGACTCTTTCCATGTTTGTCCCATGGAATTCCTTAGCCCTATGTCTTCTTACCATGTCTATCGGGGATTTTGAAGTTGTTAATCTTCCTAATACCCGAGTTATATCCTGAGATATCCTCAGTAACGCTTCATTTGGCTCAGCCGGAACTTGGCTCTCACTTCACATATTCGTAAGAATCAGTTTAATAACTCTCGATCTCCGTGGTTAACACTTTCAATCGTTTCGCTTAGATTTGGAGGACAATCCATCTATACAAAACACAAGGACATCCACATCAGACCAACACATTACTAAATACATGCTTTTCTATCATATACTTTATCCAGAGTAGCCTAAACCTAGGCTTTTCCAGAAACGCCTAAATCTAGACTCTGATACCACTTAACTGTGACGCCCCCAACCCGGCACCCGGTGTCAAGCGAGGGTGTCATTTTTTTTTATTACTATAAACTTTAAGCTTTTTCATTACTATATAATGTTAAACATTTAATTTGTATTATATTCTGTAGCAGCGGATTACAAAATATATACAAGCTCCATATCCGAAGGTTTCAACATTTACAATAGCTACATTGGTTACAAAATAAACAAAATTACATATACAAAATAAATTCAAAAGGTCTTCTCGAGTGGGCACCTAAAGGATGCTGGCCTTTGACCGCTGATGTGGATCATTCCGTTCTCGGTTTCCTCTTCTCTCGTACTACACTGATGAAAACACCCATGCTAAGCCTTACGCTTAGTGGGAATTAATACATATGGATCTTAATTTCTACTAAGGGTCACCACACTTCTATACAAATGCATATACTTATAACACATATAACATTTACATATACTTATCATTTCATCATATTTCATACTTCATGTCATCTGCATTTTTACTTCTTGTTCTCAGAATCGTATACTAATATCGTGATAGCAAAGGTTATGCTTCCGACATCATGTCATATATTCTATACATTTCATTTGGTATACTTGTCACTTTTTTATGTTTCATGTCCGTATAAACATTAGAAGCCAGACACGGAAATAACTCGTATAAAATTCGAAGGTACTATCATCAGACGACAATGATATCTATCTGTATGTACTCGAAGGTACTATCACTGTACGAGACAATGATCTCTATCTGTATGACCCAAACGGTGCCGCTATAATGATCCAAACGGAATCTATGTCATCGACCCAAACGGGGCCTCGATATCTGTAAACTGTATGTTGCAGACTTGTTTTTCCCTAATAGGCATGCCCATCTATCCATCTACCAGTTCTGGGCGTATACAACCATGTATTTTATGTTCAAAAGACATATCTCATATTCCCAAATAATTATTTGTATCCTAATCATACGCGAGTATTTATAATCATTTATTTGTATCTTTACATTTTTTCATATCTCCTTATATGCATGAATAACTATGGTTACCATGTATGCTTGGCGTTATTTAATATCATTCCACTTAATGCTTATATATATATATATGGATGGATTCTAGACTCAAAGAGCTTCTTCCTATAGAGTCTAAGAACACCCGAAATAGTTCTAAAATCCGATCCGGACTGGTCCGAAACAATCCCGGTTTCAACCCGAACTGGTCCGAAAACAAATTCGAAATCTACCCAAATTGTCCGAAAATAGTCCCGAAAATTCCTAAACTCAGTCCAAAAATTTTAGGACTGGATTTTACGGCTTTTCATGGTCTCTAAGCAAATCCCAAGCCATTAAATGACCTTTAGGATAGAAATAACCAAAGTAGGAAAATTTCATACCTCTTGGAGTTTGACGAAACAGTAAGATTTTGGTGCCCACACGTAGCTCTCGCCGCGTATATCAACTTTGCCTTCTGATCCGACAAAAATCTAAGATCCGATTTCCGTAAATCTTAGAGAGAAGTTTATCTCTCTAAGATTTCTCTCTCCTCACGCCCTCTTTCTCACGTCTCGTTCCTTCCTTCTAATACCAACCTTATTTTATCTTTTTTTTTTAATCTTATTTTTTATTCTTATTTTGTTTTATTATTATTATTTGGATATATAGCTCATATTACTTTATTCGGATTCGTTTCTGCCCCAAAAATTTTTTATTTCTTTTTCAATTCACTTTATTTTAAATGAACTTAGCCTGTCATTTCGACTTCAAATTTCGTAAAATCTGGCCCCCAAGTCACCGACGACTCTACTCACCCAGGCAATCGTGAAAATATTTCGACCGTCCTGTAATTCGACAAAACTTTTTCGGGGTCACTAGATTTCACGAGACGAATTTAACTGTAGTCCGCTTTCACATCCGAGATCTAGAGAATTTTCTAGGCTTCCCTGAACTATTATAACAATTTATTATTATTATCCTTTAACTAATTAAAGTTTTCATGATTTGTATTTTCACCCCTCCACTTTCCTTAATTGAAAAAGTGCCACCATTATTTGAAAACTTTCCAATTTCCTACTTTGGCATACAATCTTTTATTCTTATGTCATCTGGGGTTCTTAATTGGCAATTCTACCAATTTACCCTGACTTCTCAGACACTTCGAGTTTTCGCTTTATTTTATTTTTAACATTATTTATTCTGGAAAAATATACATTTACTTTTATTATACCCAAAACATGTTATAAAACTGTTAGGGTATAATTTGGGGTGTTACAGAACTAGTTCGTTCCTAGCATCTTTACAAAAATGGTTACAAAGCCAATAACCCAAATTTTCTTCACACCATGTACTGAATAAATGTCCACGGCACTCCTCGTAATTAAATGTGGGTCCCATAGCAGAGCTACTTAGTAGAGAATAATTCCTACAGAGACTACTCCCCACCTAAATGCACATGCAATGTTCATAACACATGTCACACCATAATTCCAACAAGATTATGCAATCCTAGGTTGGAATTCTACATGTCATGCCATGAAATGAGATGTGATTCACCATGCCCCATGTTTCAAGTCCTCACCGACTCCCTCACACAACGCTTAAGCCCATGTGCGAAAAACCGTCATTCTAGATGACATCCAATGATAATTTTCAAACCAATTTCATTTATTTAGAAACTAAAATATTTTTGGATGATACATCACAATGATCATTTTATATTCAAAATCCATTCGCCTTTTTATGGGTAGCAGATTTTTGGTGTCTCACCATGAGCTTCGCAAACCCAGACACTTTAACGGCCTTTCACCGCTCGGGACTATGTCTAACCATAATTGGCGGGTTTTTCACCCGAGGGGGGATCTATTCCTTCTTGCTGATACCCGACACATATTTTCCGTTTCATGCAACCGTGCGACTCTATTGGACGTTGACCCATTTATCGAGCCCACCCAATCAAACACCAAACGTAGTGTCGATTTACCAACCATGCACTCACACCCATGAAATGCGATGTTTCCCGTGCATATGCAATGTGATGCACCATTGCATGTCTATACCATGTCACATATATGATGAATGCTATATGGACAACTCTACTCATGCATATCACCAATGCATCATGAACAATTATATCAATAAGCATATAATGTCCATATAATACTTCATTCATGTCAATATATCATGCACGCATATATCAACATCAACATACAATGTGTCATTCCATATTATGCAACAACACCCTCACAATCAATCATAATAGACCACAGAATAGTTCGAACTCGCCTCGTAACTAGTCCCCTAACAAATTCCAAAATTGACACAAACCGTTAAACAACCTAAGCTGTAGCAGTCTCGGGAAATTGACCATAACTTGAGCCGTACAGGTCCAATTTGGGTGATTCAAAAGCCTAAATCAAGTTTACAGATGCAGTTATAATTTCCATGGAGAACATCAGTCCCATTTTCCTCTTTTTTCCAACTAGAAATCAGTCCTAAAATCTAGATAGTGTATGGGGTCAAAACAGGGTAGCCTGTGGCAGTCTCGGAAAATGGACCATAACTTGAGTTATAGATGTCAAATTTGGGTGATTCAAAAGCCTAAAATCAAGTTCAATGATGCAACTACAATTTTCATAAATGACACTAGTCCAATTTCTCCATTTTTCCCCACTGAAAATCAGTCCCAAAATCTAGACAGTATGTGGGGTCATTTTCACATCACATGTCACTATAATAGAACACTTGGTGAAACAATCAAATTTTTAGTAAATATGTGAGCACAAAATGCCATCCACCAGCATATGATCAGATTCTATACTTAAAGAGATTTCCATAGAGTCCAAGAACGTGTGAATCGGAGTTTGGACGAGAAAGATATGGTCGTTTAAAGTTGGAGGCTTAAATGGGTGCATGGGCTACACAATTGCGCCAAAACCCACGCAATTTCGTACCCGAGGCTGCAGTTTTGAAGCCCATATGGGTAGCTATTGTACACCAAATTTTGACCCAAAACAACTCTTTAAACATGCCCTAAACCCGTCTCAAGTAAAACCACAAAACCGGCCACCAAAACCATCCGAATTAAAGCCACAAAACATGTCATAACATGGCACAAAAACCATCTCAAACTCATCCCAAAATCAGCTTCAAAACAATCCCAATTCAACCCAAAGGTAGGAATAAAATCAAAATAAGAAGAATCCCAACCTCTTGGAGTGTAGGGAACACCGTTTGGAAGCTTGAAAACACCTCCTAACCCGAAAACTTTGATTTCCCCCAAATCTCCTCTTTTGGATCTTTAGTGAAATCTCTCATTTTTGGCGCCTACACGTACCCCTCGTCGAGGTGATGAACTTTAGTTCTTGGCTCGACGAATTCTGACTGACGAAATCTCGTGAATCGTCGAAGGAAACCTTCCTCTCTCTCCCCCCTTCTCTCTTTACGTTTGAAAAATAAGAAATGGGAGATCTTTTTTCCCAAATGAGATATTTGCCCATTTTTATACTTTGACAAAAAGATGTGTAGGCTGTGGAAACTAGGTCGTGACACGAACAGGTCTTGTCACGACATAAAGCTCCTTGTTGCCTCTACCCTCTGTCGCAACACAAAAGAACTGTATCACAACATGGGATTTTTCTTTCTTACCTATTCTCTGTCGTGACTTAAAAGCCTATGTAGTGCGCAGATCCCGCCGCTGCATGCATGCCTCCGTCAAGGCGCCTACCACGCGAGCGAGCAGAGCACCTTGTCGCGGGCCAGCCTGGCTGCGACCGGGAGTCCTCCGCCACATGACACAATTTCTCCTTATTCTAGCCAACTCTGTCGTGACATAAAAATGCTATGTCGCGACCTAATTTCTCCTTACCTTGGCCAATTCTGTCACGACATAAAATATTATCTCGTGACATAAAGCCACTCTATTATTGCCAACTCTATCGTGACCTAAAAACATTATGTCGCGATAGAAAACTCTTAGCATGGCCAAACTCTATCGCGACATAAAACCCTTCTGTCGTGACAAGAAGTCTCCCTTCCCTGGCTGACTAGGTCGCAAAATAAAACACTCTGTCGCAACACCACTCTATGAAATCCTATCACGACATAAAAATATTTCGCCGCGATAAGATTCCTCGCCTACCTAAACTCACGACACAATCTGCTTTGTTGCAACACACAAGGCCCCTTGGTCTTGGCTACACTCGGGTCATCGACACAAAATTCTTTCAAGGCGACACAACCCCCATGAAATCTTATCGCGACACAAATGCTGTTCGTCGCGACTTGAAATCCTCGACCTAATCCAAGTCTGTCGCACCCTCGACTTTATTGTGGATCAGAATATCCCAAAATACACCCTAGCCGTTTTTAAACATAATTAGGGTATACTATTAGTGCTTTTGGAAATTTTTCGTAATTATTATTTTGCTAAGTGAGAAATTTTTGAAAACCCGGAATTTGTACAAGATACAAAGGTAAAATTGCAACTTGTCAAAATGAGACATAAAAGTCATAAGATAAGAAGATTATAGGTTAAAGTGAAATATGCATAACTGATTTGGTAAATAAAGGGCTTGGAGGACCAAAGGCAATAAAAAAGGGAAATTAAATCAAATTGGGATAAAACCCATTTAGGTCTCTCATTTGGGCATTTTTAGGGAGAGCTCATACGGGTAGAAAAAGAGAGAAGAAGAAAAGAAAAAGAGGAAGAAGAAGAAGAAGAGCAAAAGGTATGGAATTTGTATGGAAACTATGATTTTTGGTATGGATTATTGGACTTTGACTTTTTGTATGAAATTGTTTGATGAAGAAGAACCATAAACCCATTTTTTTTTTAATGAATCTGGGTCTAAAAAGAATCCTACGGTATATCGTGTGCTCGCGCTTTTACTCAGATTTGGAGTTATTTTGGTTTGGTTTGTGGTTGATTTGGGGTTATATGGAAACTAAGTATGGATTCCCCAAATTTTGGAGACTTAGAAAACTCTCCTAACCCATTAATTGTGTAGGATGGGGTTAGCAAACCATAAGTCTTCCCCTATATGTGTTTTCTGGGGAATCAAGCTGTCAGGTTTTGGACTTGGGTTGGTTGATTGTAATCCTCAATTGAGAAATATTTGTATTAAGGAAATATTGGGGTTTTAGGAGAGATGCTGTCAAAATTTATCCAAAACCCATGTTTTTGTCTTGGTCATAATTTCTTTGTCCGAACTCTGTTTCGAATGTTCTTCGACTCTATGGAAAGCCCTTTGAGTCTAGAATCCATCCTTATATAGCTTGATGAAATTGGAACTCATATTAGGTCCATAAATCATGAAAAACAGTAGGCCCTTCTGGTTATGCTCGTAGTCACTGTGGGAAGCCTCCAACTTCGGACGGTCATAATTTCTTCGTCTGAACTCCGTTTCGGATGTTTTTGAACTCTATGGAAAGCCCTTTGAGTCTAGAACCCATCCATATATAGCTTGATGAAATTGGAATGATAGTAAATAGCTCATAAGCATACATGGTAACCATAGTTATTCATGCATATATTGAGATATGAAAAAATGCAAAGATACGAATAAATGGATTGTAAATATCTCATATGATTAATGATGACAATAACATTATTCGAATATGAGATACGTGACCGAACATAAAAATACACATGGATTATCTACTTAGAACTCGTAGAGGATGGATGGGCATTCCTATTAGGAAAAACAAGCTTCACAAAGATACTGACCGCTTGGCCCCGTTTGGTCATTACGCTCGGCCCTTATAGATGGTCATTTTGTATAATGACAATGTGTGGCCACGGGCCCCTATAGATGATCATTGTCTCCCATAATGATAACAAAGACTTTGAGCTCTTGCGTAGACCAACGTTTCATGTAGTGAGTATTATCGCCTTCTGCCTTTATAGTTTTATCCACCTATAAGGTTTATGCAGCATGAAACATAAAAAATGCACTGAACATGACATGCCGAAATGTATATGAACGTTGACAAGAAATGTAACATGATATGATAAGTAAATATGAGATATGGCGGCATGTTGGAAATGATATGATATGTTAGATGTATATGCATGTATAGAAGTGTGATGATCTCGTGCTAGTGGTCGTCCATGAGTTTATAACCACTAAGCGCAGTTAGCAACGGTTTTCTCATCCGTGTAGGTATGGAAGCGCAGGCAAGTATGCCGAACAACCCCTCATCCGCTCCAAGGTTAACACATAGTTAGATGCCCAACGAAGACTTCCCGTATGTTTTGTATATGTAATATTCTTTTTATTGTTTGTAAACAAATGTAAAGTTTTTTTTGTATAAGTCGAACACTCCCATTTGTGGATCTTGAATATATTTTAAAATTCCGCCGCTACAGAATATATCTTAAGATACATGTTTATTAGTGTATGAATGAACAAGTTATAATGTGGGCCAGGTGTAAATGAATGCTGATACCTTTACTCCTGTCGCACGTAGTGGCGGTCAGTGTTACAAGGACTCGCCCCCGATCACGACATAAAAACCTCTATCGCGACATCGTCACTACAGAGAACTAGAACCCCTGTCGCTACAAAGAATGACATGTTGCGACAGTCTTTATGGCTTAAAATATGAGAGCCATGTCGCGACACATAACTAGGAAGAACTCTATCGCGACCATGAATCCCCTGTCGTGACCCAAACCAATAGCAACCGGTCTTGGCATTTCATGCACTCTATCGTGACTAAGAATCCCCTGTCGCGACCTAAACGTGCAATAGCCTCTTTTTGGGCCTTTCCTGTATCTCCAACCCTTTTTCCTTCTTTCTAAACACACTAAATTTGATATACAATAACCTTTTTATTACAAAGGCAACAAGAAACCTAGAAAACCTTGCCAAACTGTATTAATCATACAAAATGAGTTTAATCACAACTCTTTTCTTTTTATATAAATAGAAACTGGATAGACTGTCCAGAATTTTATAAATTACATAACAAAGCCAAAATCTAGCCTTCTTCCTAACTAAGACCTCAAATGTGTCCACCTCTTGGTATACCTCCAGCACCTAAAAATGTTTTCCCACAACGAGATGAGCAATGCCCAGTAGAGGAATTCTCCTATAAGGGCTACTCCCAACCTAAGTGCACATGTCGTGGATGACAATGTGACTCACCCTACCCCAAGTCCCGAGTCCTCACCGACTCCCTTACACATGCAAATGTTAAGTGTGCAAACTTGTTTGTAAAACCCGAGAAAATCCAATTTTCAGAGAAAGGATAAAACGGTAATTTTGATCGAAAATTCAAAATTTTTCTAGATCTCGGATGACGAAACAGACTTCATCGTCGGAATCGTCTCGCTAAATCTAGCTACCACGTCGAATTTCGTCGAATTTTGAGACATGAAATTTCATGTTTTTAGAGGCACCGAGAGGCACGAGGGACACTTGGCAAGGGTTGAGTGGCTCACATTGAGCCACGTGTCAAGTGAAGAGTAAGTCAAACAAAAGCTCATAGTATCTATGGGACATAAAATACCACATAAGGGGTTGAGAATCCAAAAGTTTGGATAAGGAGATAAGGGTAATCCAAAGAGCCTATAGGGAAGTGACACGTGGCAAGAGAGAACACTCTCACTTGACCCATCTTAGACCAAACCGGCGGGATGGGAGAGGAGGAGAAAGAAAGAGAAAAGGGGGGAGAAGAAGAAATTTAGAGAGAGAAGCTCTACCTTCTCTCTAAATTTCCCTTGGATCTGACCGTTTGCCAGAGCAAGAGACTATGTTTCATGCGAAAGCTTCCAACCGAGACTGAAACTGGGGAGTTTCGACTAACTCCAAGAGGTAGGGGTTTTTCTCTTACTTGGCTTAGTTCTCATTTAAAAGCCATACAAATGGTTTTAGGGATTTGGGGCCAGAAATGGCCGTGCCTTTCAGTCCCAAAGATCGACTAAATGCCGATTTTGTGAATGTCTTCTGACAAGAATGAGCTGAATTCGGGTCGCTTTTAAACAAATGGCAAACCGTAAATTTCGGACCTGCCGCATAGTCCGGAGTTGGATTATGAAACTGGTTTTTTGGACTGTCCATGCGCACGGTTCGGTGTGTGTTGTTGAAATGAATAACATGATTTGTTCTATGAAGAAGGATGCTGTTAATGCATGCTAAATTGATGTGTTAACATGATAGTTTGAATTATGTGAGATTATATTGTGGGAAAATATAATCAGGAATGAATCATGAGTTATATATGAATCGCATGATTGTATCTCATAAGCACCAGAAGATCGCTGGCCGAGTCAGGCGCTGGTGCATGGTAATGGTAAATTCACCATTCTTGGTGAATGTGTGGTAAGCTCGGAAATGGGACAACATCCAAGGTTGAGATTCACGATCGTATAAGAAATGGAAATAAATAATAAATCATGTGTGTTGGGCGTAGCAAGTTGGGGTAGATCCCTCCCCAAGGTAAAAGTCTCAAATTTACATGCGGTTAGACATGATCACCAGCGATGAAAGTCCGTAAAAATATCGAAGGTGATGGACGATCCTGCGGCGGTGAGACCTCGAAAATGATGTGTTCCATAACAATACACGAAATTTGATGATAATTTAAAATGAGTATTGAAGGCTGGGTCCATCGAGCGAAATAATGCGAAACACCAATGATCGGTTCACACTTGGCTTGCATGTGCAGAGTTGGTCGGGACTCGGGTATGACATGAGGAGTCTCATCTCATGCATGATATGCAAATCATTCCATGTGTAAATTGCATTTGCATGGAATGTGTATGATTGTTGTGTGCCATTGCATGCACATTTAGGTGGGGAGTAACCCTTGTAGGAAAATTCAACTACTGGGCATTTCTCACCCCGTTGTGGGAAAATAATTTCAGGTACCGGCGGTGCATTGGGCGACGAAGCTCATGTGAGGCCTTAGTGGCGGAGTAAAGGCCAGATTAAGCCTTGTTTTTGTATTGTGTAAATTTTGGGTGAAAACCCTGTTTTTGTAATTGTAATTAAAGAACATAGAGTTGTAATTAAATTCATTTTGTATGATTTATATAATTTGGCAAGTTTTCCGGGCTCTCGGTTGTCTTTGTAATAAAAAGGCTAAATTGTGTAGAAATTGGAAAGAGAAGGAAAAAGAAAAGAAAAAGGGGAACTGGTAGTGCAGGGGGCCAGAATGGGCTACTGCCCATTTTGGGTCCTCTGTTGTGATAGAGAAATTCTATCGCGACAAGGTTTCTCTAGACCTGTGTCGCAACCGGGTCTTAGGCCGCACTCACGACACGACCTGGGCATGCGCGGTGGGAGTGCACGGGCGAGACTCAAGGTGGCGACAGTTGAGCCCCAACGCGCACGACAGTCTTCGCTCTATGTCGCTACGCACACCTTCTTGCAGCCGCATGGTTCCCATGCATGATGGGTGACTTGGGTCTCGACAGAGTTCTTTTTTGGGCCCTATGTTGCTACCGGGCGTGGTAAAATCCTGGAGGCCTTGTGTCGCGACAAAACAAGTGTGTCGTGACAGATGAGTTCTATCGTGACAGAGAATTCTCTGTCATGACTGACTTCTCAAAGCTTCGCTGGGCGACAGAGAACTTTGACCTGGGTTTCTATGTCGCGACATAAATCTCTTGTGTCGCGACAGGCACAACCGGGCACGCGGTGACAGAGCGCAGGACCGCACACGACGCCGCAAGATAGGCACGTGGCGCCACAAGACGACAGGATCCGCGCTGACCGAGCAGCGCTCGCACGGCGTGCACAACAAGAGATCACACGACAAAGAGGCTCTATCATGATAGACCACTCATGCTGCTCGCCGTTAGAATGCAGAATTCCTCTGTCGCTACAGAGTTGATTAGTACCAAAAAAAAAAAAAAAAAGTCCAAAATTTCGATCCTTGGGAATTGAGGTATCACAGCTTCATACACGAATACCTAGGACTCAATAAGGCATAACATGCATTCATTGTGCATTCTGATGAATTGAGGTGTGTGATTCGTGCATGTTTTGTGCTTAACATGTGTGATATGTGCATGATTAGTGTGAACATTTCACAAGATAAATTGTATATGGAACACTAGGGTTAGAAAACATAATCTTAGGAGTTCGGAAAACAAAAATGAACATTAAAATTTTGGAAATTGAATTGAATTGTATTAGTGGTTGGTGATTAGCATCACTAATAAAAAAGGGGATGAACAGGTCAGTTCATACCGATAAAGTCTACTAGCGGTTGGCATGTGCACTACTAGTTAGACTGAGATGGGAAATTTAATAACTCTGTTTCCGTTTGACTTGTGTAGATGGCAAGTCGAGGACAGGGTCGTAGAGGTCGTCCACGAGGTTCTAGTAAGGCACCACCTGTTTTTGACCAGCAGGCCTTTGTGGAGGCTATGGGGGCAGCAGCTGCTGCCATTGCACAGGCTATTGCGGCTGGGGTTCAGGGGGGTCCGAGTAACCTCTAGAGGTCTAAGACGCATCATCCTCCAAGATTGATAGGGGGAGGGGACCCGATGGTGGCAGACCATTGGTTCCGACATATCGAGAAGATATTTGAGGCCATGGAGATCACCTCCGATGCGACTAAGATCAAACTAGCTGCATTCCATTTAAAGGGTGAGTCCCAGGTGTGGTGGGACTGGGTTAAGACCTTTAGGGACTTAGAGGCAATGACTTGGGCTGAGTTCCATGAGCTCTTCATAGGCAAGTATTTTCCGACCACTGCTAGATATGCAAAGGCCTATGAGTTCCTAGAGCCAAGCAGGAACGGCGATGCTGATGGAGCATGGTTAAGTCTACGTAGTTCGCCTGCTTTAATAATGATCACGTGGCCACAAATATGGCCAAAATGAGGAAATTTGAGAATGGGCTGAAGTTGTCCATCCGGGGCAAGATTGTGGGATTCCTCCTACAGGACATGGACTCTATGGTCAGGACGACTATGGCCATAGAGAGAGATAGAGGATGCATGGAGCATCCGAGAAGCAGGTGCTAGTGGCAAGAGGAAGGAGAGTCAGTCTTCTTCTAGTTCGGTTAGTTTCAAGGCTTTAGTTCACGAGGTTTCAGTGGACGTGGTCGCGCTTATAAGTGGGCTAAGGTCGACTAGCTTCCAAATGGGCCAGTAATGGCGACTTGTTATCTCTGCCATCAGCCTGGCCATATGAGACGGGATTTCCCCCAAAGGTAAGGATCCCAAGGTTTCGACGATACCCTAGTCATCAGCTGGACAGCGCGAACACACTTATTCCTCCACACCCCAAGGCAGTCAGGAAACTAATATCAGCTTCCCTTTGGTGTCGCACAAGCAAATTTTTGCTTCATTGTGACAGTTAGAGAGGCTAAGGTATGGGTCGAGGCAAAGGAAAGGGCCCACAAGCTGGGACATCAGGGATTCAAGGGCATATCTATGCCATCACGCCACCGACTAAGCCTGCAGATCAGTTAACTATATAGGGTATGTTTCTGTTATCTCGTCTATGGGCAAGGGTATTATTTGATTCGGGTGCATCACATTCATTCATTGCTGCATCATGTGTGCGAGAATTAGGATTAGAGGTTAAGACCTCGAGAAGCCCCCTATATGTGAGTTCTCCTAGGGACTTCTAAGGAGCGTGGATCCGATACGCCGAGGATTGCAGTTAGAGATCTTTGGGATTCTACTCACAGTGGACCTGAGGGTTATGGACATGTCAGAGTTCGATGTCATCCTTAGAATGGACTGGTTGACGGCATACCAAGTCGTCATCCATTGTGAGCGTAAGAGGGTTACCGCCTACACACCGAACGGTACTCGTGTTACGTTTCAGGGGGATAAGCACGATGCTTTGCCCTAGACCGTGTACGATTCTAAATGGCACGAACAATTGATGGGTTGGATAGCAAGCCTTACCCTAGAGGACGAGGTAAGATGGGACTTGGATCTTCCTCGGGTAGTCTGCTAGTATGAGGATGTTTTTCCGGATGAGCTACTGGGATTACCTCCACAGAGGGATGTAGACTTCTGTATTGAGTTACACCCTGACATGTCGCCCATCTCCATGACCCCGCATAGATGGGCAAATTCAAATAAGCTCGCAGGAACTCAAGGTCCGTATATATAGGAGTTATCGGACAAGGGATTTATCGACCGAGCACTTCACCATGGGGCGCCGTGTTCTATTTGGCGAAAAAGAAAGACAAGACTCTTGAACAGCCGCATTACGCATCGACAGATGAACAGGTTACCATCAAGAATCGCATCCATTACCAGATTGATGATTTATTTGATCACCGAGAGGTAAGAAATCTAATCCAAGATGGGACTTTGCACGGCAGGGAGACAGATCTCCCTAAGAGCAAATAAAGTAGGACGTGATATGGGCACTTTGAGTTCACGGTGATGCCCTTCGGATTGACGAATGCACCAGCAACATTCATGGACCTCATGCATTAGGTGACTCAACCCTATTTGTGATCGCAAGCCATCGTAGTCTTAATGGATGATATTTTATCTACTCCCAACTGTGCAGCGGAGGCAGAGGATCATTTGAGGATCGTTTCGGCGCTTCTCGAGAGACCATCAATCGTATTAGTCAAATTCGGGTAAGGCGTAGTTTTGGCCACTGAGGTGAGATTCTGTGGACACGTAGCTGTCGCCGGCATGTCAAAGGACCCCAGAAGGCTGGGAGGCCGTGGATGAGCTGGGAGAGAGGCCTAAGCCGGCGAGAGGCGCATTCTGGATCGCGTGGCACATGTGAGGTTCATCGAGGATTTTCCGATCGGGCAAGACTCAGCATGGTACGAGACTCCACTGTGAAAGAGGCTGGTTCGGAGTGGAATGACCTGGGTGCGAGATGCATTCCGTGGAATTGAAGAGGAGGCTTAGCTTCAACTCTCTATTCGAAAGTAGTCCCTGAGAGGGGTAGAGGTACATGGTACAGGAGTACTCAAGGGGCAAGATTGATGCGCATTACAAATCCGGGAGGGTAGTAGCTTATGGTTCAACCCAACAAAGAATCATCATGAGTAGAATTACTCCACACACGTACATGGAGTTGGAGGCCATAGTTCTTGAAGATTTGGCACACTACCCATACGACGAGCGCCAGGTATTCAAACTACAAAAGTCTGAGGTATATCTTCACAATAACTGACTCCCAGTTGAGGTGCAACGTTAGATGGATGGAGTTCCAGGAGAATTATGACTTCACTTTACGTCACCCTAGGGTGTGCAAATGGTGGTCGATACACCCACCGGTCACGGGGAATATCGGGCTAGTATAGCTTCCCTGAGTGCAGAGGTATACTGAGACTGTGGACTGTTTTGACCAGCAAAGACAAAGGAGCACGCCGTGGCACTGGAGTTCGTAGGCTACACCACCCTATTGCTAAAGTGATCGAGTCAAGGAAGAAGCGCAGAGATAGTGTCCATTAGGACCTGCACAAATAAGACAGCGACGGCTGTCGGGCCATTCACACCTGATGGTAGTCTTCAAGATAGAGGATGGGTAATGGTTCCCTTAGCTCAATTAATCCGAGAGAGATCCTTGTGAGGTTCCATCAAGCCTCCCGATTCATTGCGGCATCCAGTAAAGACGAAGATGTATCGCATCTCATCACTAGTACTAAATGAGCGACGGCGATATCGCTCGACTTTGTTCGACGATGCCTCACTTATCACAGTTAAGGCCGAAAGCACTGCAGCTGCCAGGCTACTCCAATCCATTGAGGTGGCTATGGAAGGGAGCATCACGATAGACTAGACCCACTTTCTGCTACGGATAATCATGGGGCATGATACTAGATAGGATAGCCGACCGGCTCATAAAGTCGGTAAAAGGATTTTACCGTAGAATGACCTTCACAATAGAGGAACTCCATTGTGTTGTTCTGTCTGAGAGATTGTTCGTTAGAGTGCCAAGGTCCATATTATCTATCAGATCCCAGATTTTATGAGCACACTTAAGAGTTTAAAAGGCCATGGGAGTCATACGACGGCGGTGGCTTTGTATCGCATTCGTAAACAGATGGTCAATCGAAAGGTTCATGCATGATTTAGAGGATATGTTAAGAGAATGCATTCGACTTCATAAGGGTGTAGTCGAGGAGCACTTACCTCTAATGGAATCTCGCCCACACAAGAGCTGGCCAAAGAAGGACAGCAGAAGCGACACCCCTCGAGGCCTGTGAGGAGGCCATGCGACCGATCGATTTGTCAAGGAGGGGAGAGAGCCCACTACTACCGACTGGATTAGAGACGCCTGAGAAGACACCGTAGAAGGTGAGTGCATGATATGGAAGGCTTCATCAGCCAGAGTCGATAGGGAGTGATACGCCGACAGACGGCGCTGACCCCTACAACTGATACTGATCACATCTTCGTCACATGCCCAAGCAGGAGTGGTCGTAGTGGGTCTGGGAAGCCACAGTACATCAAACCGAGATACTCGAGAGGGTGGAGATATAGTGAGTACCGGTCAGATGTCACGAGCTATCAGGTGTTCACAGAGGTGTTCCACGCTCCATGCTCCTATGATACTTTAGATTCAGCCGTAGTGGATTATGGGAGAGATTGATGGATGCACAGAAAGGGACATTCGAGGAGGACCTGGAGTATCATGGATACCAGATCAGTTTTGCGACAAGACCGTGAGGCTGTGGGGAAAGTACTGTGTCAACATCGTGGAGTGGAGGAGGCAACGTGGGAGCACGAGGACACGATACGGGCCACCTATCCCTTCTTATTTAGGGATGAAGGTACGTGATTTAGTCGTTTAGCAATTAAATGACCAGTTTACATGCATGGGATAGTGCACATTATATATGCATGTGATTTGATGTGAATGTGTGTGGAATTTCTAGATGAACTTCTTTTAAGGGGGGAAGAAATGTAAAATCCGAGAAAATCCAATTTTCTAAGAAAGGGTAAAACGGTAATTTCGTTGGAAAATTCGAAATTTTTTTAGATCTCGAATAACGAAACAGACTTCATCATCTCGCGAAATCTAGCTACCACGTCCCGAAACAGTTGGAATTTCACGTTTCCAAGCAATCGAGAGGCAGCCCAGGACACGGCACGTAAGTCGAGTTGCTCACATCGAGCCACGGCCAGGGCGGAGAGTAAGTCAAACAAGAGCTCAAGTAGGGCCCAAGGGATGATATGTGTGTAGTGGTTGGCTCGCTCTCGTGATGAGGGTGGTTCCCACCACGTGCTATCCCCCTAGCCTCGTGAGCCCGCCGCAATGAACCACCGAATGGGAATCTAAGTCACGGTCCTAGGTTCGAGCCCCACCTGAAAGCGAAAGAAACCCCCCGTGAGCCAGGGGGATAGCCTGGTGGAGTGGACCACCCGTCAGAGGGGCCAGGGGGTGGGGCCCTTACAAAGCAGTGCCTATCACAGCCGCCTCACTCGGGACGAGAGTCACACCACGCTGGCTTCTGCCACAGTGCCGGCCCAGGCCGAATCGGGACCATGAGCAGGTACCATTCAGGTAGCACCCACCAACAACCGGCTACTATAGCCCGCCTCAAGGGGAACCACCTCGAATCGGGTATCTAAGCTCATGGTCTCTGTGTCTGAGCCCACGGTGCGAAAGAAAACCCCGTGAGCTAGGGAGCAGTCTGTGAATTGGATGAATTGTTCCTCCGTCTGAGCGGCCGTGGGTGAGGACCCGTGATAGCAAGGGGGCGCTTTAGAAAAGTCACTCCGGTCGAGAACACATAGGCGATGTCCCATGTTCTGCGCTCACTGAGCCGAACTCATCAAAGGGACATGTTGAATGGGGAGCACTTCACTACCAAATCGAAAGCAGAGCCTGGCCAGAAGTGAGAGTGCTCCCATTTCAATACGTCCTTCGTCTGGGTTCAGCTCTCACGGAAAGTAAAGAAAAAAGTATACTGGACACGCCTCATAACAGGAGGGACCACCCTCGTCTGAGGGCCAGGGTGGGGCCCTTACATGTGTCACCACATAAGAGGTTGAGAACTCAGTTATATAAGAGATGTGGTAATCCAAAGAGCCAATGGGGAAGTCGATGACTGCGTAGAGGACTTCACTTAAACTCCATTCTGGACCAAACCAAAGGGTAGATGGGGGAGAAGGAGGAGAAAGAAAGAAGAAAAGGGGAGAAGAAGAAATTGTAGATAGAGGTTTCCCACCTTCTAAATTTCCTGATTGGATCGTCTGGCTTAACTCAGGGCAAGACAAAGTGTCATAAAGCTTCCAAATATCAACTTGAAACTCGGGAGTTTCGATAAAACTCCAAGAGCAGAAGGTGTTTTTCGCACTTCGGCTTAGTTTCATTTTAAAGCCAGCATAGTTTAGGGTTTTTAGAGTTTCTCAGCCGAAATGGCTCATGCTATATGTAAGTGAATTGGCATGATCAGATTCATGTTAATCAGAAGATCGAATGAGTCAAAGCGTAAGCATGGTATTGTAAATTCATCATCCTGCAGAATGCGGTGAGCTCCTGGGGTCGGGACAACATCCAAGGCTGAGACTCACTACCGAGCAAGAAACGAAATAAACAATAAATCAATGCAGGTC
This sequence comes from Tetrastigma voinierianum, assembly GCA_016808115.1. Lineage (NCBI taxonomy): Eukaryota > Viridiplantae > Streptophyta > Magnoliopsida > Vitales > Vitaceae > Tetrastigma > Tetrastigma voinierianum. The sequence continues at coordinate 792,551 of JAEQBH010001754.1, forward strand.
ACATGAGCAAGCCCGTGATCCTCCTCATGTGAAAGTTCCAAATTTACATGCGATCGGGCGATCACCGCGATGAAAGTCCTAGCACGTCGGCGTGCCACGGCAACGATCTCCGAGTGAAGAGATCTCAAAATGATCGGAGTAGCCCAACAACACAATAAATTTGCCGGATAATTTAAATGAGACAAGGCTCTGGTCCACGAGTGAGTCATTGGGTGAAACACCAATGACTGCTTTCATACTGGGTCAGTATGCAGGAGCCTGTCGTAGACTCAGGTATGGCAGCGAGGAGTCTCTGCATTCATGCATGATGTGCAAATCAGTTCCATGTGTAAATTGCATTTGTATGGAATGTGTAAGGATTGTTGTGTCATTGCATGCGCATTTAGGTGGGGAGTAACTCAGAGGAAAATTCAACCATCGGGCATTGTCATCCCATGCTGGTAATAATTTCGAGTAATCGGGAGGTGCATCGAGCCATACTTAAGCTCATCCGAGGCCTTAGTATGAGTATAGGCTGATGTGTTCGCTTTTGGTATTGTGTAAATTTTGGGTGAAAACCTTGTTTCTGTAATTGTAATTAAAGAACACATAGTTGTAATTAAAATCATTTAGTATGATTTATATAATTTGGCAAGTTTTTCGGGCTCCCGATTTTCTTTGTAATAAAAAGACTAAATTGTGTTAAATTTAGAATGCTTTGGAAGGAAAAGGAAAAATAAAAGAAAAAGGGGAACTCGGTAGTAGAGGCCGAACGGGCTACTCATTCATTTTTGCCCTTTGCCGCGCAGAGAAATTCGTTCTGTAGAAGTTCTCTAGCCCCGTGCTGCTTGAGCCAAGGTTTCTTGTGTCGAGACCGGGTCCCAGGCCGCACGCACGACACGGCCTGAGCATGCACTATGGGAGTGCGTGCGCGACGAGACGTGCTCGTGGCAGCAGCCCAACACGCGTGACAAAGCCTCCGGGCTCTATGTCAAGACACCGCCTTCCCTGCGGTCGCGATGGTTCCTGTGCACGGGTGAGCCTGGGTCTCGGCTGTGAGATTTTCTCCAGAGCGATGTGAGCTCTTTGGGCCCTTGAAGTTTTAGATCAGGGACTGTGGTCAGGATCGGTGTGGTCAAGGTCGGATTTAGTCATGGTGGACAAAGAAGTGTGTCGCGACAGGTGGCACGATAGATGAATTCCCAGAGACAGAGACCGTCGTGACCGACTTCTCAAAGCCGTCACGAAGCAGAGAAGCCTCATTACGATAGAGAATCCCTGACCTGAGGTTTCTATGTCGCACATAGCCCTTGTGTCGCTGAGCAGGCACAACCAGTACGCCGGGCGACAAGAGCGCATGACCGCGTGGCACGCAGTCAAGACGATGCGCCGCGGTGCATGCACGCGATCAGCTGCTGGGCCGGCAGGTTGAGGAGACTCAGCATGAAAGAGGCTCTATCACAAGGTAATTGTTTTATGCTGCTCAAGCCATGGCTGCAGTTGATCGCAGCCGTGCCCAAAATTTCGACGCCATGAATTCTGGTGTCAGCATTGTCAGCGTTTCACCACCCACTATTTTTTCGGGCAAACAAAGCTTTTTCGCTTAAAACTTATAACCCAATGATCGAACCCCCAATGTCTGGCTTTGATTTAATCAAATCACGTGTGTTATGCATATGTGGGCCACAAATTTTCGGGTTTACACCGCAGGACGACGCACTCTTTCTTGCGACTTTCGCTTAACTTATCGTTTTTCGGATGAGTGTCTAATTAAGAATAAAATCGTCTTTCACCTCGGGGTATCACCAACTTGCTCCTTCAAACACACGTATTTCCCTTTTTATGCTATGCAACCTTGAAACTCATTTTCTTTGACGTTGTCCCATTATTGAGCTCACCACCCATTTACCAAGAATGGTAAATGACCACAACCCTGCACACACCTATCACTATACTGCGTCCTCGGCGATGAAATGCAGAATGCCATTTGTTAATTCATTATATGCATGATGAGTGTTATATGCAACATTAATTAAACTGCGGATAAATCAGAATTCACATACGAAGCATCCGCAATACAACCCACAATACTCTCAAATAAGCATAAAAGATATCAATATGATATTTTCTGGCATTATCATGTCATTCAATCAAGTTAACACACAAATGGTCCCAAAACTTGGACCCAGAAAACAAGGCACCTCTCGGTCTCTCACTTACAGTCGAACCATCTCGGTTCCATCTATCACCGAATTCTGCTTTCAGCCGAAATAGTTTCAAAATATCAAAACACACAACAAAACTCAAGACATTAGTCCCAGACTAAAACCAATCCTCAAACACGGCCTAGATCGTCAACAAATCCCAAAATTCAACATTCAGTCCCAAAATTTTGGGATCAATCGACGCCGTTCACTACCTAAGACACTCATGCCATTAAACGGTTTCAGACTTTAAGAATAATTCAAAGTAGGAGAGAAAACCTCATCTCTTGAGTTTGACGGAAGACTCGATTGGGTAATTCACACAGCCTCTGGCTTAGCGACTAACTTTACCTCTCGACCGTCAAGTTGATCATCGAAAGTCGAAATCCTCTCTTTTCCTTCAATTTTCGTTTCACGGCTCTCCCTTGATTTTTCTTTTCTTTCCTTTCTTCTTTTCTCCTTTTACTTTCTTTCTCTTTTCTTCCTTTTTGGTTTTCCTTTCTCTCCCCTCATCCACTCACGATCATCAAAGGGGAAATTCTCCCACTTAGCTCCTTTGACTTTCCTCATTTTTCTCTCACCTGAGACATGCAGTAATTAATGGTTCATACAACCAAGTGTCATGTGTCAATTTCATACTCATATGACGATTGCCATGTGTCTCATCTCTCCTATGGTGCTATGTGAAATCCACATATGGAAAATTACCAAGGCTAACCGACATCCGATGCCTCCAAAAACGTGAAATTCCGACTATCTCCAAATCCGATGAAATTCGACTAGGTAACTAGATTTCGTGAGACGAATTCAATGGTGAAGTCTGTTTTGTCATCCAAGATCTAGAAAAATCCGAAGTTTTCAACCTGTACTATTGAAAATTACCGCTTTACATTTTTGTAAATCCAGTGAGAATTTTTCCCGGTTTACAAGTTACACATGGCTCACGCCGCGCTACGTGTCCTCCTCCTCGCGGTCCATTTTTGCCCCGAAATAATTTATTTCATCCCGATTTAAGTTCAAATTATATTATATGAATTTTCTTTAAATTATTACCCAACTTTCAGATTTTCAAAATCTGCTTAGGTCACACCGGCTCGCCACTCGAAAAACGAAACTTCCTCGACTATCTCACCGACGAAATTTGTCTAGGTAACTAAATTTCATGAGATGAATCCAACGGTGAGGTCCGTTTCGTCATCCGAGATCTAGAAATTTTCAAGGTTTTCAACCTGTTCTATAGTGGCAATTTACCGTTTTGCCATTTTTAAAAAATTCAAATACTTCTGGTTTCAAGACGCAAATGCTTTCTATATACAAACCGATCATGCATATAATCCACATAACTACTGGCACAAATTTTATCTGCCAAGAATGCACTAAAGAATACTTGATACCAAGCTATGGTTAATTTATATGAGCTATCAGAGTTTAGGTATCTGGTAACTACATTGTACTATAATCGCCTGCCTTGGAACCTATGCCCACCAAGTCTGAGGCTCAGATACAAATGCCAGGCTAACTGGTAAAAAGTCAACGCCATGAGACATGGGGCAAATAGTCACGAGGTGTGGCTACACGAGCATCGTGATCTCCATTCACCGATCCATTCATACAAATTTATTAAAACAATTCATAAGAGTTCGATTTACAACTCTGAGATATATGTAAAATCAGTTTTTTATAAGGTTTCTCAAAGCCATAATGGCTTTCTTAACACTCTCACATTCCTGGATGAGGTTAGCCGTACATAACCTTGACTAAAGGGGTCCACGACGTAGTGAGCAATGCCCAGTGAAGGAGCAACTCGCAGCAGCGTTACCTCACCAAGTGTTCATATGCAATGTCATACCATAATACACATGTCACATTCCCAATGAAGAATATGTCAATTCTACATGGAATTCTACATGCCATGAAATGAGATAAGACCCATCATGCCTATGTCCCGAGTCCTCAGCCTCGACTCCTCACACTGAACGCCTAAGTCATGGTAAGAAAAACTCTTCATTCTAGATGATGGTTCAATGATCATTTTCAAAACCAATTTCATTTGTTTATAAACCAAAGTTTTTTGATGATACATCACAATGATAGTTTTATATTCAAAATCCGCCAGGGGTAGAGGGTTTTCGTGTCTTTTAACGCGGCCCAGAAATCACACTTTTACTGCCTTTCACCGCTAAGGACTATGTCTAACCATAATTGGCGGTTCACCGAGGGGGATCTATCCCTGCTAATTCGACACATATTTTTCGCTTTGGTAACCGTAGACTCATGAACGTCATTCTACTTAACGAGTCACCCAATCAAACACCAAACGCAAAGGTCGACGTACCAATCATGCACTCACACCCATGAAATGATGTTTCATGGTATGCAATGCAAAATGTCAACGCATTTATTCGCCGCATGAGGGCCTAACATTACACGAACGAACACTACATGTAACAACGATAACCCGCATTTCTATGCCATGTACCATGGATAATTATTGATAGGGCGAAAGCATGATGTGTAAATTGTATAAACTGGGTAAAGCGCCTATGTGCGTATGCACGCCAATGGATTAAGTAATGCAATGTGTACCAAAGACGATATCGATCCATTGGTGCAGGTTGTATTGAACACTGATATATTGGTTTCATCGTAGAGATATCCGACTAGATTTTAATGAATTTCTGGCAATGTAGATAACTAAAACTAAATCTAAAATAATTCTAGAAATCACTTTATGAAACTAGGTTTTGCCTCCTCTCACGCTTAATATCTGATGGATTTTTATCTAAAGGAATTATTCATTAAGTCTATTAACGAATTTCTATCACGGGCAGATCGTGGTTTAATAGAGACACTGAGACATTCCTCAGATATATGCCTATCTCGCCACACAGGTCGCAAGATCTTCGCTCCACTCGGACTCAACGCTAAATGCTCAAACCTAATTCACATTCGACCGAGATATCTCTATTCGCCAGATTGATGCTCATGTCGCTTCTATCATATTCCCTTGAGTCCCATCTCGATCCTGATACCCAACAAGATCATGTCAATGTTGGGCAGACATTACCATGAAAATAAACCACAGACATAGAGTAAGTCGATATAACTCATGAATAAATTGAACAAAATAGCATTTAACCCTAATCCATGCAACTGTAGCAGGGTTCAACAAAACCCTGGAAATAAATCTAGAACATAATGAAAGTTATTACAGCCATGGTTCTATAAATCATTGATAGTTCGAGAAGAGAAATACAAAGACACGAGATTTCACGATCTCTGGCCGCCTCCCCGCTTCGTGTTCCGCTCCTCGGTCTCACGCTGCCTCGATCCCCGAAATTGATCTCCCAGGCTTTATAATCTCCTACATGAATGAGGGAACGGTCGACGCTGTTGCTCTGGCTGACTTGTTGACCAAAAGCTCGACGTCGCGACGCTGGCACTAGCCTCACTTCTTCTTCCGCACATCTCACAAAGCTCAAAACCAAACACCACCTGTACGCAATAAAGACCCAAAATCATATATAGGGCAATAATGCACTTATTAATATATAAAATAGAACTAAAATGAAATAAAGATGCGGGTATGACATAAGTGTTTTGGACACTCATCATTAATACTAAATGATTAAATACTAATAATAATAATAACAATATAGGCCTTAAAAAATATAGAGGAAATAAAAATTTAAGCACAGAATTCATAAAAGAAATGAAGTAAAAGTGAAGCAAATAATTGAATTAAAGCCGTCAATATATTATAAAATAGAAAAATAAAGTATATATGGAAGATGAGTGTAGAATTGTTAGAGTTTGAGCTAGAGATTATAAAATAGTCTATTATTTTAATAAAATGAACCTGTTTTCTAATCTTTTATCGTTATATGTGACATTTCTTTACCTATAGAAGGGATGTATAAGAATTAAGAAAAAGTAAATATAAAAAAATACTGATGAATCGGTTAGCAAGAAATAAATATTTTATTTTTATATTTTAAAATTTAACACTTAAAATCATTTATCATTTAATTTACTTAATTTGTATGACAGAAAGGAGTTTAAAAATTTAAAAAATTAGGCATGTTATTAAGAAATTTGGAAAATCCAAAATGTCGTAGCTTTTAAGTTTGAAAATCTATTTTTAGCTTTTTAAAATTGGTTATTATAAACTCAGAAAAAGTCACATCACATAAGATAGAGCAGCAGCTGGTAAATATTCAAGGATTTGTAGTGGGGGCAAGAGAATCTGGAGAACCATCCAAAGCATTAACAACGCTAGAGAGTAAATTTGGTCCTCTGTTATTCTAAGTTTTTTAACCATTTTTCTCAGCAATTAAAGACAGTTCTAAAGAACATCCAAATTAAAGTGTTCTCATCATGTCACATAAACTGTAATTAGTGACTATTGTTCTAAATTTTTTAAATAGCTAAAATCGTAATTGATGACTACGGTTTTTAGGCTTAAAGTTAAATTTTAAATTTTTTTTAAATAATTAAAATCGTAGTTACCAACCACAGTTTAACTTTGCCTAAACTATAATTACTGGCCTCTTATCTTTAAGCTTAATCACCAACTATGATTTTTGATATGCAGCTATGTTAGCCAGATTATTTTAAAATACGTATTATTTTGAGATTTTTTTAGAAACAATTTTTTTGAACATCACTCTTTGTTTAGGCTCCATTCTGGTGTTTGGTGGTCGGGGTCCAATCATTCGAACTAGCAGGCCTCAACTATGACTATAAAGTGTTTAATCTACGCCCAACCATTTCTATTGTTGAATTAATAGGTTATCCCATCCGGTGGCGATATACGCGATCGCCTCTCTGATAACCCCTTTAAAAAGGCATCCGGGTGACCTCTCCAAACTGACAAGAATAAGTTTCACATATCATAACCATTCCGGGCGTAGTTACTTTCAGAAATACTACACGACCGGCCATCTAAAAGCCAGCAATGCAACAGCAAAATACATCAAACAATGGTCACCTTCCTTCCAAGGCTTCTTGGTGAGATCATCCACTTTCCATGTGAAGAAGATCGCTTCAGGAATAATAGGCAAAAACAACAAGAAGATAACGAGATTCCAGATCCAAAAAAAGAGAGACTGAATGATCCAAGCAACAATCTAACTTCGTAAGCACCCGAGGGGCGAAGGGCAATACCACCACCGCTTTGTTTGGTTTTTAAGTGTGCTCGCTTAGCTGGTTGATGCTTCGACGCATCCAAAGGACTCGTAAAGTTCAGAGACCACACTACGCCTGCCTTGGAACGCCAAGCAAGAAATCCTATAGGCACACGAGAGCTTGGGCATACCCAATCCCAAGTGATCTCTCCCATTCTCTAAACTGGTACTCTTTGATCATTCCACCGAACCGTCTGAAGCCATCTATGTTCAGCAATCCAACTAACCACTTATCGAGATCAGTTTTCCACTGCGCCAAGAGATGGAGGCGGCAGAGGAACAGCCGACAGATGGCCGAAACACGCGAACATGCGAACCGCCATGAAGAAGAGAACGAGCACTGCGAACCTTCCGAGACTAACCAAGCGATAACTCGAAAGGGCTCATTCATCTTCGCACTTCAAATTTCACCAAATAAGGGTAAAGAGCCCATCCTCATGGGAGAAAGTGATCCCCAAATAGACGATGAATTATCTCTCCCGAAGCTCGTTCCGCCTCGGCTCACCACCCCCAACAACGCAGGCCGATCCAAAAAGGCCTCGGAGCCGATCCAACCGATCTAGCGCTGGCGCTACGCCGCTGGGTAGGCAAGAGACCCAGTCGAGACGCACGCCCATTCGTAATCCTAGGCTTCCGAACATATGCCCATTTGACCTGTGGGCAAGGGCTCCCCGCCGCCCGTGGGCATCTATCCTTAGTTTCTTTCCCCGCCCGAGGGGCCAGAGGATATGGCTTCGCCCACCTCAGTCTGTGATATCCTAAGCTATAAGCCCCTCGCAGCCTGCAGTGTCATTATTTTTTGCGTGTACAATGGCTCCCATCAATCTGCGACGACTATATGCTACATTTAACTAAACATGATTTCAATGGTACGACCGCCTCATGCAAGGTATTTCGGCCATACCGAAAGCGAATTGGCCTCGCTGTTCCACAACCTGAGAGGATCTATAAACTCATTCAACGATATGTGAGCAACGTCTTAATTTCAGTACTATGTTTTAGCCGGAGAAGGGAAACATTAAATCTCACCTGTGCCATCCTCGTTGGAAAAGAGGAATTCATCCGACTTACTCAAGATTTGGGCAAGTCGTCCAACAAATTGATATTTACAGCATGGACGCGGTCCTGCAGAACTTCCGAAGAAGCTTCGGGCCTACTACCCCTTTCTTTCAGTCTCTATCCCTGGATCCTCCCACAACAATGGAAGAACTGTATCGGCGAGCAGATAAGTATTCCACACTGGAGGATAATTATCCAAGGCTTCAGAAACAATAATGATAACAAACAATGTTAAGGAAGCCACTAAGGGCCCACCCGAACAGAAAGAAAGCCAGAACAAGAATCAGAAACGCTCCTAAGAACAGGTAGACAAAAAGAGGGATCCTCCCCAATTCAATTCTTCTACATCCCTATGGTGCTCCTACCCCTCATCCGGGACCACCCCGATTTTAAATTTACCACCAACAGGGCAACCTGCATCAACGTAATCGATCCCTGAGGTGCAATTACCACAGGGACCACGGCCATGAAACTAACCGTTACCATAGCCTAAAGTTCCTGATAGAAAAATTGATCCGGGCTGGGCACCTCAAAAGATACATTCGGGAGCCGACCCGAGGAATAGAAACGAGCAACACAACAATTCAACCCGCATGTACCTCATATCCTTCCCTTCTCCTATAAACCCACCAGGTCATCACCCTCATTAGGAGCAATTGTACTTACTTGCGGTATTAATTTTCATGTGAACAGAGTTCTATTGATCCCGCAAGCAGCAAAGATGAGTTGCATCGCCCAAATTCTTTCGCAGATGAAAGTCCCGCCGACCGCCTTGGGCCGGGCCGCAAAGTTTTGTCTCGTTCAATCTGGCCACCATACACCACGGTGGGCGATATTGTTCTTTCCGCCAAGGCGTGGGCCTAAGAACATAGCAAAAGTATTTGCTTTCTGGTCGAGGACCCGGGACCATACAATGCTATCGTGGGCCTGCCCGGTTACATGCTATGAAAGCAATCCTCAACCTATCACCAACCACGCTTATCCGACCAGTCCGCATGCATTGACCTCTCAGCGAATTAGGCCGCCGTCATACTACCATCGCCGTGAGCCGTGAAAAATGAAACTCCAACCGCCTTCTCAGCCCCCTCAACCAACCTCGCACAGCAATCATAGATCGCTGCCCGTGCCGTGGGAAGCCGTGGAATAGTCGCGCAGATCCTTAGGAGTTCGATGCACTATCGGGCGGGCCCCAAGAGGTTGACTCACGTTAGTTCCCTCCCATTGCGGCGAGAAGAGGCTAACATGTTAGGCTTGCCAAGTTTTGGTTAACTGACGTGTTTGCTTCGACTCCATTCGATATGATAGAACTGCCCGTATGCATGCTTCCTCACAAGCTGGGGTCGTTGGTCTCATCCACCAGACCGCTGCCGCAAAGAGTAAGACGCGCTTCCAATCCGACCGCCACCAACCATCCAGCCGCTATGACAATCTTCCGAAGTCGGGTTTATCGAGAAGTCAAATAATCTAATGGCTTGCCAACGTGGTAGTTCCTAAGAAAGGGGGCGGAGGCGATTATACGGACCCAATGACGCTGCGTCTTGGCGACGCTTCCTTTACCTCGTATAGATCGATCGCATTTATCACTAAAGTATGGCATGTCATCTCTCGATGCTTTTCTGGCATCGACTAGATCCTCGCATGCATCCGTACTGAATATAGAGAAAATGATCTTTTTCTACCCTCTTGCGACTCTTTTGTTACAAAATGTAATGCCATTCGTTAAAGGAATGCCGAGCCATTCCATCGGGAGACCAGTAACTAAAACGCTTTGGCCGCCTAAAAACTATACGTAGATATCGACGATATGTTAATAAATCCAAGGAGCCGGATCACACTACACAGATCCTAAACAAGCATTCATTCCTCGTGAGCATATGGCATGCTGAAACTCAACTTTCAAGTGCGCGCTCGGGTGAGTGCAGTGCCTGCTCGGGATTCAGAGATGGCTCCCGTAGAATAGAGGTCAACCCCAGCTTAACTCAAAGTTATTTTAGAATCTCACTCCTGGGCCCGTAGCTGATGGTTAACAAATGACCACCGTCGGGTCGCCCTCGACGCGGTTTATTTTCTCGGCCCAATAAACCGCCTAAGTTTTTTTCACAGGCTTCTAAGTGAAGCCAACTAGCCTATGAATGAAGATGTGATCGGGCTTTCACCCACATCAAGCAAAGATTTATAAAGCCACTAATTCTGCTTAGTCCTGAGACCGTGAGACACTTTTGTATATTCAAGGCCTCAGAGGTAGTAGGCGCCTCCCTATTCAAAGAAAATAACGACGTGGTCGGCCGTTGTTCTACGCCGTCAAAGAACCTCAGCCGACGCCGAGACCGTGTATAGTCACCTTGAGCAAGCTGACCTTAGCCCTCAGATAGCACCTAGGCTCCACCCATATTTCCAGGCACATCCCATTGTGGTACTAACCGACCTTCCTCTCTGGAGCACACTTCATAAGCTTGACTTCTCTGGTAGAATGGCCCGTTGGGCGATTGAACTAAGCGAGTACGACATCCGGTACAAACCAAGGCTATCAAAAAATGGGCAGGTGTTAGCCGACTTCATAGTTGAAATCCCCCGGTTTAAAACACACCCTAAGAACTCGAATTGGTGGACACTTAATGTAGACTGGGCGTCAAGGAAAACTTGAGTAGGAATTGGTTTGTAGTTGAAATCACCCATCGAGGAAAGAATCGAGCAAGCAATTTGGTTAGGCTTCAACGCCTCTAATAATGAATCAAAATATGAAGCCCTCTTATCCAGAATTGAGCTAGCCTCTGTTGTGTATAGACAAGCTCCCCCGATTGAGTGACTCCAGGTTAGTTGTCGAGCTGATCCAGCAGAGAATTCGAATCCCGAGATCCCCGAATGGCAAATATGTCTCCCGGGTAAAATAGCGCGTAGGCAGTTTTTCGATTTGGAAACTGGAACATGTACCAGGAATTTGCAATGATAAAGTCAGTCATTGCGTGGTGGCCCAGCCTCTCTCTACGATAAGCTAGAAACGATATTCGCCCGTTTACTACCGGTTGTTTTCTCTGTCTCTCCACTCGAGTGAGCCGGAATTAAAGGAGGTCCTCCTCCTTAGGATGGACCCGTAATACACTACATCGACACAGGGAGCTCCGCAGTGAGGAGGATCGGGCCAGCGAGTGCGAGTCGATCGGCCCGATTTTCGCGATCGATGGTCAATTGTTAAAGATCCACGGGCGGTCATTATCATTTGGGGAAATGTTTGGCCGCCGAGCAGGGACCCGGTATGTGTTGGCCGGCGCATGGGGATGTCTTGGAAACCATCAGGCGACGAGAACTTTGGCACATAAGGCTCACACTTAAGATCGCATTGACGGTAGTGGCCAGCCCGAGCATCAGTTATACAAAAAATGTGACCGTTGCCAACGGCTAGCTCCCATCCTGAAATCACCGATTGGTCGGTCTGCATCTGAGCGCAGTACTTTGCCCCGTGGAAGTGATATGATCGGCCCGCGACCGCCCGACTCGAAAAATTATTGTTGATGGCAATGGCTACGCCCGATTAAATGGGTAGAAATGGGGCTGCTCGTGTCGAGGACAAGGATCTTTACTTTCAGTTCATTTGGAAAAATATTGTTTGGCCGTTTCGGCATCCCGGATCAATTGTATCAGGCAAACATTTGAATTTGATATTTGAAACTAGAAATTTATGCCAGGAATTGAAAATAAAAAATCTGTACTCCACCCCCCGGTATCCACAAAGTAATGGACTAGCAGAGCCTCTAACAAAACCCTGTTGATTGCCCTGAAAAAATGATTAGATTCGGCTAAAGGTAAATGGGTGGATGAACTCCCCGGGGTGCTTTAGGCTTACAGAACTACTACTCGTAGATCTACTGGTATATCCCCCTTTGTAATTACTTATGGGATGGAAGCTATAATCCCTACTGAAATTGGCATGCTACCATGCAGGTGATATTATAGAAATAGGAAAATGCAAAATTAGTAATAAAGAACTGGACACGTTCGATGAAGCTACGAGTTGGCGGCAATCCGCATAGCGTCCTACCAGCGGCAGCGGTCTTACGACAACTGGTGAAACCTCGGATGTTCCAACCGAGAGACTTATTTCTAAGAAAGGTATTTGAAAATACTACCGACCCCTCGGCCGGAAAGTTCCAACCCAACTAGGAAGGACCATATCTCGTAACACGGGTTGGCGAATCCAGATCTTACGCTTTAGACAAGCTTGACGGAACCCACATGCCTAGGAGTAATGGAATAATCTTATCTTAAAAGGTATTATCAATAAGGGCCGATTCGATATTTACATATTTTTACGCATTTTTTCATCATTATCAAAGTTAAAACAAAACAGATAACATTAGTAAATGACTGTCCTACAGAATATAAATAATATCTAACTTATCAACATTAAAAACCCACAGTTATTTTGATAATGACTGTAAACCAGTTTAGATAACATCTAAGCGAATTGACATTAAAAACTCAGGATTCTTTTGATAAATGACACATCCGGCCGATATAGATAATAAATGCTTGGTCCATAAAAGCGGGTGGCATAGTAAAATGACATGTCCGGCCCAATATAGATAACATCTAACTGGTCAACATAGCTTGGATGATTGTCAAATGACCTATCGGCGAATACTAAATAGCATCTAGGCGGGGCGACACTAAAGCTCGGATGCTTGTCCCGATTAATGGCTATCCATTTGAAGCTAGATGGCCACCCCGCTATCACTTCATTCGGTTTAAAAAGGAAGGAGCTATTTCATTCACAACCAAGTTCGACACGTTCGTAAATAACGAAATTAAAGTGCAGTGAATCTTCAAAAATGGGTGAAAAACAAAGGCTCGTAGGCATTCTTGGGGTACGAGGCTTTAGCCCTCGGCTCAAGTCTGAAGGCTCAGTGAGTGTCTATTCCATCTCGAAGTCGGGAGGTTCTACCCACTGCCAGTGGCACCAGGAGTGGGAGAAGCACTTGAGGCGTCGGGGGGTTAATGAACTGCGAGTGGCGTGGCTCGGCGTGTCGAGGGCATCTGGATGGGATCATGGGCTTGCTCCCGCATATATCGTCTTTGCCTTGTTGTAGCCATAGTTGAAGATCAAATCCTTTACTAGCATCAGTGCCTCCATAGCTTCCCTTTCCGCGAGGTTGCCTTTGCTTGGAAGCGGGAGTTCCTCTTTATCGACCCAGGCCTCACATGATTAGAGATGATGCAGCCATCACGTTGGTGACGATCTCCTCTCAGCCTTCGGCGGGGCCTCATGTGACGTGAGGCTACGACTGGTCAGAGCTCAGTTCCGCCTTGTAGGGCACCTTACGAAGTAGTGAGAGGCGTGGCCCGGACTCGGGGTAAATTCAGTTCCATTTGTGCGGGCATTGCACATTCGCGTCGGTCTCAGTGCGCCCGATCTGCCGGTCGGGCAGCATGCTTTTTCGCCTCCGTTCGAGCCGCCCTATCCACAGCTTCTCTAGCCTCCAGCTCCCAGCGCCGGGCACTCGATTGAGCCTCCTTCAAAACTCTCTGGTCAGCCGTGGACATACAATTTGAAGCTTCTCGTCTAGTGGGTTGGAATTACCATTGACGGAGGGCCGTGCCGGATAAGCGTGGCGCAAAAGCATATTAAAAATACGGCTGATATATGATTCAAAACTTTTTATAGGGATTACTCTTTACTAGCTCGGTCGATTAGGCGTGGATTCCGGTTGAGAATCATCCTAGATCCTCGACTATACGCTAAATATCACTCTTTACGATTACCAACGGGAATAACAATGGAATGCTCTTCGCCCGATCCAGCTGACTGACGGTTATAGGCATCCGTAGCGTTCTTGGGTACAAGTCATCTAAACGATCGGCTGCGGACTCCCCTTGGTTGAAAGGCTTCCATCAGGTGGATGTCACGGCGATGTCTTCGAATAGGAATGCTGTCATCCTCCATCCGCAAAAGCCCAAGACCATGTTGGGGGGAGATAAGAGTGTGATGGATCGGTGACAGCGACCTCTGCACCAGAAGCTCGTCTGAGCTTGGCGGTGTCAGAATGGCTTCCGTAGGGTCGAGAGATGGATCATGCGGTGCGGGGCGGGATCGAGTTATCCTCCCTTGGCTCCTCGAGGGGTGACATCCTCTGGACCGGTTGAATTTACTAGACCCCATCTCGGTAGGCCGGGAATGACGATCTCTCACCGCATCTCAGAACCCCATCGGTGGGAGTGATTCGATCCTTCAACCCCGATCGGCCTCCCTCTCAGCATCCTCCTGCCGCTTTCGTTTCTTGGCGGCGTAGCGGTCAAGTAATCCCGTCATCTCTTCCTCCTCCTCTTCTTCTTCGACCGGTGACTAGGTTCAAAGGCAGGCTACGAGGTACAAAATCTTTCACTTGGCCCGGGTGTTCTTTCCCCGTTGTCCGGCTGCTTTTATCTTGTCTTTCGAGGGCCGAATCGCGCTTCTTGGTAAAGGAAGCCTTGTCGGGCGGATACCCCTTTCGCCTCGACTAGGTCCAGGTGGAGCAGGGCTGGAATCCCATTGGTAGGGTGATCGTGCAGACGGGGCCGGGACAGGCTCCGGGTTCGATGTTTCGGCTTAGGATCCGGATGGTGCTCTTTGCACACGATT
This sequence comes from Tetrastigma voinierianum, assembly GCA_016808115.1. Taxonomy (NCBI): domain Eukaryota; kingdom Viridiplantae; phylum Streptophyta; class Magnoliopsida; order Vitales; family Vitaceae; genus Tetrastigma; species Tetrastigma voinierianum. Next base: position 807,592 of record JAEQBH010001754.1, read on the forward strand.
AAACTTAGCGGATCAGTAGTAGCAAGGAAATGTTCCACGTCACAATTTTGAAGGCGACGGACGAGAATGGTGGAAGGTGTCGAGGCGAGGCTCGGAGTCTCACATCGGCTAGGTTCTTTGGGGTGAAGAACCGTATTAGTAGCTCACGTTCGAAATCTCCCGACAACTTCTTGGTTCTTCGAGGCTAGCGCTTCTCCATGAAGTGTACTAACCTACCTCAGATTTTTCCACACTTGATAATCCACGATCAATTGCGCACAAAGTCATGTACACGTGCATGTTAAACTCTGACCTACCCTACACACAGGAAGGCGTGGTTAACATCAAAAATGGAAGCTAGGGAGGCCTAGAGTCTCGTCCCAGGGCTTGATTACAGTGTCACCATCGCACATTTAGGCGAGATCGGAGAATCGTTCTGAGCTGGTAGAGAATCCTGAATCGACATAGACATCTGGCCACCTTACACTACCCTTAAAGAATAAGCAAAGAAAATCTCGACCAACGAGAGGTCGAGTTGGTATAAGAGGTTCAGAACACTACATCCGGTTAGAATTCGAATTGTGTTAGGATGAACGAGGGTCGGTGGCGCCCTGGTGAAGTGCAAAAATTGTTTGACAAGGCCGAGCACCGGGAAGCGAAGCCTGGCCGCAAAATGCTCCCGAGTAAAAAACATAGAGTTGTGTTCTCCACCCATAGTGGACTCATCCGGCTCCTCCATCAATGTAAGGTCGATGTTATCAAGGACATTGCAATAAGCCCTCAACTCCTCCATCGTCAGGGATAAGATGAAGCTTGCAGAAGGCGTCCCTCGGGTAGGTCCTTGCACATTGAGCCAAAAAGCAAGCTGGAGGAGGTGCTTCAGGCCTCTCGCCATTCCTGGCGATCGAAGGAGGCGAAAAAACAAAAGTTATTTTAAGCCATATACATTTGGTAAGAAAGCAAAAATGCCGAAACATGAGCAAGGGTGGAATAGGGCCCAAGGCTCTAAATATACCCTCTCCCAGGAACTTCTTGCGTAGGAATGGGCGCTGGTCGAATCCTGACACGAGAGGAAGCGGTGCTGCAGGGACGTAAAGTAGACGGAATAGCCCAGGCTCGTAGAGACGGCGATCACACGGCGCAGGTAAAACTAGGAACTAAGAAGAAAGACAAGCAGAGGGAATGGGAGAGAGGTAAAACTGATGATGGCTCCTATATGCAGGAAACGCTAGGCCACTGCGGAGAAGCATTAAATGCACCAACGACTCATCACATCCACAGACGAGTTTGGATTACGGCAGCGATTGCCTATTTGGGCCTGATAAACAAATATAGGCCCCAAACTCGTGGGCCATATGTAATCTTAAGCGGGCACCCATTAACTATATCATCATAGGCTAGGCCATTTCGATTCAAAGCATCTCTTAGAATACCAAAGCCTTTGGCCATCAGTCATTACGTTGTCACTAGCTAGCAAAGGAGGAAGGCATGGAGACAGTATATGCAATTATACAGAAATTTCAAGAAATATGAATTCATTAATCACGTCAAAAGACGTTCGTAATTACACGGCATCGTTATTTTTAGAAAGTGATCGTATTATGACTACATGATCCGTTCAAATCAAATATAGAGCTTGAACATGACAATTATTAGACAAAGGCAGCGAGGAAAAAACAGGCGGAAGAAGAAGGTCGCTGGAGTGGAAGGAACGAGGAGCCTTGTTGCTTGAGAGGGGGTGTCGCTAGATCGCAGGAGGATTAGATTGAGTTTTAGAACCGCAGGCCCGGCCCAGGCAGGGATATTCAATTAAGACTCAAACTCGATCTTTTAATCCAGATTAAGTTTGCATGCATAGAAATCACGTTAAGTCTATAAGTAATCATCATTAGTTCAAACAATCCTCGAGTCTAACTCCCGAATCTTTGCTTCTTGGAGTCTTCCCATTTGAAGGGCAAGGGATAGTGATGGTATGAAAGGAGACACCCTCCTAACCTTTTATGAGACCTCCGGTATGAGGGAATCTCAGCTTGACCGCATCGAATGTGGACCCCGAAAAGTTGAACATTCAATGTTGGGATATCACACCATTAATTGTCTATTGTTCCCATTACTAGGTACAGTGAGCAGCTTTCACTCGTGGGGATGCAAGCCTCCCGACCAAAGGGGGACGTGTGTGGGTACCATGGGGTGGGTCAAGCACTCCATTGCGGGGCTGACCAACTAAGGGCCATCAGGGATACTTTGCAATCACGGCCCAGTGACATTTCCTCATTAGCCAGACCCCAGAATGTACAGCCATCCAGGGAGGGTATATATCGCTTGAGGCGGCGCCCTCTTGCCCAGAATAACATACAAAGCATCAGGATTGTATACAGAACTTGAACAAGAATAAGTCATGCTCATGACTACCCTAAGGGTAGTCGAACATTTCTTGGGTAGAAAATACGGATGACTGGACTACCTAAAAGGAAGAATGGGTGTAATGCAACGGCGCCATTCCACCTTCAGTTTAGAAGGAGATCGTCAGCACTAAGTGTGAAGGAGATGCCTTCCCGAGGAGATAAAGGCAAAAATGACGTAAGAAAGTGCGAGATTCAGGATCGAAAGAGAGCATTTGAGATGATCGGGCTATGAGAATCCAGCTTAAGCATCGGAGGCGAATGAGGCGTGTGTGTCGTTTTGCTTGTTTATTCTATGGGTTTTTAGCTAGTTGTTGATCTTCCCCAGCAGTCAGAGTGATTCGGAAAGTGAGACAGCGCATCTCTTACGCTCTCATGTCCTGAGCCCATCATAAGTTTGAGTTATTAGAAATTAATAAAATACTATGAATGAAGGTTAAATCATAAAGTTAAATAGATAGAATATCCTGACCAACTCACTTCCACACCTTGTACCTAAAACCAACACACATTCACTAGTCTATTTGTTGCATGCCTACGCCCATACCTATGCCTAAGCCCATACCCATACAAGGGAACCTGGAAATAACTTAGAGATAGAAAAAAATATATTAAATTTCTAATACCATGAAAATATATCAAAGAAAATAAAAAATAATAAAAATTTCCCCTTTTTTTAATTTCTTAATTCTATTATAAACAAATAAAATAAGTTTCAATAAACATATAAAATTAATTCATTAAATTTAAACATAACATTTTCTTAGGTATATAATCTATATTTCTTTCTCCTAGCCTCTTACTTTTAGGATTCGAATGGAATTTAACTTCCTTTCTTTGCATTGTTTTCGATTCAAATGGAATCAAGGTATGTTTAGGTTTATAGAGAAAGATGGTCATCAATATCACATTTCTACGAAGAACCTATAGACAAAAAAAAGTTGGAAAGGAGGACAAACGAATATAATAGAGAATTATCATATATATTCCTAATTACCAGATCCAAAGAGAAATACCCAAACACACTACTTGTGAGCTTCTAGAATGCAACACCAGAGGAAGTTTTAGATTGATTATAATTGGGAAATACTTACAAAACTTCATATTTTAACATCCACCCACCATCATAAAGGACAACTCTTTTCTCTTTGTTCTTTCAAGTTTGAGTCTTATCTAGGGCTTCTCTCGTGCATGGCAAACAACAAATATATTTTTCCAACTACAATAGTGTTACACCATGAGAGCAGAATTTGATTCGACCCAGTTAAGATCTTTCCAACACGAGGTAAGACACAACTTCAGGGTCAAATATTGAATTTAAAAATCTAATGGAGAAACACCCCCATATGCCATCTTTTATGATCCCAAAGAACATCATAGACAAAATTTATCTGACAAGTGCGGCATTCAAAGAACAAATAAAGTGGAATAGTTTACTTTTATCCCATCATATTTTGAAAAGAAATTCTCGGTCTGCTATATAGGAAAAAAAAAAAGGAGAATATGAAGTAAATATTTAAAAGCACTTACACCTTAAATAAATAGCATAACAAAATTTGAGGAAGAAACCCAATTTCATGTTTAGATTGTCAGGGCACCAACCAGAACAACACAAACCCAACCCCCCACCACATTCTTCCCTCACTACAAAGGAAAAGAAAAGAAAGAAAAAAATTTGCTTACCACAGGCAACTCTGCCACCAGCATTCCCAGAGCTTTTTGCTGAGCTCATACTCCCTCCTATAAATATAGAAAAGAAACTGTTGTTGCAGCTGCCAAGAAAGCAAAAGATAACTCCAAAAGCTAAAAAGAAAAAAGATGAAAAATAGAAATACATGTGTCAATAGTCTTAACAAAGTTAAGTCATTCCCACCTGGACCATATTAGAAGGGTTTTTTAGCTTAGAATTCAATATTATGACAATCTCCCAACAGATTTCTAATATTTAGCTCAGAATCCCCTAATTTAGTGTAGTATATCGGTAGAACATCCTTGTAAAAATGAGATAACATCAAGTACCTCCCTATTGACACAACAAAGGCATGATTTGAAAAGCAACTGATTCTATTTTCAAAGCATTACATCATCAAACAATCATCTACACCATAAAAACAGGATTTGAATTCTGAACTGAGTCCCAAATTTCTCTCTAAATTCATCTTACACAGTTTATATAAGATCAATAAAAATAGTCATCCAGCATAACACCCATCACAGGAATAACAATAATTACTTGCACAAATTGATGGGACAAGTAAAAATATGTTTGTCCAAACTGTGTAAGATGGAACGCACTAATGTTCCAAAAAAATATAAATTAACATTCTTCACAAGGTATAACTGGACAGTTCATTCTAATCCATTATTAATTAGCCGTGCATTGATTAGCAATAGCACAAAGGGGAAACACCTGAAAAATGTTGAAGCAACTGAAGAAGGTTCTAGATACAAATACAGTTCCAGCTCTAACCACCTACTTTCTCTGTCTAACGATTTGCAGCAGACCTGTAACAGAAAGAGTCTCAGTTCAGTTAGTTCACATGTTTCTCATTGTATTAGTTGTGTTTAAAAGGATGATGACTGTATCCTTTTGATCTTAACTTCTTCTCTGGAATTTTCTACATTCTCTGTTTCTTCTCTCTCTGTTTCTTCTCTGTTTCTCTATTTTCTTTTCTCTCTGGTGTTTGGCTTCATTACGAACAAAAAAAGAGCTCATAGATAGTCATTTTACAGCTTACCCTTTCCAAGGTCATCAGTGTAGACAACAACAGCCCTTCCAACGATGGAGTTTGGTCCAGTGAGGAATCTTTAAAAGAGAAAAGGCAACTTTAGATAACTAATTTCAACTTGGCTGGTCTTCAGGTATGAGAAAATAATAAAAGAATAACACGAAATAAGAGTTAAAAAAACCTACCTGCTTGTCAATGATTTTGAAATTAGCAGTACCTGAAAAGCACACAATAAAATGGAAACACATGAAATTGCTAGGGAAGTTCAAACCACATAATTGAATCAGATTTACAAAACAGATGCTCCATACATATCACCTAGATGAATCTATACAAGCATCTAAAGAAAAATGATTCCTAAAATAACAATGCGGGGCAGACATTAATAACAGTTCACTTCTAATGAAATTATAATACATACCATCCTCACCAACATTGACATTTCCTAAATCACCAGCATGTCGATGCTCATCTTCAGGAGCACCATGTTCTTTTTCAGCAGAAATGAAATGAGGTCCTGTAAATAATAAATAAATAAATAACCAAAATACTTGAGCTAAGAAGAATCATGCAGGAATTCTCAGAGGATAAGTCTAACCCAATGATAGAAGGTTATACAAAATCGTAATAATAATAATAATATGTAAAAAATATGTGTTAATTTACACCCTTTTACATTAGGGCATGCACATGGAAGCCATGAAGTCCAGGCTTTAGCCCAGAAATACTCCCAAGTCACTGTGGTTGAACCTAAAGAATTGAGAAAAAAAATAATAATTAATTTATAGGCAAATCTAGCAATCTAATTTCATTACTCACCCAGAGAAACTAGGTAGATTTTTTACTTACCATCACCTTCTTCAGCGAAGAAGATAGTTCCAGAAACACTCTCTTTGCTGTTAAGAACGGCAACAGCCTTCACCATAATATAGTAAGAAATACAAACTTAAAGTCCTCTATGTATGAGGAAACACAATATATTTAACATTTAAGCAACAAGAGGTTTCATTTACATATAAAATGCTTGGATTGAAATCAATAATCAATCCATGATAAAGCTAATGAAAAAAAATGGAAAGCAAAACACTTACCAATATTATTAGACTAAGCAATGATTTGCTAACACCAAGGGAAAGGTATAGCCCATACACAAACTAAAATATAATCATCCTACTCTACCCATTATAGATGGGTAATTAATGCATCACTACATAATCATAAATTCATTCATGGAGATTTTCGGGTCTCTGCCAAGAGTTTATATATATATGCAATCCGCATACATGATGGTACCTCACACTACAAGGAAGAAAGCCTTTAGCTGCGGTCACCGACCCTGACTAAAAGTAGTATATAATCTAGCTATAAAATATAGCTACGGATAAAGGCAACCGCTGCATGGCATGACTGTAGGTGGTGTGGAGAAATCCTATAGATGCGACCACTTCATAAACCGCGGCTATAGGCTCTTTATCGAGTAAACAATTTGGCATAGTTTATAACTGCGGTTTGTAGTTAACCCCGACCATAGAGACAATTTATAGCCACGGTTTATGGTTGACCCCGGCCATAGGGATGGTTTATAGCCACGGTTAGTGATTGACCCCGGCCATAGGGTGGTTTATAGCAAGTGGTAGTTTGTGGTTGACCGACCATGAGGATGGTTATAGTGCGGTTGTGGACGACCCGACCATAAGGATGGTTTATAATTACGCGGTTTAGTGGTTGACCGACCATGAGATGGGTTTATAATGGCCGGTTTCAGGTGACCTATATATAGGGAGCAACTCCATTATTTTTCTTCCGTTATGATTTCCCTCATGGTTTTTGCAATCCTAAAATCATTCCCTACAATATGCTAAAATATTCTTATTTTTCTTTCTAAATATGCACTGCTCCTCACTTTTCTTGGAGAAATCTGAGATTTCAGTCACTTGAAATACTTTTCCTTATCAAACAAACAATATAATGAACACCTTAACAAATGTACATTAGTCTCGTGACAATTTGCATTCTACAAAACACCAATTTCACATGTAGAATATGATTCTATGAGGCTTATAGCCAGTGATTCTAAAGACAATTAACAATTCCCTGCAGAAAAGAAAATGTGCAATGATATGAGAGAAAAAAGACTCAAGAAACAACATACACCAGGAAAAGGAGACATGTTGACCACCCTACCTAATCATGTATGATTTATACAAATCCTGTATGATTTCTTCATGGTGGCGCTGGGCAGAAAGGAAAATAGGTGCTAGTTTTCATTCTAAAACGCTAGCACAAACAAACTAACATGCACCCTTGATTGTTTGTTCTTCTGTCTATAATGAGAAAAAGCTAAAATGGACGGCAACCAATAATCTAGAGCCAGGTGGTCTCTAGACACAGGGTTCTGTAATTACTAAGTAAACACAGCCAAATCTGGCCAATTTTATGCAGTACCACCTCCATCAATCACAATGTTGGCAATGAGCAATGAAAATAGGCGCAGAAAGCAATCATTAGATAAGCAAGAAGCCAAGCAGGATGGATTTCTTTCAGACATGCCCTCGAAGTTTCATCCTCATACAAAAACCCTCCTGTTTCTTTCTGCTTTTCTCTTCTCCTTGATTTTTTTTGTTGAAACCTTCATATTTCCATATTAGTATTGATGCTACAATCATCATTGATAAGACCCAAAATGCACAGAGGAAGAACCTCCAGTTCAACCAATAGCAAGGAGGTTGTGTTGGCACCACTTGGCTGCCAGGAGTGCTTTGAGATCATGCTAAGAAATTCACAGTGTAGTTCTACTCCTACTCACGGATTAAGAGACTGAATTTTCAAATGTAGAATAATATAAATATATATATTGAGAGCAATTGTTGTTTACAAAAAAAGGGAAGGAGTTTCATATTCTAAAACTAGTCCTTTTCCTCTCTTTCTTGAATCTTTGACAACTCCTACATCTGCTTACTTAGAGATATCACATTTTAGAGAATGGCCTAATTGTTCAATTCCCAGCTCTGTTTAGGCTTAACTCCCTCTAGAGGAAAGCACTCTGAAAATCATACATAAAATACCAAATGTAAATCATTCATTAATTAGAGTGAAAGACCAAGACTAAACAAAGAAATGAGTAAATAAAACAGGGTGTTTTTATCTCCAATTTCTTCATCAATTCCCTGGCAGTTGGAGCTGATACAATGATATGGCAGCACTTGGACTGATGAATTTTCTCTACTGTATCTATGAATGAGAGGAGAGCATTACTGGACACTATGGATGCCAAGCTGAGCTCAGGTAATTACTTCAAGCAGTTCTTCCAGGGTTCCATACCCCCCTTTCATAACACAACATCAAACACATAGATTTCATCAATTCACATGTCTAAATGATCATGGTTGGTGATGTACTTTTCACTAAAATGAGTATGCTAGTCGATGAACAAGATCATGGCAAACAGCAAACTTATAAATAAGAACTCCTAATAATGTGGACTAAGAAAAAATCCAGTTTCCAAATGGAAGGAGATGAAGCTATCAGAGAAGGAGGATCCTCTTCTGCGATAACAATTTAAATGTCATAAAAAAATCAAACGGTGGCTGTGTGCAGCTGTGCTTACCAGTTTTCTAATTCGAAGACGCTTAGCAAAGCCGCTGCAGACCGTCCGCATAATAAGCCACCCAACCTCAGGTAATGTTCCGCCCTCCTCCGCTTCTACCAAAAACTAGAGATCAGATGGAGAAGATGACCTGGAGATGCCCAGAACGCCCGCTCTCCTTCGACCGCAACCACCGCCTGGAGCATCTCTGCATCAAGGATCGTCACAATGCTTGCCTCTTTATCCCTCTCCTCGCCGCCGCCGCCTAGTCTCTCAAAGCCCTAATAGTATGCCGGAGCGCCGGTAACTAGGACCCGCTTCTCGAGAGCCTCCGGCGAGGAGGAGAAACTAGAGTCAACAAGATTCGATTCAGATAAAGAATGTGCAAAAGGGAGACCCAGGCCTCGTCGCCATCCCCGCCGCCTGCCCCGACCTCAAAGTTCTATACCTCAGCAGGGCTTCCGACTGTACCCGAAGAGCGTGTCACCCATAACTCGCAAGGAAGCTCGGCTATATCGGAGACGATGGGTCTTGTCCATTGCGCGAGATGCGCAAACCTCAAAGAGGTGGTTCCTAATGGGGATTCGGCCACCGTCGGCTCCTTCAAAATGCTCTTCCAACTGCAGTACTAAAGCGGATGGCAATCTACAACACACACCGGCACGGTGGGGGACTCAGAGCTGGCGTTCATCGCCACCAAATTCACCAGCCTGAAAAGCTCTGCATCTGGAACATCTCCCCAACAGAAGAATTAGGGCATCGGAAGAATGATGCCGTTCCGGAACGAATTAGAGCGTGAGAGAGAAGGAACTAGAAAGAGAGTGTGAGTGTGAGGGGAAGAGGGCGTGCGCCGGAGAGAAGATGAAAAATTAGGGCAACTTATGCCTGAAATAATGGTAGCGGTCCCTGCAATAACGCGCCTTTTGGTTTTATTTTAGTAGGGTTTTTCTCTTTTGCAACTGTTTGAAGTTACTTGATCCATAAATGAGCTGGTAAACGGGAGAGTTCAACTCATTTTGGGTTATGAGTTAAAACGAGGTAAACTACTTTGATCAATTTTTATTGGGATTAATTTTCGATCAGCCAATACAGGTTCTGAAGCCAGAATGGGTCAAAATGCGTAAAAAATCTTTACAAAAAAATTAATTTTCTGAATTTATCGTTAACGAATAAAAATAAATAATATATAAATATATAATAATAATTGATATATAAAATGATTGAATCCTTGATATAATAATAATTATGGCTTAAATAAATAAATAATGTTATAACGTTGTTATAAGCAAAAGTATGTGTAGCTAATAGTATAAAATAAAATAACAGCTTAATAATATCTGGAAAAGCAAGCTAAGTATCGAATGAAATCTACAATATATCTACAATTTTAAATACACGTCATCATCTGTTATATTTAATAATAACGTGTTATTCCGTATTAGAAAGATGTATATCCTCGATAGTGGTTGAGTTATCGTAAATACATTAATTAATTTAAAATGTTAACAGCATAAATTCGTTATGTTTGGAATAAAAAAATTACATCTCAGCAGGTATAATAATGAGATATCATATTTGTTTGAAAATTTATAGCAGTAAAAGATATAATCAATAATAGAAAATAAATTAGTATATAATTTTTGTTAATTATTTTAAAAATAAAATTATTTTGTTATTAACACTAGTTTAAGTAATAAAATTATTTAAAATATGCGATAATTTAGTTATTTAATTTAATTTAATTTATAAAGCTGTCTGGCTTAAATTACATCAGCAAAACATGTATGATTGAATAAAATTTAAGGATAAATAAAAATGAATTCTAAATATTTAAAAATATGATTAATGAGATAAATAAAAAATATATGCAATATTAAAAGCGTAATTTATTTAATTCTAAATTTTCATGCGAATTTTAAATATTAAATTATACATATAAATATAATGAAATTTACATTTAGAAATTGAAAATAAAATAGTTAAATAACAAATTTAATATAATCATATATTATAATAATTATTATTTTAAAAACCCTTATCATAAAGAGATAGCCAAAATATCAATTTTATAATGAATCGTTGAAATACCGATTCTTGGCCGGATTCTTTTAAAAAAATTAAATAAAGTCGAGATTGATCGGACTGTGGGTGACCAGGGCTGAAGCCCACGTAGTGCACGGGCCCCGAAAATGGGTCGAGGGCGAGGGGTGGTCGGAATTTGTGGGGCGCCCAAGTTACTACCAGTCGGCCTTCCAGAAAAATTCGAATTTAAAGTGGGTTAGCGTGATTCCGACTTAAGTATTCTTAGCTATCCAGTAAAGGTAGTGGTTTCTTTGTTTATGCAACTATGGGGAATTATATAGCAAGAGGCTAATTAATTTCATGATTAAAATGTAGGCACGAGAAAGTCCCAATTTTTTTAAAAATGGTCGGTAATTTCGATTAATCAGGAGGTACTACGAATCTCAGATGTGAAGCGAACATTTGTTGAAATCGTGCAAGTGAGAGGGAAATCCCAGCTATCCGTTTTTCGGTAGCGGAACTGTGCGGGCGCTTGGCGCATTTGAGTGGCTGAGATGAAATTTCACGTGTCGTGCAAAAAATGAGTCGAAGCGTGAGCTTAAGTGGGACCCGTATTGAGAGGCGTGTAATGGCAGTGCAGATTTGAAGAAATTCTGGTAGATGGATAAGTGGATGAGATTGTACAAAGGGACCGATGGGGCTTGACACTTGAAGTGAGAGGACACGGATTGACGGCCAGACCGAAACCGGTTGGGAGGAAGGAAGAGAGAAAGAAGGAAGGCGAAAGGAAAGAAGGAAGAAGAGAGTTTTGGGAAGCTCTCGACCTGCTAGATTTCAGGCGTCGGGGCATGTGAATCTGGCAGACAGAGCGGATTGATCCTGTCTGAAATTTCTTGGCGTAGTGGAATTTTGTGGAGTTTCGACAAAGCTTGGGAAGGTAGGGGTTTTAACTGCTGGCTTTTATTCTTTTGGTAAGTCGCTTTGAATGGATGGAGTTATCTAGAGGCCTTGATGGCCATGTTTTTCGATCCCAGATTGGGGTGAGTGAAAATACTGGGTGGTCAAGTGGACATCAGGAGGCGAGTGGGTTGGTACGTTGTGTGGCGCTTTGTGTGTTGTTGTGTCATCTTGTTGTGTAGTGCTTTGGGTGGGTCAAGATGAATTTCTGGGTGTTCATTGGCATGTGAAATTTGTCTTGTATGTTATTCTTTATGAATGAATAACGTGTGTTTGTATGTGAATTTAAGTTAATAATATATCGTGTGTGATGTATATTAACATGAATTATTAATGAAATGGCGTAATACGTTCCGTATCGCTATTTAGGAATGCACAGAGCATTAGAGTATGAGTCGTGACATGAAAAACATGGTTGTTAAATGGTGATGGAAGATTTTTGAAGAGTGCGCTTTGGAGAGAGTTGTCCGGCCAGTTAAATGCCGGAGGATGACCCGTGGCCCATTCGGAGAGTTATGTGGTCCTTTCGGAGGGTTGTCAAATAGGAATTTATCGAAAATTGGTAATATGTTTTGAGCAAAAAACCTTTTGTTTTGAAGCGCATGTTTTTCAGCATGACCCAGGCTTGGCGTGCGTGAAGTCGATAGAGAGTTTCGAGAGATGTGAGAAGGGGTGAGTCGCGTCCACCAAGTGTCCATGCAATGTGAACATTAGTGGAACTTTTGTATGTTTTGCTTTGAATGTTTGGTGTGTCGTGCGTGAAGACGTAGCTTAGGTGGGGAAGTAGCCGTGTAGGATAGTGCTGTGGGCATTGAAATTAGGTATGCATGAAAAACACCCTAAATTTTATAATAAAAATTATTATATAATTCGGGTATAAATTGAGCCAACTTGGGTATTTTTCAGAAATTTTTGAATGAAATTTTTATGAAAAATGGTAAAACGGTAATTTTATCGTTTTGTAATAGTACCAAAATGACTCAGGGAATTATAGAAAATTTTACGAATTTCGGATGTGAAAGCGGTGCGCAAGATTAAATTGATACCATGAAATATCTATAGTGGTTCGTTAAGTCAGGGCAGTCCGAATATTTTAATTTGGCTGACGGGTTTAGAGTGAAGCGCAGCGAGTTTTAGAAAAATGCAGAAAATTTGAATATATAAAGAATATTAAATTATGATAAAGAAAAATTGAAGCAGGAATGAAAATAAATTGTTTCGGGCTGAAGCAGTTTAAACAGTGTAATAAAGGGACATATGGGTCCCATAATTAAAGAAAAAGAAAAAAAAATATATATAAAAACAAATCAAAAAGTTTGTTCCTTATTTCTTCATTCGGGATGCAGTGAGGTGAGTATAGTTTTTTTATTAACGAAATGCTAACTTCTTAGATTTCTGGCTATCAGTCGGATTTAGATGGGATAAGCAACGGAGAGATCTTTCCACATGTGACGAGTTTCTGCGTGAATCTGAAAGCTTGAGATTCAGCTGCAGAATTCGATTAAATATTCAGAATCTGTAGTTTTTCTTACCGTATACTGACGATTACGCTAGTCGGTGATTTGGGACTGGTAATACAAGAAAAGTTGCTACGGCGTCGAGAGGCTACGGCGTGGAGTGCAGAAATACGAGGATTTCGTCACGTGAAATAATGAATCACAGAATGAATAAGTATGGAAATAGTGAGAGATACGTATGAATACGTATAAACGATAAATAGTGCATAGTAAAATGTCGTAGTCTGTAGTCTGTAGTGGAAATGTGTGAAATACGTAAGCGAATAGTAAATGCAGTAATAGTAAATACGATAAAAAGTGAATGAGTGAAATGCACATTAGTGAATATGAAAGTAAATGCGAAAATGAATAGTGAACCAAAAGCTAATTGTAGAAATATAAAATTAGTATGGGCCAAGTAGGAGGCCTAAACTTCAGGTGTTGAATTCTACATGGAAGCACATTTGAGTGAGAAATCTCAAATATGTATATAGATTGCTGAAAATTGAGGCTGTATTAAGCTTCATGAAAATCGATCTGTAAGCTATTTGAGTGCGTCTGAGATAATGTTGCTTTAATGGTTTGGAATGAGGAGTGACAGGAGGAAAGCGGCGAGGATTAGGATTAGAGTTGGAATCGAAGTCTTGACTTTTGGGTTTAATTACATCTTTATCTTGATAAATTCGAGATTTGAGTATTTGTTCACAATAAATAAGAAAATCGTATTAAATTGTTTTAATTGATTTGAAGAAAAATGTTTGTGAAATGTTTGGATAGCAATGATTGTGATTATTGAAAATGAAGCTGTTTATACAAATGCGTAGTAATACTACGTTCCCCATAAAAAGATTTGAGCAGTGCTTTAATAGAATGTTACTTAGTTTAGTTGCATTATTGAGGATAGATTGTGGTATCTGATGAGATTGAATCTTGATCTGTGAGCGATTATATTGATGTGTCGCTCCAGATTAAGCATTGTGAGGCATTATGATCAGTATTTGCGTATTGATTATTATAGTAGGTCGTGATGTGGGGCAGTGCGTGTTATAAAGCGGATTTTTTATACCGACTGCGGCCAGGCGGAGGCCGTCTTAGGTGACTCTACGATATCGCGTATAATGAAGGCGTAGGTTAAGGAGTCTGTTCAGGGCGTAAAGCGGGTGATTGACATAAGCGAGGCCGGTTGCGTAAATGAATTGATTGATATAAGCGAATCGATTTGCGCTGCGCTCAATTACGAAGCTGGAATTGAATTTGTGATAATATTTGAATTGATTTGAAATTGTGTGAAATATTGAATATGAAAGTGTATTTTGGGATGATCAGTGATGACGTAGCGATTGTATATAACAGTATGTATTGTATTTCGTTGATCGTCAGCAAAAGTTGAAAGTTTTGAATTGTTAACTGGCATGATTTGTTTTAATTGAACTGAAGAATGGTTGTATCGGCAAGCTGGCGTGAAAATCTTCAGCGTATTTTCTGCGTCGCGGTCGCAGAGTAATAGATAGAGATTGAAGCGGTGAGTCCCGAGGGCGTAGTGTTTGAGAAGAATTGAAGAGTATCTTTCCCGAATAAGTATGCGTGCTCTCATTTGAGCATGACTTTATCTCGATATTTTAAAATAGTAAATTTGAAAGCAATGTTGTATAGCTGTTTTGAAAAGGCGTGGTATGTCTTAATTTGTAAGTAATTATTTAAATCTTTATGGAGCCTCTTAGTAGTGAACTAAAATACTTCATGTTGAAATGGTTTGAATGAAATGTGTTTAAATAAGGGTGTTCGTTGGCAAATCGAGGAAAAGGCAAGCCCCAGTGTTGAAAGTTCAAATGAGATAGAGACAGCATCAGGGTCTTAGAACGAAGAAATGGCATATATGGCCTTGTTGTGTTTTTGTAAAAAAATGCTGGGTAAATACCCGATTTTGGATAAATTTATAATCAAAACAAATTGTAAAATTAACTCCTTTTAGTATAAGATATCATTTGGTGAATATGGATGTATGGCACACGTTGCCCGTTCTTCGGCATTATGAGTCGTGATATGAGGCAGCAGTTCCATGAGGTTGACGGTGAAGTCGACGGAATAGAATGGGCGTCGCATAAGGTTATGAGAACTTTCCTTTGCCGCATTATTTAATAGTGGCGATATATCTTTTAGCTATCTTTTGATGGCCCTTGCTAAATTTATGCTATAGCAACTTTCTTGTAGTGTATCTGTTCGGATAAAAATCGATTAAATACAAAATTATGTTGTAGAGCTGGGTTATATATAGATATTATAGTCATGTAGTAATATCGCGTTGTAGCTTAAGTATCGAATGTATGTGTAGAACTTTGGTCGTTTAAATAAGTGTTGAAATCTTGAAATCGATGTTATTTAAATGCGTTTGTGGTTTAGCGTTTGATTCATATTTTTATACATGTGTATTATTGTTTTGAATCGATGAAATTATTATTATTTTTTTTTTTAAAATTAGGCAAATCTTTGAGCAGTTTATTATATGGCGATGAGGAGAGGCGGAGTGAGGAGAGACTGGCCGTGGTAGGAACATGGAGAGAGACGAAGGTTCTATCGATAAAGATCTTTAGATAAGCCATCCTAGCTAGTCAAATAATTCCATTTACTTTCTTCTCAAAAATTAGTATATTATTTCGTCTTTAAAAACATAATTATGGCTAGCTGCTCAGTGAATGCCCCGTTTGGGTGGAAAGTGTTTATCTGAAATTAAGGATTTGGCGATTTTAAAGGATTAGCGAATTAAGCATACAATATTGTGTTTGGTGAAGAAATAGTTGGAAATAGTGATTTAGCTAATCTGTTAGTTTAAAGACGCTGCTAACGTGAACAGCGTTTTCAAATATATGATTATTATATCTTGAGGATCAAAATATCAGGTGCTCAGTTCATATCGGTGGCAATTGGATTTTCACGGAAATATGGGCTCATTGAAGCTCTCCAGATTGGATATTTTTGCAAAATCTCCAGTTCGATTAAATTTTTTCATATTTTAATTATATAGATGAAATGATTAAATATCTTGAGTAAGGTAGATTAGATTAAATGGATTAGTAATTATTAAGAATTATATGTTATATTTAATATATTATTTAGATTTATTATGTTAAGAGAGATATTATTTATTTGTATTTATTTTATTAATATAAATATTATGTAGATAATAGGAGATTCAAAATATTATATATTATAATTTTAAATTTTAAATGATATTTTACTTTTTTCCTTTTCAAATTAATATTTGATTTTAAAATATTATAAGTTATAATGTAAGAAAATAAAGCCAGTAAAAATATTATAATCGAGATAGTGTAGTGCAGGGATTATGAATAAATAAATAATAGAGAATAAAAAAGTTTGCATATATAATAAGTCACGATGAATGATTTCAGTGGCGGAGGGTGCGAAGCCAATCGTTACGGGTGGGTTAAGCATAAGCGAAGTTTTTGAGATTTTAGGTTAAAACGAGGAAACACGGGGGAAAAAATGAAAATTTCGAAATATCGGAAAAAACCCGAAAATCTTCGGAAAAATGGAAATGAAATTTCGGTGGAGATGTTGTCGATCTCCACGAACGAAATTTCGTGAGGCCCCGACAGAAATTTAGTAAGTCAAGCATTTCCCATTTTTTTCCTTGCGTATATGGAGTTAAAAACTGATGCATTAAAGTGTCGATAATTAAAACTATTCTTCTGTAAGGTTCTTAGTAAAGCGCATAGTACCGTTAGTCCAATGGCAAATCTTTAATATTAATTATGTCAATTACTATAAAAGAGTGACACATTAAGAATATAGCATAACTATCACTATTTACATAAAATTTTTTTTTCACAACTATTGTTAAACTAGTAATATTTATCTATTTGCACATGGTTAATATTTTACAAATTAGTAACTTAATTTGTATATTTAAAATTTTAAAATGAAGACTAATCTTTCTATAAATTATGTTTAATTAAAAGATAGTATTATTCCTTATTTCGATAAAGCGTCTTGCTATAAATGCAAATTATTAACAAAAAAACTCAACAATAAATTATGTTAATGTCCTTATTAGTCATTTTATATACAATTAAATAACTATCAACTATTAGTTATCAACTAAATTATATCAAACATATTTATACAATCAACTAACAATAAATATCTAAACTATCAGTTTAGTTATCAAAATTTATGTTATTATCTATTAACATGACTAAATATTGTTGATAGTTTTTTTATGAAAAGAATATTGTTGATGGTTGTTACCATCTTTTTTTTTTTAATGCTAAATTCTATTCTACGAAAATATGGCATAGATGAAAGCAAAAGGTCAATTGATTTGATGTATGTGTAAACCTCATTACTTACACTTCATGGTAACCTGTTCAAAAGTCATTCCTAGCGAGCAAACTTTTTTTTTCTTTTCTATTATCTTTACCATTAAGTTATTCCCACGAAAATTATTCTTAAACTTGTCATCTCCAAAAAAATAAAAGAAAAAGAAAAGAAAAAGGAGAAAATTATTCTATTTTTCCTTTCCCTCTCTTTTCTCTTTTTCTTTCAATCAATTTCTTTATTAAATAAACTAATGTATTTTATATATTTAAGATTCCAATAGATTTTTTTTTTTTTTTACTCATATAAGTTGAATAATATAAACGGAATTCTTAGTACTACTTTTCTTCTTTTACCAAATCAAGTATTTTCATGTAAACCTGTTGTAAGTTTTGAATAAAGTATTTCATTAAATCAAGTTTTATATCATTTGAATCAAAGCATGTAGACATGCAAGTTTTTGAATACCTATAGTAAGTTCTTTTGTTTTGTTTAATCAAATCACAATCCCATTAAATATATGTAATCCCATCTTTGCCATCCTTATCCCCAAAAAATTTCTCCACCCATGTCCTTTTTATATACGTATACTTCTGGAAATTTATATGCTAAGTTTGTATATCTTTTCAATCAATTTCACTGTTGAATTTGTTTGCAAAAAGATTCCAACAAGTAAAATTCCAACACAGGTTGAGGACCTGCCCCTACTTATCATAAGTAATCTTGAAAAAGAAAACTAATGGCAATAATCTTGAAAAAGAAAAAAAAACAAATTAGAAATAGACCACGCCATTTTATATTAATCTTGAAATCATTCACTGTGAAGCATAAAAAGCTTGGAAAGTAGATGACAGTGTTAGTTTTCTTCATTATTTGTTTGCCGACAGCTCCAAAACATCGCGAAATGAAATTGAGAGAGTTTAATCTGAAAGTAATTCATTTTAAAAAAAAAATACATTAATAGCCTTTTATCAAGTGTCAATAAAAGTGGTTTACTTTATATTTCATCGTATTAAGCTCATTCGATTTTAGATTAATTTTTAAAATGTTAAATCGATATAGTTTTAAAATTAAAATTTTAAAATCATTGTTGATTGATGAATGTGATTTTAGGAACTATGGAAGAATAATTTGACCATTATTTTTAAAAAATGTTAATCATATATATATATTTTAAATGATTTACTGTTAAGATTAATACACTTTTGTCCTGGTTCTATGTGAAGGAATCCAAGGCTCAAGATGCTTGTCTTTTGTTACTGAAAATTGACGGCCACTTTGATGTAAGTTCTACATACAGAAACAAAAATAACATAAGGGACTAAAATAAGCTAAGGAGAATGTTTGGTTCAGTTTTGGAGAAGACGGTTCTTGATAAACTATTTTAAATTTATTTTTTTAGAACAGTTTTTAAAAATATAAAAAATATTAAAAATATATATATATTTTTTGAAAACTCTTATTTGTTTTTTAAATTTTGTATTTTTATGTTTTTATATTTTAAACTAGAAATCAAACATGTTTTTGATATTTTTCTAGAATAAAAAACAATTTTTAGAAATAATAAACGAACAAACCCTAATTTATTTTTAGAAACAATAAACGAACAAACCCTAATTTATTATTCTTTTATACTGAGAGTGAGACACTCATGTCTGAGTTCAATGGCAAAGTAATTCATTGAAAAAACTTACATGAGTAGTCTACATTTCAAAATAATCACTAAATTATTTTCTCATATATTTGATAATCGATTCCCTTACATTACGGTTTTAAGGTTAACTTTTTAAAACCGTAATTGATAAATATTATTTTAATATTTTTTGATAAATAAATACTTTAGTTATAGTGTACTAAATACTTTAGGCATGATGGATATTTTAATATTAATTTTTAAAATAATATTTGATAAATTTGGTTTCAAATATGTGAGATACTAGTTTGATGATTATTTTAAAAAATAGATTATTCATATAATTTTGTTTTAAAAAATAAATTACTTTGACTCTAAACTAACCATTTTCCTGATTGAAATAATGTAAGATGTGGTGAATTAGATTATAATTTTCATTACCTAAATTTATTTTAAAAAATACAGAAGTAAAATACAAAATAAAAAATTGAAAAGTAGAATACATTTGCAAATTGTTTT
Organism: Tetrastigma voinierianum; assembly: GCA_016808115.1. Classification (NCBI taxonomy): domain Eukaryota; kingdom Viridiplantae; phylum Streptophyta; class Magnoliopsida; order Vitales; family Vitaceae; genus Tetrastigma; species Tetrastigma voinierianum. The sequence continues at coordinate 827,253 of JAEQBH010001754.1, forward strand.
TAAAATTTGCTTTTAAAAACGAAAAATGAGATAAAAAAAAATACTATGTATGAAATGAAATCCTAAATATGAATGCACCATATTGTTGAATCATAATGAAATCCTAGATATAAACTTGTTGAATTAATTCACGTGTAACTTTTAAGACGATTAATAAATTATGGCCAGGTAATTTTACCGTCAACGAAGACGAAGACGATGAAAAGGACATAAATTTCGAGACACATTCCTCCAATTATCCTTCTATTTACATGCACAGGTGAGTCGGTGACAGGTCACATCATGATTCATATTTCCACCTTTTTCTACCTTCTTCAATGCCAATGCCACAGTTTCCACTTATTACTTGTATTGATAATGGAAGCCCTAGGGCTCCACAACATCAATAATGTTAATAATGGAGATTCCTGTAAAGGGTGGTGAACTTAGGCATCTCCAACGGGTCGGGTCGGAATGGCGGCCGTCGAGATTAGGCCGGCGGTCAGGCCGGCGCATGGCCGACCACAGTCAGCAGGCGGCCAGAGATGGAGGCCCCCAGCACCAGGCCCGTGGCCCTTGCTAAGACTTTAATATAGACGGGCCCCTGCTTTGGGTATTCCCTGTCGGGCCCTGACCGGACCTGTGGAACCCCTTCCATTTCCTCCTCTCCTCCCCACCTGACCCGCCCCACCCACGGCCCACCACCCTCTTCCTTCCCCTCCCCCCCCAATCCTCTTCATTATATTGCAGAGATATCACATGAATCAAGATTCATAGACCTAATGGGGCTCGTATTTTGAAAGAATTTCTACTTCGATCTTCCAATCAAAGAATATTTCTCCACCTCTCTACTTTTTTATTTGTTTCATTTATTGACCATTATTTTATTTTTGTGATAATATTTTATTAATAATTTTAATACGATAGCGCACGCATCTTCTTCTAGTCCATGTACATCATTACAAAAAACTTATTCAAATATACGAATTTTTGATAGAATAGAAATAATTTTAAAAATAATAAAAAAGTAAATAAAAGAAACGTAAAATTTCCAGAAGAAACTTCTAGCTATACACATCAAATTCAAGACAAGTCATTTAAAAGACACAATGAACAATGTAGAATTAAGAATAACGTAGATGAGTTAGAATTATACTTAATTGTGAAAGAATGAATGTATAAATTTAAAACATTTTCATACGAGTCCATTGGTCAGAAATGGAATTGACATAACAGTTGTTCTAACAACCTTTAATACGCATTTAAACCGACGTTATCTCTAACAATTCAAACATCGATTAATCCTCAATTCAGCCATCCTGAACATCGTTAAAAGCAGAGTATTACGAAAAACAAACAATCAGAAAATGAAACATATCGCAAATTCTACGAAAAATTTGTTTAACATCCGATATTCTAGACATCTTTAACGACAGAGCTTTTATGTATTATCGCTTCATTATATGGGATAAAGGAACGAATGTTAAATAAAAGAATAATTTCATTTAAAACAATAAATACTCCACATAATGGTACAAATATATCAACTTTAATAAATGATGAAATTATAGATTTAGGTATTCATGATAAAATATTTACAATAACATTAGATAATGCTTCAAATAATAATGAAAATACAAAGATTAAAAGATTTTGGCAAATAAACGACGGATTACGCAAAATTATTTCACACATTATTATATATATATTTTAAATTCTGATTGTAAAAGATGGATTAAAACAAGTTGATAGCACATTAGAAAAAATTAGAGACATTGTTAGCAATATTAATCGCTCCTGCTAAAAAATGAGAATTCATATTTTTTACGTTGCAAATTCAAATATGAAGAAAAAATATAAGTTTAGACATACCAACTAGATGGAATTTATTAGAAAGTTTTTACAAAATATTACAAAATATAAAAAGTAGTACAATTATACGAAATGTAGCCCAAGAATAATAATAATAACGTAGACATTATGAATGACATGACGGCACATATGGAATTTCTACAGATCTTTTTCAAATTTTTGATACTTCAACAATATTTTTGTGAATACAGATTATCCAACTTCACATCGGGTCATTATGCAACAGCTAGTATTTATATGGCAATTTCAAAATTATTTAAGTTATGGAATTTAATGATACACTTTAAATGATAGAAAATTGAAAATATTGAGAAATACCTTTAATTTATTATATTGGTTTAATTGTGGGAACTAGATTAAAATTTGACGTTTATAAATTCATTGCTAATTATTTACAAATGTAAGACTAAATAAAATTCATAAATTTAAAATTATGAATTAAGTTATATATTTATAATATTTATAAAGAAAAAATACGGTAATAATATTATTGGATAAAATCATCCACGACAAAGCCTCTCATCTTATAAAGCCTTTAGAAATGTCTGCATTAAAAATGCAACAATCGCTTCTCCAAATAATACAAATGATATAGAGATATATCTCATAAATATTATAGGAACAATTCAACATAGTAGATAATTACATTTTCTTGGAGAGTTTAGAATGCAAGAAAACAAATAAATTAAATAATATTCTGTTATCTATTATCAGACGTGATGTATTAACCGTGTTCGTGAGTACACATGGTTAGTCAGATCTTAAGCCGCTTTTAGTGTGGAAGAGTGGTTAAAGAAAAGAGACATCATTACCTCAAGAATCAAGAGAAGATGTTTAAAAGATTTGAGCTAATGACAAGCAGATCGCATGATCACGCTCGGTAGTTGCATCAGTTACGATACAGGCAGGAACTTAAAAATATCTATGATACGAATGGATTCAAGATACTCCCTCGTCACTTAAAATAACGATTGAAATATTTTATATCGGAACGTATATCAGATTTTTATTTTCTGCATTACTGAAGATAAACATCATAAATATGAAAGTATTAACCTTGAGTTTGATTATTTATTTTCAGGAATGACGTGAACTTTTTCTAGTATTACTTCTAAACGTAATTATATTCGATTAATAAAAATTTTAAAACGATTTATTTTTATCAATCGTTTTAAACCTACTTTTATTTAACTTTTAACACACCCTAAACAAAAACCCATTGAAAGGGTCGGGCTTAGCACTAAGTTCGCTTGGGACAGTCCCAAGGGCCCATAAACCACTAGTGCTGGTCAACCCGGCTCGCCGGCCTCCAGCTTCAAACCAAGCCCCGGGCGGCCTCCCGCGGGCTCGTCACCAGTGCCCACAGATTGCGGCCAGCCTCGCCGGGGCCGGCCGCCTCACGGCCTCGGGGCCCTACCGGCCTCCTTAGTCCAAGCTTGGCTCCTAAGCTGCCTGCCAGCTCATCGGCCGAAATGCACTAAAACGCCTCGCCCCAGCCTTTCTGTATCTCTGAACTCAAGCATTTGGTTATATATATATTTAATTTTTTTTTGAAGAATCTATTATCAGTAGTTTTGTTCTAAGATACGAATTGTCGTAGTTTTCAAATATCTAATATAAATAAAATGAGTTTAAAGTAATAAAATAAAATTAATATATTAAAATTAAATTCTTATTTTTATTTTTATTTTTTATCTCTATTTTTTATTTATTCTTCTTAAATTTTAATACACACTGTAAACAGGTCCGTGGAAAAAATTGGAGAGAACAGATAAGTTAGGATGTTTATATATATTTTAATGATAAATTACAACAAGAGTTGTCTATATAGTTTGAAAAAGTTTTAAATGATAAGTGATGAAATTTTTCTAGAAAAAAATTTATATTTACCACAGACCTAATCTTATTTATTATTTGAAAAGTACTAAAAAAGGAAAATATATTGAAAATAATTTTTATATTTGGTCGTTTAAAAAAATTTAAAAGAAAATCAATTATAAATAACCATTTAAAACTTACATAAGTTTTTATATTATTTATTCTTTATATGATGAGTTAAAATTTGGGTCAATACAATTTATGCGACACCCCAAACTCTCAAGGTTCCCTGACAACCCTCAGAAGGTTTTCATTGCTGTTTCATTAATTTCAATTAAAACCGACCAATTCGGTTCACTAAGTGAGGTTATCGGGCTCTTAATAAATCATATATCAGTTATGTGGGAAGGGCTTCAGTTCAAGTCCTTTCCCATATGAGAGCCCATTAATCCCCATTTAATGAAGTTTCAAGTCCCTCCCAAACCTTGATACATTTCTATCACATGATAATTCTTCTAAGGTTTTCTCTGAAAAGCGACGGCAATCTCATGTTCGCTTTCAAAGGGTCGTTTGGGAGAAGATTCAGATCTCGACGGCTTCGCAGCCTCTTCATCACTCCTCGCATCAAAGAAGTTATTCAGATGGATTCCAAATCAGTACGTGTATGTAATTTTTTCGGGCTTTTCTCAATGTTATGCTTTGTATCAACATGGTAATCAGAGCTGATAGAATCGTATCCTACAAACCCGTCAATGCACTAATACCCGGTGGGTTATCGATATCTCAATATCATTATGACGTTGGCCCCATTCACGGATCCATTCATGGCCATATATTTTATAAAATTATACAAATTCATCAAAATAGTTCATATGAGTTCGAGTTACAACTCTTTATACAAAAAATATTATATGTAAGCTCAGCTTTTTACAAAAAGGTTTCTCAAAGCCACATCTCGGCTTTCTTCACACATGCGGTCCGATATGTCACTGCCTATGATAACTCAGACCCGAAGGGGGTCCCACAACGGGTGAGCAATGCCCAAGAAGCGATAACTCCTACAAAGGGCTACTTCCTCCATCTAAGTGCACATGCAGAATGCTTTACGTCATTAATAATAATACACTCATCAACATTCCAATGAAGAATTTGTCAATTCTAAATGGAATCCTACATGCCATGAAATGAGAATATATTCATCATTCCCCATGTCTCGAGTCCTCACTGACTTCCTTACACATACCTATGCCAAGTGTGAAAAACCGTTATTCTAGATGACACCCAATGATAATTTTTTCAAACCAATTTATTTCTTGCTTATAAACCTAAAGTTTCGATGATATATACTTCAATTATTAATTTTATATTTAAAATCCATGCGCCTTTTTATGGGTAGCGGATTTTTGGTATCACACTGCAGGCTCCGTAAACCTAGACACTTTTACAGTCTTTCACCGCTATGGACTATGTCTGACCATAATTGACGGGTTTTTCACCCAAGAGGGGATCTATCCCTTCTTGTTGATACTCGGCACATATTTTCCATTTCATGCAACCGTGGGACTTTGTTGGACGTTGTCCCATTTACCAAGTCCACCCAATCAAACACCAAATGTAGTGTCGACGACAACTATGAACCTACATCCATAGCACAGTATGCCTGCAGGCATATGCAGCCGCAAAATGTCATCAGATGTTAGCTGGATGTTATATATGTATAATACATCATGAGAAACAGTTATAAACTGTACTTTTATGCCAAGTACCATGGATAATTATATCGAAAATATATAATTTACATTCATTTCTATGCTAATATATATAACACCAATATTTCAAATGATATTTGCAAAATATTATCTAAATATAAGAGGTACCCTTTTCAACACAACACACATCAATAGTCCACGCAAACTAGCCATTCTCAACCATAAATCCGGTCATACCCGGCCTTAGAAATAAATTGGGCTCAGTCCATAAATTTTAGCTTTTGTTTTATTTATTTTAACAAATTTCAAGACTATCATTAAAGGCTATAAATTCAGTCATGAAGCAGTCCTCAAACTCGGCCCAAAAACTGTCCCTAAAAAAATAGTCCCAACTCCCGAAAACTCAGTCCCATGTTGGGGCTAAACCACATGACCATTTACGACCCTTAGATTAAGAAGAACAAGTATATGAGAAAACTTTACCTCTTTTGTTTTTGGCACCTACTCATAACTTTCGTCGAGTAGACCAACTTTAATTATCGGACTAACAACTTCCGACCGTCAAAACACCAGAAATTGGAACCTTTTGTTTTTCCTTTCTCCTCCACGCCCCTAACACTTTTTCTCATCTCTTTGTTTTCCTCATTTGTTTCACATTTATTCCTTTCTTTATTTTTTTCCTCCCTTCCCTGAGTTAGCCCAAGGATACCTCTCATACAGACTCATGATAACAAAAACCAAGGTTATTAGCGCTAATGGTTAAATTGAGTTGAGTGACAGGTTGAAATTGATCGCTACCAAATGAAGATATTACAGGCTAAAGATGACAATGATGAAGTTGATCAAGCACTCGGAAATGAAGTTCCATCAAATCAAAGAACCAAGATGCATTGGCACCAAGATTCCAAGCTCAAGTATGAAGTGAAGATTTTTGATAGCTTAGGAATTTATGTAAGGTGAATGCATTATGCACTTAGGATATCATCATTAATCATGCATTACTTACAAACTCGGTTTTCAAACTAAAATTACATATCTTTGAAAACATGGGTTTAAGCATAAAAATTTAGATTAAATAAATCTAAAAATGAACATTTAAAGAAAAAAACTGGTCGTATGAATAGTACCGTATATGTGAACAGTACCATATACATGAATAGTGCCATATATGTGAACAATACTTTATAACGGCTAGTGAACAGTGCCATGAACAGTACCAATGGCTAGTGAACAGTAAAAACGGCTAGTGAACAATATCATGAACAGTAAAACGGCTAGTAAATAGTGTCATGAACAGTAAAACGGCTAGTGAACAGTGCCTAAAATCCCACTCTATAAATAGAGTGTGGGGGATCATTTGTAAAACAACAAACTTGCTCTCAACCATCTTTTCTCTTGTGTATTAGTCCTCAAACTAAGTTTGTGAGTGCATTCATTACATTTGTATATTTTAGAGGTGCACCTTGTGTTCATCAAAGCTCGAGTTTAGCTCTGAAAGATCTCAAAGCTTGAGAGTATCTTGTTGTGCCTAAGTGAGAAAAAGCTTCAAGTGTGTATAGCTTGAAGAAATTGCTAGGAGCCCATTGGAGCCAAAAACTAAGTGTAATCAAGCTCGATTTGGAGCTTGGAACTCAAGTGTGCATAGCTTGAAGAGGTGCCCACTGGAGCCATAATCCAAGTAAAGAAAGCAGGCTCGGCTGGAGCTTTATTATACTCAGTGGAACCCCTCACCGTTAAGAAAGCTGAGGAGAAGTGGATCGAGGCGCGTTGCAGTCGAACTACTATAAATTCGGTTTTTGCTTTCTGTCCTTATCTCTTTAATTTATTGTTACGTATTTAAATTAAAGATTTATCATATTGTGCTTAAAGTTTTTGAGAAAACCACAATTCACCCTCTTGCCAGGTTAAGTTTAGTCATATCAATCTTCAATCGTATCGAAAGGCGCCTCTTATTTTTGTTTTAAAGATTTAATCGTTTAAGAGGAAAATGACTAGCACTAAAACTAGCACAAGCCTTTTCAAGCCGAAAGTTTTCCCATCACAACCACCCTTCTTTCGGTCCAATATTATCAATTTTGGAAAAACAAATGACTTGGTATTTAATCTTTGATTTGGAAGTATGGAAAACAATCTTATTTGGATACACTACAAAAGATGTTGATGGAGAAAATAAGAAAACCTTGACGATCATAACTAAGAAGAGAGAAAGTAGTACTTCAATTAAATTCTGAGAGCCATTTATATTCTTGTATATGCTATGGATAGAAATGAGCATAATAAAATTAGTCAATGTAAAATGGCTGAAGGAGATTTTATGGGGGAATAATTTAGAAATTACTCATGAAGGAACTACCTGTCAAAGATTCTAAAGTTAGAATTTGAAAATGCGATTATGAATGTTCAAATGAAACCTAATGAATCTATTGTTGAGATGTTTAATAATAGATGTTGTAAATGGTCTTGAAGGCTTGGGAAAGAGGGTAAGTGAACAAGACAAGGGATCTAAAATTCTAAGATGTCACCTCCCAAACAATTCCAAAACTAAGCTACATGAAGCAAAGAACTTAAAGAGCTACCTCGAGGAACTTATGTGTTCTTTCATGACTTATGAAATGAAGATCGTAAGACAAGAGAAAGAAATGCAAGAGGAAAGCAAAAATAAAAGCATTGCGCTCAAAGCTCAAGAAGAAAAAGTCGTTGAGGAAGCAAAGTCTGTTGAACATGGAAGATGATATCGCCTCATCACAAAGAGAGAATGCAAAAATTTATGATGAAAACAAGTTTGGTGGAAAACTTATAATAAAAGAAGCAATTCACAAGAAAGAAGGTCCTTTGGTAGTAAGGGGAAGAAAAGAAAATAGAGAAGGAGCCAAAGAAGTAATTTGCTACAAATGCAAGAAACCCGGTCATCAAATATGATCATTCCTCTCTACAAAGCCAAGAAAGAAAAGAGAAGAGCTAAGGATGGAAACATGGAGTCAAAGTGAAGACTCAACCGATGATGAAAGCGAGAATGAATTTGCCAACATGTGCTTCATGGCCAAGATCAAGATAAGGTAAGTTCGATTCTGATCACGATGATGATGAAGTTAGTTTTGAATATGATGAATTACTTATAGCTCTTTATAAGTTTGGTGAAAAACACACCTCACTTAAGAAGAAAATTTTTGAGCTTCAAAAAGAACTTGATGAAATCAAAGAAAATTTTTCAAAGCTGGAAGCTTTCAAAATTTCTCTTGAAAAGGTAAATGAGGAACTACTCGCAAGAATGAATGGTTGTTATCCCTATTCTCAAAATTCTCTTAGACAAAAGGCTTGAAATGATTCTAGCTAGCCAAAATGTGTTTTGATAAAAGGGGCTAGGATACAAAATCCCAAAGATTTCCTGAAAGATTTCAAAAACTACTTTGTATTAAAGAATCCACAAGTGAAAGTTCATCAACCATATGCAATTTTTGTGGTAGAGGAGGACACATTAGTAGTACTTGTCCTCTAGAAATGGATCCCAAAGGTACGTCAACTCCTGTCAAAGAAGACTTAGGTTGAAAATCAAAGGTCACTGACTACCAAGGACCCAAAAGATTTGGGTACCTAAATCTTCTTGATTTTTTTAGGATCAAAGAAGGAGAATGGTTCTTGATAGGTTGCTCAAGACATATGACCGAGATGAGTCAAAGTTTGCCTTCCTACAAGGAGAAAAGGAGGATTTGACTTTTTGGAGATAATGGGAAAGGTAGAATTGGATATGGTTCTATAGGTAACAACTCTTCATCTCTTATTGAAAATGTTTTGCTTGTTGATGGTTTGAAACATAATCTTTTAAGCATTAGTCAACTTTGGTATAAAGTGTTTGCAAGATTTTTGAATCTTCATCAGGTCATCAAGGATTCTCAAATGATAAATCATCTTCATGGGCCATAGAAATGAAAATGTTTATACTATTGATATTTCAAAATATGAAGCTATAATAGATGTTTTTCTAGCATGCATGATGAGAGTTGGTTGTGGCATAGAGATTGGGACATGTGAACATGAATCCCACATACAACTCAACAAAATGAACTTGTTAGAGGCTCTCCAAAATCTCTTTGGAAAAAGATAAAGTTTGTAGCACAAATGGAAAGCAACAAAACATCTTTAAAAACAAAATTTTATTTCTACATCAAGAACTTTGAACTCTTCATATGGATTTATTTAGACCTCAAGGACTACTAGCCTAGGAGTGTAACCATATGCATTCGTGATTGTGGATGACTTCTCTGTGGATATACATGGGTCTTGTTTTTAGCTCACAAACATGTTCTCCATGAGTTTCAAAACTTTGTAGAAGGGACTAAAATGAGAAAGAAGGTTTTACCTATTTCTTTGTGAGCAAGGAGTGACCATGGAAGAGAATTTGAAAATGTTGAATTTGATAGTTTTTGTGATGAGCAAGGAATTGAACATACATTTTCAGCTCCTAGAACTCCCCAACAAAATGGGGTTGTTGAAAAGGAAAATAGAACCTTACAAGAAATGGCAAGAACCATTCTTCATGAAAACAATTTGCCAAATTATTTTTGGTCCAAGCGGTCAATACTATGCTATATATTGAATAGAGTTTTGATTAGGCCCTCTTGGACAAACCCCATATGAACTTTGAAAAACAAGAAACCTAACATTAGCTATTTCAAAGTTTTTGGAAGTAAATGCTTTATTTTAAACACAAGGACAACCTTGGAAAATTTGATGCAAAATCTAATGTTGGGATATTTATTGGTTATTCTTCATCTAGTAAAGCCTATAGAGTTTTCAACAAAAAGATAATGGTCGTAGAGGAGTCCGTCCATGTAGTATTTGATGAATCTAACGAGTCTCTCGAAAGAAGAGAAAGTGTTAATGATGATGTAGGTTTGGACTTCTCCATGGGAAGATTGCAAATTGATGATAAAGTTCATCAACAAGAAGAGGAGATTGATTCAAAGAAGGACAAAATTTCCAAGGTTGTCCTTAGTATTTAAAATAAAGGCCAAGAACACACCTATGGGCTCATCCATCAAGTTAGACATGGATGAAAAAGGTAAGTCCGTTGACCAAACTAAATATAGAGGCATGATTGGTTCTTGTTGTACCTTAATCTGGCCAGTAGACCCGATATCATGTATAGTGTATGCTTATGTGCTAGATTTCAAGCATGTCCTAAAGAATCTCATTTGAATGCGGTTAAAAGAATATTTAGGTATTTGAAAGACACTATTGATATTGGTCTTTGGCATCCAAAATGTGATAATTTTGAATTGATATGCTATTCAGATACTTGCGAAATTGATAGAAAAAGCACTAGTGAACGTGTCATTTTCTAGGTTCCTGTGTCTTGGCATAGCAAGAAAACAAAATTCAAGTTGTGTTTTGTCACATTTAAGTCGAATACATTGCCGCAGGTTAGGATACAAGTACTTTAAGAAACAGAAACACTTTAGTGATTTTGGATTGACATATTCTCATGTTCCATTAAATGTGACAACACAAGGCCATTATCATATCAAAGAACCTGCAACACTCTAACCAAGCATATAGAGAGATTAGACATCATTTCTTAGAGATCATGCAATAAAAAGAAGATATTACACTTGATTTTGTTAGAACCGAGGATCAACTTATGGATATTTTCAAAGCCCCTAAATGTGATCCAATTGTCAATATTAGGAAATATCAATTAGAGTCATCTCGTGAAAATTGTTTGAATGACCCATGTCAATATTGCTTGAAAAATATTGCAGCCTTAAACTCTTAACCTTTACTTAATTGTAATTTCAAAGGGGAGATACCTTATGCTCCAAAGTCTCTTGCTCCTTTTTATGCTGCCATAGGGGGAGAAAAATATGTATCTAGGGAGTTAAATGAGAAATGATATATCAAAGGGAGAAAGATATGCATCAAGTGCTAAAGAGGTCGCTAAGCATTTATATCATTCCTGATGCTTTGCCTTTTATGTAGTTGAATGTAAATTGCATGTGTTTGAATTGCTAAATTTATGTTATGCATTATTTTAGACTATTGGTTTGAGGGGAGGAGCCATTCCTCCTAGATAACTAAGGTTTGTCATCATCAAAAAGGGGGAGATTGTTAGCCCAAGGATACCTCTCGTTGAGATTTTGATGATAACAAACCAAGGTTATTAGTTACTAATGGTTAAATTGAGTGAGTGACAGGTTGAAATTGATCAAGCATCAAAATGAAGATAATATAGCTAAAGATGACAATGACAAGTTGATCAAGCACTGGAAATGAAGTTCACTCAAATCAAAGAACCAAGATGACAAGTAACCAAGATTCCAAGCTCAAGTATGAAGTGAAGATTTTGATAGTTTAGGAATCTATGTAAGGTGAATGCATTGGTGCACTTTAGGATATCATCATTAATCATGCATTACTTACAAACTCGGTTTTCAAATCCAGTTTATATCTTTGAAAACATGGGTTTAGGGTATAAAAATTTAGATTAAATAAATCTAAAAATGAACAGTTAAAAAAAAAACTGGTCGTATGAATAGTACCGCATATGTGAACAAGACTATATACATGGGGCTGAAAGAGCAGGGAATCAAGACTTATAACGGCTAGTGAACAAGGCATGAATGTAAGACTAACATCTAGTGAACAAGAAAATGGGGCTAGTGAACAATATCATGAACAAGAAACGACTAGTAAACAGTGTCAAGAACAAAGAAAACGACTAGTGAACAAGGTTCAAAATCCCACCTTTATAACAGAGTGGGGGATCATTTGTAAAACAAATAAACTCTGAGCTCTCAACCATCTTGTGTATTAGTCCTCAAACTAAGTTTGTGAGTGCATTCATTACATTTGTATGTTTAGGAGTGCACCTTTGTGCTCATCAAAGCTTGAGTTGTATTTGAAAGATCTTGAAAGCTTGAGAGTATCTTGTTGTGCCTAAGTGAGAAAGCTTCAAGTGTGTATAGCTTGAAGAAATTGCTAGGAGCCCATTGGAGCCAAAATCCAAGTGTAATTAAGCCTGGATTGGAGCTGGAACTCAAGTGTGCATAATTGAAGAGGTGCCCATTGGAGCCAGCAACTAAGTGTAAAGAAAAGAAGCTCAAGTTGGAGCTTGACACTAGTGGAACCTCACCTGCTGGAAAGTTGAGGAGAAGTGGGCGTAGGGCAAAGCAGCCGAATCACTATAAATTGGCTTTGCTTTCTATCCCTTATCTCTTAATTTATTGTTATTGCATTTAAATTAAAGATTTATTGTTATTGTGCGAAAGTTTGAGAAAACCAATTCAATTCCCTCTTGGTTAGGTTGCTTAGTCATATTTGAATCTTCACTTTGTTTTTTTTTTTTTTTTTTTTTTTTTTTCTCCTTTCTTTTTTTTTTCTTTTCCTTTTTTTTTTCTTTTCCTTTTTCTCCTTTTCTCCTTCTTTTCCTTTTCTTTCTTCTACCAAATTATTTTGTTTTTTTGTTTTGATCCAACAAGAGGAAACTTCCTCTCACTTTCCTATTTGTCATATGTCCTTCATATGTTCCATTTGTTATATATCACATGAACACATGCACGAGATAGCAAATACCACACCACATGGCTCTTATGTCATGTGCCCTTCTGCTCTACCACGCAAGATTCACATTTACTACATATGCGCACCATTCCACAAGGGCCATCCGACACCCATGCCTCAAAATACGTAAAATTCTGATTATCTCGAAATCCAACGAAATTCGACTTGGTAATTAGATTTCACGAGACGATCCAACGGTGAAGTCCGTTTTGTCATCCGAGATCTAGAAAATTTCCAATCTATACTACAATGACAAATTACCGTTTTACCTTTTTTCGAAAAAAAAATATAATTTTTCTAGGTTTTACAATTTCAATGATGCTTGCTGAATTAAGTTACTCAGGCGATTCTTCACAATGACAACATAGTCAAGAAGAGAGTCTTTCGATGTGTAAATCTTAAAAATTATGCTTCTAATATCGATTCCAACGGATTGGGTTTAATGTCTGGGGTGACCGCAGAATTCAGATAAGGTGCAACTCTGAACTTCGTTAACAATTTCTTCGCTCCTTTATTTTCCTTAAATTTTTTGTATGATCAGATTTCCATTTTTGCTATCTTCATTACAGTTATGTTATCAGTGCTATAACTCTAACTCGTGACATCTAAATATAAAAACTACTTAGATATTTGAACATAAAAATTGGATTTAGCACATTAAAATCAGAACATTTCATATTGTTTGTTGACAAAAATAAATTTGTATCTGGGCATGTTTTGCTATAGAGAATGAAGAATGACAGTATGAGGTTGATTTTTTTATTATGTTTGAATGAATTAAATGATAATAACAATAAAATAAAATAAAATGATTTTGAAATGAAATCCTGAATGAACCATAAACACATTGTTGAATCATAATGAAATCCCAGATATAATATTGTTGAATTAATTCACTTGTAATTTTTCAGACATATAATAAATTATGGCCAAGTAATTTTATCGTTAGCAAAGACGATGAAAGGGAAATAAATTTCGGAGCACATTCCCTCGAATTATAAGTCTCCATCCTTTTCTATTTTCCATGGATACTTCATTGGTTTTCTGATTTCTTCAATGCCAATGACACAGCTGGTTCCACTAAATGGCATTAATGTATCTTCAAAACTCTCCAATGCAAGGCCTCCACGACATCAATAACGTTATAATGGGATTCATGTGTAAAGGGTGTTGAACCAGCTTTGGTTGCTTTGCTATTGAAAATACAATAAAATATATATTTAGAAATAAATTTTCTTTAAAACCTTACAAAATTAAATATTAAAAATTAATTTAAAATCTTATATTTCAAAGTTATCTGATGTAAATAAATGAGTTTAGAGGTAATAAATAAAATAATGTATGAAAATTAATTTATTTTACTTTTATTTTTCATTTTTTTCTCTCAATTTTTTCATTTCAAAATTTTATAAATACCAAACATACTCTTGTGTATTTTTTTTTTTATAATTAAGCATTTTATTATAATATAATATAGTAAATTATTCCAACTAGAATTGGAATATATATTCCTTTCCCTTTTAATTGTTCACCTTAAACTTTGAATGATTTATCAACTAAACTACTTAATTCCTTTATGTGTTTGACTTCTAAGTTTTTGCATCAAGTTATTTTGAAACTACTAGAAACTACTGAGCCACACTGTTTTATTTTATTTTAAAAAGGCAGAAACAAAATGTAATAAAACCCCAACAGTACTCCCGAGAAGAAAAGACAGATTTGGAGAAACCAGTCTTAGTCCGGAGTCGTTACTTATCGGAATGGGCATTTAGCAGCCAGAAGACCCTTCTCTGTGTTCCCAAGGGTCTCTACTAAACAAACTAAAGAAAATATGGATTTATTGTCAATTATGAATACCGAAGATAAGCAATAATAATACAAAAACATGCAAGACATATATAAATAAATGATCAAGCAAAGTCATATGATAAAAATGTGTACACGGGCGTGTGTTATTATTCTAGGTGGAAACAATGTTAGTGTAATAACAAAATACAAACTATACACATTCAATTAAAAATTGGTTATAAATCATATGTCAAATTATTTATTAAAATGATACATGGAATGTCGGGCCCCACTCAAGCCTATTTATATGTTACACAAATTAACTCTCCAAGATTCCATTTTATAGGAATTGTAGAATTAACGTGTGTTGAAATTTTGAGGCGGTTTGAAATTAAGTTTACAGAAAATTAAGTTTGAGTTGAAATTTGAAATTTGAGATTTTTTTTTGGACTTGAATTTGAAGTGAAATTTTCAAAATTTAAGACTAGACAAGCCGAATCTTGGAATTGAGATTTGGAAATTTGAAATCGCTTGAATTTTGAAATTATGAATTTGTAAATTTGAAATTATAAACTTTAAAATTGGAAATTGGAAATTGTGGAACTTGAATTTTGAAATTATGACACTTGATTTTAGGAATTTGTAAGTTTGAAATTGATACATTGAAAATTTGAAATTTGAAATTTGAGATTTGGAGAACTTGAATTTTAAAATTGAAAATTTGAATTTTAGAAAATGAGAAATTTGGAATTTGAATTTTGTTTGGACGCAAAAATTGAGAAATGAAAATTTAGAACTTGAATTATTTTAAAATTTAGGATTTATTAAATTAAGGGTGGGTGATAGTTCATATATTAGAAAAAATAAATTGGATAAAAAATATCAACAAAAGCAATTTAATTAAATAAATAAAAAGCAACAATATACTTACAAGGAAAAAAATAATAAGACTATAAATTAAATGACTAATATAATATATATACAAGACAATTAAAAAATAACTATATAAAAGAATAAAGAAAATTCGAAAAAAAATACGAGTAAAGCTGTGCTCTAATCATCTCTCAAGGTGAAATTGCCTCCAAAGCCGGGATCGTATCCCAAAATTGCCCCCGAGCCAAGATTTCCCCCCAAGGTAATCTTATTTTAAATCAAACATTTAAACTTTGAGACCAACTATGACCTCCTACTCAATATGAGGGAAGACCCATAGTCTCTTTAAAAAAAAAAAAAAACTTAAGGAACTAATAGAACCTAAATTATATAAGCTCATGCCTTAATTTATTCTCCAAAAAAATATTTAATTAGGGCCATTCAAGATTACCTTTTAGTGGAGCAAGCGTGGTTTACTTTTCTCTCTCAAATCAAGGGGGGGAGACTCCCTTTTATAGGGAAAGGGAGGCCTCTCTCCCTTGTAAACTTCCAATGTGGGATTGCCTCCCACAAAGGAAGAAATCATAAGCCTCAAAATTTGGGGTCTACAAATATGCCCATCTTCGATAGAGTTCATGGAGTGTAGAACCACAGACAATGAAGTAAAACGAAGGTGTGAAAAGTGAGTGAAGTAAGATGAACTCTATCGAAGAAAAAAAAGAGACCCAAAAAGTGTCCACAAAGAATACTAACTCTCTCAAACTCAAACAACTAAAATGAGTTCTAAAAAAAATATATATAAAAAACAAACAACAAAAGGACAAAACAACAGGGAGACCAGCAAAGTCATGACATAGATCCAAGTTCTCTCTAAGAAGATCCTCCCAAAGGTGAAACCTATCGAAACTAAAAGGGCCAATCGATCGACCATAGATGTTGATCATATTACGCTATATAGCGATCAACACTACGTCATGGGAAACTCATGAGCTAACAAGCGGAGTCACGACAAATAAGAATAAACCATATGATCAAAGGTGTGCGATAAACTTGACATGAATATTGGTGCGATATGTCTAGTAAAGTAATCACGAGGATTTGAACTATGGTGAAGATATCAAAATGTCTAGCACGAAGCGAAACACAAAATAAAGCCTAGCGCCTTTTATTCAAGATGTATAAGGTAAATACAGTTTGAACATCCCGATGCGGAAGATGAAGTCTGAGGGATCCGCGATGAAATCTTGATACGGATGAAGTCACGAGACATCGTCCATATAAAGCGAAGTCTGAGCGCTGTGTCACGAGGGAGCACAGGCGTCGGCGTGGTGCTCGCGTGATGCGGATGAAGTGAACGTAAGTCCATATGGTAGTCACGGGCGCCCTATTATCTGAGCCAGAGTGCGGGCACGTCCCGACGTGGTCTTCAGCGAATATGATACGGGGATGGTATGAACATCTAATTCATATAAAGGTGAAGTGCGAGCGCTGATGTACGAGAGAAGCGAAGTGCGAACCTCGAAGGTCTGGCGTGCTGGCGAATGTGATGCAAATGAAGTCTGAACATATGATCCATATGAAGGCGAAGTGCGAGCGCGCGATATGCGAGGCCGAGTGCGGAGCGTCACGTCTGTCGTGCTGGCGGATGTGATGTGATGAAGTGCGAACATCGATCCATGCTGAGCGAAGTCACAGGCACGATATGCAAAGGCGAAGCACGAGCGTCGATTTGTTGTGCTAGCAAATGATACAGGATGAAGTCTAAACATCTGATCCGTATGAAGCGAAGTCACGAGCGCTGATAAGTAGAGAGCCAGTGCGAGCGCTGGTATCACAGCGAATTCACGAGCGTTTGATCTTCTATGCTACAGAGAGAATGTGATCGCGAGGATGAAGTCGAGCATAGATCCATATATGGTAGTCACGAGCGATGTAATGACATACGAATAATACAAGTTTGTAACACGTTTGACTAAGTTGGCTAGAAGTTTGACTAAGTTTGACCAGATTTGACTAGGTTTGACCAACACTTAGTAGGTGGACCAAGTTGACTTTTTCAAGGATGAATAATTTTGGGTTGACTAAGACACCATTTCGTAGGCCTCGTCGACACGAGTTCATAGACGGGTTGAACGTCAAAATCCGACTTACGGATAAAAAGTTATAACCCCGGTAAGTTCAAACGGCAGCATTTTTATCAGTATCAAAAGCTGTTTTCAGTTTTTACCTGAAAGAGACCCCGGTCCCTATATAAACATAACTTTGGATGCCAAATGAAACCCTAGCCCCCAAAACACCATCTTGAACTCCAAAACCCTAGGAAAAACTCTCCAAAATCATGAACACCGAGTTAGGCCATTTTTGGAACCACTTGCGAGCCGTCGGATTTTGGACTAAATGAGGCGACTCCGGCCAACCACTGTTCACACGCGCCGGCCTAGGAGGTGCGCCACCTCCCGAAGACAGTCATAATAAACAAATTCCGTGCCGCTGACGGACGGCTCGGGATCGGGCCGGCGAAGCGGCGGCGACGGCCACCGTGGGTCACCGGTATTTTCTTGATTTTCCGGCCATTTTAGGCCATTTCCGGCCACCCCATAGCTCATTTCCACCATTTTTGGACTCTCTGAACTCATTTTCGTGGTCCTTTTCTCCAGATTCATCACCGTTTGAAAGATACGACAAAAACAATTTCGGCCGATTGTTGGATCGAGTTTTTCGGCCACCACAGCAACCTTTGGACCAAGATGAGGGTACTGATGTGTTCCTGGTCTCTTGGGCTTTCCATTGATATGTGGTTTGTAAATTTTGGGCGTCGTTTGGTTAGTTTTCCATTTTAGGTTGTTTGGATGAAATTACACAGAAGTCGGGACGAAATAGTACCATAATTAGTAAAATTGGAAAAATTGAAGTTGTATTAGTGAAGTGGATGTTTTTAGGAGATTATTGGATGGTTCAATTTCGAGAAATTAGCTCCCGGGTGAAAAGCCCCAATTTTAGGTATCGAACCTATAGGGCACACTGTGTAATTGGACCTGTCGGAGTCCAATTATGATGATTTCTTAGTTCTAAAAATTACCTCTAAGGCCTTAGGGGCATTACAATGTCGTTGGTTCAGTTATTTGAGCATAAGTGGTATTTTATTTATATTACGAGCCTCACGCGAGGGTAGGAGGCGATCTGTGAGGACAAGGCGAGCGTGTAGTTAGTGAGTGGTTTATATGTTTTTAAATGATTTGAGTTTTTATATTGGTATATCTATTGTGATTAAATATTTTACATATATGATGTTTGATCAAATGGTTGGTTTCATACAAATTTAATTATTGTTTTCATATAAAACAAGTTATCATTTCATGTGAATTTTGTCAACATTTTCACTGTTTGAAAGTTGTAATGGTTTCTTGGATGATTATGTGGTATTTAGATATTTGGGCATATAAATTAGTTTCAAGCCTCCTTGAGAAATTATTGTTTTATGAAATGGACACGAAATATATGTGTTTAGTAAATGGTTAAGGAATATGGTCATTGGGGTATTGTTCAAATTTCGACATGAATTGAGGAACTAAAGATCTTCAATGTAGTTGATTGAGTTGTGGAAAAGTAAGTGCATAAATTTTTAACCTAAGATACGGTGACGTTGGAAAAAAGGCGCACGTGAGTAAGAACATTGAGTTAGAGGTTATAAGGTGATGTACAGTTATGCAGGATTGGGTTCAACCAATTATATTGAAGTGCCTTGGGTTTGCCATGATTGCCGTGAGGTGGTTTGATCCCGACGGTTGGGTATTCTGGTTTTGCCACGGTGCCGTGGTCGGTTTAACCCAGACGGTTTGATGAT
This sequence comes from Tetrastigma voinierianum, assembly GCA_016808115.1. Taxonomy (NCBI): domain Eukaryota; kingdom Viridiplantae; phylum Streptophyta; class Magnoliopsida; order Vitales; family Vitaceae; genus Tetrastigma; species Tetrastigma voinierianum. The sequence continues at coordinate 846,693 of JAEQBH010001754.1, forward strand.
ACGGGTTTTACCGCGATTATGCGTGGTCGGTTTGATCCAGACGGTTGGGTGATACAGGTTTACCCGCGGTGCGGGAGGTGTGCGATCCGACGGTTGGGTAATGCAGGTTTTACCACGGTGCCGTGAGGTCGGTTTGATCCCGGCGGTTGGTGTCCCGGGTTTTTGCCCGCGGTCGCGTGAGTCGGTTTGACCACTGGCGGTTTTGGTATTGCGGGTTTGCCGCGGTGTCGTGAGGTTGGATTCATCCAGCGGTTATACGTGGCTGCGACGGAAGTGAGGTCGAGTTTACCCGATGGTTTGGTATCTTGAGATTGCCCGCGGTGTTGTGAGGTTGGTTACATCAGCGGTTTTATATTATTTCCACGGCCGTGAGGTCGGGTCAAACGGTTCATCATTATTACCACGACACCTTTCGAGGTTGAGGGTCGTGAGGTGGGGTGTCCCACGGTTTATGAAGTGTATATGGTACGGTATATGATAGGCATATGGTACGGTTTATGATGATTATATGGTACAGTATATGATGGGTATATGGTATGGTTTATGTAGTGTATATGGTACAGTTTATGATGAGTATAATTACGGTATATGATGGGTATATGATACGGTATATGATGGGTATGTAATCACAGTTATGATGAATATATGGTATGGTTTACGATGGGTATATGGTACAGTATATGATGGGCATATGGTACGGTTTATGAAGAGTATATGGTATGGTATATGATGGGTACATGATCTTTTTTGTATATGATATAGGCATATAGTGCAGTTTAGCAGAAGTTATATGGTGCGATATATGATGGGTATATGGTATGGTCTATAAAAGTGTACATGAGTACGATTTATGATGAGCATATGATCTGCGGTATAATTGGTATATGATACGGTATATGATGGGTATATGATCACGGGTTATGATGGTATATGGTAGGTATATGATAGGTATATATATGGTATGGTTTATGATGGGTATATGGTACGGTTTATGATGAGTATGTGGCACGGTTTATAAGGATATATGGTACGGTACATTGTGGGTACCCGGAGGTTTATTAGTTGCCACGTGATGGCCGAGTTTACTTGGAGTTTTATTAGTTGCCACGTGATGGCCGAGTTTACCCGGAGTTTTATTAGTTGCCACGTGATGGCCGGGTGTAACCACAGGTTCATTAGTTGTCACGGTGTCGTGAGGTCGGGCTTACCGACGGTTTATGATGGGTATGTGGTATGGACGTTATTGATTTATCTTTCTGAATATGGTACAACTATTTGATACTCGTGGTTATGGTGCATTTCATGGTTATTTTATTACATGATGACTATACATGTTTTATGCTTGGCTTTATGTTGTGTATAGTTCATAGTATAGTTTTCGTAACTTTGTGTCGGCTAAATTGTTGAGCATGAATTGTATATGTTGGACTTGGGGTAAAGTTGGGTTTTATGAAATGTTTCTAAAACGGGGAACTTTACAAAAGAGTGGAAGTGAGGTCTTGAGAGAAGAAAATTTCGAAAACAAAAATATTATTTTCCTTATAGATTATGCCTCATGATTTATTTCTCACGTTTATTGTTTTAAAATATGTTCACAGGTCGGGCGGTTAGTGGGGCCTACCTCGAATTCGGCACCGCTCTTTCGCGGCAATTTGCGTGCTATCCCATCCATCTCTGTCTTTGAGTTTGTTGGACCTATTTATTTTATTTTGTAACCACCCAATTTCATGAAATACTCTTAGAATCTTTCCGACGTAGTATTAAACTCATATGAGTCCCTATTATGTATGTTATGGTTATGACCTACATTTGGATAGGTCGGTCGTGGATTGTTCTATATATTTGAGGTATTGTAGTGCTGCATGTATTTGAGATGAAGTCTGAACATCTGATCCATATGAAGCGAAGTGCGAGCGCTGATATCACGAGGCGAAGTGCGAACACGTCGATCGATGTGCTAGCGAATGTGATCACGGATCGTCGTTTGATCCATATGAGGCGAAATGCAGATGCACGATATGTGAAGGCGAAGTGCAGGCGATGCGATTTGTTGTGTTAGAAAATGTGATACAGATGAAGTCTGAACATCGATCCATATGAAGCGAGTGCAGACACACACGATATCGCGGCGAAGTACGAGCGTCACGATCTGTTGTCTTTAGCGAATGTGATGCGGATGAAGTGCGAACATCTGATCCATATGGCGGATTTGAGCTGATATCACGAAATGAAGTGCGAAAGTCTAAGCTGCGGTGCTAGAAAATGTGATCTGGATGAAATTAAGACATTTGATCCATATAAAGCGAAGTCTGACGCTTTGTGTATCACGAGAAGATGAAGTCTGAGCACGTCTAAGCTATTTGTGCTAGTGAATGTAATCTGAGATGGAAATCTGAACATCGATTCATATAAAGGCAAGTCACGAGCACGATATCGCGGCGAAGTACGAACCACGATATGTTGTGCTAGCGAATGTGATGCAAATGAAGTTTGAACATCTGATCCATATGAAGCGAAGTGCGGGCGTTATCGAGAGGCGAAGTCTGAGCGTCACGATCTGGCGTGCTGTGATGTGATGCGGATGGAAGTCACGATTATCGATCCATATGAAGGCGAAGTCACGAGCGCCTAATATGCGAAGGCGAAGTCGAAAGTTTGATACTGGCGTGCTGGCAAATGTGATCTGGATGAAGTCTGAACCTTCGATCCATATTAAAGTGAGAATGCGAGCACGATATTGAAGACAAGTCACGAGCCTTTGATATCTGAGAAAATGAAATCTGAACGTCTGATTTGTTGTGCTAGCAAATGTGATACGGATGAAGTCGAACTTATCGATCCATATAAAGGCAAAGTCGAGCGGCAATATCGCGAGAAGGCGAAGTGCGAGCGTCGATCTGTTGTCGTAGCGAGATGTGATGCGGATGAAGTCTGAACATCGATCCATATGGGCGAAGTCGGGCAGCTTGATGTCACAGACGAGTCACGGACATCGAGTTTGTTGTGCGATGTGATGCGGATGAGTGCGAACATCTGATCCATATAAAAGAAATGAAGTGCGAGCGGCTTGATATCACGGAAGGCGAGAGTGCGAGCGTCTGATATGTTGTCTTTAGCAGATGGCCAGTATAGATGGAAGTCGAGACATCGATCCATAAGGCGAAGTGCGAGATGCACGATATCTGAGGGAAAGGCGAAGTCTGAGCGCTGATATCGCGAAGGCGAAGTTTGAATGCGATATCTGGCAGTGAGCGTCTACGATCGCATGCTGGCAAATGTGATACGGATGAAGTACGAACATCGATCCATATAAAGGCAAAGTCTGAGCGTGTGATATGAAGAAAAGCGAGTCTGAGCGTCACGATCTGTTGTGCTAGCGAGATGTGATCTGCAGGATGAAGTCGAACATCCCGATCCATATGAAGGCGAGTCACGAGCGCTATATGCAAAGGCGAAGTCACGAGACATCTGATCTATTTGATAGCTGGCAAATGTGATCACAGGATGAAGTGCGAACATCGATTCATATAAAGGCGAAGTTTGGAGCGGCGATATCACGGAGGAAGCGAAGTGCGAGCGTCTGCTATCTTTGTGCTAGCAAATGTGATCTGAGATGGAAGTCTGAACATCGATCCGATATGAAGAGCGAAGTCTAAGCGCGATATCTGAAGGCGAAGTCGGAACGTCACGATCTGTTTGTGCTAGCAAATGTGATCACGGATGAAGTCCCGAACATCTGATCCATATAAAGGCGAAGTGCGAATGCACGATGTCGCGGTGGGAATCTAAACGTCGATCTGTTGTGCTAGCAAATGTGATCTGGATGAAGTGCGAACATCGATCCATATGGCGAGTCTGAGCATACGATATGCAAAGAGCGAGTGCGAGCGATACGATGCATTTGTGCTAGAAAATGTGATACAAATAAAGTCCCGAACATGCTATCCGTATAAGCGAGAAGTGCGGGCGCTGATGTCGCGGCGAGTTTGAGCGTGCGAGCTGGCGTGCTAGCGAATGTGATCGGATGGAAGTCTGAGACATCTTATCCATATGAAGCGAAGTGCGAGCGCTACGATATCACGAGAGAGCGAAGTACGAGCGTTTAGCGAAGATAATAAAGTAGAAGTTAAAGGGGTATGCCTTAGTATGACATCCATGAAACATGATGGGAGTCCAAAAATGTCATAACACAATGTCTCATATCCTCGATAGGCCCATGCAGACAAATGGAGCCACCTCCAAACGATCGAAAGATAAGGGATATGCCCGGTGTGGCATCTATCAAAAACATGATGAAATCCCAAAATTTCACTTAACAAGACTCATCCTCTCGATAACGATTGTATGCCTGACAAACAAATTCACGATGATCACGGATAAAGGAGTTGTGCCCAAGTATGACATATGCCATCCAATAGAGATGTGGTGAAACCCCCAAATATCAAAATATGGCTCGACATCTCAGCAAGAATCTGTCTACACAAACAGACACATCCAAATGATCCCAACAGATAGGGGGTATGCCCCAGTACAACATGTAGAGGAATCAGTCTAAACCTCTGCATCCCCTAATAACAAAAGGCAATCTCGGGTCATCCAAAACCGCAACTGGAGATGAATCCCAACGCTAGCAAGACATCTCCTAGAAAAAGCCTATATGTGTCGAATATCAACCAAGTCTCAAATACCTATCCATTAGATCTTTGTCAGAAAACATTAAAATCCGTAGTCTCGGGGTGGTCTTATGACATGGACCGTAATGTAGGCTTAGGGTGATAAGGTAAAAGAAATGAAGGGAAACTAGACTCAAACACCCAATGATCAACCCCATGCCCACGTGTGTGGAATGCCATATGCATAAAAAGTCTCATGAGCCATGGACATAAGAACATCCAATTGAAGTGCTAATAATAATGATGTGATGTAAAAAGTGTAACATGTGGTGAGATAGGTATGAGGAAAAGGACGTGGAGTGAAACATCAAACTCGAAAGCAATAAACATATGCGGGTGATAAATGTGAAAATGAGAGGTATGAAGTCAAGAAGATAAATAGCGGTATGGAAAAAAAACTAATGATGATATGATGAATCTGCAGTCTTGCATGGGAAAACGTCGCTGTCGGCCAGTTGGATGATGAATATGACAGCGACTTCGGAGCCCACACAGGAGAGGATCGGTCATCTCATGTACCACTAATAAAATCTCAAAGTAAGCATATGATACTGGGATCTCGGGAAGCTCATATATGAACTCCCACAAGTAACACATACACTCAAAACAATGATCCTCATAAATTCATATACGTGCCAAGAATACGTCATGAATACATACACTTGCGCATTTATTTATATATACACTTTTTTTTTTCTTTTTTTTCTTCTTTTCTTTTTTCTTTTTTTTTTTTTTTTTTTGCGCATAGACTAAATAAAACAATAAGAGACAAACCAATACGGCAATAAACGAACATATCTCAAAGCGCGAAGGTACAATAAAACAACTCCACTTAAATGATATAAACCTCTCAACTAAAAGTTTCTGAATAAATGTCGACAGAATGAGGGAAGGGATGACATGACAAACCCCCATGCAGTAAAATGAATAGATCACCAATCTAAGTGGGAAAGAATGAGATAGAACGAGAAGTTAGATATAAAGAAAGTGGCGAAAACATAGAAACTATGAAATGAAGCATATACAATGAAGTGAATGTGGTAAGGTGATGTAGAGAATATGTCAATGTGTCCATAACTCAGAAGATCCCTAAACTAAGGCATCCACACATTAGAGGGCCCCTATCCCAGGTATGAAAAGGTAAGCTGTCACGCCCCCACCCCCGCCTGGGTGGCTAATGGGTGCCCGACACTGTGTTGAACTGGGACTCTTTAACCAATACCTGCCTTTTTCACAAATAAAAAAAAAACATTTACATTTACATTATCAGTACCGTAGTGGTATTCATGTTCTATACTAACGGGAGTCTCACATTTCTCAATATACAAACTTATACCTATTCCAAAAATACAGAGATCGGGCAAGTAGTGCGCGAGTACCTATCTCCAGCCGGGCCTCGCGTCGCCGACGCGGGGATGTCATGTTCTCTATCCTTGTCTTCTCGCAGACTCTACAAGGTTTAAAACCCGTGCTGTTTTACTTAGTGGGAAAAATATACAGGAACGATCAATAACTATGATCGTCTCAACAAATACACTTATCTTATCATTTTCATATAACATACAATTTCTATCATGTGACGCTTGACATATGTAACCTTTCATATCATTTATTTCTTATTCTAGTATTTATCATTTGATCTATTATCTTTCTAATGGTTCATATTACATATCCTATTCTATGCATGTCATATTCGTATACATATATTACTTTCATGGTTATATACTATACCATTTGTTATGTTATATTTTCAAGTACTGTTATTATGTATCACATTAATCGTGGTACCGTTTTCTCACGCATCGTCTATGTACTATTTTCATATACGCTTTCCCCAAGTATACTTTTCATATTACTTTCTCTTTCATGTATTGTACTTTGTACTTTCCATATACTGTATTCATGTACTGTTTCATGTACTATGTACTTTTCATATACTGTCATCTTGTACTTTTCATATACTATATTATTATATTAACTTTTCAGATCATTTTACATTCTTATACATTTTCATATATCATACCTGATCGTATAATCTCAATGCGCATGTATCCTATCATCACATACAGTTGCTATGTTTCTCGGGATCATATCATATTCTTTTCACATGTCATATTCAAATCATTTGTTTTGTGTTTCATGCCCGACAAACCTTAGAAGTGGATAGCTGAAACTATAAGTGGGCCCGGTTGCGCCATCACTCGTGCACTAGTCGCTGGTCTATATCCGAAGGCGCTGTTATCATCAGATGAGACAATGACCATCTATAAGGGCCCGGCTGAGTCAGAATGACCCAAATCCAGGTCAACTCGATCAAGATGTCAGCAGACTCGCTTTTTCCCTAATGTGCATGCCCATTTATCCCTCTACCAAGTTCTAAGCAGATAATCCATTTTATTTATTTTTTTTTACATATTCATCTACATGAATAACTATTGTTATCATGTATGTCGATGAGATATACACTATTATTTATTTCAATTGTAATACCTTCATTATTATTTTCTTAGCTTCTCAGATATATACTTTGCTATTTCGGCATACAATACGTATATTCATCTTTTTTCTATCATTTAGTTTTGTCTTCGTGATCATATATGTAATCCTATATATATCAAGAATGCATCTATGCACTCTGTGGCCTACATATTCATATATATCTTTATTTATTCATATCCCTTTATATCATTTATGCATCATATCCTTTATGCGTTTCTATCATGATTTAGCTATTCATGTACTTTCTATATTTCTATCATGTATGCTTTACTCATTCATGTGTTCCTATCATGTTCCATCTATTCGTTTATGTATGACAATCATATATTCATATCATATACTCTTATATTCATATCATGTCATCTACTTGTAACATCTTATATCTTCATGTACTTTATCAGACTATCATATCTTATGACATATACCTATACATTCCTATACTTGTACGTTTTTCTTGTACTTTATCGTACTCTCCATCCAGAGTATTAACAAAGACTCTTCCCTTGATACCTATAGGTACTTTTTCTATCTATACCCTTACATATCATATCTACATCTATTTCTATTTCTTGTTCATATCTACATTTGTTTCTTACCATGTATTTCAATTAACTTTAACCAAGCGATTAGTACACTTGGTACAACAATTCAATTTTCATACAAGATGTGGATACCAAATGCCATTAAATAGAATATGGTTAGATTCTAGACTCAATGATCTTTCCATAGAATCCAAGAATACCCATAACGGAGTCCTAACGAAAGAGTTATGCAAGTTGCAAGCCGTGAAGAAAATCAGCAACTTGCAACACCTGCAGCAGCCACTATATTTTGTCATTTTTGGGTGTACTATAAGCTCAATATTATATCAATCTATATATGGATAGATTCTAGACTCAAAGGGCTTTCCATAGAGTCAAAGAATACCCATAACGAAGTCCTAACGAAGGAGTTATGCAAGTTGCAAGCCGTGAAGAAAATCAGCAACTTAGTAAAGACTCCGCGTAGTTAGTTGTTGAACCACCGGTCTTTTTGTCATTTTTAGGTGTACTATAAGCTCAATATTATATAAATATATATATATGGAAAGATTCTAGACTTAAAGGGCTTTCCATAGAGTCTAAGAATACCCATAACGGATTTCTAACTAAGGAGGTTATGCAAGTCGCAAAGTCGTGAAGAAATCAAGAACTTGCGCCATCAGAACTTCCGTTTTTATGCATAGAAAACAACAAACTCATTGTCTTTTTCATGCCATTTCTTTGGGGTGTACTATAAGCTCAATATTATATCAATCTATATATGGATAGATTCTAGACTCAAAGGGCTTTCCATATAGTCTAAGAATACCCATAACGAAGTCCTACCAAAGGAGTATGCAAGTCAAGAAGGTGCTGAAGAAATCAAGAATCATAAAGATCTCTGCAGCTAGCAACACGCCCACGTTTTTTGTCATTTTCGGGTGTACTATAAGCTCAATATTATATCAATATATATATGGATAGATTTTAGACTCAAAGGTCTTTCCATATAGTCCAAGAATACCCATAATGGAGTCCTAACAAAGGAGTTATGTTTAGTAAGCCTGAAGAAAATCAAAGAATCTCAGAAGACTAAGTAGCAGCTGTTGTTGTACCCAACGCCTTTTGTCATTTCTGTACTATAAGCTCAATATTATATCAATCTATATATGACAGATTCTACACTAAAATTTATTTCCATAGAGTCCAAGAATGACCCACACCGGAGTCCTAACGAAGGAGTTATGTTGCAAGGTCGTGAAGAAAATCAGCAACTTACATGATTTTTGGTAAAGCAGCTGAAGCAGAACACTGTCTTTTGTCATTTTCAGGTGTACTATAAGCTCAATATTATATCAATATATATATAGATAGATTCTAAACTCAAAGGTCTTTCCATAGAGTCCAAGAACACTCAAATCGGACTTCGGACGAAGAAATTATGGTCATCCGAAGTTGTAGATGTGCGTAAAATCTGCTCTGGTGAATAGTACTCACGCCAGCTGCAACATTTCTTTTCCCACTTTTTCGGCCTTTGCGTTTTTCATTCCGAAAAATCCCCAAAACTCACTTCTAAAATTCTCTACAATTTCTTATTTGCGACTATAATCAACTCAAGGGACTTCCTGATACATATCTTAAACAATCTCTAGTTTTCTCCAAACCCGAACACGCTCAATTCTGTGATAGGAGTAGCTTCCCTCAAAACCCTATAAAAGAACATCCATACCTATCTTTACATATCTTCTACCAATTAGGCTCTACCAAACCCAAACACAATCAAAGCTAGGTTAGGGCTACCCTAACCCAAAATGAAAATCCCTACTTTCTATACACCATACAAAGTTTCATACAAAATTCCATGCAAATCTAGGTAAATTTCCATACTCAATAGACAAATATCCATACAAATTCTTACACATGAGGGTTGATTTCCATACAACCCAAACATGTATCCATACATTTTAGACAAATTCCATACTTGAATCCATACAACCCATACAAAAACTCTAGGTTTCCATACCCAAACCATACTAATTCCATACAAAAACCAGACTTCCATACTCGAAAAATCATAGAAATCATTATCTTTCTCGCTCCTCCCTCTTCTCCTCTTCCCCTTCTCTTTCTTCTCTTCACATTTGCTCTCCAAAATGAGCCAAAGATGATATTTTGCTCTCACCTCTTATTTATAGTTAATTTCTCATTTATTTGCACTTTAGCCCTCCATCACTCAATTATCATAACTACAATATATGTTAATTCCACTTTGGCCTCTAATCTTCTTAAATTATGACCCTTGGGTCCTAAATTGGTGAATGACCAATTTACCCTTGTCTTTCGTATAAATTCTGGGTTTTCGAAATTTTATTTTTAGCATTATTTTATTTCGACAAAATATACATTTACTTTTATTATACCCAAAATAATGTTATAAAACTGTCAGGGTATAATTTGGGGTGTTACATAAGCAAGGCTATAAGAGAAAAAATAGCCAAAATAAAAAGGGTGGGAGGCCCAATGGGCTAGCACCAGAAAAAAGTGAGCAACAAGGATAAAGCATATGGCTAATCGAAATGATGGCCACCCATCCTGCGACCAAGGTCTCAAACGTAAAACTTTTCGCCTGATCCACATCGTCGGGCTCGAGAATTGGTTTATCTAAGTCCATCAACCATGAAGCTCCCTGTAGTCAACCCTTCACAATGTAAGGTCCGCTTCCATTGGTCTAAAATTTCTCAGGTCGGTTACTAATCCTCTTAGGACTCAAAACCAAATCGCTCACAGAAGTTGGTCTAGGCTTGATTCGGTGCCACAAGAGGTGTACTCTAATCAACAAAATTTGTATCCTAAATTCTTCCTATCGCGTGAGCAAAGCTACTACAAAGATAATGGTCTAGGGTCGAACACAGGGATGGGTTTTCTTCATACAAATGACTTACAGTGAGAGCCAAAATGGTGAATTCAATTTGGATTTTTAAGGTTTTGGTGTGCCAGGAGTCAATGGTTGCAGCTGGATAATAAAAATGAAGAAAAATAAGAAAATAATAAAGAGGTCTCCTCGGGCGCATCGTGGATACCCGGGCTTAGATTCTAGTGGCAACCGAAGGGTCCCTGTTCATTTCTCAAGGCTGGGAGGATGACCTATAGTCATTTCGAACCGATCTTCATTTAGCTTAAAACTAAACCCTAAAATTTTCCCTTCAAAAATGCATTTATCGATCATTCACGGTCCTCGATGTTGAAAATCATTCCTCTTAATCTAATTATAAGGACTCATAAGAGACAACTAATTCACATCGCGATCTAGCAATAAGACCACTCAACTCCAAAAAGGATTGCAAAGTACTGGTCATTCAGGGCACATACAAGGGATTTAAACCTAGCGTGAAGAGAAAAACCAAAAATAATAGTGAATACCTGCGTTGAAAGCATGAGAACCCTCTGTTATGCCCAGTTCCCTTGCCCAGTAGCCTTCCTCTTCAAGGAGGAGAGGGTTTAAGCCGCTCATCCTTCGAGTTGTCATCCCTGAGGTGTTCGCTGCCCGTAGTGGAAAGAAAATGAAAGAAAAGGAGAGAAAATGGAAAAGGCGAGAGAAGCTGAAAGCTTCTGCGCCAAAACTTTATTGATTGATTTCCTTTACAGACCTTGACTTAGCTTATATATGGCTCAGAGCAAGGGAAATTACAAAAAATAAAAAATAAAACCAAAAGCTATTACAAGGGATACAATGGGAAGAAACAAAAATTGAAACAAATAAGGCACAACGTCTAAAACAGTGAATAAGTGGGTCATAGGATGGTCAAAGGGTTCACCGGACGCATGAACAAAGTAGCTCGCATGATGCAAATTTCACAAGTTCCATTTTCTTTGTATTTTCTACTCTTCTTTCCTTATGGTCTTTAATATGCAATGCTGAGTTTGACTCGAATTCTTCGTGCTTGGATCGACTCAACAATTTCGACATAAATAGCTTGCAAAAACTACAAAATTAGCCACAAAATGCGACGTGAGAATAAGAGGGACCTTAATGAAAAATCTGAAAGATTAGAATGATTAGTACACAAAAAGCACTCAAAACCTATAATAAAGGTTCAAAATAGCACTTTAAGCACTAATCACACCCTTAACCTACATAATTGCTAGTCCCCAAGAATGCAAAGAAAAGAAGAAAGAGAGCATATAAAACGATAATAAAATGATGTTCACAAAAATTATTATACTTCAAAAAGGTTGAGAATGAGTAATGCCTAACCCTCGATGAGAATCATCAAACCTTTGCCCAATAACTATCTCGAAAGGAATGAATGTCATACAAACAGTATCAAAAAGAGCCTCTTCTCGTGAATTAACCGTAGACTTCCACTCGAAACCTAAGTGTTTGTTTGACTCGCTTCAACAATAAACTCTAAACTACACTCTCCCCCAACCAAGCTACTCCGTCTTTCACCCAGACACTAACCAACCTAAATAGATCGTGACCCACTCTTATTCTACAACCTCTTGCGGTTGTAGGGTGCAATGTGTCGACGTAACCAAAACACACATACAAATTTATGACACTATTACTCAAAGGACTATTGTCTAATCCCCTGCTAATCCGCGCCAAAAACCGCAGACCCGACCAAAGAACTCGCATAAATTTAATGCATACTTTTATCAAAGATTCATTTGCCTAATCCCTGCAAGAACGGCGCCCATACAACTTGTTATCCTTTATACTATATAAACCACCAATCTCTTAGAGTAAATCATTTTCAAAGTTTGGTTTTGTCCGATATTCGCAAGTGCACAAGTCGACAAGTAATAAATGATTTATCCAGATATCGATCCCACGTAGATCTCAAGAATTTTAAATCAACTACCCCGACTACTCACTTCCATACTATTCGGGACACCACAAAATGATAGTAGATCCAAAGATTAAGGTGCTGGAAAATTAAACGAACAAAAAGGAAAATAATCAACTAACCAACAACCGGAAGATAAAGAATAAAGAATAATGAATTTCTAAATACGTAAATGAATACTCGAATAGTTATCCCTAAGACACATCAATAGAAACAGCTTATAGTGAACTATCGATTCCTCGTGAGTTAATTCGATAAAAATTCTCGACATTCCAGCTTCAAAATCGCCCATATGCTAGGTACCGATCTCTCCATACTCCACATTTCATTATCTAATTGATGACCTGATTCTCTCGAATACAGGGAATTAGATAACTACTTTTAAAAAGGGACTTCCTTAATCTGGGTATTTTTCTTTTGCAATACTTCATACCCATTTTATGGACTGCAAACCTTAGCTCCTAAGTTACGGGTCAAGGATATACAACTCCGATTGCTTCCTCCCAAATTCAGAATAGATAAACCTTTCCTTGATTAGATCACAAATAACACCTGATCGCCTCACTATCCGACCGGAGGTGAACTCTCTTGCTTGTTTAAATAGATAACTCATTCAACTCGTTTCGATTTCAAGTGAGAAGAGGATTTATCTAAGTGAACTTACAAAGCTCAAAAGATCCCTAATAGCGTGCGTTATTATACCTTCAAAGAAATGTACATTACTCTCGTGAATGTCTTCCCCAGGTCACCTCGTGAGGACCTCCTTGAAATCAGAGCAATGACGCAAAACTTAACGTATAAGAAATCGATATCCGATCCCAAGACAATAAACCCAAAACCGTAAGAATTCATTAACTCGAAATTCAACAAGCCGAGACACTACAGAAAGATAAATTCGACCATAACGCTCACTTAATGGAAGCCGGATTCCCCACCATCACTACACGATACAAAGATTCTCCGATCATAAGAAAATAACCGCACTTGAAATCAAACAATCGAATTCCGTAAATTTTGTCTCTAACTTCAAACATTCCGTAGTAATTTGAAAAGAAATTGAAATCGCGATTCAAATTTTCACCAAACGATAACATCCGCATTCGTAAAAATACAACGAAAAATAAAAATACGAGAGCATAATCTGCTCTAAAACGACGGAAAAAAAAATAAGAAGAAAAAAAGGAAAAAAATAAAGAATAACGTAGCCAAATATCCGCACTTCTTGTCTGTGGTCGCGTTTCTGGAATGAGCCGGATAGCCGCAGATTTATAGGGTTTTCCAATTTGGGCCCTAATCTCACGTAGCTCGTCAGGATTTTTGAGTATCCAGCTCCAAGTCACTCGCTCAAGTCGCGACCCGCTTCCTCTGTCGTGACATCATCTTAAGGAACCATAGCTTCAATCGGGTCGCTTCGCGTCGCCGATATCAATATCTTCGTCGCGACATCTCCTTATGGTTCAAAGATCTTTGATCCGTCGTTCCCCGATGTCACGACATCAACTGTTGTCGCGACCTCACTTCATTAAGTTTCACCTTCAATCGAAAGCGTGTCCGTGTCGCGACTTCGATCCCATGTCGCGACATCGCCTTATGGCTCGCGCCTTCTTACGGTTCTCGGCGTCGTGACTTCAAATTTCACGCGGATGCCAGCTTCATTTCCCTTCGCCATCCGCTGTTCCGATGTCGCGACATCAATCTCACGTCGCGACATCAACTTAGTTCTCTGGGACTTTCAATTGGTTGGTTCTGATGTCGCGACCTCTTATTCTACTCGCGACATCAACTCTTGCTGCGATTCCCGTATCGTCGCGACACGCCTCTTACCCCGGGTTACCCTTCACCGCCCATCTATACGCACCGTCGTGACTGCAGATCAAATTCCTTCCAATTTCTCGTGTCACGACTCCTGACTGGATCGTAAACCCCAAAACTGCATCAATGACTCACCCGCTCTTTTCATTCGCTTCCGCCATCTCGACTCGCACTTTTCTTCCACTTCTATTGGCCGTATTTTCTACTTTCTTTCTCTCTTCCTGCTAATAACAAATTGGTGAGTTTCTTCATAATTCTGTATATCAATTATTCAATTTTAACTGAAAATTAAGCAGAAAAAATGGACTGAAAATAGATGACTTTTAAGCTCATCAAACTCCCCCAAACTTAAAGTTTCGCCAGTTCCTCAAGCAAAGAAAAGAAAGAAGTTGCTTGTCCCTAAGCAAAATAAAATTTTTTTTTTTTTTTTTTAAGGACATTTTTCTCGTGATTTGTTATGCGCTTCATTCAATTTAATTTGCAATGCAAGGTATGCAAAAATTTTCTTACATCTACCTTCAAGTCCAGCCTCCAAGGTCGGGTCTCTACTCTTTATGCTATGCAAACTAACATGTTGAAATTGTTTTACAAACAATATACTCATTGGATCCTGTTGAATAATGAATTGTTTTCCTTCTCATTTTATTGCTGAGTCATTTAACTCCCTAAAGTTCTTCACAATTTTGATTGTTCCTTTCTTCCAAATTCCATGTGCTTGTTTTTCATATCGACTCACTAATGTAGGCGAATTCAAACTTTCCGTATCAATCGTGTCTGGGCTTATATTGTGAGGTTTGGGTAATGGGTAGGATAAAGGAATTTTTAGGTTAAGATTACTCCTCTAACATTTTCTCTCTACTCTTTCTTCTTATAGTTTCTCTAATAAACTCCCTAAACTTCATGTTTGGGATATCTTTTGATTTCTCTCATTTTAACCGTATTCCCTATTTTACACTTATAATTTCACCTGTGGAATTTCCTTAGTTTGCTACCACTATGGATAAGGCAAATGTTTTAACTTTTAGGCTTTCTAACACTCTTAGCTTAACTTTAGGTTAGTAGCCCCATACCGCATGGCATTAGGGTACTAGTGTTGAAACACCCCTAAGAACTTCCTACAATGAAGAGAGTTGTGCCACAAGATAAAACTTATCCCTTTGGTGGTGCTCTCTCTTTTTCTGGGCTTCGGCTTTTCTCGCTCTTTGCCTTTTTCTTTTCATTCCCTTTGAGTTCCTCAAAAATATATACTTCAAACTTCATTTCTTTCTTCCTCTTGAATTTTGCAATATAGGTTCTTATCAAGTATTGATGCCTTAGAATGAGTTGGGGTTTCCATTGGTTTATTTTTGAAGAATAGGCTTGTTGGCTCAATTTCTGGAACTACTGTATATGCATCTACATATGAATATGGATGGCTAGAATGGCTCAAACTGTCCAAGAATGGCTCGTGATCATTCCTCACACCGTATCACCTAAGATTTCGCTCAACCAAATAATCTAACAAGTTCTAGAATTTGGTTGAACACTTGTGACTAACCATAGGGAGTACTCGACTCATTTTTATTTTATGAGTAGTTAGGTTAATCGACATTCAATGTGTTCCTCGACTTATCGCTCATACCACAAACTCAAAAATATGTTCGTTCCGATCCGTCGTATTACCTTCCTCTCTAATCCGACTTATCGCTTAAATATAAGTACTTTTCAGACTCAGGTTTCAATTTAAACTATATGTATTTGTCCTTATTCGCACTTTTTCCTTATTTCAAATTTACTTTCTACTCTAATCGCTTCCATTCAATTAAGATAATGTCCTCTCAAGAAGCTTTTTATTCTTTAACTATTTCCTACCTTGATTTCCTAATCATGCAACCACAAAGCAACATAAACATTGAACAATCAATCGCAAAATAGCACACAACACTTCAATTTAAATTCTCTCATTTTATTGTCGATACTGCAACTCGTTGATACGCATCGGATAAGGACGGTAAGAATGGCAGTAAGTATAAGGGTCTATTTTTTTCTTTTGAAATACGGAGCAAAATACCGGGGGATCTAGGTCCAATGTACTAAATGGGCCGGAAATCTCAGGATTTTCATTTCTCTTCTTTCGTTTCTTCTCGTTTCCTTCTCCATTTGTTCTTCAATGAAAATCTCATTAGAGAGATCAACCTTCTTGCTCAACCTATCCTCTCGCCTTCCCAAGCCATCTATCATTTTCCGCCTACTATCACTTCTAAGAATTTGGCAAGATTGTTGTTGATCAAATCTAAATTTTCCAAATGATTCCTTCCGTCGTAGGATTCATTTCCCATTGCTTTTGTCTCATCGTCGCTTTGTTTTCCTAAATTTCCTCTCAGAGATTTGTATAATAATTTGAAACCCTTTATCTCGCTTCCCCAAATTTGGTGTCATGTTTCTTTTATCTCTTTTCTCCAACAATGATTAGAGCCGAGAGTCACGATCAACCATATAGAAAGCTTCATGACTCGGGCCTGAGTTTCAAGAATAAATCGTGATCTCTTCCTTCATTTCTTTCAACTTTCCTCGGCTGCCTAACATTTTTCCCATCCGCCTCTTTCTCTGCTCGCTTCCACCGTTGTTCTCTTCGATCTCCACCTCATGCTCCTTTCTTTCCCTGTCTCAACTCTTCTTCCCACTCAAGGTCTCTTCTTTCAATTCTTTTCATAAATACTTTCCCGAATCGCTGTAATTTCCAATCCTTCTTTCATCTATTCTCTTCAGTGGCATGGAGAGCCTCCAAGATCGAAATGCTCTCTCTCAAATTCCTCTGAACTTCTTCTCCAGCTTTAGTTTCAGTTCTGCACAGAGAGATCTCGCCAGTGGACGGAGAGAAGTCTATCAATGCCTTCATCCCGCCTCTTCATTATCTCGCAAACATGTAATCGTGCATTTGCCTGCGTGAGTTCACAGGCTCTCGTCTCGATCATGGGCCCCGGGTCTCCTTCGGTCCTTCAAATTGGCTTCACCTCCGTTCCTCCACCAAAGACCCTTTTTCCTCTCGGGGTTTCGCCCTCGCTAACTCCCCCCACGAATGATGCGGCTCTCGGGACTTCTTCTTCTCGAATTTCCAAATTCCTTTCAAATCTCAAATTCCTTCAAGCATAGGACTGCAGGATTGCCACAAGAGGAAGGCACTTCTTCCCATCATGATACCTCATGATAGAGTTCTCTATGATAACTCCTATATTGATCTTGTACCCTTGAGTACGGCGTATGTTGAATACAGCCTTCGTTTTCCCCACTGCGGCATAAATGTTTTCATTGAACCAAAACAGAAGCTAGGAAGTAAAACTATACCTTCGCTCTGAGCTTCCCCTGCCTGCACTTCATTTTCCGTCTAACCGCCTTCCATCGCAGAGCTTCTCAAGAATCTTCTAAAATCTCTGCCTTTTCCAAAATTCACTGGTCATGCCAGGTATTGTCATCCCATAGGCTTCGCTGATGCCTTGGTCAGATGAGACCCACTCTAACATAAACGGCTCCATCCCTTCCTTCCCACCATATTGGAATAAAACCTCTCACCAAGCACGTATACCCCGCTTTTGGTGTGCAGAGACTCTCCCATCCCTCTCAGGCTTATCATCTCCTCGAAAGGAGTCACGTGGTTTTAATCTCCTCTCTCAGAATAAAACCTTTGTTAGCATAATACTTCTTCCACTGGGAATAAGCTTCATCTGATACGAAGTCTTCTACTTCTTCTTCTTCTCTCCTTCCCTTTCCCTTTCTCACTTCGAGAGAAGTCATTTCTGAGCTTCCCGTGTTTTGAGCATTTCTCCCGTCATTCTTCCCGACGAATCTCATCAACTGTTTCCTCGACGAGTTTCTTTCTTCTTCTCGATTGTTCGTGTTCCTCATCTCGTCTAGGTTAGGAACCAGGTGGAATTTCACCAATAAAGCAAGAGAAAGCTCGACTCCGGCCTGAATGCTGTGGTTTTCTGAGGTCGAGACCGTATGAAGAAGAAGGTGAATGGTTATATGGGTCGAGGAACGCAAATAGTTTCCAATCACATTTCAATCAATGCTCAGGGCAAATTAATGCTTCAATTAAGAATTGTCGCGACTTCAATTCCGCCTACATTTATTTTAGGTCATTAAATTTGTGGCTCAAGTGAGCGGTCGGCATTACGTCGCACTTTTATGTCGCTACCTACCCATTATGTCGCGACACATAGTGGTTCTCAAAGATTTGTTTGATGGCGATAATCCTTCTTTCGAAACTTAATTCATTGTCGCGACATGTATCTCCCCTTCTTCCATACTACCAATCGTTTTCTTTCCAAAGTGGTCACGTACATCAATGTTTTCAGAGGACAACAAACTTTGTCGCGACATAACCTCATTGCCGCGGACTGCCCTTAATTCAATGATTTCAAAAACTTTGAATTCTCTTCTTGTTACTAACCCGTCTCGACATCTCTTCACAGTATTTAAGCAAAGATTTAATAATCAATTCAAATATCTACAGACCGTTAGGAAAAGTTACTCCCTTTTTCTCATGTCGCGACTCCGCAAGTCTGAATTACTCCCGTAGTCGCTTGCTATTCATGTCTTAACCCGTCGTAAGATCACCGCAATATTCAAGAAAATTTAATAAACTGCAATTCATTTCAAAATTAAATCTATTCTTCTAGAAAAACAACCGACCTAATTTATCAAAGAACTAAAAGAAAAGAAATATTTCCAAAATTTAAATTCGTAATTTAAACTCATGGGTCAGCCTCTCCCATTAGTCGCCGCCTTGAGTCCTTAGTCGACTCACACAGGGTTCTTCTTCTTTCCTCAAGAACCACTGGAGTTCTTCACTTTCCTTTTCCCCGCTGAGATAATGCTTTAACTGTCATCAGACCAACTTTTCCCCATTACCACTTTCATACACCGCTCCAAAATGTAGTACTTGATACCACCGTATGGCTCCACTCCACCGATTTTAATTTCCTGAAATAACTTCCACTTAGAATTAAAAAGCGAAAGACTGCTCCCCTCGCTTTTGAACTCTTTCCTCAGATTTCTGATCATGCCATTTCTTTGTCTTGTCTTTCAGATATTCTAGCATTATCATAGGCTTCATTTCGCTCTTCCAATTCGCATTAGCTTGGAGCAATCTTTTCTTCCCTCGGGCAGCCTTTGAAATCGGGTTTAACTTTTTAATGGCCCACATCGCCTTATTCTAATTCAAGAGGTAGATGACATGGTTTGCCAAAAATAACTCAGATGGGACATTCCAATGGGTCTCAGAGTGCAATCTCGTAGCTCCCCAAAGTGCATCATCAAGTTTGGAAGACTAATCCTTCCCGCTGAGCTCGCCTTTTCAAGCATTTTCGATCTCCTCGGGCTGAAATTTCGCTTTGTCCATCAGGTCTCAGGGGGTGATAGGCTAAACTCATTACATGCTTGATCCCATACTCTGCTCGCGAGTTTTGCAAATATCTTGTTTGGTAAAATGGGTTCCCCCATCACTAATTATGGTTCCTGGGTTCGAACCTCAAGCCAAAATATTCTTTTTTGCAAGAAACTCACAACTCAGATAGCATCATTCCTCGATGTGCTATCGTTCCACCCATTTAGAGATTAATCTACTGCTAGCAAAGATGTATAGGTTTCAAATGATGGTGGGAAAGGTCCCATAAAATCTATTCCCCAAACATCAAAAATTCAGATCACCATAATACCTTTTGGTGCAGCATTTCATTCCCTGGGTCACGATATTTCCAATCCTCGCATCGAGCACACTTCACCCACTCTACACAATCTCTCGAAGATAAGTAAATAATAAAACCCCGAGCGGAGTATCTTGTAGCTTTTCTTTCTCCGCAAAAATGTCCCCATATGGTGATGCATGGCATTCATTTAAAATGTTGCCTTGTTCACTTTCTCTCGCACACATCTTCTATTATCATGTCGCACTCCTCAATAATAGTGGGTCATCCCAAATATAATATCTCAATGTCAGCCTTGAAGTTTCCTCTTCTGTTGGTAGCTGAGTTCAAGGCATTACTCCACAGGCCGATAATTCACACATCAAAGATACCATGGAAGTTGGAAGGAAAACTCTGAATAATTGCTCATCCGGGAAGTTATCCGTTAACTCCGCACATTTTCTTCTTCATCACGCTTCTTTCTACTTCTTGACAAGTGGCCTGGCCATCACATTGTCAAGATCCCTTTGTCCCTTATTTCAAATCAAATCTCAGAATAAAGAAGACTCCACCTTATCAATCTTGGCTTAGCTTCCTTTTTTTCGACATCGTACTCGATTGCTGCATGACTGCAGGAATTATCACATGGATCCTAAAATGTATTGTCTAAATTTTTCACAAGCAAATACTATGGCTAGCATCTCCTTTTCGCTTGTTGAGTAGTTCTCAGGCTTCATTGAAGTCTTACTAGCATAGTATATGGCCCTACTTTCTTTTCTTTGCCCCAACACCGCTTCCTATAGCAAAATCACTGCATCACACATTATTTCAAACCCATTCCATTCCGGGTGCAGCCATTATAAAGCTCGTACTCTCAACTGATTCTGATTTCATCGAAAGTATCCTTACAGAGTCATCGAAATTGAACCTTGTATCCTTTTCCAAAGAATCTCGCATAGTGGTCCGCTATTGAAAAGTCTGATGAATCTCCTGTGAAATCCCAAAGATGCCCCAAGAAACTTCTACTCCTTTTATCAGGTAGGTGGTGCAAGAGTCTTGATGATGGATACTTTGACCTGTCAACTTCTAGCGTGAGTGCAATTTTATGCCCAAGAACAATACCTTACGTTATCATAAAATGGCATTTTTCCCAATTCGCAATGCTTGTCTTCGCATCTAAGTACTGCTTTCTAGATTGTTTAAACATTGATCAAAGCCGGATCCATACACGTGAAATCATCCATGAAAATTTCCATCACTTCTTCAACCAAATCTCGAGAATATAGACACTATGCATCTCTCGAATGGCTTAGCATTACATAACCCAAAATGGCATCCTTCCCCAAGGCAAAGGCACCATAAGGGCATGTGAACGTGGTCTTCTCGATCCTCCGGTGCAATAGCACCGATTATATCCCGAGTACCCATCCGTAAAACAAAAGCGAGGTGTCCCCGCTAACCTATCCAACATCCGATCAATGAAAGTGTATGAAAATGATCTTTTCTCGGTCACAGATTCAATTTCCCGTAATCAATACATACCTCCATCCCACGTTTCGCTGAATCAATTCATTTCTTTCATTTCCGATCACAAGAAACCCCTTTCTTTGGAACCACATGAACTGGGCTCACCCAAGGACTGTCTGATATAGCATAGATAAAACCCGCATTTAACAATTTGAGCACCTCCTTCCTGACTACTTCCTTCATCACGGATTCGCCTTCCTCCGGCGTTTCCTACGTGATGGTTCTCAAGTCTCTTCTAAATAATTTTATGCATGCAACCGGCTGACTGATACTCTTCACTCTCTAATGGACTGGGTGCTAGCGATTCCTTATGCTTCCTTAATATTTCCAAAGAATCTTGTTTCCTCATTCTCCTCACTTAATTCAATAAAATGATCACCGGTTTTTTCTTTCGTAATTTAAGTAGCATATTTTAAAATGACATGGCAACTCTTTCAAAACTAAACCTTCTCAGACCGGGTCTCTCGATGAACTTCCTCTTCTTCACTATCTTCCCATTATCTTTTCTCGCTTTGCTTCAAGCTCAACACAGCTTCTATAGCATGAGAATCGTCGTATGGAAATCTGCATTAGACACTTCAAGATAATCACCCATCTCTTTTTCATTGATAAACCGGAGTGTTACAATCATCAAGCAACTGATCATGAGTTGGAAATAGAGACAAAATCAGCTACATCAGAGCCTTCCTTTTCCCCTCGTCTATTTTGCATACTTTTAATCAAGTTAAACACAGCAGCCTTCTCTTCTCCAACCCTTAAGATGAGAACTCCTCAGATGTCAATCAAGGTCAGCTTCCAAAGATAGCCAGGGAATGGTCTTCCCAATAGCAGGGGTACTTGCGAATCTTCTTCCACGCCCGCACGATAGTTCCACTCTGGGAATACAAATCCTCCAACAGTGACCAACACATCTTCAATGACCCCTTCAGTTTCACCCATCGATCCGTTCGCCATTCAAGAGTAACAGGGGAATAAGTTCCCCAAACTTAATTTCGCAACAAAGAGGCATCGACGATACTGTACTCCCGAGTCACATAAAGCTTCATGAATTCCATTCCTCTAATACAAGGAATTGTGGAAACTTCCCGGGTCCTTCATCTTTATCGGTAGTTCCTTTCGACATCGTGACCGCAAGTGGCAAAGTGAGATTCACTCATTCCTTCTTCTACCATTTTTCTTTCGTCGCACGTCCCGTAAATTTTGCATAAAGTGGCATCCGAGTCACCACTTCAAGAAAAGGCATATCGATCTCCAGCCTGAAAAGTTTTCAAGAACCTTGCAACCGGCTTCCTCCATCTTTGATTTCTGCAGTCTTTGTGGAAATGGGACTGCATGCTTTGTTCCTTGGATGTTCTTCTTTTCTACTCCTTCTTCACATTCTCCAGCTTTCTCTTCCCTTTCTCTCGGTCTCGCTTACTATTGGCCGTCACCTTTTCTTTCCTCTCTCTTCTAACTCCTTCCCACTCCTCACCGCACACCCATGCGCCTTTCAGTTCTTCCTCAGGTCACTCGGGAAGGCATCTTCCTCCGGCTTTGCATAGCACCCGCCCTACTTCAGGTTCCGTGTTCTTCGATGCATTGGTAGTGTTCAAAATTTCAGAATTGGTAGCGCTTGCTTCCACTCCTCCAAACTCGCCTTCATGGAGGTTCAACAGCCTTTTATTATCCCCATAAACTGCAGTATCCCTGCCTCAAAAGACGGGCTCTCGACCCCGATGATTCGCTTTCGTGCTCATTTCCCTCACACTGGAACTCGTATTGCCGATACCCTGATGAGGGTTCTCGTTCCCCGCTGGCTCGAGAAGCCCCTCTCTCCACCATACGAGAAGCTCCCCATGGTTCCCGAGGCTATCCCAAAATGAGAAACTAAGTCGAAGGTTGTGGATTGGTTTGAAATGGTAGTCTCGGCTCACCCAAATAATTAACCTCTTCAAGATCATAAAGTCCTTCGCTATTTCTTCAAGACTCCCCTTCATTAACTCCCTTTCAATTGTCTTATTTCATGAGCGCTGTGTGTCTTTCTTCTTGCTTGTCTAACCCTGCGGCATACGGCATCCAACTCAGCCTCCACTGGGCCATTATCTTCGCTTCGCCTCCACGATCCCTTCTCCGCTGCTTCAAAGCTCGGCGAGTTTTCATGTTACATTTAGCCGTCCTCAATCGCTCCTTGCCTCTTCAGCACTTTTTCTCGTTTGAATGCTCACGCCAAAGATGAAGCATCAATGATCCCTTTGATATATATCGCTCATGGCATGATATACGATGTCCATTCGAGTCTTCAGATCTATCCCATGCATCGATACATCTTCTCAAGAACCGCTTGAATCTTTCCTGCTGGCTACGTGCTTTCATCTTCCCGTCGGAACACCATGATCTCCTCCTTCTTTCCTGGTTAGCTTCTGGGAAAGAATCCGCCTAGAAGGCCTCATCCAACCTCCCAAGTATCAACGGTAACCATATGGTAATGATTCATACCATGTAGTCGCTGTGATTCTTAGCAGTAATGGGAAGATGCGCTTTATAACTTCGGTCTCACCCCATTCAAATTTTAACAAGATAAATGCATCCCGAGGAATCTTCCTGTGTGCCTGCTTGATCTTCGCGGATGACCAAGAACCGATGTCGCTGACCCATTGTAATCGTGCCGGTTTCAATTCAAAATTATTAGCATCAACTCGCAGGTCAGTCTGACAATAACATTCTTCCTCAGAGTATCGGTCTCCGTAAATCCTCCATCAGATAGTGACTGGAGGCCTCAGCCTCCCCACGTGATTTCCCAACCCGATCCCCACTTTCTTCCGCTATGGTCAGCTTTTCTCGCCTTCTTGATCTTTCAAGCTTCCGAGCGGCCCTTTCTATTTCGGTGTCACTGAATCGACGGTTCTCGCTTCTATGCATCAAAGTTTTTCCGAAGCAAAACACACTCCCATTAATAGGTTAGTCAAATCAACAAACATTTCAATATGGGTTGTTAAAGGTCAAGTACATTAGAGTCACCGGCTTGAAACGCCATTTTGCTTCTTTTTCTTTAAACCGTCCAAATTAAGATTTCCTTCTTTCACCGAATATTGATTTATTTAAATTCCTTCGACACGCAAGAATCCACGCCATAAAACTTGTCACTAAAACACACATACAAATTTATGACACTTATTACCAAAGGACTATTGTCTAATCCCCAAGAATCTGCGCCTAAAAACCTGTTAACCCGACCAAAGGACTATTTGCTCTAACTTGAATCCGCGCCCATACAACTTGTTATCCTTATACTATATAAACCACCAATCTCTTAGAAAATCATTTTCAAAGTTTGCCTGGTCCGCATTCTATAAGTGCACAGTCGACAAGTAATAAAATGGATTTAGTCTCGTATATCGATCCTACGTAGATCTCAAGAATTTTAAATCAACTGCCTGACTACTCAATTTCCATACTATTTCGACCACAAATGATAAGTAGGATCCAAAAGATTAAGGTGGCCGGAAAATTAAACGAACAAAAAGGAAAATAACTCATCCAACCAACAAACTCGGAAGATAAAGAATAAAGAATAATGAATTTCTAAATACGTAAAATGAATACCGAATAGTTATCCTCGTAAATATACATCATCAGAAACGCTTATAGTTGAACTATCGATTCCGTAGTTAATTCCGATAAAAATTCTCGACATTCCGCCAAAACTGGCCCACATGCTGTAGTGTACCGATCTCCACACTCCACATTTCATTATCTAATCGATGACCTCGACCCCTTTCGAATACGTGGAATTAGATAACTACTTTTAAAAAGGGACTTCCTTATCCGGGTATTTTTCTTTTCAAGTAATACTTCATACCCATTTTATGGATCAGAACCTTAGCTCCTGCTATCTGGGCCACAAGGATATACAACTTCCGCATTGCTCCTCCTAAATTAGAATAGATAAACCTTCCTTGATTAGATCACAAACAATACCTGGATTGGCCTCACTATCCGACCAGGTGAACTTTCGCTTGTTTAAATAGATAACTCATTCAACTCGCTTCTGATTTCAAGTGAGAAGAGGATTTATTCCAAGGGAACTTACAAAGCTCAAAAGATCCCTAATAGCGTGTTATTATACCTTCAAAGAAATGTACACACTAGAGTCCGTCTTCCTGTCACTCGAGGACCTCCTGAAATCTGAGCAATGACGCAAAACTTAACGTATAAGAAACTCGATATCTCGGGATCCCAAGACAATAAACCCAAAACCAGAAGTAAATTCATTAACCGAAATTAATAAGTCTGGAGACGACCATGAAAGATAAATTTCGACTATAACGCTCACTTAATGGAAGCCGGATTCCTCAATTACCGACCACACGATACAAAGATTCCTCCTGAATTATAAGAATAATCGGCACTTGAAACCTAAAACACCCGAATTCTGAAATTTGTCTCAATTTCAAACATTCCGTAGTAATTTGAAGAAATTAAATTCTATCTAGCTTCAGCCAAACGATAATAATCTCAGATTCAAGAAAATAATACAACGAAAAGAAAACACGAGCATAACTGGGCCTAAAACGACTAAAAAAAATAAGAAGAAAAAGAAAAATAAAGAAAATGAGCTTTCAGCTATCCGCACTTTGTCCGTGGGTCAGCCAAGTCGCTTGAATGAGTCGATAGTCGCAGATTTATATGTGGTTTTCCAAATAGTCTCTAATCTCAATGTAGCCTGCCAGGATTTTCGAGTATCCAGCCCAAGTCACTGCTCGGGTCGCGACCCGCCTCGTCGTGACATCATCTCAAGGAACCATGCTTCAATCGTCGCTTTCGCGTTGTCGCTGACATCAATATCTTTGCCGCGACATCTCCTTATGGTTCGAAGATCTTTTTGATTCGGGTCGCCTCGATGTCACGACATCAATCGTCGCGACCACTGGGTTTCACCTTCAACCGAAAGGTGTCCGTGTCGCGACTTCGATCCCATGTATTTACACCGCCTTATGGCTCGCGGGGGCCTTCTTACGGTTCTTTGGCGTCATGACTTCAAATTCTCTTGCCGTGATGCCAGCTTCATTTCCTTCGCCTTTCATCTGGCCGGGTTCCGATGTCGCGACATCAATCTCACGCCGCGAAGATCAACTTAGCTCGGGACTTTCAATTGGCCGGGTTCGATGTCGCGAATTCTTTATTCTACTCACGACAACTCTTGTCGCGACTCGAATGATTGGCCGCGACATCGCTCTCTTAGCTCCCGGTTACCCTTCAAACGCTTCATCTAGTGACTCACCGGCCGTGACTCGCATCAAATTCCTTCAATTCTCTGTGTCACGACTTCGGATCGATCGTGCAAACCCCAAACTCCGTGATCAATGACTCAGCCAGTTCTTTTCATTTCTACTCTGCCATTCGACTGCACTTTTCTTCCACTTATCACACAGATTTTTCTACTTTCTTTCTCTCCTCTAATAACAATCGTGAGTTTCATAATTCAGATATCAATTATTCAATTTTAACTCGGAAAATTGCAATAAAAATGGACTCGAAAATAGATGTAATTTTTAAGCTCATCACAATGTCGAGGAATCGACCTCACCAAAGTCCATGTAATCTGGATCTACCGAAGGACTCCTTCAACCAATTAAGGCTTAGGCACCAAGTCATAAGGATCTTTCAACCACAAACTCTTCAAGTTTCAATTCCCGCACTTCGAATGATTTCAGATTCCAAGACCTACAACTTGCTTAACTCTACCCATCCACCCATGTAGCGAGGCACTAAGCCAAGGGCTCCCAACCAAGCTTAGTGGCACCTAAGCTTTAAGGGTTACTATATACCCTCTCTAATCGTGCTCTGTTTCAAGGCAAAGCTTTGTGATTGTTTTTCTTTTTCTTTTCTTTTTCATTTGGAAGACACATCGCCTTCTTTCATGGTGGGGGCCCTAACCTTATTAAAGCAAATAAACTAAAACTATGATAGGTTTTGGTGTGCTGGGCGAGGCTAGGCATCAGTTATTGAAGAAACCTGATGTGCACTGTGTGTGGTTAGCTAAATGTGGAAGAAAAGGTCGAAGCAAAGAAGAATTCAACTAATCAATATTCACTAACTAGGCATGGAACCAATCTAACATCAATAGAATTGGACAAAATTTCAATTTTTCAAACTACAGGCTAGGCCAAACCACAAAAAAATGGGTGCAATTTGAATTGAAAAAGTAAGTTGTATAGTATAACAGCTTCACAAAAAGGAAAACCAGTAAGCCACTGAACATAAAAAAAAATGGGTTTGCTTAAAATAGTAACAAAAACATAAATACATGCCACTTCCTTCGCTAACTCTCCTCCTAACCAAATGTCACATTGTCCGCAATGGGGCTCATATTGGAAAGTTAGAGAAGGAAGTGCTACCTCCTTGATGAAATGTACTCGTTTTTGGATAGGAGACTTCGCAAGCTTTCCATCGACACCTTATTCATTCCGTTTGGGCTTCAAATAAACAAGTTAGAAGAAGAAAAGAGAGGAAAAAAGTGACCAATTGGAGCATTTTGCAAATTACACCTTTATAATAATTTCAAAAGTGTTCTTTCTGGCTATATTTGGATTCTACACTCTCTAAGCTTTCCAATGATACCAAAAACGCTTAAAACGGAGTTCAGATGAAAAAGTTATGGTCAAAACAAAATTGGGCTGCGACATTGGAGGGAGGTTGCGAAAATTCGCAACGTTTGAAATTTCGCAACCGTACAAATTTTTTTAATTTATTTTTCATTTATTTATTTTATATATATATATATATATATATATATATATATATATATATATATTTATATATATATATATATATATATATATATATCATAAAAGACAAAAATAGTGCACGTGCACCAAAAACTTAAAAATGTGATAAGTCATACAAAGGTAGACTACGAAATTTCATGCTGAAGTTGCGAAATTTGTGTATTACAAAATTTTCTATTTTGACTTATGCTCCAAAAATTAACCAAAAACCTGTAAAAATAAACACAAGAAAAATTAAAAAAAATGAAAATTAATCTAAAAACAAAGATTAACTAAAATTAGAAAAATCTAAGAAGAAAATTAAAGAAATCAAAATAAAATAAGAAAAATGGAACAAAGTGGGGAGACTGTGTTTCCCAAAACTTCACTCCTTAAGCCTTTGGAGGTCGGGTGGAACTCGTCGTGAGCCATAAATGCCAAGGTCCAGTGTTCCATGTTTAAACCAAAGACCAACCATCCTACGTGCCATGCAAAGGTGAGCACCATCTTCTTTGAGGTAGGGATGAAGGTTTGAACAATGGCCACTAGCTTCTTTGAGTAAGGTTTTCGCATGTGCAATGTAGATAGGGATGACTTTGCTTCAAATACAGGATGTGCTCCTTCGTGTAAAGGTCAGGTCAGCAAAGGTATACACTAGTCAGAGAGGGTGCTTCCAAGTGCTGGTCATTGGTGGCTCGTGGGCAAGAACTGGGACTCTTCATTTCTTCCTTTCCACCACCTCCTTAGTCGCATCGGGAGGTTTCTATTTTTATCGCTTACATCGCTTCCTCCACCGTGGTGTCAATCGTGCACTCTTCTTCCGGGATTCACTTCCTCTGTGAATATGCCGCCTACCGTGAGCCTTGAAATGCACCGCAGTTGTCAAATGTCCGCTTCCATTTCACTTTGAAGTCCATCACCCTCTTGTTCACATCGCTTTCCATAGTGTCAATTTTCCCGACTTAATTGAAAGCATTGATCGCTCTTCTCTGCTTCTTCCACAAAGTCACCCACTACCAAAGGGAGGCTTCAGATTGCTTGCTCAACTCGAGAGATTGACTCCGTGGTGGTCGAGGATCGAGGAGTCAGCGCATAAGATGGAGAAGTAGGGAGGTGCATAATCGTGGAGGTCTTCGTTCCCATGAGGGATTTGTGTGACCCCCAACTAGGTTGTGGCATTGTCAAATGGTGCATTAGTCGGGGAAACACTGGCTTAAAGGTGCACCATCCATGGAGGGCTTCTATAAATCATGTAATTCCAGATGGGTTCGATTTCTCTCCACGAGTTGATGGATTCTCTTCTCGCCATGAAGGTTTCGTAATCCTCATTGACATGTATGCACTAGGTTTCCTTCCACTCGAATACTCACCGTACCGGCTTCCTTCCATTCGTCGGCATTCAAATTCGCCCGTGTTCCTGCGGGAAAATTGACTTTGATCAACCTACCTTCAAAATTCCTTACCCACTGAAACATGTTCTCCTGCAGCAAGAACAGGGCAGACACTAATCAAGGGAATAAAGGAAAACAATTCTACCAAAAAAGGTAATGTTAACTAAAAAAAATTAACATAGAAGCAAAATTGACAAACTGCCAAGAAACAGGTAAACAGAAAAATAAAAGAAAATTCACCAAATCTTGTGATGAGGATCACAAGTGTTCATCAAGTCATTTATATCCAAGGCACCATCCTCGAATAATGGTGCCATTTGATTGCAATACGTAGGTGTACGAATCAAAAAAATTTGTATCTTAAATTTTCTCATCGTCAGAGCAAAGCTACCGCAAAGATAGTGGTCTAGGTTGAAACACAGTGGATGAGTTTTTCTCAGACAAAATGACTTGATAAAGAGACAAATGGTGAATCTAATTTCGATTTTTAAGGTTTTGGTAAAAACAGGAGCGATGGCTGCAGCTGATAATAAAATGGTTAAAAATAAGAAAAATAATAAAAGAGGTCTCCTAAGTATCGTGATACCGGGCTTAGGATTCTAGAGTAATCGAGGGGTCCTCTGCCCATTTCTCACAAGCAGGAGGATGACCTATAGTCATTTCCCGAACTGTATCTTCATTTAGCTTTAAAACTAAACCCTAAAATTTTCCCTTTTGAAAACAAAGATTTCTCGATCATTCAAAGGTCCACGACAAAGGAAAATCATTCCTCTTGATCTACCTTTATGCTGGACTCATAAGAGACAACTAACCTAATATCATGGATCTAGCAATAAGCATCCACCGAACCCAAAAAAGACGCTGGGCACCGGGGTCATTCAGTGGCACATACAAGGGATTTAAACCCAGCGTGAAGAGAAAACCAAAAATAACAAAGAATACCGCTTGAAAGCATGAGAACCTCCCTCGTTACGCCAGCTCCTCGCTTCAAAGAGCCTCCTCTTCAAGGAGGAGAGGGTTTAGCTGCTCATCCTCCGAGTTGTCATCCTCAGAGTGTTATTAATAGTACTCTAGGCCTATCGTATGGACATGGTATTTTGACTATTTATGAGAATTAATTATTATGATGATTTGCATGTTTATTATATATAATGTCCTCGAATAAATATTATTAATTATTCTAAATATCCCTAATCTATATCAAGTATGGAACAACAATGAATTAAGATTAGTATAAAGTTTGATTGATATTCATGGGATGAATATGTGTATGAGATACAAATCAAATTTATATGTATTTCATGAGAATGAAATATTGGATGCACTGCTCGAGATTAATACATGGATCAAAGTCATAAATTAATCTCTAATAGTTGTGGTCATTAAATCCTTGACTCCGAGATCGCTATAGTTCTCAACATAAGGAATATTGTGTTTTTGATATAATCAAACATTGTCTTTAATCTGATGACTATAAAGGTTATACTTGAAACATACACACCAGTGAGATATGAGCGATTAAATGGAATTATCCCTTTTATTATAAGAGAGATATCTTCGTCTCTCGACACCGAGACCGAGAAATGCATGGTCGTACTCAAATGAACGAATCGATGGAGATCAATGTCATTTGTTTAGTCACTAATTAAGCCAGTAATCAAAGATAGAACGATATAAGGTTGACTTTGTCCATTTTATATTCTATCAAGATATCATGAGAGACAAAGGATTATGTCATTAGCTATATTAAGGTCAGTTTCTGATCATGAGCTTTTCATTTAACTCTCGAGTCATAATGTCTCGCTAGAGTGGGCCACTTATGACTTGTAGGATCAAAATGTGATTTAGGCCTACGCAATGTTTAATGAACCTATGTGGTCGCATACATTAAGAAACGAATAATAACGGTTGCTATGGTTTTTCACTTCGTAGTAGTTTAAAAATGATGAGATTATTTTAAATTACAATAATTAGTTGTTATTTAAATTCGAATTTAATTTTGAGAAAGTTTAAATTATGATTTAAATTATAACAAATAATTAATTTGTTATATTTTCTTATCGATAAGGAAATAACTGCAAAGGGTTTTAAATATATAATAATATAAATTCGTTTCCTTATTCGATAAGGAAATTCAGATTCTTAAATTGTTATTATTTAAAAGAGTTTTAAATATATAATAATAAAATAGGGGCCTCCAAGCCCTTATCCGATAAGGATTTGAATTTAAATTGTTACTATTTAAAAAAGCGCAGCAATATATAATGATATAAATTCATTTCTTATCTCGATAGCGAAAATTCGCTTTTGATTTAAAAACCCTGCGTAATTTATAAATATATGTGAGACATATAGTTTTGGCACAGTTTTACTCAAGATGCCCAAACACAGAGAAAAAGAAAAACCTTAATTTCGTTTTGAGAAAACGAACCTGAACTAGCATTCAACAAGATCGTTCATTATTTGTTCGTGTGTGGATACTTGTAGAGGGTGGTCGCTTTTCAGAAAGGCAACACCTTTGAAGATCCGAATAAACCAAGACGCAGACTTTGAAGGCTTGACGAATCGATCTACAAGAGGTAAGTTTCATTTACCCTTCCTTCTGTTTTTATGAAACGATGCATCTCGCATGGCTAAGCGGATAAAATTTTAAATTCGGGTCATGCTTAGGTTCCAATCAAACCGGATATTTCGTCAGAACCCAACACACAAAGTGGTGTTTGGCTGCCTTAAAGTGGAAAAAATGAAAGAAAATGAGTGAAAATGGAAAAGGCGAGAGAAGCTGAAAGCTTCTGCGGTGATGCTTCCTTCCCGATCCGACCTACCTACGGATCCGAACCGAGCCACGGCGGCATCATATACCTGACTCACACCGTTTCTTTTCGTAGCCGAACTCAGACTGATGGTTATACAACAATTTCGTAATAACAAAATCATTTTCATTTACAAAAAGAACCACCACCGTGAGCGGTGTCCCTCAAAATCTATACACATATATCGAGTCCCATTTACTATACATGCACATTTTTTTTCTAATACAAACATCGTAGGATCAAGCAAGGCTGAGCACCTATCTCCGAAATGGCTCGCTTCCGCCGATGGGATGTCATGTCCCCTCTATCCTTGTCTTCTCGCTTCGTACCTACACCTGATTGAACACCCGTGCTGTTTACGCTTTTCAAGGGGGAACATAAGCATGGACAACCACCAATGGTGATCGTCACAAGCTACATATCACATATCATATCTATACAAATTCATGTACTTTAGATTACTTATCATCTACATTCCTATTACATGCTACATGTTCTCTCACTCACATATCTCCTATCTATACTTTTACTCATTCCGTGCTTTTGTCATCTTTTACTATCTCTATCATTCTTAAAATTTATTCATTTCTATCATGTGTTCATAGCATGCTCCTCTATGTCTATCGTATATTCATATCATATATGACTTTCATGGTTATATACTATATCATTTGTTATGCCCATTTCCATGCATTGTTACCAATGTATCAGCCATCATATACTGTGGATCATGTACTGCTTTTCAGAGATAATCATGATTATGTACTCACATATACTCAGATTCATGTACTGTTTCATGTGTTCATATTACACATTTGTGTTCATATACTTATTTCATATACTGTATTAATGTACTATTTTATCATATTAACTTTTCATATCATTTTACATTCTTATACATTTTCATATATCACGACAAATCATATAATCTCATGTTACGTAACTTATCATCACATAGCAAAGGCTATGCTTCATATCACATCATATCTTTCCACATGTCATATTCATCACCATTCGTTTGATGTTTACGCCTAAATACCAAAGAAGTGGATACATGAGATTTTATAAAGGCCCGGCCGCTTATACCGACTATACGAAACAAAGGGTATTATCGTGTGGCCCTATGCAATCAGATTTCACTGCATCGCAAATAGTGGTCTTATCTTCATACCTTGAGGTGCCGCATCACAAAATGACAATGATCATTCTATAAAGCGCTAGTAGGACTCCTTTCAGCCACTGAATCCAAACGGGATCTATGTCATCAACCAAACCATTTCGATATCGAAAATTGCACCTGTAAGGTCGCAGACTTTATTCCTTACCGGCGCCAATCTATCCTCTACTTGGTCGTATTACTGTGCAATCGGGTCTTTATTACATTTTCAGACATATTTATAAGCATGATTAATTGGCGTTATCGCGGATTGCTTATGCAATATATAATATCATTACTAATTTGCATTCGTTCATATCCTGTAGCTTCATATTACTTTTGCTCTCACATTTCTCCTCTATAATACTATCATTTCATATATGTCTATTCTATATCACATTCGCTCATGTTTTAGCTATTCATATTCCATCTCTTCACTAGTCTATATCATATTCTATCATGATATTAAAGCATTACAGCTTATTTCTGGTATTATAACCTATCATCATGCATGCATTTACTCATTCATATTTCAGCATGTCATTATTCTGTACATGTATTCATTCCCTGGTAAGATTTTATATCTTGTTACTTATCTCTCTCATATACTTTATTAGTCTATCTTATCTGAAGCACATATACTTCCACATTTCTATACTGTATATTTACTGCTTATCAGATCAGCTCTATCTCCAGAGAGATCAAAGATTACAGGACTTCTACTTTGATACCCTTAGGTACCCTTCATGTCCAAACTATTTACCTTTTTATCTTTTCTTATTCAGATACACACGTATAAACATTCGCTTACTTGGACCGGAGATAAAGAATGAATTGAGATTCATGACAATATATACCCGGGCTGGGTACAAAGATTTTTGAGGAGAACAGAGACGTGTCCCACCATCACAGAAGTGTAGAAACATATGTGAGGCCAAGACCGGTCATGTATATGTGCCAAAGCACTCATCATATGTACGTGCTCGCCCAGTGATAAAAGCGCCGTAGGCAACAGTGAAAGTGTACACCGATCATATATAACTGTGGTCATTCAACATCCTACAGTACCATACAATTTATACGTTGTTCTCTGAGTTTATCATTTTATTCTTTTCTTCTTATATTCCTTTACATATCAAACTCTACTTATATTGCTATTTCTGTTTATACTATTCTTTTCTGTATCATGTATTCCATCCCGCTCTTAACCGCTGATTAGTACACTTGGTAAAACAATTCACTTTTAGTAAACTAGGCTCCAACACTCCTATTCAATTCTCTACTAGCCTCTGACTCATATGAATGATTCCTTGACTAATTGTCTTCCATAGAGCCTAAGCAACACCGAATCTGAGTTCAACCCAAGGAGTATATGACCTTCCGAAGTTGGAGGTCATGCGTGCAGTCAACCTAACGAGTTGACCTGAACTAATGAGCTGAGATGACCTCGGTAAACTTGGTCTATCACCTCAGTCTTATATCTACCAGCCTCTCAGGCATAAGGAATGTATTCCTTGAATCAATGGGCTTTCCATAGAGTCCAAGAACACCCAAACTGGAAGTTCAAACGGCGAGTGATATGACTTCCAAGTCGAGGTCATGCGTAGTCAATCTTGACGAGTTGACCTAAACTGACGAGCTAAGATGACCTCGGTAAACTTGGTCTATCACCTCAGTTTGACATCTACTAGCCTCCACAGGCATATGAATGTATTCTTGACTCAATAGGCTTTCCATAGAGTCCAAGAATTCCAACGGAGTTCGAACGGCGAGTTATGACCTTCCGGGGTTGAGGTCATATGCAATTTCTAACCTTGACGAGTCGAATCTTAAATCGACGAGCTGACCTGTCCTGGACGAGCTCGATCTATCACCTTGGTCTGACATCTACTAGCCTCCTCAGACATATGAATGTATTCTTGACTCAATAGGCTTTCCATAGAGTCCAAGAACACCCAAATCAGAGTTCGAACGAATGAGTTATGACCTTCCGAAGTTGGAGGTCATACGCAGTCAACCTTGACGAGTTGACCTAAACTGAAGAGCTCCATCTATCACCTTGGTCTGACATATACTAGCCTCCTCAGGCATATGAATGTATTCTTGACTCAATGGGCTTTCCATAGAGTCCAAGAACACCCTAATCGGAGTTTAAACGAAGGAGTTATGACCTTCCGAAGTTGGAGGTCATACGCATCAACCTCGACGAGCTGATCCGAACCATCATGTCTAACTGGTCGACGGTCGAATATATCACCTTGGTCTGATATCCCACATCTTCCTCAGGTGATGTGAGTTCCATCCTCCGATCAACAACGTTGATATTTCCAAGAACACTCCAAATCGGAGTTCGAACGAAGGAGCAGGACCTTCCGGGCTGGGAGGTCACACGTATCAATCCCTGGTTTATCGATTTCAACCGACGAAACAACTGCTCCGACGAGCCTGATCTATCACCTTGGTCTGACATCTAATATCTTCCTCAGTCATATGAATGTATTCTTTGACTCAATGGCTTCTTCGCATAGAGTCCAAGAACACCCAACCCAGTTCGAACAAGGAGTTATGACCTTCCGGGTTGAGGTCATACTACCAACCTTGACGAGCTGACTCCGAACCGACGAGCCGTCTCTATTGAGACGAGGTCCGCCGACCTCTACAGATGAGGTCCGACTCATCTCTACATGAGGTCTCATGACCTTCTACATGATGAGGTCTGCTGACCTCTGTTTGACGACCTCTACGCCGACTCTATTTAACTGTTTCCTTCAGCAAACACTCATAACTCGTCTACAGGGTTCGACCGAGAAATTCAAAGCCTAACATCAAATTCACTGATGTGGCTACAATTTCCCGCAGGATTTACTCACCTTTATATCTGACCCAAACACCCGCTCTAAGGTACGTATAGTTGACCCGAATCGACGAATCGACCACCGGATCTACATGGACTCCATTCTGCAAAGGACCATAACTGTCTACAGAGGTCCAAATCGAGAAATTGAAAGCCTAACATCAGTTCATTGATGGGCTACACTGTCAGAAGGAATTACCGACCCCCTGTATTTATGGACCAAACCCATTATAAGGTACACATCGCATACGATCGGGGTAACAGTAATTTTCCTATTAACTTGCAACTGCACTTCCCAAACACATATCTAGGTTTCCTTTAAAGCTCTTTCTCAACTCAAACCTACACACGAAATGAGAGTTTAGAGTTCCAAACCCAAACCACCACACAAGATAGAGGGTTCTAAACCATATCTAAACTTCTAGCCTAAAAACTGTACTTCCATACTCCCATAGTTTCCATACAAAAACTGTATTATTGTTATCCATACTCTAATTTCCATACGTTTCTATATAAAATCCAGTTCCATACCTTGATCTTCTCTTTCTCGACTCTCTTTCTTTCTTCTTCTTTCTTCTCTTCCTGCTTTTGCTCTCTTTTCAAAGACCAAATGAGATATTTATTTTTGTCTTATATTTATTTGATCTTATCCCCTTTATTTCACTTCAAGGAGGAAAATTCCTCCTTTCCTCCAAGCCACTTGTCTCTTCCATATTTTTCTTCTCGATTTTATTCTAATATATCTCTTTTATTACTCTTCATCCCTCCAATTCTCTATTACTCTCGATTTAACTTATGCATATTCCTACTTCGCATATGAACTTATTATATTACGACCCTGTGGTCATGAATTGCAATTTATTAATTTACCCCTAATCGTTGCATGACCCTAAGTTCTGCTATTTATTTATCTTATTTTATTCCGGATAAGTATACTTTTAATTTTATTATACCCTAAACATGTTCGAAAACTGTTAGGGTATATTTCGGGGTGTTACATTCTGCGCCAAAACTTTATTGATTGATTTCCTTTGGCTAGCACTCCTCGACTCTCACTTATATATATGGCTCGTAGAGCAAGGGAAATTACAAAAAACTAAAACCAAAAGCTATTACAAGGGATAAACGGGAAGAAACAAAATTGAAACAAACAGTAATAACGTCAAAAGCAGTGAACAAAGGGCGTAGGATTAACAAGAAACCCAATATAATGAATGCTCGCAGGATGCAAATTTCGCAAGTTCCATTTTTTCAGATTTTCTACTCTTCTTCCTTCCTCGTCTTTGATCCGCACTTAGGTCAGACTCAATTCTTCGTGTTTGATCGACTAACAATTTAGGCATAAATAGCTTGTAAAAACTATAAAATTAGCCACAAAATGCCATCAAGAGAATAAGAGGGACCTTAATGTGCAAATCTGTTAATTAGAATGATTAGGTACACAAAAACACTCAAACCTATAATAAATAAAGGTTCAAAACAGCACTGGGGCACTAATCAGTGCCCGACCGCTTGAATGCGCGCCATCTTCCTTGGTAAGCCCGAATTATGGTCGCAGCTCTCAATCTCCTCTCATCTAACAAAGTTGCCGATCAAGCCGTGATCGAACCCACTCCGCCTCCGGGAATCCGCCGCTCTAGGCTACTCTCAAGGATCACATCTCTATCTCAACGAAGAAAACTCCGCTTCCACGCCATAAACCGTAGCAAGTCGCATTCTATAGAAGGCGAAAGGAGGTGTGATACGCCCATAATGCGAAAAGGAAGGTTCCCTGACCGGGCCTCGAGAAGTCTCAATCATCTCGCTAACTCTTAATATTCCCTTGTCAGGGCCTCATCGCTTCCATTTGTCCCGCGACTCCATACGTTGCATGATCCGTGATGCCTGATTTCGCCATACTCTCGTAATAAAGTGTCAACCTCACTCTAAATGTACACCTCTATCCAATATCAACTCATAAGGAACCCCATATCTCAGATAATGTGCGATCTCGATAAAGGTGTGGGCCAATTCGTCGCATTTAGCTTTGCATAAGAAGTGGCCTCCACCCACTTCGTGAAATAATCAATAGCGACTAGAATGAACTCATGACCACTACGGCGAAATCTTCCCAATAATATCTATGCCCCAGACTGAAAACGACCAAGGTGAGGTCAATGCATGCAACTCTAATGGTGGAACGCAATGATCTCCGCATCCGACACTCAGACATCTCTAAACAACCGACAACAACTGCCTCCATGGTCAACCAAAATAGCCACCATGATCTTACGAGCCAACATATGTCCTCCCATGCTGGGCCCATAAACTCCCAGACGGACTCTCTCATTACCCGGCCACCGACCGATCTAAGCACAACAATAACACACCATCAGTTGTACGTCTATATAATGTCTCTCTATGTATCACAAAGAAAGTGGCCAACTGTCTCAAAGCTCTCCCGTCCTTGGCCGTCACGACCTCAGGATATGTGCCATATCTAAGAAACTGATAAATATCATGATACCACGGCAGACCATCATCAAACCCTAACTCGTCAATTAAGCAACAATAAGGTGAACACTTAGTCTCAACTAGTGTGGACGACCACTACACCTTCGTGAATCAATCATGGAAGCCAAAGTAGTCAAAGACGGCGAATCGATTCGCCTCTGAGTAGGTGAGGAGGTCGCTCAAGTCACAAATCTCCCTACTAGTAACTCTAAATAGTTTACGATTGCTCTAAGCTCACATCTCTAGTCTTCCAATCACCTTGGATCTGTCTAATCACTAGATTAGAATCACCAAATATCTCCATCCTTCTAATCCCGAGCTCAAATGCAGTCTCTAACCTAAGGATACATGCCTCATACTCAACAATGTTGTTCGTGGCCGAATAACGATCCGCAAAGGACAAACGAACTGATCTTGGGATATGATCACCATGCGGAGAAATCAATAGAACACCTATCCCATATCCGCACGTTAAATTTCAAGACCATCAAAGCATGCGCCAACCAGACAAACTAGGTCACCCCGCGATCTCTCATATCCGGGAAAATCATCATCAATCACTCTTCTGCATCGGCTCTGCAACCTAAGTGAGGCCAACACTCCCTTTTATAGACTTTTGGGTGACATCTTTTGAATGTCGAACTCTGTCAAGTACAGAAGCCATCTCTATAAATACGCTCGTCAAAAGCGGTATATCAAATATAGATATCTCCAAAGGATCTAAGCGAGAAACAAGGCGCGCGGAATACTCTGTCATGTAGTAATACCGATCTCAGGAGTTGCCACGAGCCAAAGCTAAGAAGAAGCGCTCGATCATAATGTACCTGCGTCGTATTCTGACATTCTGCTTTGCTAGATAATAGATGGCTATTTCTAGGAATCATCAAAAAGTTTGGGCTAGAATGCACCCTAAAGCGACATACAGAGCGATAAATATAATAAAGTCGTCGGGCATGCTGGTAAGTACCAAACGGAAGCAAATACTCTACGATCAGCTCAGTGCACATTGGCAACGATCATCCCAGGCCTTAGGTTGTTTCTTCCTTAGAGTCGGAAGATAGGCTCACAAGTATGCGTCGGTCCTGACAATAAACCGCTAATATATTACAGCCTACCCGAGAAACAGGATCTCGGTCTCGATTACGTGGTGGAACATGTTAAGGATAGCTCGATCTTATCGAGGTCTGCCTCCCGATACCCTCTCGCTCAATCCACAGCCCCGAGAGCTTCCCCGGAAGTCACTCCAAAAGTGCACTTCTTGGGATTCAATCTCAATCTAAAGCATCTGATCCTCTGGAAAAAAGACGGCTCTAGAGCCTAGTGATGCCCCTATCGCGGGACTTCTGATATCATCTACATAGACCTCAAAATCCACGTGCATCGTGTCATGAAACGAGTGTAGTAGTTGCTCTCGATAGGTAACTGCGTTCTTGATAGCTTGACATGACTCTACATAACCAGTGGAGTTCCCCGCTCGGTGATGAAAGATGTCTCCTCCCTGTCTCGGGGAGCCATGTAATCCAGATTCTCTTAAAGAATCCATCCGTAAGGCGACATCGCATGCCACATGTACTATCAGCAGCATCGATATGTGGGAGAGGAAAATCATCCTTGGGGCTAGCCTTGTTGAGATTTCTAAAGTCCACACAAACTCTAACCTTGCCGTCCTTTTTGGGAACAGGGACGACATTAGCCAGTCACTCGGGATACTGAACCATGGATATGAAGCCAACACTAAGTTGCTTTTGAATCTCCTCCTTCACACATCAAACTCCGTCGAGGTGTAATCGCCTCGATTTTTGTACTTGGAGTGCAGCATGGCCTGACGGTAGATGATCTTCGAACTGCTAGAGGGTCGAGAGGCCTAGCATGTCCTCCTTATGACCATGCAAAAACATCCAAGTATGATACGAAGTAACTGAGCAAGCTATCCCTCTCATGCGTAAACGAGTGGTAGATCCTCAACTCTCTAGGTTGGTCCGCTGTACCAAGGTCAACTGTCTTAAGGTCATCAAAAGGAGGTGAAACTCGCTCATTAGTAAAGCTATGATCGGAGTCAGACCGGTAGCTGTCATCAAGATTAGGCTGCAAAGGCTCATCATTAATATCATGAATCTGTGATGTAGGTGAATGAGGTGCACATGCATCAATATCATCAATAAAAGAGACAGGTGAATACTCAAAAATGCTCAAATCCATAGATGAAAAGGCAAGTACATCATCGGAGCATTAAGACGAATCTGACAAAACATCAAAGAAAGTGGTGGGTCCACATCATCGGACTCCCACAACAACATGTCCTAAAATATCGGGATATACGATATCATGATAACATCATCCAAATGTCGCATCATCATCTGGAGCAAGAGGAGCATCCTCATCATCTCTCAAAGCAAGTACACGAAAATAACTAAGTGCAGAATCTGGCTCGGGTTGACTAATAACCATCCGGAGTAGCTCCTCATCATAATCGTCAGACGACATAACCCCATCAATACCCCATAATCAATTTATCTACGTCAGGAGAAGCACATAAGTGAACCTTATTAGACCGCGTAGGGAAGGAGGAGCGATCAAGGTGGTGGAAGTGTCAGGAGCCCCACCGCGTAGTTGAAGCTGTGAAAAAAGCTGATGTAGCTCGACATGCTGGATATTAGTAGGCTCATCAATCGATCCATCGGGATGCAATAATGGCTCTGAAGCCCTCACAAAATAGTCGATCGCCTCATTTATGGAACGAAGGATAGTCAAATGGAATGTGATGAAGTTGGTCGACCCTCTCTGGCGCCAGCATTGCCCTTCATGAAACTTTGCCTCTACGGTACAAATCCTAAGCGAAGGGTGGGTCGTGTTAGTCCCAGCTGTGATAAATTCGCTACGGCCACGGCGGCGGCGCCACTAAACCCCGAAGCAGGCATGTCTGACGTGCTCACTTATCATGTCCATAATGGCCGTCTTTATCTTGATCAAATGATATAGGTCGAATCTCGACAAAATCCCCGAGCTCAGTGCATACCTCATCAAGCGAATCCTGTCATAAGCAAATCATCACCCCCATGGCTAATCTCCAATACTGGCTTAGAAGTCAAATGTGCCCCTCTGTAGATGAAATAGTGATCACTTGACCATCATGAATGAACTTCACCTTCAAATGAAGGGAAGATGGGATAACGCCAGCACTATGAATCCATGGGCGGCCTAAGAGTAGGTTAAGGATACGGGGATCTTCAAATACGAAACATAACCTAAAAACGGCGCTTTGTCATCGGCTTGAGAGTCGAGGTGCCCCGTCCACCTCTACGAGTATTGTCATAAGCTCTCACTGTCTGTGTTGATGGCTCAAAATCTGTGGGCCCATATCACGGAGCAGTGCGTTGGCAAGTGGACGCCACATTTAGAAGCGAGTCCATTGTCTAAGAGGACGAGGATGGAACACGGCGACCCTAAACATTAGCGATATATGCAAGGTCGAGTGTGGTGCAGACCTCGGATTAAGTCATCCTCCGAGGAAAACAATGCGTGGCTCGACCCGGTTGGCCAGGCATATCGGACCCTCGAGAGATGTGGTCGTGTCGGCTTCAGTCAGGCTTAGCGCCTTAATCAAAGTCTCTCTATGGGTGGTAGAGGAAGCTAACAAACTCCAAATAGAGATACGAGCATGTGTACTCTATAGTTGCTTGATGATCTCATCATCCTCTCTCACTGTCTCGTCTCTAGTAGTATCAGGAGATCCATGAGTCGTGAGATGGGCTGGAGGAATTTGTGTCTAACCACTCTACCTCCTCCCGATAACATATTGGATCCACACGGTGTATCAAGCGTCCCTCGGTGTGGAGTCAAAATAAAGGAGTCGAACACTATAACAAGGCAAAGTCACGGCCTCGGTGTGAAGTGGCCCCGGGTAATGCACAGCAGAAACGACATGTGAGTGAATCTGCTGGCTCAAAAACACCTCATGAACCCCATCATCGCCATAACCATCATCAAATGCTATGGGCTCCGACCTCTTATCATCCCATGACAACATATGGATGCGATCCTCGGACTCAACAAAATCAATGGAATGAATACCTCCCGTTGGAGGAGGAGCATGTAGAAATGCAAGTCGGAAGGAGTTAGAACTAATGCTAGGCTGTCCCAACTACATAATACCCTGGTCAATCAAGTCCTGAACAGCGTGCCTCAAAGTAGTGCACTGATCTGTAGTATGTCCAGGGCCTTGATGATAAGCATAATGTAGGTCCATCCGAAAATGAGGGTGAACAACCTATAGTAATGGCCTTGGTGCTAATGGACTAAGAAATCCAGTAGTCATCAATGTCTATAAGACCTCACCCAAAGGCATGCCTAGTGGCGTAAAGTGAGAGCTATCTGAGGTACAGCGTGGCCAGGCTGTGGGCGCTCGGGGTCTAAGATGAAGCGGTAGGTGGTCTCTCCTGACACGTGCGTGTAAAATGGGTGTGGTGGAGTATATGGGTGAGTAACCTAATGGTGAGGTGGTATGGAGGTCACATCTTGAGCGAACTGCGGGGCGTAGGAAGTCTGTGCGACCATATAGATGCATCTTGCGAGACTGGGTGCCCGTGTCTAAAAGGCTGATGGCTTCTACCTCCCCTAGTCTATATGATCCAGATGGCTTCTTCCCCTTACTATCAGAAGAGGTAGAATCTGACCATAAACCACGCGCCATACCATCCTCGATACCATACTATGCCTCTATCAAAGCTTTGTAATCCATAATCGATCGCGCCAAGATGTCACAGCGTAGCTGAGTGAAACTCCTAATGATCATGCTAATCTTGCTCTCTCTCGATGGTGATCGATCATCTGAGATAATCTTCTCCCTCCGACGGAGGATGGAATGATGCTTGATCTCATGAGCTCCTGTCTCATAGCCTCGACTCTCCCTAGTAGCATCTATGACAATCTTTGAAAAGAGAACTATCGAATAAACTCATGGGCAGAATCCTCCCGAGTCCGCTGCCTTGGCATCCAAGGTGGAAAACCGGTACACGTGCCCGCGATGCTTGAGTGACGAGAGGGTGACATGGTCGGCCAGGCCTCGTCGAACCCGTACCCCTCATCGACTATATATCCTCGAATGATGCGTGGACATCCCTCTGCCTATATAAACCATGTCAGGTATCCGAAATTTAGGCAGTAGTGGGGTCACAAGTGCACTATCAAATCCATCCCACACATCCATACCCTCTGCAACTCTCAACTGTCTAAGCATCTGCTCTACTCTTTGTATGTACGATCATCGAAGCATAGAT
This sequence comes from Tetrastigma voinierianum, assembly GCA_016808115.1. Taxonomy (NCBI): domain Eukaryota; kingdom Viridiplantae; phylum Streptophyta; class Magnoliopsida; order Vitales; family Vitaceae; genus Tetrastigma; species Tetrastigma voinierianum. Next base: position 890,967 of record JAEQBH010001754.1, read on the forward strand.
GGTACGAGCTGGAATAGTCGCGTGGCCGTTTGGATCGCCTCTGTGGACCTCTGACGACAACGGGAGTGCTTGCTGAGGGATAGGCGGGTGGTGCCATCGAACCGTCTCGATGGAGTGGAGTGGAGAATTAGTGCCCACTATGTCAAGTAGGTATCCTCTGTGCTAAAGACTGTGGGGTGCAGCGTACATCAGTCCTCGACTGGGCCATGTACTATCCTGGGCGCAGCGGCAGTAAATCAAGGCGCTCAATAACCGCTGCATGTTGATCCATATCTGTTTGATGTGATACACATACTAATCTACCCTCAACTCTAACCCATAAAGATGGTCCCAGTCTGTGTCAATGAATTCTGAAAGTGTAACCGAAACAAATAAAATGGAGTCCATGTCGAACCAAAAAGAACGTTGCTATAATGAAACTGAAATAAGCAATCCATCACTATGCACAAGATTGCCCCACTGAAGCTCAATACTCTAATCAATCTCTATATACCCTAGAGAGGAAACGAAAATAGAGAATGCGGATCCATATCATGCATGAAAACCCGTACTGAGCTCGCGGATGCACCAGCGTGTAGGATGGGAGTCCTAATTGAAGTAGGATCTGGCTTCGACCCGAAAGAGGTCGGTGTGAAACAAAAAAGACAAGGGTAGGTAGTCTTTTAAAGGGGTCCCTAGCAGGAGCGATTGTACCCTCCAGTGGTACACAACCTCCTCGACATCCCAGGGGGCAGCCTATGGTAAAGGCTCTCAATACTCTCAACGCTCAGGAATAAACTAAGTGTATAGTGTATGTGTGGGTGCATTCGAAAAACCTAAATGACATTTAAATCAGAAAATGCACCTTTGAAATTAAAAGTATCTAAAATCTAGCTCTGGGCTATCTAGTCTTGAAAATCGGACTCCTCGAAGAAGGCATCGATATGTCGGCCACCTCGAAATGCTCACAAACATGGATATAGCCCATCAGACCTTCTCTGAGTCATTTAGGCAGTCGAGAAAAGCAAGCGAGGCAACAAGTCTCAATGCTAAGCCTTGAGCAAGAGACACAAAGTCGACCAAGACTAGAGGTTTGGAGATAAGGGGATCACGTGTGCACGTATGGAGCATGCGATATAAGCAGTAAATGCGGGAGAAGGTAATCATGCAATAAACGATCATGCAAAGCGCGGTATATCATCGTATCACATAATCTAAGTAAGAGTATAAGATGAACGCGTGTGTATCATAACAAACAATGAGAAGCAAGGGACATAACAAGATGAACAGAAGAATCGGCCGATGAAGTCGACATTGATACTAATGATACAACAATTAGACATATGAAAGATACAATCAACTAGTCAAAATTCTCAATGTGCTATACACAAAAAGCACAAAAAAGGCGAGACTCCACATTTTCCCTAATTTGTATTCAAGGTTGACCCTCACTGTCCCCAACGGAGTCGCCATTTTGTGGACCCCGCATTTTTTGCTATTATGCGTTTCGCACTTAAAAAGGCGAGACTCGTTTTTTTTATTTTGAAAAATCATTTTTAGAAAACGGTTTGGAGTCGCCACTTATTTTTGTTTTATTTTAAAAAGGAAAACAAAATAAGAAAGAAAAACCCTAAATGTGACTCTTGATAAGAAAATGTAGGTTTGGGAAAACCGAGTCTAGGTTCGGGAGTCAGGTTACTTATCGGGAAAGTAAGCGTAGCACCCCTCTAAGCCCCTAAAGTTGGGTCTCTACTAAACAAACTAAAGAAAATATGAATTTTGACTAATCAACTAATGAATACGAGATAAGCAATGTCTGGCTTATGCAAGACATATGTTGGCGCCCCGAGCAGGGAGTCCCTTAGCCGAGTCGGCCCGGAAACAGTGAATGTGGGTGACCCGACATTTCTCACGAAAATCGAATGAGTCTCCTTTATGCGGGGGAGCTCTACCCCAGATACATCACTGTATATAACTGTCCCGATCAACATCAATGACCACACGAGTCTCATGTCTGACTATCTCTGAGTAAAAATGACCTCTTGGGCCTACGTTTATACTCCTGACATATATTCCATCTATCCAATATAATCAGTAACATGAGTAAAATGGCCTTGGCCCACGTAAAACCATACTCATAAACATATCAACTATGTATCATAGTTACAAGAGTTAATTATTTACTCTTACACAACATATATTAAAATTCTAGAATTCTAATACATGTATACAAAATGATGCCAAAGCCACACCCCGGCTTTCTTCTAAAGCGGCCTCTATGACGAGCCGTCTCCTCGTGCGCTCCCTGTACCTGAAAATATGTTCCCTCGATAGGGTGAGCTAATGCTCAGTAGTGGAATCACCCTAAATGGGCTACTCTGCAAGTGCATATCTGATGCTCCCAAGTAAACACACGTTTCAAGCAAATACATGATCCTACTTGAATGTCTAAGCCGATCATCTCATATCCAGGGTCCTCCCGGAGCTCCCTCACACTGCCTAAACCCGCGTATGAGAACCTTAGTTTTTATTTGTGGACAACCCTCCGATATATATATCAATTGGGCCGTCTCTGTAAACCCCCACATGTCTAAATATCAATTATCGTCAAAATAGTTTTACCTCTTAAATCAAAGCATAAGAATGATAAATATAAAAATGGTTACATAAATCATAGAAATAAAGGTTTTTAGGTTAAAATAACCATTCAAAAATGAATCGAGCATTCGAAAAACCTTAGAGTAGTCTATGAACGAATTTGAGAGTGTAGTGGCTTGAAGCGTAATTTTGAAGAAAAACCAAAAATACTTGATGAGCAGTAAAAATCAGGGCTGCTAGGTTTAAACCACTTTTCACTCCATTTCTGTTTTCTTTTACTTCACTCTCACCCCACACCCTTTGGAACCACAAGGCCGTGAGAGGAAGAAGGAAGAGCGAGTCGGGATCAAGCTTTCAGATCCCCATACAAACCAAGGATTAAGGTAGGGGTTTTCTCCCATTCACTTACATTGAGGCTAGGGTATGTATATGTACGTTTTGGGGCTATAAATGCTATATTTCTGGGTGTTCTGAAACCATTCTCTCTCTGTACGTGGGAATGAGGAATTTATTCTTAAATGTGTTCTTTGGGGATTGATTTCTAACTCCTAGTGATTTGTGTGAGTAGTAAAATAGCATTAGGTATGATCTCTTGTGATATAACTATTTCTTGAATGGTTTAATGGTTGGTTATGGATGCTTAAGTTTTCGATAAAATTGAGAAATATGGAAAGATTGGTAGTGAAGGTAATTTGGTTGGTAAACTAAATTTTACGGTATGGTGATTGAGAATCCGGTGGGGGTCTTTGTATGGGGGATTCTTCTATGGTGCTCAGCGCCGATTCCGACTCACTTGGACCCGATTAGACTCACTTTCGGACCGTTCCGACTCACTCGAAAATGATTCTCCCACACAGGGGATTATTATATAACGTAAGGATTCTTATATAGTATGGGGGATTACGGTAGAGTATGGGGGATTTTATATAACATGGGGATAATTATATGATATGGGGATTCTTATATAACATGGGAAATTCTTATAAAGCATGGGGATTCTAATATAGTATGGGAGATTCTTGTATAGTATGGGGATTTTTATATAACGTGGGGGATGATTATATAATATGGGGGATTCTTATATAACATGGGGGATTCTTATATAGTATGGGGGATTCTGGTAGAGTATGGGGATTTTTATACTTGGGATAATTATATGATATGGGGGATTCTTATATAACATGGGAAATTCTTATAAAGCATGGGGGATTCTAATATAGTATGGGAGATTCTTGTATAGTATGGGGGATTTTTATATAACGTGGGGGATTATTATATAATATGGGGGATTCTTATATAACATGGGGGATTCTTATGTAGTATGGGGGATTCTGGTAGAGTATGGGGGGATTTTTATATAACATGGGGGATTATTATATAATATGGGGAATTCTTATATAACATGGGAAATTCTTATATAGCATGGGGGATTCTAATATCGTATGGGAGATTCTGGTATAGTATGAGGGATTTTTATATAACATGGGGGATGATTATATAATATGGGGAATTCTTATATAACATGGGTGATTCTTATATATCCGATGGGGGATTTCCATATGATATGGGTGATTACAGTATGAGAATTTGGGGATAGGGTGTTGGTAGGATAAGAATCGATATAGTGATTGGTAATAAAAAGGAAATAAAGAGAGGTTCCTTGTAGATACTTGACCTATACTCAAAGAGGTTCCTTGTAAGGATGCTTGAGAAAACTACTAGGATGAATGAGAGGTTCCTTGTAAGGATCTTTCAGTATACTCAAGAGGTTCCTTGTAAGGATGCTTGAGAAAACTACTAGGATGAATGAGAGGTTCCTTGTAAGGATGCTCAACCTATACTCAAGAGGTTGCTTATAAGCATGCTTGAGAAAACCTATTTTGATATATGAGAGGTTGCTCATACGCATGCTCATCCTATACTTATACTCAAGAGGTTGCTTATAAGCATGCTTGGGAAACCCTATTTTGATATATGAGAGGTTGCTTATAAGCATGCTCATCCTAAACTTATACTCAAGAGGTTGCTTATAAGCATGCTTGAGAAAACCTATTTTGATATGTGAGAGGTTGCTCATAAGCATGCTCATCAGCTTATACTCAAGAGGTTGCTTATAAGCATGCTTGAGAAACCCTACTTTGATATATGAGAGGTTGCTCATAAGCATGCTCATCCTAAACTTATACTCAAGAGGTTCCTTATAAGGATGCTTGAGAAACACTACTATGATGAATGAGAAGTTTATTATAAGGATGCTTGAGAAAAACCTACTTTGATATATGAGAGGTTGCTTATACGCATGCTCATCCTAAACTTATACTCAAGAGGTTCCTTATAAGGATGCTTAAGAAACCCTACTTTGATATATGAGAGGTTCCTTATAAGGATGCTCAACCTATACTTATACTCAAGAGGTTCCTTATAAGGATGCTTGAAACCACTACTTATGATATATGAGAGTTCCTTATAAGGATGCTCGACCGATACCACATACTCAAAGGGTTCATATAAGGATGCTTGAGAAACACTACTATGAGGAATGAGAAGTTTATTGTAAGGATGTTTGAGAAACAAAAACAAATAACGGTTGGAAATGGTATTTGGTGAAAATGTGTATAATTTTGTTTACGCGTTGCTTGAGTGTACATTTACTTAAGTGTTTTCATATAAACTTGAGATCTATTTGCAATGTCCTTGGTTTCTGTAAAATGGTACATCTATGATATGTTATAAAACAAAATGAGACCGTGTTTTCATACTTTTCAAACATTGGAGTTTGGGAGAATTTTCCCTCTGAGCTTCGTGCTCACCCCCTGCTTACATCCCTTTTCAGTTTTACCTTTGAGGAGGTGGTAGGAGCGAGGAACCAGCGCATGGGGCCCGCGGGGAATCCCCGAATTAGGAGAACATGTAGAGCTATCAGTTTCTTTGTACTAGACTAGATAAATTATTTTGAAATCATGTAAAGTCTAGTATTTTGTTATTCCGTTGCGATATCATAGTTTAATTCTTTGGAAATGTAAATGCCATTGTTGGGCATATTCTTTTGTTATTGCGGCCCTGGCTTGGCTTAGTCTTTTAGAAGGTTATTGTGGGTACTTCATACGGTGAATAGAAATCTTTTGGGATAATATTGTAATTATGTGATGGATAAAATGGAAATTTACGATGTGGGATGTGTTATAATCAGCGAGGTTGTGTGTTTAGGGTAGAGCTTCGAATAAGGAGACTCTGCCCGAATGGTAAGTCAGGACCCTTGGTCATTTATGGATTTTATTAGTGCTCTCATGGTGTAAATGGTTGTTAGTATGTAATGACGTCCCAAGGGGCATTTGGGGCGTTACAGTCTCCGACGATTGATATTATTTGTGGACTACCCTCCGATGTATATCAATTGGGTTGTCTCCGAGGATTGATATTTTTTAGTTTGGACTACCCTCCGATAATTAACATTTTAGATAACCCTCCGAACCATTTTCTCTAGACTCATCTCATGCACTCACTCTATCGTGCAGAATTAACAAAGGTGCGTATGGAATGCATGATCTGATTCCATTACGATCCCATGTCACATGCTAAATATATAAGCGTGCGTATATTCGCGTAAAATTAAATCATGTGTCGTGTTGTATGAATTACCGTTTAAATCGCGTCAAATTAGGCTAGCGTGGGCTAATGATCAAGCGCGAGCAATTCTAACTTTGAGATTACTCGACCAAACATATTAATTCACAAAAAATTAATTTTGAGGACACTATTTAGGAGATAGCCGAAACCCTCGAGTTCTGATTCCCAATCTAAATCATCGGTTCACTTAGTGAACGGGTTTTGTAATTTATTTCCGGCCTCATTCCAATCAACACATGATTTATAGCATAAATTTATGAATTTAATACCCAAACAGCCATGGATAGTCACGGCTGCTCCATTTTTTGTTTCAAAAATTATATCAATTCGGTCCCAAGTTTTGGGGCCGTCCAGCGCTACAACTAGTTAAGTATAAATTGCTTGAAACATTGAAAAACACTTAAATAAAGTAATAAAAAACCAAAATAGGAGCCCTGCGCCCGAGGAGTTTGTCCCCAAACTCGGCCCAAATCCGTCTGCGTCGCGACCATACTCCGCGATATAGCTGACTTTCGCCTTGTCGAAGGCGCGTAGACGGTTGGATCTCTTGGGAATCACAGAGAAGTTAATGCTCTCTCTAGAATCATGCATTACAGGCTCTTGTGAGCACTCCCTCGTTTCATTTTGTGGTTTTAATGAAGGAGAAAGAGAGTCTTATACACACTATTTTATTTGTGACAACAATTACTATATTATTAGTATGTCCCATTCATTTCGGTTGACATTATTATCACCGTGAGTCCCGATTCGTTGTTCTCTTCATTACCTTATGACACGTAGTACATGTTATATGTATGACTTTTGGCGCATCAATCTTTCTTTTGAGAAGCGCGATGCCTCGGCGATGTAAATTCAAGCGTCTCGAATTTTCTGAAATTTTTCGTCTTGGCCCAGATTCGTGACGATTGACAGTGAAATCCGTTTATCATCAGAGATCACCAGAGAATAAATTAAGTTTTAGCGAAATTACTGATTTCTGCATTTCGAAATTGGAATTTACCAAGTGCTACATATATAAATAAATGATCCAATAGTCGTATGAGAAAAATGTGTACCTGAACGGCATGTTAAACTATTCTGGGGTGGAAGCGATGTTAGTGCGATAACAAAATATAAGCTATACGCATTCGATTAAAAATTGGTTATAATCGTATGTAATTATTTATTAAATAATCATGGAATGTTAGAATTTACACTTAAGCTTCATTTATATATTCTGTAAGTGCTTCTCAAAGATTAGTTTTATAGAATTGTAGAATTAGCAGATGTGTTTGAAATTTTGAAAATAGGTTTGAAATTGAAGTTTAATTGGAAGTTTAAAGTTGAAATTTGAAATTTTAGATTTTTTTTGGACTTGAATTTTAGAAATTGAGAATTTTAAAATTTTAAGGCCCCAGAACTGGCCAGATCTTGGAATTGAGATTTGGAAATTTGAAATCGGCTTGAATTTTGAAATTATGAATTTCTGGTTGAAATTATAAAGCTAAAATTGGAAATTGGAAATTGTGGAGCTTGAATTTTGAAATTATAATGACGATTTTAGGAATTTGCAATTTTGAAATTGATACATTGAAATTTTGAAATTTGAATTTGGAGGACTTGAATTTTAAAATTTAAAATTTGAGCCACAGAAATGAGAAATTTAGATTTGAATTTGAAATTTGGACACTTAAAATTGAGAAATGAAAATTTAGAACTTGAATTATTTAAAATTTTTTGGGATTTTATTAAATTAAGGTGGGTGATGATTCGTATGTTAGGAAAAATAAATTGGATAAAAAAAACGTTAGCAGCCGATTTAATTAAATAAACAAAAAGCGGCTTGATATCTTCTGAAAAATAAAATAATAAGGTATAAATTAAATGACTAATATAATATATATGCAAGACAATTAAAAAATAAGCATATAAAAATAATAAAAGAAATTCGAGAAAAATCGCACGGTATTTGAGGTAGGCTCTTTGGATAGAATCGCATACCAGTGTAAAGCTAAACTGTAACGTTTTGGCAGCACACTTCTTTGTATAAAAGTTCCCCAAAAGCTTTTTAAGTAAGCTAACTAACTTTCTTTCTTTTCTAAAGTTTATAAAAACTTTTTATAATATGCTTGCTTGCTTGCTTTAAATGATTGGTTGCTTACCAGTAGTTGATTTTTAAACTGTATGAAAAATGCTTATAAATAAATATATTAGCATTGGGCATTTCTTTAACTACTTGTCTTATTAGTAAACCACAGGGAAACACAGGTCTCGATCATCTTAGCGAAGGACACTTTGTGTCAGCGTCAGCGCTAGGTAAATATGGTGAAAAGGCCTTTAGATGTCTACGTCGTAATCTTTATTGTATTAATACTATATCTGCTCAGTCGTGCCGACCTCTCTAATATCTTAGTAATGCATGAGGCTAAGTTGTCGGCCAGAGCCAATCTAAATGCAATGAAATCGTATCTGCTTCTGTATTTGTGCCTTGTCTGAACCTCTGCTCCCGGCCGATATGCTTGCTTAAACTAAGGTTTTCTTAAGGTATGATTTATAAATATAATTTTTGCTTGCTTTGCTTGAAATATAGTTTAACAACTTTTCGCCAGATTCTTTGCTTGAAATATGGTTTATCTTTTCACAATTAACTACTTGTGAAATATGGTGTAATAATTTAAAAGCCTTTAAGCATCTGGGGTGTAAAACGATTTATAAGCAATCACCTTTGGCATTTAAAATTAGAATTTGGTATTTCGGCTTTTCGGTTGCAGCCGATTATTGCGGGTCGTAATTTATATACAACATTACTACTAGCGTTCGATGTATTAGATCGCGCGTCAGATATAATGCGAAGTAATTCTGACGGTCTTATAATTAAATTTTCGAAAATATGGTACCAAATGCGAAACCATGGACATATGGTTGGGTCTGGAGCTCGAGAGGCTTTCGTAGAGTCTAAAGCAACAACATTTAAAGTGCAGTATTCGAATCTGATCTTGAAATTTAATGCATTTGTCATTCGTAAAGTCGTGGACGTAACTTGATTAAAAATTCCTAAATTCACAAGCTTCCGATCCGAAATTTTGGGGCCAGAAATTTCTGACATCTCACGAACGAAGAAAATTCAATAATTCTACATGCTTTAGGTTAGAAATATATGATAGGAAAATTTTACCTCTTGGAGTTTGACAAAACACTAGGCTTGGTCTTCCAGCGTAGCTAAGTCGCGTGGCAGAGCTTTACGCCTAACTAAATAATCTACGATGCGATTTATAAATCTTATAGAAAAATAAAGAAAAGAAATAAAAAATAAAAATCTCTCTCTACCTTTCTCACTCTCTCCCTTCTGTCTGTCCGGCCCCCACTTTTTACTTTTTTTTTTTTATTATTATTATTTAGATATATGATTCATATTATCTCATTCGTCCGTCACATTAAAAAAATTTATTCTTTGCGATTGACTTTATTGTAAATGAAGCTTGCATTTCCAGTCATTTCTAATTCCAGATTTTCGTAAAATCTAAATCTCTTCAAGTCGCTGACATTTTATCATTGAAATTAAGTAAATATTCCACGTTATACTAGAATTAATGAAAGCTTACAGATCAGCTAGATTTCGCGAGGCCAGTTGTAATATATTTGATCTGACCCTCATTCTTAATGGCGTGAGTTTAATTTAATTTTAATCGGGTTTTTAATAGGTTTGAGTTTATTTTTGCCAGGTGATACGAGGTTCGAATTATTGTTACTCTGCAATAAGCCAAAAAAATTAGAAATTTTTCAAAATGGCGAAATGTTAATAAAAATAATAAATTCTGATAAGGGTTGACTTCCGAGAAAAATTTCCCAGATCTCGGATGATGAAGCAGCTGTAGTTAAATTAGATCTCGCGAGAAATCCCCAGTGGCCGAGAAAGTTTCGTCGAATTATGAGGCAATGGAAATTTTCCGATTTTCAGGTGATAAGTTGTGATGCTTCAGGGAATGATTTTACGAAAATCTCGAAAGTTGAAATGGTTTCGAGGTGAAACGGGCGAGATGAGTAATATGAATCATGTCGAAAATAACAATAATAGTCTGTGATTATATTTTAAAATAATTTAGTATTATTTTATTTTATATTTTAATATACATAATAATTATTATTATAATGTTTTTTAATAAATAATTTATAAAAATTCCATAATATATTTTTTGGGATAATATATATTCTAATTTATATATTGTTAAATTTATATTTTTATAATATATTATATCATATATAATATATTAAGCTATTTTTATTTCATGCATTTATTATTGGTTATTTGATAATATATTAGTTAATAAATTTTGTTTAAATTTTTTGAATTCACATTAATTATTTTTTGTAAAAAAATTATAAAATATTTTGTTAGGTTAGTTAGGGTGAGCCGTTGATTTGAGGGTTAAAGCAAGAGATAAAAATAAGCTCGTGTTAATTTTATCTAGGTTTAATCGATTAACGTATTAAATCTTTACTCTTTAATAATTTTATCGAAATTAGTTTAATTCCCTTCTGTCCCGAGGTCTACGGATTTCAAAACGTTTGCGGATTTGAAATGTTATAAATCCATAAAAGGTGCCAGCACAACAACATCAAATCATATCTTTATCTTGCTTTTGAGAAAGTGGAGAACATCCTTATCCTATCCTTATCCTTATATGATGAAGGCCTTGTCTTGTTTTGGAGAAAGCGAAACTTTTGATGCCAAAAACCAATCATATACTCTGGATGACTATAAGCTGTTAGAGGTCTACGGATTTCAAAACGTTTGGAATCCGGACGGATTTGAAATGTTATAAATCCGTAAAAGGTGCCAGCACAACAACATCAAATCATATCTTTATCTTGCTTTTGAGAAAGTGGAAAACATCCTTATCTTTATCTTTATCTTTATCCTTATCCGTATCCTTATCTTGTTTTTTAGAAAGTAGATGACAAGGAATATATTTTTCCTATTTTATATGGTGAAGGCCTTGTCTTGTTTTGGAGAAAGCGAAACTTTTGATGCCAAAGACAATCATACACTCTGGATGACTATCAGCTGTTAGTCATTTACAACATTTTTTGATAGCTTCTTTACAACATTTACAAAATGGGCCAGGCTAAAATTTAATTTGGGCTCAACAATCTAGTTTATGTATCTAGGCATAATTTATCAAATAACGTTCAAATCACATGCACATTATATGTAATTAGTTTTATTTGTATATTCTTAGATGACATGTTAAAGCTTTCTAGATCTTTCTTATCATTACCTTTTTCTTTGCTATTCTTTTCTATTTAAGGAAATAAGTATGATTTTTTTTATTATTCTTAACCTGAAATCATCATTCTACCTTTTTATTTTTTGATAAAATAATTATTTAATAAACATGGAATTTATTTATTTTTATAGTTATCATCGGCATATCGTGTTTGATTATCATTGCGCTGCAATACGGGATGTGGTTGTCGTCCTTAACTTGTCCTGACAGTGATTGTCTTATTCTCAATACGATGATTTAATTTTCATTGTAATTGTGATATAGTGTTTATTTGTATTTAGATGATTTAAATAAATGCAAATATCTGTTTCGGATAAAGAAATCGATTGATAGTATGATCTGAGCTGGGGAAGTTATATGGTATTACAGTTATAATAATAACTATCAGATATGAAGCGTAAGCCCTTCAGGTGGGTTTTGAGTCGTTTCATCATGTTATTAACCTCGATGTTGTTTTATCATTTATGATTTTTAATCATTTTGATTATGTGTTTCTATCTATGTATTACTAGTTTGAATTAATAAAATTATTTTTCTTTTAAAAAAAAATTCGACAAATGCTTGAACGGATTTATTATATAACGATGAGGGAGGGACTGTTGCATTAATTAGGAACATGGAAGAAGACGGAAGATTCTATCAATAAAAGATCCTTAGGAGTAAATACATCTGGCTAGTCAGATAATTCCATTTACTTTCTTCTCAAAATTAGTATATTATTTCATCTTTAAAAAAATAATTATGGTTATCAAGTGAATGTCTCGTTTTGTGGAGAGCGTTTTGTACCAAAATTAAAGGATTTTACTCATTTTAAAAGATTGATCAATTAAAACCTTTACTATTGTTATTTGATGAAAAGATGATTGGATTGAATCCGCTAGTTTTAAAAACCCCATTAGAAACAATGTTTTCAAATAGAAGATTATAAATGTGGAGTTGAAAATATAAGTTTATTGAAAGTTGTCGATAATTCGTTTTTGCGCAAGGTTGCCATGAAGCGCATAAGAACATTAATTGATTGCGTAAATGGCACGTAATTAATATCCCATTGCATGAAGGAAATTGACACGGTAAGAATATGACGTATTTATCGGCTAATTTACATAAAAATATTTATTCACAACTCTATTGATAAACTAATAGTAATATTTATATTTACATATGGTTAATATTTTTTTAAATTAGCAACTTAAGAAATTTATATATTTTAAAATTTTAAAATGACTAATCTTTTTTCTATAAATTATATTATACCTTATTTCGAACAAACTCACCTTATAAATCTAAATTTTTAACAAAAAAAATACTCAATAATAAGTTATGTCAATGTTGTTATTGGTTAATGTACATAATTAAATAGTTATCAATTATTAATTAAACACATTTATACAATCAGCCAACAGCAAATAGTTAAACTATCTGTAATAAAAAAGACCTATATCTTTTAATGTTATTATCCATTAACATGACTAAATATTGTTAGATAGTTTTTATGAAAGAATATTGTTACGTGATTATTCTTGATGATCTGCTTTTTAATAGAGGCGAAATTTGGAGCGTGTAGGGTCGTTAAATTTGGGCCAGACATTGTAGTGGAAGCGGAGGATCTTGGGATCCTTTGGTACATGGTAGGATCGACTGCGGTGTTGATCTGCAGGAACACGTCGTAGCACTTTCGAAACGTAGTAGGATACATTGCCGGTGTTGATCTGCGAGAACACGATCGTGCGCTCTGCCCAACAAGGAAGAAGGGGGTCGACGGGGCTTCGCGAGTGGCCACTTCAAATCTTTAAAGTCAGTTAACTACGAGAGAAAGAGAGAATCTTAGATTGCTTAGTATTGAGCGATACGAATATGCGTACCTTTCAGTTGAGGTGCACATTTATTTATAGTGTATGTTATTGCTGAAATTTGAGGTGTGGTTCTTTAATTGGATGAGATATTTCTTTGTCTTTATCGAATTTTAGTAAGAGATATTGAAGGAATAACAGTTATTAAGAATTATCCCACTTCCCTTATTGATGAGATTTGATTTATAGGATAAGTAGTTATTGAGAATTATCCTACTTTCATGTCGCGATTTAGTCTTGTTGCGGGATGTGGGCCTTCCAGTATCCATATCATCGGCCTTTGGAGCGAGCGAATTTGGGTTTTTCGTTTACGGGCGAAGCGGGGCGGGTGTTTCATTGAGCCTACCTGGGCCTGGCAGTGGGCCTGCGCTGCTTTTCAAACTCCATCGGTTGCCAGGCGCGTATGCGGTTGCGTGGGCGAGAACAATTATTCTGCGACGATTGCTATCTCACGTCAATGCATTCGGATTAAGCCACGATCGCCGCCATAAGTGGAGTGTTAATGATGACCCTTTGGGTTTTCGGCGCTGTTTTTCATAAGCTTGTTTCACTTTATTTCTTGTGGCCTTAGTTTTGGAGTTCATACGGTCTCTTACCTTCCTGACTATTTGAATTGTTCTCGCACTCTCTGGATTTCCATCTGTTTATTTAGGCGTGGTCCGCTTACGGCGTTTTTCTTCCATCCATTCTGGGCCCGTCGCGTCTCCATCTCTTCATTTTTTTTTTTTTTTTTGATTGGTACGACGAGGTTTTAGGGTTTAGTCGATGCGTATTTCGTTTACCTTTGTTGAAACTACGTCATGGGCCGTCATTTCTTCATCTTTGCGTATCGGCGATCCTTATGCGATGCCGGTTACGGGCGAGGCTAGGGAGGTCCCGTTCGTTCGAGCCGGCCGTTGGGTCTCGGAATGCTCTTGAAAGGCGCCTCCTTCCCTTTGGGTAGGCGAAGGAAAATAAACTAATCAAGTACCCCCCCGAGGTCGGTTTCCCTCAAATCACCGTTCGTCATGCCGTAAAGGTGGGACCTAGTAAGGTTGGTCCTTCCTTCTGAGTTTACTTTTCTTTGAGCGATGTCGGCCTCCCGGTGTCGGATAATAAGATCTCGATTTTGACTCGTTATGCTACCTCCGTTGCCCGAGTATGGTCACGCTTTTGAAGTTGCCTTTGATAACGTGCCGTTTTCCGCGCATCCCTTCATAAAGTTCTTGACATTTCCACATCACCCTTAAGTAGCTCCCGATGGTTGAAATTATTTTGGTAGGTTTATTGGTCTTTTTAGGGATAGAATAGCGTCCCTAATGTGGCTACGCTCTGTATCTTTTTAACTTGACGACTCTTTGGGGTTTATTTATTTCAGTGCTACGGGATTTAGTGATCTCGGATCTTCCTTAGCACCCAGGACATGGAAGGTTCGATATTTATTTGTCGATTAGCTCAGGGTCACGATTCTCGATAGGGACGGCGCCTGGGGCGTGCCCCAGGCGTGGGCGCCACGATGCCTTCGTGAGTATTTCTGCATTCGCTTTGGTTTTGATTTGTCAAGATGATCGAATCACCCGACCTTAAGAGCTTTCCTCATGTTTCCTAGATGCTCGTCTCGACCTTAGCGACGAAGATGCTGCTGTAGCTCTAGCTTTGACGGAATGCTATGCTTGTTCCTACGTAGAGTTGATAAAGTCGAAATTCCCAGTTCATCTAGCTTGATATCTGCACGTTCCTCTGTCTCAAGGCCTCCGCCTCCTTTCGTCCTGGGAGTTTCTTCCTTGGCGCCTCACGCTCTTGCCTTTCTCTCAGGGAGATTTTAGTTCATTTGGGGCGACGTCTCGGAAGCCAGGTGCGAGAAAGGAAAAACGAGCTCCACGAAAGGGCCGGGCAGGATGGTGGGTTCGAGAGAAGTGAGGTATCTTCTCCTTCTCTGTTCGAACCGGAAGGGCGTCGCGCCTTACGGCGAGGCTCGGGGTCGAGCACGTCCCCTCCTTCATACCTTTCAGAGTTAAAATTTGGCGTCAGTCAATCTTGGTTGAGGTTCGAGGAGTGGGGCATCCCACTCTCCCGTCGAGGCCAAGACGGGCGTCGTCATCCCGCACAGGTTTTGACCTTCTTGTCTCCCCACACAGGCACGACATAAAAGCGAAAGGGTTTTTCGGGTGCAGCCGTCGCACAACCGTTGACAGCTCTGCCTATAACCGTATGGAATCCGCCTCCTGACAAAGCCAAGTCACCTCCTCAAGGGACGGTGGAGCTGAAGAGGAAGAAATCGAAATCAAAGGCTGATGTAGTCAGAGATTCTTTGCTCTCTAATGCCGAACTTGCGGCCGGTGCCGTCTCATCCATCACCGAGTGTGTCGGAGGTCGGAAGTTGCCAGTGTGAGGCTGCGGCATTATCTTTTTCGGTTGCCTCGGTAAGTTTGCAGATTATGTTTTACTTAGCAGTTGCGCGTGAGCGCACTAATTACGTGTTTGACATGCGGGAGCCCGCGGCGAAGGGCGAAGCGAAAGGCCAAATTAAATGAAAACATGTGAGGATCGCCCCGGTTATAAGGCGAAGGTGGGCTACTCTAACCGGGCGGGGCCAGGGCTGCGAGGGGACGGCGCTGACATATGGTGAGAAGAAATGGAGCGGCTTAAGTCTGACTTGAAGCACACTTCATCAGCTCGTGCTCGTGAAAGTAGAAAGGCGAGTTCTAGAGAAGGCGAGGTTCCTGAGTAGCCTCATGACGGCCGAGGGTGAACTGAGAGGTTCGGAGGTGACGCAGTCAGGCAGAGTGATTTGCTAAGACGAATGCATCGTGAGAGCTTCAATTGGTTAGGGAGGAACTCATCACCTCACGGGGCGAGCAATGATTCAAGGTAGCCGCGCTACGGCCAATGGTGATTTGAATAATAAGGAGACGCAACTCAAGTCGCCCCGTCAAAGGGTCAGAGTAAGATGTTGGCCGAGATCGCTTCGCCGTGAGTCCTCGGCCGTGAATTTGTCAGACGGGCTAAGTGAGGAATGTCGGGTGGATCATGATGTGACTTCCACCAAAGAAGTCGCATGGCCGCCGTAGGATGATGAGATTATCGCACAACCGCGGACTCAAAGGCTCAATGGGCCTCTCGGATGACTTGTTTTCAACAAAAGCCGCTCGTATACCGTATCTCGGACTTCAATTTCACTTCCCAAGTGATGAAGAGGAGGAATCTTCCATAATGATGGTTCCAAGAGCCCGTACTTCGCCGAGGCCCCTTCATTATCATCGTCTGATGACCGATTTTCAAGGTCTGCCTTTGCTTGTTTGATGTCGACCTCCCTCCCCTAATTCATATTGGCCCGAGCCTAATACTGGTAGGTTGCCGCTCTCTCGATAAACATTCGTTTTTTGGAAATTCCAGGTTTCGTGGGCGAGATATCTTTTATTCTTTTTTTCTCGAGTCAGAGCAATCTAAATTGAGGGTCCAGCGCATTTAGACTCCAGATCGGGCCAAAATTTTGTACATTATTTTGCTTCAACTGGCTTGGTTCCCGAACTCTGTGGTTGACGCAGGGGGAACTCGTCAGATTGAATAGTAAGAGCTCGTCCATGTTGACTGATGGGAAGAGCTCGCCAGACGACAGCTGGAGCTCGCCCATGTTGGATCGATGGAAAGAGCCTGGCCCGAATGAAAATAGGCAGAGCCCGCCCATCTGGCGGGCGCCGGCGGGCCCATCAGACGAATGGCGGAGTTCTTCCATGTCGACCGATGGAAAGAGCCTGGGCCGTAACGATCGTGTTAAGGTGATTCGGCCCATCCGGGCGGCGCGGGAAGGCCTGCTAGAATGAATGGTGGGAGCTCTTCCATGTTGACTGATGGAAAGAGCTCGTCATAATGAAAATAGGTGCGTGAGCCCGCCCATCCGCGGGCGCGGAAGGGCTCGCAATTGTATAGTGAGCTTGGTCCAGCGTGACTGGCGGGAAGAGCTCGCCGTATCGACGGTGGGAGCTCTTCCATGTCGATCGATGGAAAGAGCCTGGCACGAAAATAGTAAAGGTGGTTCGCCCATCCGGGCGCGCGAAGGCCTGCTGTATCGAATGGGCGGGAGCTCTTCATGTTGACCACGGGCGAGCTCGCCGATCGAATAGCGGGAGCTCGCCCATGTTAACTACGGAAAGAGCTCGTCAATGAAAATATAAAGCGTAAGCCCGCCCATCCGGGCGGGCGTTGAAGGGCTCGCCAAAATCGGACAGTAAGAGCTCACCATGCTTGACCGGATGGGAAGAGCTCGCGAACAGTTAGGGCAGGAGCCCGGCCCACCAAGGGGGCGCGGGCGCTCGCCAAATCAGATAATGAGCTCGCCCACGGATCACGTAAGAGCTCGTCGAATGACGGCGGGAGCTCTTCCATGTCAATACGTAGCGCGTTTCCGCCGTAATGAAAATATAGCGCATCGCCCCATCCGGCGCGCGAAGCGCCTGCCAAACGATAGCGGGAGCTCGCCCATGCGAGATCGGTGGGAAGAGCTCGTTAATGAAAATAGTAGGCAGGAGCCCGCTCCAATCAAGGGTAGTGAAGGCTCGCCGGTCGAATGGTGGAGCTCTTCCATACAAGCCGATCGATGGGAAGAGCTCGCGAATGAAAATAGTAGCGCAGCTCGCCCATCCGCGGCGTGAAAGGGCCTGCCAAATCAGATAAATGAGCTCGCCCATGTGACTGGCGGGAAGAGCTCAGCCGTATGACGGTGAGCTCTTCCATGTTGGCCGATGGAAAGAGCTCGCCGTAATGAAAATAGTAGCGTGAGCCCGTCCATCCGCGCGCGAAGGCCTACAAATTTATAGTGGAGCTCGCCCATGTGACCGGCGGGGAAGAGCTAGTTAATGAAAATAGTGCGTGAGCCCGCCCATCTCGGGCGCAGGGAAGGGCCTGGCCAAATTGTATAGTGGGAGCTCGTCCATGTGACTGATGGGAAGAGCTCGTCAGAATGAATGGTGGGCAGGAGCCCGTCTCGCTTGAAGTGCAACAAGGGCCTGGCCAGAGTGAGCAACTAGCCGCGGGCGCCGCGCCTCGTGGCTTCAGCCAAGTGACTCAGATAGCCGAGCGTCCGACTCCCGAGGCGCCGCGGCTGCAAGGTGGACGGTCGCCAAAGTGAGCAACCCGGGCTCGTGGCGCCAGGGCCTTGGTGGCGTTCGCCGCGGCGTATAGCCCGAGCGGCCCGACTCCCCGGCGGCAACGTGGCCTGCGCGGTGGATACGGTCACAAAGGAGCAATCGGGCTCGTGACGCCGCGGGTCTTGCGGCGTTTCGCCGCGGCTAGATAGCCCGAGCGTCTGACTCTTGGAGGTCAGGCTCGCGGCAGGTGGGATGCTCACAAAGTGAGCAATCGCTCGCGGGCGAGCGGCTCGGGCGGCGCCTGCTGGGCGGGCAGATAGCCCGAGCCGGGTCCGAATTTCGAGGCGTAGTGGCTTGCAGTGTGGTGGACGGGCTTCGTGAATCAACCGGGGCTATGCGTGACTTTCAATGTGTGGTGAATTGAACAGTTCCGTATGACTTTTAGTCCTCGAGAAGGGGCGAACCGTCATTAATGCTGATTTGTGGAGAATTTGGAACGGTTGCGTGAATTTTCAAATGCTTTGGCCTTCTTATAAATGGTGATTCTGTTGCCTCTGTATCCTACGCTTCTGGAGGTTCTGCTTGTCATAGTGGGCGGATGAAGTTCGCATGGGATGGATGCCTGGTTCGGGTCGTCTTTTGCTTCAAGCCCTCTCGACACCTCGATCGCCTTTTCCGTCCCACGCTGGGAGTTATGTTTTCCTAGTCTCCCTTTGCACGGGAGTCATGTTATCCCTAGCTTTCTCATTCAGTGGAATGCGTACAGGGGGCTGCACTTTGCGCCGCTCTCGCTTTTCCGCGATCTTCTTCCTCCTTTCACCGTCTCTCCCTCTTTCTTTCTCCCTTCTTTCTCTTCCAATGCCTTCTCTCATCCGTCTTTTTCTTCTTCCGCTGCTCTCCTCTGTCCCCATCTTTTTTTCCTCTTTTCTTTTGTCCCTATCACACTCTCTTTTCCTCTCTTTTTCACTTTCCTGTCTTTTTCTCATTCTGTCTTTCTCCTTTGTCCTTGTTTTCTTTTTTGAGGGAATTGCTTTTACCGTGCGCTTTTTAAGATGTAATCGAGGACACCATTGATTGTAACCGAATGTGATTCATTTAAAATAAAGAGATACTTTTATGTCTATGAATTTTCCCATTGTGTGTTTTTCTTTTACATATCCGAACTGTTTGAGATATCAAACTAAATAACCAGTGTGTGCCCAACTCGTCACATAGGAATAATAGGGCTTTATTATAAATCAGTGCCTACTGATAAAAACGCTTAAGATGCTCCGCATTCCATGTGTGTTGTAAGATTCTTCCCTCCTCTGTTTGGAGCTCATAATTGCCTGGTCTGAGGACTCGGGATATAATGTAAGGACCTTCCCAATTAGGGCCTAGCTTCCCATGCGTTGGATTCTTTCTTGCTGGCAGGAGCTTTTTTAAGACCAAATCCCCCGACACGTAACTTCTGGGCTTGACTCTCTTGTTGTAGTACCTGGCTGTCTTCCTTTGATACTCCTCTGTACGCTGTTGAACTGCTCTCACGCTTTCATCCGTGAGTTCTTAAGTTCGTAGACGCGCTAGGCCTCGCCATTTTCGCCTCCTCCGATGCTAATTCGACTCTAGGAGATTTTATCTCTACTTCCAGGCCATCGTCTATGCCAAAGGCTGGGGCGAATGGAGTCTCCTGTTGTTGACTTCGTCGCCCTCAGAGGCCCATAGTACCTGGGAGGTATTCTACCCAACTCCTTTAGATCTTCCAACTGGCCTCAAGGCGCCTTTAAGGGTCTCCGATGGTGACTTCGTCTGGTCCGCTTGATCAAGGGTGTGCCGGGTGACGAGTAATAATTTTTAATCCCGAGTCTCTGCGACAAAAAAATCCCCGAATTTGTCGTTGTCGAATCGCTTTCCATTATCCGATACTAGTGGCTCTTGGATGTCAAACCCGTGATATGATAGCCTCGCTACACAAAGTTGCGATCTTCCGTTCCGCGGATTGTATTAAAGGCCCTCGGCCTCGCCCACTTGGTGAAACACCCATCGCGACGATTATAATTCCTACATCGCCCTGCCAATGGGCAAAGGTCCAATATGTCCAAACCCCATTGCCGGGAAGGGCTGTGGGTCGGTGGATTGATGTTAGAGGCTCGCTGAGGCGCGATATTTTGCGTGTTCCCGGCGTAGATTCAGATCTCTCGAGGCTGGTCCCATCTGAAGCATCGGGCCGCAGTATCCCGCCTCAAAACTTTCCATGCTAACGCCCAGCCCGAGCATGGTTCCCACATATGCCTTCTCGTACTTCTCTTAGCACATACTGGGTTTCTCCCGCGATGCATTTTATAAAAGGTGTGAAGAATCCTCGCTTGTAAAGGCTTCCTCGTGATCGTAAACCCGAAGACCTCACTCTTATCTTACCAGCTCTTTCCTGGTCGCCCGCAGGGTTCCATTAATTATAATCCCCAACAGGGTCCATCCAGTTTCAGACATCGATCCCACCGGGCGACCACCATGTCGTAAGGGTCGACGGAGGTTCCGCTGCATTCCGACAGCATTGATCCGCCGATATCTTCCCGTAAGGCCGTGGCTAGTTTTGCCAAGGCTACTGAATTCTCTGCCTGGGACGCATCGACCGAACCAATACAAACTTTTTAATAAATCGCTGACCTTTGGAGATATAGAACCATCGCCTCACTTTTCGCCTCGTATGTATCTTCTCGACCCGCTCGACCACCCGGGCCAAATCTGGGGACTTACCGGTAGACTCTAATGAATGGGCGAGGTTGAGGCCCGCTATGACGCTCTCATACCGGCTTCGCTTGTCGGAGGCACTAACCCAAACCCGGCGCGTATTCACGTCTATCCCCAAGGAGGTCGACCTTGCTCGCCTCCGCTCTGCATTCGGCGGGCTCCATCTACGTAAAGTTTCCATACTACCGGGAGGCTCGCCCGAATGAGTGGGCTCAAGAAGCCTACCAGGCGAATTCCACGACGGCCCGCCAGACCTCGTCCCTTTATGCTAGCCATTCAGACTGGCGTCGAACTCGCTTTAGCCCCATATGGCCCACTTCCATCAACCTTCCGAGACTTCGGCTCAGGCACACCGCTTCATCGGTATTCTGGCTGGGACTTCTATGGTGTGAGCCTGGAAATAGGGACGAAGCTTCCGAGCTGTAGTCACCAATGCTAGTATTAATTTTTCCATTCTCGGATACCTCCTCCGCCTCCCCTCGTAGAGCTCGATCGCAGAGCAGACCGGCGTCAGACTTCGCCTCTCGTCTTCGACATGAGTACCGGCAGCCGTCGAGAAGTCCGATACTACTTAAGTATAAAGGTGAGGAGTTCTCCTTCAACTGGGCTTACTAGAATGGGAGGAGAACTCAGGTACGTTTTTAAGGCCGTGAACGCCTCTTCACATTTTTCGTCCCATTGAAAGGCTTTCTTCAAAACTTGGAAGAAGGGCTGGCATTTATCACTTGCCCTGGATACGAATCGACTTAGAGCTGCGATCCTCCCTGTCAGTCGCTGGACTTCCTTTATCCCTGATGGCGATGGCATGTCGAGTAATGCTTTTATTTTATCCACGGCCCCACTCCCCCGTGGCTGACTATGAAGCCGAAATTTTCCAGCCGATACGCCTAAAGGCGCATTTCGCCGGGGTTCAGCTTCATGTTATAATCCCTTAGGATCCTCGAACGCCTCGCAGAGATTTTGAGCGATATGGAGATCAGCCGTAGTGGATTTTACCAAGATGTCATTATGTATACCTCCATTGTTGTACCGACACCGCTTCTCGAACATCCGGTTCACTAACTCTCGTAGGTCAGCTCGCAGATTCTCGAGCCCAAACTATGATAACCGACAATGCGAGTCCTCAGGCCAGGACGAACGACGCTTCTCCTGGTCATTGGGATCCATGCTGATCTGGTTGTAGCCGGAGAACGCATCCATGAAGCTAAGGAGTTCATGGCCTGCCCTTGCATCCACGATGAGATCGATCCTGGGTAAAGGGAAGTCGCCCGCATGCTTTGTTTATGCCTGCGAAGTCGATACAGTCGCCACGGCCGCTTGTTTAACTAGCACAACATTGGCCAACCACTGTGATACTCTACCTCCTCGACGCTCCGGGATGAGCTTCACGACCTCCTCGTTGATGGCTTTTTGCCTCTCTGGTGAGAAGCTCCTACGCTTTTGCTTGACCGACTTGAAGGATGGGTTGGTGTTTAGCTTATAAGTGATTACTGTAGGGTCGATGCCACCCATGTCTGCCTGTTTCCATGCGAAGATGTCCCTGTTCTGTCTCAAGAACTGCGTGAGGAGGCCTTTGAGGTCTTTTGCTAGTTTGGAGCCGATGTAGGCGAGATGTTCCGAAGGTCGCCATCCAAAGAACACCGGCTCTAATTCTCCGAGGGCTCGCGTCGGTGAGCACCTCGTCACAAGATATCGTTTCGCTTTACGCTCACGTTGTCGACCGCTGCTCTTAAAGAGCCGCAGAGCATTCCCGCCACCCGCCGATCTCCTGACCGGGTCCCAACTCCGTGACTGCCGGGAATTTGATTATCATGTGATGCTTGGGGACGGCTTTTATCATACAGAGAGGGTCTACCCAACAGCATATTATGTCGATGGAGCGCCTATTATAAGGAACCTGGTCGGCCGCCGTCGCTGGCAAGGCTCTCCTGTGGTTAGCACTAGTTGGATCGATCCCAATGGTAATACCCTTTCTCCTGAAAACCCGCGTAGATGAGTGTTGACGGGTTCTAGCTTTTCTCTTCCAATACCCATCTTGTCGAAGGCTGATGCGAAAATGATGTCAGCCGAACTCCCATTGTCCACTAAGACCCGATGAACCGTTGCGTTGGCCACAATTGCATGAACTACCAGCGGGTCGTCATGGGGGTGCTGGCACCCTTCCAAATCTGAGTCAGAGAATGTGATGGTAGTGTCGACTCGCGGCACTTTAGATATTGCTCGCTCTTTCCCATGGCCCGTCATCTATGCCGCGTGAAAGGGCCTTCCGAGTCAACCAGATTCTCCTCCCCAAAGAATCCCTCCCAAGATCGCTACGGATTCCTCCCAAGGGTCAGCCAGGCCGAAATACTGCTTCTCGGGCGAGGCAGGGCTATGAGCCTAGCCCGTCTCGTTCCGGTCCGCTTTCAGGGCTTGATTCCCTGAGATATAAAACACCGTGAGATATCCGTCAGGACAAGTACTTCATCTCTTCTTAGTCAGACACAAGAAACCGTGCGATGTCCATAAATCCTATGGAACTTGCGCATTTGGTGTTATCCCCGTAGCTGGATCTCGATTATCCGAGTCTACCATCTTAGGAACTGCTCGTTTCGTACTTCATGTAGGACTTGCGACACTAAGGCCGTTAGGGGAGTGAAGCGCTAAGGAGAGTAAATGGGTTTTTCGGATTGCAGGCCTGCTGCCCCGAGATTTCTCGCCTTTGGGGGATCACTCTAGCTTCGCTTCCCGATTTCTTTGGTCGCTTTGTCTCTCGGGGCCTGCCTCGTCGTCTGCCTCTGGTTGCCTTTTCTGCGCAGCGGAAGAGCTCTCCTTCTTTGATATAAGGGCCTCCTCGCCATTTATGTACTTTTCGCTGGGCGAGGACCTCGCCATGCTAGCTTGAGGGTTCTTCGAGATAGAGAACATCAGTCTTTGGACTGCACCCCTAACCCTGCAATGAAAGTCAGGATAATAA
This sequence comes from Tetrastigma voinierianum, assembly GCA_016808115.1. Lineage (NCBI taxonomy): Eukaryota > Viridiplantae > Streptophyta > Magnoliopsida > Vitales > Vitaceae > Tetrastigma > Tetrastigma voinierianum. The sequence continues at coordinate 915,040 of JAEQBH010001754.1, forward strand.
CTTTTCAAGTACATCTATCTTCGTGGACTCGGCGCTGAATCTGCACATACGACTTCAAATTTTCCCCGTGTTCCCGCTGACGGTCACCGATGGTACCGCTTGCACGTCCCGGTCTACGAAGTGGAAGACTAACTTATGGATAATTCTCTGAACGAAGAGATTGTTGAAGGGGGAATTCTGTTGAACCAGGCCATGGCTGGGCCTTTCAGGGTAGTGGCGAACGCTCGGCACCGTACAGGGTCTGGATACCCATGCAACTCCATCTGATTCTTGTAGGTATTGAGGTGGCTCCACAGATCTCATGCCATCGAACCTTCCACCGTGGCATTCTCGACTCACGAAATGCAGAGCGTAAAGACTCCTGAGTGAAGGGTGACTCCGCTTTTGTTGCACCGTGGTATCCATAAGGTTTCGGGCGCGCCCTTTAACTACCTCCTTCATGCTAACAGCTCCCGCTGAGATTCCAAATCTCCGTTCCCATGTCTCGCTTCTTCCGTCGCGCTCGATGACGTGGTTCTTCATACTGCCGCGCCTTCCGTATCGCTTCGCTTTTCTTCCTCCACGTGGGCTAATCGTGGGTCGTGGCTCCCGGCTTCGACTGGATTCGCCCTCTGGCTTCAGACCTGGGAATACTTATGATCGTGTCGCCTCAAAAGGGGGAACATTATGCACCTTCCCGAAGTCCGACGCTATTTCTCGTGGATGCCGATTTGTCTCCGCGAAATGCTCTAATTCTTCTATCAAGCGCTGGCCGACAGCGAGCGCTCCACTTCGCTCAGACAGCCCGCATCGCTTCGCCGCCCCCGAGGCCTCGCCCTCGCGCGCCCGGCGGGATTCGCGCTCCCGGGAGCGCCGCTCTCCCGCCAGGTTCGAAGCCGATACCATCGCGAATTCAAGAAATCGCTATATTTATGTAAGAACCGCTGCTCCTGGCCGCATCCGCGCCAATCGATGATGCCTTTTTCAACCTAATCGGGCCGAGCGCAGGTGGGTCAGTTTGGCCGACCAAGATCACCGGGCAAAGCGGAACTGAGGATGCCTGACGCTCGGGCCGTGGGTAGGATCGCCGCAGCGGTTGATCCGCGGGCCTGATCGTAGCACCCTCCGCCAAAACAAGGAAGAAGCGGTGGGTCTACGGCGCTTCGCCCGCGCCGCTCCGCCTGCTCGATTCTTCTTCTCGGCAGAAAAGAGCAGAATGCCAGATTGCTTAAGAGACGACGTCCGAATACGCTGCGACCTTCACTCGCCGCCGCCATTTATTTATAGCATATGTTTTTCCCCAATTGAGGTCGAAGGATTCTTTCCCATCGGATGAGATATTTTTCGCTTTATCGAATTTTAGTAAGAGATATTGAAGGAATACAGTTTATTAAGCACTATCCCACTCCTCTTATCGACGTAGGATTCGATTTATGCGATGCAGCTATCGGCACTATCTTACTTTCCTTATTACCAGACGGCCTTATATTTAAGTGTATCGTGGTCTCCCAATTATTCATATCATCTACTTTCAGCCGAGCTGGCCGGGTTTTCGCTTTCCTCGGGTCACGTTAGGACCCGGTGTTTTATCGCCCACCTCTTTCAGCCTAACAGCACATGCTACATACTACTTTCAAACCCCATCAGTTACCATTTTTTTTTAAAATGCTAAATTCTATTCTACGAAAATATGGCATTGATGAAAGCAAAAGGTCAATTGATTTGATGTATAAAAGGTGTAAACCTCATTACTTACACTTCATGGGAACCTGTTCAAAAGTCATTTCTATTCCTAACAAGCAAACTTTTTTTTTTCTTTTCTATTATCTTTACCATTAAGTTATTCCCACAAAAAAATTATTCTTAAACTTGTTATCTCCACAAAAATAAAAATAAAAGAAAAGAAAAAAGAGAAAAATATTCTATTTTTCCTTTCCCTCTCTTTTCTCTTTTTCTTTTTCTTTCAATCAATTTCTTTATTAAATAAACTAATGTATTTTATATATTTAAGATTCCAATAAAGTTTTTTTTTTTTTTAACTCTTGTAAGTTTGGAATAATATAAACGAATTCATAATTTTCCTTTTTCTTGTTTTACCAAATCAAGTTTTTTCATCGTAAACATGTTGCCAAATAAAGTATTTCATTAAATCAAGTTTTATATCCTTTGAATCAAAGCATGTAGACATGCAAGTTTTTGAATAACCTATAGTAATTTCTTTTGTTTTGTTTAATCAAATCACAATCCCATTACATATATGTAATCCCATCTTTGCCATCCTTATCCCCAAAAAATTTGTCCACCCAAAAAATTCCAACAGGTTGAGACCTGCCCCTACTTACATCATCACATAAAAGTAATCTTGAAAAAGAAAAAGAAAATAATGCACACATAGAAAAGAATAAGAAACAAATTAGAAAGGACTACAACCCATTTGAAAGTAATCTTGAAATCATTCACTGTGAAGCATAAAAAGCTCCGAAAGTAGATGGCGGGGTTACTTTTCTTCATTATATGTTTGCCGACAGCTCCAAAACATCCCCAAATGAAATTGAGAGAGTTGTCTGAAAGTAATTCATTTTTTTTTTAAATGACATGAATAGCCTTTTTTTTTTATCAAATTAATCATCAAATTAGTTTTTCTTATGTTTTAAAAATCGTATATATTAACTATGATTTTAAGATTAATTTTAAAATTGTATTCATCAATTATGATTTGAAGGTTAAGCTTTTAAAACCATAATTAATTGATGAATGTGTTTTTTAAAACACGTGGAAGAATAATTTGACCATTATTTTAAAAAGAATGTTAATCATATAATTTTTTTTTAAAATTATTTACTTTGAGGTGTACTTTTGTCGTTCATGTGAAGGAATCCAAGGCCCAAGATGCTTGTCTTTGTTACTGAAAATCGACGGCCACTTTGATATCAGTTCTACATGCAAACAAAAAAAATAACATAAAGGAAATTAAAACAAAACTAAAGGGAATGTTTGGTTCAAGTTTTGGAAAACGGTTCTTGATAATTATTTTTTAAAACTGTTCGTAAAAATAGTTTTTGAAAAAAGAAAGAACATAAAAAAAAATGTGTTCCCTATAAACTTTTATTTGTTATTTAAATTTAGTATTTTTTATATTTTTATGTTTTTTTAAAAAAAAATTAGAAACTAAAAATGTTTTCTATATTTTTTTTATACGAACAAGCCCTAATTTATTATTTTTTATGCTGAGAGTGAGACACCCATGTCTAAGTTCAATGACAAAGTAATTCATTAAAAAAATTACATGAGCAGTCTATATATCAAAATAATTATCAAATTAGTCTCTCATGTATTTGAAAATCCAATTCGGTTAACTTTTCAAAACCGTAATTAATGAGTGTTGTTTTAATGTTTTTTTAATAACTAAATACTTTAGGCATGATAGAAATTTTAATATTAATTTTTAAAATAAAATTTGGTAAATCTGGTTTTTAAATATGCTAGAAACTAGTTTAATGATTATTTAAAAAAATATACTATTCATGTAATTTTGTTTTAAAAATGAATTACTTTGACTCTAAACTACCTATTTTTCTGATTTAGGAAATAAAAAGATGTGGATGAATTGGATTATAATTTTTGATTGCTAAATTTATTTTTAAAAAATAGAAGTCAAATAAAAATAAAAATTGAAAAGTAATTTTAAAAACGGAAAATGAGATTAAAAAAACTATCATGTATGGAATGAAATCCTAAATATGAATGCACTATATTGTTGAATCATAATGAAATCCTAGATATAAACTTGTTGAATTAATTCACGTGTAACTTTTAAGACGAATAATAAATTATGGCCAAGTAATTTTATCGTCAACGAAGACGATGATGAAAGGGAAATAAATTTCGGAGCACATTCCTCCAATTATCCTTTTCTATTTTCCATGCACAGATGAGTCGGTGACAGGTCACATCATGATTCATATTTCCACCTTTTTCTACCTTCTTCAAGGCCAATGCCAGAGCTGTTTCCACTTATTACTTGCATTGATAATGAAAGCTCTTTTTCAAACCTTACAAGGGCTCCACGCCTCCACAACATCAATAATGTTGATAATGGGGATTCGTGTAAAGGGTGTTGAACTTGAAGCTTTTGGTTATATATATATATAATTTTTTTTGACAATTTGTTCTGAGATACGAATCTGAATCTGGTCATTTCCTAGTAGATTTTTAAATTATCTAATATAAATAAAATGATTTTAAAGTAATAAATAAAATTAATATATTAAAATTAACTCTATTTTAATTTTTAAATTTTTTTATTTTTTATCTCTATTTTTTTATTTATATTTTCTTTCAAATTTTAATACATACCAAACATATCCTGAGAACATTATGATAGGATGCTTATATATTCTTGAAGGATAAATTCATACCAAGAGTTTCTACTATACTTGAAAAAATTTAAATGATAAGTGATGAAATTTTTCTAGAAAAAAAATTATATTTACCACGCACCTTAATCTTGTTTTATTATTTGAAAAAGTACTAAAAAAGAAAAAAAAAACATTAAAAAACTAATTTTTATATTTGGTCGTTTAACAAAATTTAAAAGAAAATCAATTATAAATAAAATAATTTAAAACTTACATATTTTTATATTATTTATTCTTTATATGATGAGTTAAAATTTGGGTTGGGCCTCAATTTATCTGACATCCCAAAACCTCGGGATCCCATTGACAATAATCAACGCACGACTTTTGTAAGGTATCGCATATCTCGACATACCACCATATCACATCTCATTCATACAGCATCCATTCATTTGATATATATTTTAAAATTATACAAATTTATCAAACAAATATAAGAGTCAATTACAATTCTCTTATATACAAAATATTACATGTCTAGTCTAGGTTTTTTTTTTTTTTTTTACAAAAAGGTTTTCTTAGCCACAATACTTTCTTCATACCGTGGTCTGATGAGGGTCGCAGCCCTCAGACATAACTCATCAAAGCGGCCCCAACGAGCGAGCAATATCTAGTAAGGAGCACCCTTGCGGCTACTCCCACCTAAATGCACATATAATGTCATGTTCACATAATAATACACACATCAACATTCCAATGAAGAATTTATCAATTCTAAACTAACTTACGCACATACGAAACGAAGAGACCACCATGCCCTATGTCCAGTCATCATTTCCATTCCATCACACATGTTTATGCCAAGCGCTAAAAACCGTTATTCTTGATGACATCAATGATTATTTTAAAACCAATTTATCTGCTTATAAACTAAAGTCTTTTCTTGGATGATTAAGCATCACAATGGTCATTTTATATTCAAAATTCATACGCTTTTTTGTGGGTAGCGGATTTTTTGTGTCACAATGCAGGCTTCGCAAACCTAGACACTTTTACGGCCTTTCACCGTTGGGGACTATGTCTGACCATAATTGGCGGGTTTTTCACCTGAGGGTAAATCTATCCCTTCTTGTTGATACCCGGCACATATTTTCCATTTCGTGCAACCGTGCGACTCTATTGGACGTTGTCTCATTTACTAAGCCCACCGAATCAAACACCAAACCCAGTGTCGATTTACCAATCATGCACTCACACCCATGAAATGCGACAGCCGTGCAAGGCTTAATGCAAATGTCATTGCATGTTAGCTCATGTTAAGTATATATAATACACTACATTTGAATAATTTATAAATCAGACTTACGCCAGCATCACGATAATTATATCAAAAGCATATAATTTACATCACTTGCTAATATATATATAACATCAATATATCAACATATTTACAAATACATTCAACATGTTATAAAAATTCTCAATAACACATAAATAGTCCACACAAACTAGCCATTCCTGGCTATAAATCCGACCATACCTAGCCTTGGAAATAATCTGGACTCCGTCCATAAATTTTAGCTTTTGTTTTATTTATTTATTTATTTATTTTAACAAATTTCAAGATCATTATTAATCTGAGTAAATTCACCATGAAGTGGGCCTCAAACTCGGTCCGAAAACTGCCCCCAAAATACCAACGTCCGAAAAATCAGTCCCATGGTTGGGGTTGAACCACATGGCCATTTACGACCCTTAGATTAAGAGGAACCAGCAAGAGAAACCCCACCCTTTCATGCAGACCTACCGTAACCCCATCGAGTAGACCAACTTTAGTTCGCGGACTAACAACTTTCGACCGCCGAAACACCGGGAATCAAAACCTCTTTTTTTTTTTTCCTTTCTCCTCCATGCATGAATTTTCCTCATCTCTTTTGTTTTCCTCATTTTCTTTCATTTCTTCATTTTCTTTCTTTTTTCTCATTTCCTTTCTTCTTTTTTCCTTTCTTGTTTTTTCTTTTTCTTTTTCTCTTTTTCTCCTTCTTTTCCTTTTCTTTCTTCCACCGAATTATTATTATTATTTTTTTTGTTTTGATAAGAGAAAACTTCCTCTCACTTTCTTATTTGTCATGTGTCCTTGTATGCTCAGATTTCTGTGTCTGTGTGTCACGTAGACACATGCACTAGGTAACTAAATCTTATAATGAACTGCCATGTCGTGTGCGCCTCCCAAAAGCTTATCATGTAGCATCCATGGTATGCAATGTGATCTGGCCTCGTGTATTGAAATCAGATCACCGTCATCGAAATCGTAAAATTTAGATTGTCTGGAATCAAATGAAAAGTCTTGAGTAGTTAGATTTGAGAACAGTCAAGCAGGTGATGGTTCGTCGTCAGAGATCACAGAAAATTTCGGGTTTTGACTGTCTTATAACGACAATTCTTAGTTTCTTCTTTTCAGGGAAAAATTACATTTTCTGAGGTTTTACAATTGACTCAAGTTACTCAGATGATTCTTGGCAGCAATGACATAGTCGAAGTCTTCGATGTATAAATTGAAATTGTGCTTCTAATATTAGTTAGCAATGGATGGATTTAATGTATGGGGTGTGGTAAGCGTAGCTGAATAAGGTGCCAGAACTGATAACTGTTCTTAACCGTCTCCACATTATTTTCCTTACATTTTTTGTATGATCAGATTTCCATTTTTGCTTGTTGAGATTTAACACGAAGTATCTAAATATCAGGATCATTGAATTCAAACTCATTCGATAATAAAATAATAAAAATATATATAAATTACATCTGGATTTGAAGAACACGCGGCCATAAGATATTTATTAGGTTTATAGATCTTAAATCTTGTCTGTATTATAAAACTTTGATACCGCAAAATTGTTTTACGTAATTGATGGAAGAGTGTTCTAACATACATGAAGGGTTTCTATATATAACTTATTGATAGGAGAAGAGGGCGAGAATACTGCGTTCAAAAACCGTTAACATGTAATTCGAATAGCTGTTAATATAATAAATTATATTTATTATAAATAAATATTCTTATAATATTAAATTATATTTATTATAAATATACATTTTTATAATAAATTATATTTATTACTCATTACCTCCATTAAGGGTAAAAATATCTTATAATAGTTTAAAAAGATATTAGTATTCTTTTAATTGGCTAAATACTAGGTTGGTGGGCCCCACCCACTTAATTTTAATGTGATAACATTCTCCCATGGCCCGTTAAACGATTATGAAAACTATAATATATTTATTTTCGGACTATAATATATTTAGTTTACATATAAGAAATATATCTTCGGAAAATAAATTTGGCATGTGATCACGATTTCAGTAAAGCTTGGCAATCGTCCAATCATATGCAAAATGTACAATATCTTTGAATCGGTTTAGATGCTCGTCACGAGTCATAGCGGTCATGACCATAATGTAAATGTTTGTGTCTGCAGCATCGATAACCTTTACTAACCCGGTCAGTAATGCGAATAGCCCACCGTAATTTGTGCATCGGGGCGGTCTTTGTTTATCGAACAATAAAATGTGCACTATAATTGAAAGCGAAGAATAAACGAGAAAGCTTGATTTTAATGCATGAGTGTCAATTACATAACCACATTCATTATCATACATAATATGGATTACTCAAAGGCCACGTCCTCTCATAACATGTTCTAAATATGCCTTTGGAGGTAATCCTTTAGTTAATGGATCGTGACCATAAGTGTGGTCCTAATATTTTCAAAATTGACTTTTTGTTTGGAATCTTTCTTTAACAACTAATACTTTAAACCATGTGTTTCGATCCACTTCAAGAAAAGTGCATTCTGAAAAGAAACGATTGCGGTGTTATCACAATATTTTCAAAGTTTATGATAAAGTCGACAACACCAAGCCACGAGATAAATTCCGTAACCATAAGCATGACTTGAAGCTTCCAAACAAGCAACAAACTCGGCCTTCCATCGTGGATGAATCCAGTAGTGGTTTTCACTCTTCCCATGGTGCCCGTTTGCTAGCATAAAGACAAATCCACGGGGTGAGCTTTAAGCTATCGAGACAACCACCATGTCGAGAATCCGAGTAGCAGACAACCTCTAATTGAACATACATCAAACTTCCCTGGTGATGCATAAGGAATTTTCTTCATTTTGCTCCTTTCCATGTTATTCATGAGCCTTTGCATTTTTGCTTAATTTGTCACCTTTCAATATAGGTCATGATACCCAGATAATTTATATTTATATTAAATCTCTCTAAAAACCCGATCAATATATCATTTACGAGATAAACCTAGCATTCCTAGATCGATCCCTAAAGATCTCGATGCGATAACATAATTTGCACTCACCCATATCAACCATATGAAAGTTTTTAGAGATATTCATGGTTCACCTAATAAACCAAGATCCTCTAGTAAGCAAATATCATCCACACATACAGTATCAAAAAAATATAAACTTGCTCCCACTAACTTTGGAATATATACAACGATCAACAATATTCTCTTTAAATCAGAAAGATGTAATGGTATTATTAAACTTAATATACCATTGTCTGGAAGCTTGTTTAAGGCAAGTAAATGGATTCTTTAATTTACCAAAGTAGGTGTTGTTCCTTTTCTTTGCGAACGTGGGTTGTTATGTAGATATTTTAAATTAAATTCGATTTAAGAATGGATTTTCACATCCATTTGATGTAGTAACTCTAAATCAAAATAGTTACAAGTTCCATGATGATTCTAGCCCGAATCTTTCTTGGAAGCTGGAAGATATCTTTATGTCGATACCTTCCTTTTGAGTGAAACCTTTGGCCTGGTTTGGCCTTAAATGGGTCGATATTGCCTTTAGCGTCGCTTTGTCTTACAGGAACCCATTTTACAACCCTGACAGGTTTACAACTATTAGGCAATTCGATGAGATCCCGAACAGATTATGGGCCATAGATTTCAACTCTTCATTCATAGCTAATCCATTCACTAGAATCATCACTTTCCATGGCTTGTGACGAAACGGAATCTTCCTTATCCGATATCAAAATCAGTTCTGTAAATACACCACATAATCATACGCCAATGGCAGATCTCCTTTCTCTTTGAGATCTCCTCAAAGTGGTTATAATTGGCTCCTGACATTTTCCAATGGCAATATTTTACGGTGATAATAGACCATCTCTATTATGTTGCTCATTTCCTGCTTGTTGAACGGAGTTGAGAACAATAATTCTTGAGGTAAAAAAAGTGGTGGGACATCCTCTTATCTCCCTCAAACATCTACCTTTCTTGGTTCATTACTCCGCTAATTTCTTGGCATTACGGTTTCAACTATTCTCCTGCGTAGTTAGAATGATAAAATCTGTACCCTTTCGATTTATCCGGATAGCCAATGAAATATCCAGATATCGTTCTTGAATCAAGCTTTTTCTCATGTGGGTTATAGATTCTTGCCTCTGCTGGACAACCCCATATATGTATATGTCTTAAGCTAGGTTTCCTACCAGTCCATAACTCGAAAGGAGGTTTTGGAACTGCCTTACTAGGAACTTTTGTTCAAGATATACATTCGTTTAGACTACCAATGAAATAGTGCGAGAGAGTAACTCATCATACTCCTAACCATTTCTATTAATGTGCGATTAAGCCTTTCAGCAACACCATTCTGCTGTGGCATACCAGGCATTGTGTGCGAGCACAGATACCATGCTTTTCAAGGAATTTGGCAAAGGACCGGGATTTTGTCACGATTCATCATATCTTCCATAATATTCAGCACGCCGTCTGATCTCACAATTTTAATCTTTTATCTAATTGTCTCTCGACCTTTGTTATGAACATCACCGAAGATGTCAATGGCTGGGGGCTTTTCAGCCGTGGTAAACATAACCATATAGAGATGATCATCTATAAAGGGTGATAAAATATTTTATAACCTTACAGCCAAAAAACATGGAACGAGTGGTCAGCAAATATCGTATGAGATTATCTCAAGGAGCTCATTACTTCTTGTAGCTTTTCTTTGTATGTTTAGTTTGCTTTCCCTTTGTACAATCCACGCATACATATGAAAATCGAGTGAAGTCGAATTTTGTAAAATTCCTTCCTTCACTAATTCTCGATTCTTTCCACCAGAGATGTGCCACAGTCTTATTTTACAGTTGAAGATTTTTCGATAATTAAGCCACGTTTAGACCAACATTTGAATGCGGGGTTATTAAAGCTTGTGCAAATTCATGATTCGAGAATTTTATACATCACATAAAATACCAGAACCAATTGTAACAGAATTTAATAAATAACAATTGTCGGAGCGATAAGCAGAGAATATCATTAGCATCTAATTTGGACAAGGAAACTAAATTCCTAGAGATAGAAGGTACATAAAAAGTGTTTAAAAGATCCATCCGATGACCCGTCTCTAATAGTAAGCGATAGGTACCAACAGCTATCACTCTAACCTTGAGACGGTTTCCCATATAGAGGAACTTTTCACTTTCCTTTGGTTTCCTGGTTGTAAGGAATCCCTGCATTAAATTAGTCACATGAGTTGTGGCTCCAGAATCAATCCACCAAGTATTTGAAGGAACCGGAAGCAAGATTGGATTCATAACATACAAAGAAAAAGATTTATACCTCTCTTTTCGAACCAAGCCTTGCGTTTGTCTGATCCTTCTTCACATGCCCTTTCTTGCCACAAAAGTGCAACTTACCGTGAATTTTCCATCATGACTACGGCTGCAACCCTCGGGTCCACTTTTCTTAGGTGGAAAGTTCTTTCCTTTTAATTTTCCTTTCTTCTTCATGACTCCATGAGTTACAAGAGCAAGATTATGTCCTTTGCATCTTAATCTCACTTCCTCTTGTATACATTTAAGCTCATTCAAGTTACTTGATCTTTGTTAGTATTATAGTGGATTTTGAATTGAGCAAGCGTGATGGAAGTGAGTTGGAACAAGCTATACCAAGAAGGACTCATCCATACCATGCTGGTGTATGTGCTTTGCGACCTTTTTGATCGTGTTTAAAATGTTCTTTGAACTCTATTTAAGTAAATCATGTTCGTAGTGAATTGGTCAGTCATCAATGTGCTGCTTGAGGACTTATCGGGCGTTTGAATGGCTCCTCAGCATATTTCGAAGTGGGACCGACCTCGGTTGAGGAGAGAGATCTTGATATTATTGGCAATAGTCATTCTCTCATAAACATCGGCCAGTCTGTTGGATGCTGCCAGGCTTTTGATTGTTCCACCCATAGGATGCGTCATCAAGTAGTTTCGGAGGTTTATCCGTTATTAAAGCGGGTGGGATCAATCGCCAGTGAGAATTGAACCACTTTCATACCATCGGAGAAAAGTTAGGCTATCGAAAACAATCATTCCGAGATGCAAGAGAGTGTAATGGTGAATTTGTACAAAATATATGATGCTGTGATAAGTACTCAGTATAAAATAAATAGCAATGAACTATTGAAATCATTAAAAATTCTCCTTTGGGTAAATTTTAACATATCAGTGTTAAGCGGAGGGAGCTTAAAACACTTTACTATTTTGTATCATTTATATGTTACCTTTGGGTATCCACATTTGCTTCTAAACGACGAAAATAAAACCATTAATTAATAATTAGCAGGAAATTGACTCATTTGGGTTATTTCTCCTAATTATAAGAAATTATTAAATTTTATAAGTCTCCTTTATTCCTTTTATGCAATTCGATAATCTGAGGCTCGTAAAATTTAGATTCTTTTGTATTATCTAAATTAACCTTAAATTTATAAATTGTCATTTGGATAAAATTTCATAAGATGAAATTAATTCTTTTATTGAGTTAAAAATCAAAATATTAATCTTTAATAATCATTTTGATTCAATAATCAATCATAATAAAATTAAAGAAATGAAGCATTCATTAGATATAATAATAATTTCGCAAGGTTGAATCGCGGGATCGTGGGCGTTTTAAAGAATTTGGTTTCATATTCAAGCAGTAATGTGACAATGCGGCTGTCAGTTCTATGATTCTATATTTCTCCTTTGTGAAACCCTGTCCCCCGGTGTACGACGCGCTGGCGGCAGCGTGGCGCACAGCGGCTCTGGCGGCGCGGCAGCGCCCCTCAGAAAGATAAATCTCAAAATTTAATCTTTATAAAACAATGATTACGAATATTTAAATTCAATGTCGCTCGACCATTTGTTGAGATTTAACAGGTAACACACAATATTCCCGGATCGTTGAATTGAGCGCTCATATATGATAATAAAATAATAATAAAAAAATATAATTCGTATGGTTTGAAGAGCAGCGTAATGTAAGAGATTTAAATTCAGGTTTATAGATCTTAAATCTTTGATATGCTATTATAATATCAGCTTTGTCTAGCGAAATTGTTTTACGTAATTGATGGAAGTGCTCTGTCGCCAAATGAAGGTGTTTACATATATAAGCTATTGATAGAAGAAGAATGCAAGAATCTGCGTTAAGCGAATTCTAGCGATGTAATTGGAATATTGTTAAATATAATAAATTATATTTATTATAAATAATGTGCTTATAATAAATATATTTATTATAAATATTACATTAACATAATAAATTATATTTATTATAATTTCTTGTTTTTAATTAGTCGAGGTAAATATTTTAAATGTGATTTAAGATATTAGAATGATAGTACAATTGGGGTACAGAAATCTTAGAGTTAGTGGATCATCCACTTAATTTTAACGTGGAAATAACATTGCTAACTTCATTACAGTTATGTTATCAATGCTATAACTCTGACTTGTGACATTTAAATATTAAAACTACTTAGACATTTGAATATAAAAACCGGATTTAGCACATTAAAATCAGAACATTTCATATTGTTTGTTGGCAAAAATAAATTTGTATCAGGGCATGTTTGCTATAGAGAATAGGAGAAGAATGACAATATGGGGTTGGATTTTTTATCATGTTTGAATGAATTAAATGATAATAACAATAAAATAAAATGATTTGAAATAAATCAGATATGAATGAACCATATTATATACATATTATTGAATCATGATGAAATCCCACATATAATATTGTTGAATTAATTCACTTGTAATTTTTAAGACGTATAATAAATTATGACCAAGTAATTTTATCGTTAACAAAAACGATGATATTGAAATAAATTTGGGAGCAAATTCCTCGAATTATGTGTCTCCATTCTTTTCTATTTTCCATGGACATGTCACATCATGCTTCATATTTCCACATTTTTCTACTTTCTTCAATGTCAATGCCTAAGCTGGTTCCACTAAATGGCATTAATAATAGAAGCCCTTTTCAAACCTCCAAATGCAAGGGCTCCACGACATCAATAACGTTAATAATGGGATTCGTGTAAAGGGTGTTGAACTTGAAGCTTTTGGTTGTTTTTGGTTATTGAAAAATAATATTAAAAAATATATTTATAAATATTTTTAAAAATCTAAAATAAAAATATTGATAAATTAATTTAAAATCTTATATTTTAAAGTTATCTGATGTAAATAAAATGAGTTTAGGGTAATAAATAAAATAATGTATCAAAATTAACTCTATTTTCATTTTTTATTTTTCTACTTTTTCTCCCCATTTTTTCATTTCAATTTTTTATAAATATCAAACATACTCTTGTGTCGTTTTTTTTAAATATATAATTAAATACTTTATTATAATATAATATAATAAACTGTTTCAATTGATACTTCCTATTTTTTCTATTTTTAATTGTTTTATCTTTTTAAACTTTAAATGATTTATCAATTAAACTAGTATGAACTTTATACCTAAGCAAAAATTTGAGAACATTAAATAGGGTCTTGTATAATTTTTATTGAAATTAAAAATAAAAGCGTCTTGTTTGTAGTTGAAATAAGTTTTTAAATGATTAATGATGATTTTCTAGAAAAAAAGATCTTATGATACACCACAATTTTGTTTTATTATTAATTTGAAATTTTAAGAGTTGTGCTTGATTCCCAAAAATGCTTAAGAAGAAATGACTAAAAAACATTATTTTTATATTTGATTGTATATTAAAAAATTCTAAAAAACCTTGAAAGTATAAATAAAATTAATTAAGGAATTTATAAATTTTTATATTATTTTAATCTTTATATTGATAAGTATAATAATAGCAAATAAAAATTATATTAAAATTTATTCTATTTTAGATTCCTTCAAAAAAATTTCTTTTCTTTTTTTCTATTTTTCTTTCAATATGCTTTCCTCAAATATTTTATTTCTCTCTTATATTTTCCCTCAAATTTTTATTCCTACTAATGGACACCTTACATTTTTTCTGAAATTTTTATTCATGGTACTCATATATCGCTATTTTAATAGATAATAACATAAAATGATGGTGAGTTGGCGATAAGACAATTTTGTAGTTTAATTTTTAAAATTTAGAATTAAAAAAAAAGCATGTTTGTTTTGAAATCTCAGTTACCAAATTCAAAAATCAAAAAGTAAAAACAGATCGTCAAATATGTAAAATTATTTAATGAATTGTGAAGAAATGCTGAAATCAATATTTGAAAATATAAAACTTTATTTGTATATGAAACTTACAAGAACAAGAACTTTGAATTGATAAAAGAAATTTTGAATCGGTTACAAGCATTAGCTCTCAGGAAAAGTTCTCACAAATATAATGTAATTTTTCTCCAACTTCACTTGCTTCCATCAGGAGACTCCATCCCTTTTTTTTATAGAGAATGTTACAGATTTAAAAATCTTTCAAGTCTGCGGATTTCAAGACGTTTGGAATTCGGGCGGATTTGAAATGTTAGAAATCCGTAAAAGGTGCCATGCCAGGACAACAACATCAAATCATATCTTTATCTTGCTTTTGAGAAAGTGGAGAACATCATGCCTTATCCTTATCTTGCTTTTGAGAAAGTGGATAACCAGGAATCTGTTTTTCCTGTTTGATATGATGAAGGCCTTGTCTTGTTATGGAGAAAGCGAGACTTTTGACGCCAAAGACAATCATGCACGCTAAATGTCTGTCAATTGTTAGTCACGGGATCATTTGTAACCTTTTTTTTTTTTATATAGTTTTTTTGAAATCTTCAATCAAACTATCAACAGTTAAACAAATTGTGATCTACTTATTTTGAAAATTTTGATTTCCTTGATTGCCAAGGATTTAAAAATTGAGGATGAAATCGTATTGTCCTCATTATAGGCTGTATGGAAATTCATAACATGTATGGAAATTCATCCTCATTGAGGATGTATGGAAATTCATTGAGGAACATGTACGGTTTCATAACATGTATGAAATCGTATTGTCCTCATTGAGGATGTATGGAAATTCATAACATGTCTTGTACATTGTGGAATTGAATATGGATGTGTTGTCCTCATCAGGATATATGAGTTAATGATAAAGTTTTTATAGCATATTCTTTTATAGGCTGAATTTGAAAGAAAAGTCTATTTGCTTTGAAAAATTCAAATCTTTTATTGAGCAAAATATTTGGTGGCTCTGTGAAGAACCACCCTTTGTTGAAACTAATTTAGAAAATTGTTTTGAAATTTCTCTCCCCAGTTAAAAATTGTTTGACAAAAAATGTGTTATACCATGTTTTTGCAGTCTAAATAATCAAAGGTTTGAAGAACAAAATTTTGAGAAAATCTTTTGTGAGTGAAAGGATTTTGGCCCCAATATTTTTTTGAAATAATTTTCAAAATTTTGTATTTTGAATATGCAATGTCTGTACCTTTAGTGTTCTTGATATGAGAAATTTGTACAGACTCAGTATCCACGATAATAAATTCATAAAATCTACGGGTTTTTTAAACCTCATTTGATTTAAAATATTTTTCTTTTTGTAATTTTTTTTGATAATCAAATTCTTCTAAAGCATATATATGATTAGCTTCTAGGATTTGAATCAACAACTTTGCTTCCTTTGTATGGTAGATGCGAGCAGAGGAGCTTGGAGTTGAGGATTTGGTAATTTTACCCAAAACTTCAAAGCGGTTTGGAGTTTGAACTTGAACCTTTGGCATAGCATAAGACTCTTTGATAGTAGATTTGGATAGGTTTTTGCTCATTTTGTGACACCCCAACCTAGCACCCCGTGTCAGGAAAGGGTGTCACAAATCTGAGAACTATAAACTTATTAACTCACATCATTCTAAACAATTATCTTGAAAATATAAACTTACAAAAAAAAATATATATATATATATAAATTATCATATTACAAAATAATATCATCCCCCACCATTGGAGTGATCAACATATTCAATTACATTATATTCAAAACTTTTCATTGCTTTCAAAAATATATGTACATCATTTGAAAATAAACCAAAACATCATTAATGGGCACCTAATGCTGTGTTAGCCTTTACTGATTTGGGGCGTCCTTTATTATCACCGCTCCCTCAATACCAACACGGATAAACACCCGTACTAAGCTTTATAGCTTAGTGGGGATCCATAAATATAGACAACCATTATAACGATAGTCACAAGCACATGTATAAGTAAATGTCCTAACTATACATATATATATATATATATATATATATATATATATATATATATATATATATATATATATATATATATATATACCTATTTAACACTTATCACTAACATTTCAACATAAGGTAATAAATCATAACAATTCCACTAATTGATTTATTTGCATATTCATGACATTCATTAATCTTTAGCCTTATGAGTTATGCTTTATGTCTCACATCCTGTCATTTATAATTTCATTACGTTTTTCATTTCATATCATTTCCACGTTTTATGCATTTTATAAGCATTACAAAATTTTTATCTCATCTTATATCATGCCTGCATATTCCAAAGAAGTGGATCATGGGACGAAACTGTATGTGCCCAAAGGTACTATCACTATACGAGACAGTGGTTCATAAACTGTATTGTATTGTATGACCCAAATGGGGCCATGTGTGTCGAAAGCGGGATCGTAATCGTCAGCCAAAGAAAGCGAAGTCACTATGTCTGTAAACTGTATGTTGTAGCATTGTTATTCCTATAGACATGCCTATCTATCCAACTATTCGGTCATAAGCAGACAATCGGTTTTATTATGTTTTCTTAACAATCTTTCAAATATCAGCTCTTATCCATATGCTGAATAGTGCGATATCTGTATACATATGAGATATTCTTGTCAATTATTCTCTGAACATGTGAAATAGTTTCCACACAAAATTTCTTATGACCATTTATTTATAATCTGTGTTTCTTCATATACTTAATACATGTACTCTTCTTCACACGATTAGAGTTCATATCATTTCATATCTTAATCATCTCAATATATTTATCCTATATCATGTAACATTAATTCATATAATTTTTATACAATTTTTATTATTACATACTCATAACTAGGAACATATTTTTTTATTGGTTTCTATAATCATTTAAGAGACATTCTAAGTTTCGGGGTCACATAGGAGAAGACAATGAGTCTTCTCACAAAACGAGGGTTTGTCGGCCTTAGCCCGACTAAAAATAGAGCTCCTTTTGTGAATTTCTTTGGAACAATGGGGGTCTAAATCAAAATTACACTTCCTTACATGGAAGTTGTTCTCTAAGTCTAGTTTACCGAATTTGGAATCACTACATTGGATCGACCTATCCAAGATATGACTCCAAACACTTTCGAGGTTGGTTTGGATGAACCTTGAAAGCCAGAGAAAACATAGCTCCACTTTGATGAATTTATGTGGGTACAATAGTTAAATCAGTTATACTTCCTTCATGGAAGTTGTTGTCCTAAGTCCTGATTTATCAAAAATTGAAATCACTGCATTTGGATCAACTTATCCCAAGATATGACTCAAACACTCAAGGATGGTCTGGTTGCCAGTCAAAACCGAGAACTGGAATTGAATTCCAAATTCAAGGCTCATAGTAATATAATTTGACCTGGTGGTCTTCTGAATATTTAAAGCTATGGGTCTTAGGATTTTCCTCCAATTAGAATCATTCCATTTTGAAGTCTCTAGGCCAAGATATGGCCAAAACAAAAACAGGGGTTTTAGAAATATTTTGACAACAAATCCCTTAAAATACCTACATGTTTCTTTACACATTCTTTTACACCAAACTTCTCCATTGAGAATCCAAAACAAAATCACAACACCAACAAACACAAAATAGAAGAAGGAAATCACAAACCTTAACTAAACTTCAAACCCTAGCTTTCTTCTTCTTCTCTCTCACCTCTTCTTTTCTCCTTCTAATTCCTTCTCACTTGAACAAGTAGATTTGCAAAAGTGAAGAGAATGCAACAAAAATAGCTCTTCTCCTTGAGACCAGTAGCCTAACTCTCTTCTCCAAACACCCAATATGAGAACTCCTCTCTTCTCATAGGACTAATTTTGCTCCTTTATCCTTTGTTACAAGGTTATGTTTGACAAAAATCTCGTTTTTGGTTAAACTTTCTTTTTTTTCCATTTTAGTCCCTCTTCATTTTATCATTTGCAAATCATTTATGACAAATTCTAATATGACATAACATCATTTATCACAAATTCTAATATGGCATAACATCATTTAACTTTAATGTCTCCTATAAGTCCCTTTACTCACTGTGGACCATTATACCCTTGACTCGATGACCCTGCTTATCGTTTTTCACCTTAGCACTTAAATTCAGAAAATACAAATTTTGCTTTTATTAAACCTCTAAACTGTAATAAATTACTAAGATACTTGGGGTAAGCCAAGCACATTTTCCTGGGTGAAGAATTTCCATGAAAGGAAATCAAGTAAAACATTTGAATATCCTTTTATAAATTCAATTTCAAAATAAAAATGTATAAAATAATTGTCATCTTGTTAAAAATCTGTTTCAAACAAGATTTTGAACATCTCTTCAGAAAATTTATTTCGCACTCTTACAATCAACTTGTAAAAGAAATTATTTGTTAAAAACATCACTTTGAAATTTTTGAATACAAATAACTATAGCTAAAATTTCCTTTTTGATAGTAGAATAATTTTGTTGTGCATTATTCTATATGCCTGAATGAAACTTATTAATGAAGATTTTACTTTGCAAATCTACTGAGAATTCCACCATATCCTACGTCGAAGCATCGTTTATGTTAGGAAAAGGCTCTAGGTGTAATATACCTAGACAAGGAAGTTCCTTAACTTGAGTTTTGACATGTTTGACTATCTTAGTATGATCTTCCATCCAAGGAAGAGGGTTTTTCTTAAGCCTTTGAAACAAAGGTTTGATAGATGTCCTAAGGTTTGGATAAAATTCTGACACATAATTAAGGCTTCCTAAAATCTTTTGAAGGATTTTTTATCCTTACCTCTATTTGGAAATTTGTTTGCAAAATTAGTAGCTCTTTGAAATGGTTTTATCTTTCCTGATAGATTTCAAATCCTAAAATCTTATTCAGCTCTAGCGCTTTCATTTTCGGGTCGAAATTACCAATCCATTTTCTTTTTTGATAATTTTTTGCACCAGTTATGTTGGAAACGTTGTTCGATTAAATTTGAAAATATAAGAACATCATTAATGTATACTATGGAAAATCTAATATGATCATTGAAAATGTCATTCATTATATTTTGAAATTCTAAAGGCGCATTTTTTAGTCCAAATGACATTACATTTCATTCATAATGTCTAAATGAGACTGTGAATGCAGTTTTATATTTATCTTCTTCTTTAATTGATTTACAAAATCGCATTACATTCGCAGTCTAAGGGTACTCTAGTTGAGGTTTTGATGATAACAAACCAAGGTTATTGGTTACTAATGATTAAATTGAAATAGTGGGATATGTCGAGATTGATCAAGCATCAAAATGAAGATAATACAAGCAAGATGACAATGATGAAGCTGGATTACACTGGAAGTGAAGTTCACTCAAATCAAAGAACCAAGATGACAAGTAACCAAGATCCTGCTCAAGTATCAAGCTGAAAAATTTCGACAAATTTAAGAATCTATATAAGGTGAATGCATTGATGCACTTTAGGATATCATCATTTATCATGCATCACTCACAAACTCGATTTTCAAATTTATAAATTGAATATCTTTTGAAAACATGAGTTCAAACATAAAACCTTAGACTTTATAATCCCAAAATGTACTTCAATGAAACATCTAAGGTTTAAAAGTGTTTGAAATGAACAAAACATGAATTTGAAGCCTTAACCGGCTGGACCGATTGGTGTCACCGGATGAAATGGTCGACCCATCAGGGAACCGTAAGAGCGCAGATGTTTTCAATCGGGTCGATGCAAGAGTCATCCAAAGACGGAAGAGGAAACGGTCGACGGTCAGGTGAAACGATCGAGCTATTGGAGTGTACACATATTTCAAAGGCTAGAAAATAGTGACCTGGAGTGCACAGGATGAAACGGCCGAATCTGGCCAGGCGAACAATTAATCAGGCGAACGGTCAACCAGTTGGACAACGGTAAAATTCCAACGGCTATAAAACGGTAACATTCTGTGTACAACGGCTAAGATATTACGAAACGGTCGACGGCTGGTCGACGGCTACGCTTTAAATGCTATCGAAGTTCCAATTTGTAAATAGAGCCGCACGGATCACTGATAAGTAAGACATTTCGGTTGAATATCCTCTAATTCATCATTTCTTGATAATCAATTTCAAAGTGATATCTGAAGTGCATTCATTACATGAAGCATATCGGTAGAGCTGCACTTGTGCTGACCAAAAGCTTGAGTCAGATTTGAAAACTTTCTGTTTGAGAGAGGTCTCATTGTGCTTAAGTGAGAAAGCCTAAGGTATATATCAAGGAATTGTGAAGAGCCCATCGGAGTCAAAATCCAATTGTAAATAAGCTTAGAATCGAGCTTCTGGAACAAGTATAGCTCAAGAGGCGCCTATCGGAGCCCATAATTCAAGCGTAAAGAAATCCCCTAAGTGTCTATCAAGCCAAGAGGTGCCCATTGGAGCCATAATCCAAGTAAAGAAGCTTCGATTGAGCTTGGAACTTCAAGTGTGAATATCTGAAAGGTGCTCATTATACCGGGCAAAAAGGTTAAGCTCGTCGAGCTTGCCACTAGTGGAACCCTCAACGGCTGAAGGTAGAGGAGGAAGTGGACGAGTCAAGGGTGTGTCTACCGCCTATAAACTGGGTTATGATTTATCCTTATTTCTTTACTTTATTGTTATTGCATTAAATTGAATATTTATTGGTGTTGTGCGAAAAGTTTTAAAGAAAACCAATTCTAACTTTAGAATCTTTGACTTTGTTGGTTCCTTCATGAGTAATTTCAAGTATCCTCTAAACCTCTTTATCTGTTTTGCATTGACAAATTTTATTATATTCATTTCTATCCATAGCAAATACAAGAATATAAATAGCTCTAGAGTTTAATTGAAATTCTCTATTTTCTTCTTCATCATATTCTTCTAGAGGTTTTTGGATTTTATTCCCTTCAACAACTTTTGTAGGAAAGGTGTAACAACATAAAATTGTTTTCCAAATTTCCAAATCAAGGGATTGCAAATACCAAGTCATTTTGTTTTTCCAAATCGATAATCGTGATCGATTAAAGAGTGGGGTTTGTTTGGATGGAAACTTTGGCTTGAAAAAGGCTAGAGCAAGTTTTAGTGTTTATGCTAGTCATTTTCCTCTTAGACGATTAAGTCTTGAAAATAAGAGGCCAAGTTCTAATACCAATTGAAAGTTAAATATGACTTAGCAACCTAATCAAAAGGAAGGGTGAATTGGTTTTCTCAAAAACTTTTTTCAAAACAATAAGAAACCTTCAACTTAATTCAATAACAACAAATAAAAGATGTTGATAGAGAATACAAACTCGGATTTATAGTGGTTCGACACACCCTTGCCTACGTCCACTTCTCCTCAACCTTAAACCGGTGAGGGTTCCACTAGTGTCAAGATCCAACCCGAGGTTCTTCCTTTTACACTTGGATTTTGGCTCCAATGGGCACTTCACAAATCCTTCAAGTTATACACATTTGAAGCTGTCACTCTTAAGCATAATGAGACACTCTCTCTAGCTCTCAAGATGGATCAAATACAAATCAAGCTTTTGATGAATACAAAAGTGCGCTCTACAATATGCAAATGAAATGAATGCAACAGGAATCTCAATTTGAGAATTGATTATTAAGATAGGCACGATATCGAGGGAACATAACATAAGTCTCATATACATTGGGCTGATCCCCTAACACTTTATTTATAGAGTGAGAACTGGTAGCAATTAAGCCGCTAATCGCCGATCAAGCCCCTATAAAATAAATAAGCAGTAATCGTATGTTATCAAGCGAGTAATTGAATTCAACTGCACGACCTGGCCGGGATCGCTTCACTAACCGACGATTGTTTCCTTCACTGCACTACATGTTATTGTTTTATAGTCATTAGAATTCGCCTCGTTAGGATGAACTCGGGGTCGACCGCTTTTAATTTCACCGTCGCATCAAGCTTCCCTATAGTGCAATTTCAAGTCACTAACCGATCAATGGGGCTTCTTTGTCTTTGATGAGCTTAACAGATCTAACCGGTCGAGTCTCACACCTCATCTGCTTCCCAACCCGATCGACCATTTCATTGACCAGTTCCAGATGCATTCTACTGGATTCAACTAATCTAGTTTCACAACACATCCGGGGCCATTAACTGGTTTACCGCTTTCTAAGCGGCTAATTTAATCAGCCAACTCGGCCACTCTAGATACCATAACCAAAATGACCATTATAACCCAACCTGGTTGACCAACTGATCGACCTGAAGCTTTCACTATCCGGTTAATCCTTAAATAAAAGTTAAATTTCTACGTGTTTTCTATTTAAAACACTTTTTAAACCTTAAGTTTTCTTAATAAGCACGTTTCAGATTATTAAGCCTAAACTTTTACGCTAACTCGAAGCTTTAAAGGATATACACTCGCTGAAGCCATGAGTGAGGCATGATAAATGACAATATCCTAAAGTGCACCAATTGCATTCACTTACAAGGATTCCTGTTTAAAATCTTCACTTGATGCTTCGAGTCGAGTCTGCTACTTTCATTTCAGAATATCGTTCTTGATTTGAGTGAATCCTACTCTCCAAGTGCTCGACCAAATACATTTATTGTCATCTTTACCTTGTAATATCTTCATTCGATGCTTGATTAATTTCAACCTATCACTCAACTCAATGTTAACCATTAAGAACTAATAACCTCGGGTTTGTTATCATCAAAACCTCAATTGGGAGGTACCGGGGTTAACCTACGAAACTTGCGCGACATTGCAATGCTCTGACTGAAGAGACGTAGAGGTCAATGCTGTGAGATCATGCAGCATCCATTGCAACTCGAGCAAGAAGATCGACTACATACCTTCATTGGGAAAGGATCAGGCTGAGATGATGAGGGAGTACTTCAACCCCAAGAAAGTAAGTTAAGGGACCGGCGTCCTCGAGAGAAAATGACGGAGTAAGGCGAAGGCGTTGAATCACGATGGAACGCCGCCATGTTGAGAACGTCGTCAACATTCCCTAGAAGATAAATGGTAACATCATTGCTGCGTAGGTGATGAGCTTAAAAGTCATCTATTTTTAGTCCATTTTTCTGTTGACTTTAATGTAAAAAGGAATAATTAAGATGCAAAAATATGAAGAAACTCACCAAATCTGTTATTTGCAGGAAGTATAAAAGAAAGAAGAAAATGCAAAGGAAAAATGCAAAGAATCAAAGCGAGAGAAATGCGTAAAATAGCAGGCAGATATGAAAGCAAATCGCTAACTAATGTGCGCTGGGGCTTCATACTGTGTCCAAGATATGAGGTCGACATCGTGGAAATCAAGGAAATTTCCTGGCGCGGTGTCATAGACCGCAAGATAGGTACCGAGTGGAATGAGCGTAAACAAAGAGTGATGTCGCTGACAACATCAGAATGTCGCGACGAAGGTCGATGTCGCGACAAGGGATAGAGGTCGACAAGAATCGACTTCAAGATATTTACATGCCGGCGATGAGCCGAGTTAATCAAACTTTGTCGGCTGCAGGACCGGGGTCACACCGAAAGCAACAAGTGAGGCCTCCAAAGACATAAGCTGATGTCGCGACATGAGATCGAGGTCGCGACATGAGACTTGCTCAGTTGAAAGCTGTAAAGAAAAGGTTGATGTCGCGACGTGAGATTGATGTCGCGACATCATGAACCCCAGTTGAAGCCTCCGGAGACTAAAGCTGATGTCGCGACAAGAGATCGATGTCGCGATACCATTTCAGACCGCCTAAAGCCGCAGAGCCATGAACCGATGTCACGACAAGATATTGAGGTCATGATATCGTGTGAACGAACAAGCCAGACCTCGTAGCCATGAGCCGATGTCGCTGACAAGAGATCATGTCGCGACAAAGAAGAGCAATCGTTGGAAAATACAAGTGGCGATAAGATCAAGATGCAAAGGATGTTGATGTCACCGCACAGTTGTTTGCATGACATAAGAAAACTCGTTGAAATTTACATTAGAGCCAGTTGTCGCTGATTAACATATTGATGTCGCGATATCATGAGAAACCGCTTGAAACCTCGCAGGCTTTGCCGACGCCGCTGACAAGAGATTGATGTCGCGACATCCGAAGACAAAGTTGAATGCAGTAGAAGAATTAAGCTGACGTCGCGACATCATGAACCATCAGATGAAAGCTGAAAAGAAATGAACTCATTGGCCACGACAAGTGACGCAGGTCGCGACATCGGCGATTCAGCTTGGAAGCCGGTTCATTTAGATGGAGGTCGCTACAAGAGGTCAGTCACGGCAATCAAAGCCATCAAGTGAAGACTGCGAAGCCATAAGTTGATGTCGCTGACAAGAGACCGAGGCCATGGCATCGTAAGACCTGGCCAAAGCCGGTTCATTTAGTTGATGTCACGACAAGAGATTGACGTCGCGACACCAGGAGCAACCATGTGAAGCCTGCAGAAGACGTGAGCTGATGTCGCGACAAGAGATCGATGTCGCGACATCATGAATGACCAGTTCAAGGATGAATAGACACAAGTTGATGTCACGACGTGAGATCGATGTCGCGACGTGGATGATGTCGCGACAAGGGATTTGAAGTCGCGACTTGAACAGTAACATGGGCCAACTAACTTTGGAATCCAAAGACTGCATTGGAATTAGGGCCCAACTGAGAAACCCTATAAATACTGCAGCCTACCCAAATTTTCATAAAGTGTACTACAATACGCATCGAGAGAACCGGTAAAGGCCGAAGGCTCATTTTCTTTTATTTTTCTTTAGTTTTCTTTTCTTTCTTTTCCCCGATCTCTTCAATGTTGATAGTTAGAGATTATATTAGATTTATCGTTTAGTTTTTTGCTTTCTTCGAATCGATGTTATGTTTCAGGAAGTCAATGCGTAATTCGTTTTTCAAATTACACCGAATGTTTGAAGTTCGCATAATTTCTCGAATTCGACTTCCCGCTTCCATTTGCGTTATTCTTAAGTGATCGCAGGAATGCCGTAGGTGTATCTAAGAATTTGAGAACCCAAATTTTCCATTAATGTGAATGCTATTGTCGAAATTATCTTCCTCAGAGGGTTCCTAAAGAAATTGTGAATTTCCGCTTATGAATTTACTTTCTGCTATGGGTTTAACGTTTAGATCCGAATATCGCTTTATACCCGCTTCAAGAATCGCTTCATTGCTCGATTTCAAGGAGGTCCTCGAGGACACAAGAGAAGACATTCCCGAGTTATGAATATTTCTTTAAAGGTATATTAACTCGCTATTGGTGATCTGGGCTGAAACTTTGTGGGGTTAACTTGGATAAATCCTCTTCTCACTTGAAATCAAGAACGAGTTGAACGAGTTATCAATTTAAAATACAAAGAGTTCACTCACCCGGATAGTGAGGCCAATCCCGTGTTAAATTCGAGATCTAATCAAGTGAGAGGCATCTATTTTAATTTCGAGGAAGAGTAACCTCGAAGTTGTATATCCGCTTGACCGATAACTCGGGAGCTAAGGTTTACGTCCGTGAAATGGGTATGAAGTATCGCAAAGAAAATACCCGCATATAGAAGTCCTTTAAAAGTATATCTCATTCCCGTATTCGAGGATCGTAAAAATTAGATAATGAAAAGTGTAGTGTGGAGAGATTCAAATTGCGATCGCTTAAAC
The DNA here is from genome assembly GCA_016808115.1 of Tetrastigma voinierianum. Lineage (NCBI taxonomy): Eukaryota > Viridiplantae > Streptophyta > Magnoliopsida > Vitales > Vitaceae > Tetrastigma > Tetrastigma voinierianum. The sequence goes on from JAEQBH010001754.1 coordinate 941,585, forward strand.
GCCTTGACAGACAAAACCTTAAAATACACAAGCAATTTATCGTTGTTAACTACAGAATTGATACTTCACAAGAGCGAATTTTAATGTGTACTCTAAAAGATGATTTCTCATTTCCATTTATTTTCTTTTATATTAATTATTCTTTATTCTTTATATTCCAGTTTATTTGTTCATTCAGTTATTTTCCTTTTGTTCGTTTAATTTTCCAGCACCATAATGCTGGATCCACTTATCATTTCAGGTCCAAATAGTATGGAAATCGAAAGTAGCTCGCAGTTGATTTTAAAATTCTCGAGATCTCCGCGATCGAGACCGACTAAAACCATTTCTTTATTACTTGTCGCACTGCACTTGCGTATCGCATCAAAACCAAACTTTGAAAAATGATTTACTCAAGGAGATTTTTGGTTTATATAGTATAATGTCAACAAGTTTATGGCAAGGTCAGCTCGGGATTGTATAATAGTTCTTCTTAATTTCATATAAACTCGTATATGTCATTTGGTCTCACGCGAATGTTTTTATGGCATCGTTGCCAGGGATTAGTTAATAGTCCTTTGGCATTGATGTGATATATTAGTACATGTGTTTTGGTTCGATCAACAAGTTTTATGGCGCCGTTGCCGGGGATCGAAAGAATTTAAATAAATCAATATTCGTATCAAAGAAAGGAAATACTAATTGACATTTCAAGGAAAAAGAACAAAATAGTTTTTCAAGTAGTGGTTATTTAGCCACTAACCTTAACAAAACCATATTTGAAAATATTTGTTGACCAAACTAACTTATTAATGTAAGTGTGTTTGATTTCGACAAAAGCTTAATGCATAGAAATATAACACCGATCCGATTCCCAGCCATTGGCTGCACTGTTGTAGGTGACACTAAGAAGCTCGAGAGAAAGATAAAGAAGGGGCAAAACTCAACCATGGCGATGAAAGACGTGATCGTGTCACACATATAGAAGAAGTGAAGGACTCCAATCGATACAACGGAGGAATTTCCTGAGACCAATTATACAGAAGAATATCAAAGAATCGACGTACTCATAGCTGATGCTAATAATTTGAACCGGGCCAAAGACTGACATAATGGTCCAACAAAGACGCTTTACTGTCATCCCACCGAAGATCCAAACGAGCACCCGGAAGATTCCCGTGACGGCTAATACAAAGGAAATTGAATGGGTGAGACCAAGTCATAAACTCGCATCTATTCCCATTCTCTCTAAGAGATACGCCAGCCTGGCATGGTATGAGTCTTACCATATGTCTCCGTTGATACTGGGGAGGATAAGAGAGGCCTACTTAGTAGATTCTTTCCCCCCCAGCCCTCACCACGTAAAGAATGAGGGAAATCATCAGTGTTCCAAGAGGGGAAGATGAAAGCCCGTATGTAGCTCGGGAAAGATTCAAACGGTCACGAAGATGTCCAACGACGTGGGATGGGACCAAGACTCGCATGGACATCAGATATCATGCCTCGAATGATATATCCAAAGGATCATTGATGCTTCATGCCGATATCCAAACGAAAAAGTGCTGAAGAGGCAAAAGAGCTGATTGAAGACCTGGCTAGATGTAATATGAAAACTCCTTCTGAGCTTTCAAGAGGAAACAACAGAGGAAAGGGGATCGCGGAGTCGGCAAGATGACAAATACGGAAGCCAAGTCGATGCCATTATACGTGTCGACAAGGTGAAAGAAGACACACACCGCTTCATGAAATAGAGCAATCGGAAGAGAGTTACCGGGCCGGAGGTGCCGAGAGGGCTACTGGAGAACCGTTCTATGATGCTGAGGAGGTAAACATTTAGCGAAAGGTGAGAAGCTACCTATTTCAAACCCAATCCTAACTGCCAAAGACATTATCACTCAAAGACTGAGGAACCATGAGAATTTCTCTTACGCTGAGGGGTTTAAGGCCCTGTGCATGGACAGAACCTCCACAGGTTATCAACAACCACTAAGGTTCCAATGTGCGAACAAAGAAGGAAATGAACACGTAAACGAATATCAAGGTCGAGGAGGCCCAATCTTTCAAGAATAGATGTCAGCCTCATGGGGATAATAAGAAGCCGGTTTAACTCCATGAACAAAGTTTGCAGAGTCGGGTGCCAACCCTACCAATTCCTCAAATTTTTCAGAACTCTACCAATGCATCCCCAAGAACCCGGGAGACACAAGTAGGCACTGGCCCAAACCCCGCAAACCAGAGGAAAGATGTGCCTTCCAGTGACACAAGGAAGAACCTAAAAGACTGCATTACCGTGCGCCTTAGAGTGGAAGGAGTTAAAGAGATGAAAGAAAAAGATGAGAAGAAATAAAGAAGTAGCAAGACCAGAAATGTGAAGAGACACTGGAGAATGAAAAAGAAAAAGTAGAAAAGAAGAACATCCAAGGATCAAAGTCATAGCCTCCCATTTCCACAAAGACCGCTGTGTCAAGGATGGAGGAGCACAAGGTTCTGAAACCCTGCCGGAGATCGCGCATGCCTTTTACTGAAGTGGTGACTCAGATGCCACTCTATGCAAAATTTCCGGCTGACATAATCGAGCAAGAAAAGAAAACAAGAAGAAGGAATAGTGAATCTCACCGCCACTCGCAGCGCGTGAATCGAAAAGAACTACCGCAAAGACGGCGACCCAGGAGTTTCACAATTCCTTGTACGCTGAGGAATCAATTCCGTGAAGCCTCGTCACTCAGAGCTAGCACAATTTGATGCCTCTTTCACAAGCCAAGAAACTAAGTTCTTGGGAGCTAATTCCACAACTGCTACTCTTCAAACGGGCAGACAGATCGATGGTAAAACCCGAAGGAGTCATCAAGACGCATCGGTCACCATCTGAAGTTTGTTTTCCCTAAGACACTCCCATCATTCGACATGGAAGAAGATTCACAAGTACTCTCGCTATCGGGAAGACCATTCCGCCACCGAGTCGCCCGATCGACACGCAAAAATGAGTTCTTATCTTCGAGGGTCGAGAAGAAGTCGCTGTTTTTAACTTGATCAAAAGTATGCAAAATATGGGACAGGACAAGGAAGGTCAGAATGTAGCTGATTTTGTCTATACTTCCAACCCCGATGTTAATAATGATCAGAATACTCCGCTTTTATCAATGAAAAGAGATGAATTTCCAAGATAATCGGCGATGTCTATTCCGAATTTCCATACACGGCCATTCTATAGAAACCGACAGCCCGGCTAAAAAAACCGTAAAACGACAATGGGGAAAATAGTGAAAAGAGGAAATTCATCAAGAAACCAAAGGCATGGGCTAGTTTTGAAAGAGTTGCTGTGTCATTTAAAGTATGCTTACTTAGAATTACCAAAGAAAAACCAAAGGATCATTTCCAAATGCACTCGCACGCCGAGGAAAACAAAGATTGCCGAGAATATTAAGAAGCATAAGGAATTGCTACTGGGTCCATCGGGGTTATTTAAGGGTAATACCATCAATTTGCATGCACAAGATTCTACTAGAAGAGACTTCAAACCATCCAGAGCACCGTGAGGAGACTCGAATCCTGACGAAGGAAGTAATGCAGCGAGGTACTCAAATCACGCTTCGCTTTATCTATGCTATTTCCGTATAGCCCTGGGTGAGCCCAAATTCCATGGTTCCAAAGAAAGGAGGGCTTACCGTGGATCGTAAATGAAAAATGAATTGATTCCAACAAGAACAAAGGATGCGACTGAGATGACATGTGAAGTCAATACAAAGAAACTTAAAAGATCATTTCTTCGCTTTCTATCATCAAATGTCGGGATGTGTTAAAGGTGACACCCTCACTTTTGTTTTCAGATGGGTACTTAGGATACAATCGCATTGCTATTGCACCCGAGGATCAAGAGAAGACCACATTCACATGCCTCATGGTACCTTTGCCTTCTTATACGTGCCATTCATGTAATGCTCCAAATTTACATTCCGCAGGTGTATGATGTCTATATTCTCGCATTCGTCAAGAAGTGATGGAAATTTCATGGATGACTTGCATCGTATGGATCCAGCTTTGATCAATGCTTAAAAACAATCCGGAAACAAGATTTCCAAAGATGCCAAGACAAACAAATTTAGCATCGACCAGGGAAAATGCCATTTTATGGCGATGTATGTACGTTTCATAAAATTGCCATCGGATCGAAGTCAATTAACTAAGGTATCCATTATCAAGACTCTGCACCACCTACCATAGTAAAAGGAGTAAGAAGCTTCTCGGGGATGCCGGATTTTGCAGAGATTCATCAAAGACTTTTCAAAATAAATGCACCAATAATATGCAGACATCGGAAAAAGATACAAGGTTCAACTTTTGATAACTTCGCAAGGATGCTTTCACAGCTCAGATCAGATCGTACAAGCACCTATAATGGCCACCAGAATCGGGATCGGGATTTGAAATAATGTGTGATGCCAAGATCATGGTAAGGAGCCGTGGTTTGCAAATAGCAGAAAGTATTCAGGCCATATACTATGCTAGCAAGACCTTCAATGGCTAATAAGAGAACTACTCAACAATCGAAAAGGAGATTCTAGCCATAGTATTTTGCTTGTGAAAACAGCAATACATTTAGATCCCATGTGGTGATTCACACTGATCATGCAGCAATCAAATACTTGATGTCGAAAAATGTTTAAGCCAAGATTGATAAGGGTGTCATTGTCAGTAGGAGTTTGATTTGGAAATCAAGGATAAAAAGGGATGTGACAATGTGATAGCCGATCACTTGTCAAGAGTAGAAAGAAGCAGTGATGAAGAAGAAAATGTTATGTTAACAGAGAACTTCCCAGATGAGCAATTGTTTAAGGTTTCCTTCCAACTTCCATGGTATGCTGATATTGTGAATTATCCGTCAGGGAGTAATGCTCGTATTTAGGGGCTACCAATGTAAGAGGAAACTCTAACTCCATGCCAGGTATTATATTTGGGATGACCCCACTATTATTCAAAAGAGGTGTCGATATGATAATAAGAAGATGTGGTGTGCTTAAGGTGAACAAGGCAACATTTTAAATGAATGCCATGCATCACCATATTTCTGGGACATTTTTCCGGAGAAAAACAGAATACAAGATACCCAATCAGATTTTATCGCCCACTATCTTCGTAGATCAGGCAGAGTGGGTTAAATTGTGTGATAGATGCCAAAAGGATTGGAAACATCGCCATAGGAATGAAATGCCCTTAAAAGGTATTATGGTGATACAAATTTTTTGATGTTCAGGGAATAGATTTTGTGGACCTTTCCTGCCATCATTTGCACCTTATACATATCGCTAGCAAGATTACGTTTCCAAATGAGGTGGAAGCAAAGGGTTTGTCCAAGGAATGATGCTAATATAGCTAGAGCTTGCAAAGAAATATTTTGTAGATTTGAACCCCGTAACCATCATTAGCGATGGGAACCCATTTGCAAACAAAATATTTGCAAAAACCTATGAGTTGTGTATGGGATCACATGTAATGAGTTTAGCTTATCATCCTCACTGGCTGCAGTAAATTTCCAAATAGGAGATCAAAAAGAATTTAAAAAGATCAGGAGCTCAAGCAGAAGGATCAATCTTCCAAACTCGATGACGTGACTTCGCTTACAGGATCGCATATACAAACCCCATCGGAATGTCCCCATACGTAGTTGTTTTTGGAAACCATGTCATCTACCTCTTGAATTAGAATACAAGGCAATGGGCCATTAAGAAGTTAAACTTCGATTTTAAGGTCAGTAAGGGAAGAAAGATTGCTCCAATCGTCTAATTGAAGAACTGAGAAATGAAGCCTATGATAATGCTAGAATATACAAGACAAGACAAAGAAATGGCATGACTGTGAGAATTTGAGAAAAGAGTCTGCATCAGGAACAGTTCCCGCTGCTTAATTCTGGGGATCAAGTCAAGCTTCCAGGAAATTAAAATCCACCGAGCTGACCATACACGCGGGTGTCAAGTACTACATTCAGAGCAAGAACACTGTGATCGGAGCACGGGGAAGAATTGGGTCACTTGACAGAGATTACATTATCTAAACAGGGAAAAGGGAAATGAAGAACCTAACTCAATTCTTTGAGGAAATGAAGTACCACAACAAAGAAGTCCAGCTTAAGGACTCAAACTGAAAGTAAATAATGGGATAACCCATATGATTTAATTTCGATTTTAAATTTTGAAATATTTCTTTTCTTTTAGCGTCGAAAAATTAGGCTCGCATTTGTTTAAGGATAGATTTGTTCTTTAGAAATCATCAGAGTTTAATTAGATTTTTCACACAGCAGTTGATCTTCTCAAGAAGGTTTAAAGACATGAATAGCAAGGCAACATGTGAATAATTCCAAAGAATCCTGCGAGGAGCAACATGAGAAAAAGTGGGAGTAACCTTTCTCCCCTAACCCAATTATGTAGATACTTGAATCGATTGTTAAATCTTCGCTTTAAAGACGCTCAAGAGATATCTAAAGCGGGTTAGAAATAATAAGAGAATTCAAAAGTTTTCAAATCATCGAAGTTAAGTACGGCGCCGATTTAGTGTTGTTATGTCGCGACATAGCGATGTCGATAAAACATTTATGTCGTAGATCTCGTCTGTAAAGGGCAACTCAGGAGATCAGCGAAGAATAGTATATAAGGCGGGCACCACTATGAAGTCAGCGATGCAGAATTAAGTTTCAAAATGAAGAAGGATGTCGCCACATCAAACAATCTTGTGAAAATCATAGTAATGGTCGCGACATCCCAGTATGTCGCGACATAAAGTGCGACAAGTGCCAACTATTCACTTTAAAAAGCCCTAAATTTAATGATCTCAAATAAAAAGAGCGGAATTAAGTCGACATGTCTTAATCGGGGCTAAATAATTAGCCCACAAACATCGATTGAATGGTAACCGTTGAAACTTTACCAGCTCACTCCAAACCACATAACTATTCACCTTCGCCTTCCTTCCAATCTCAACCCCAAAACCCTAGCTGCCCAAACCTTTCCGAAAAGCTTTTCTCCCGCTTCCAATGGCTGAAATTCCCACCCTGGCCCCTAACCTTAGACGTAGATTATGAGGGAACATGAACAACCGTAAAGAAACTCCCAAGAAGAACAAGTAGATGAGATTCGCTTCTGGGAAGAACAAGGTGAGAGGCGCCATCGTAAACACCAAGCTCCTAAGAACTTCTCAAGAAAGAGCGTAAAAGGAAAAGGGAAAGATGAGAGAAGAAGAAGAAAGTAGAAGACTTCGCCTCGCACGGTTTCTAATTCCCGGGAAGAAATATTATGCTAACAAGGGCTCATTGTGAGAGGAGATTCAAAAATCCTGTTACTCCTTTCAAGGAGATGATAGAGCAGAGAGGATGGGAGAGTCTCTGCGCACACCAAAAATCAGGGTATACAGCACTGGTAAGAGAGTTTTATTCAAATTTGGTAGGAAGGAAGGATGGAGCTATTATAGGAGTGAGTCCAATCTCATACTTAAGCTAAGGCCATCAACGAGGCCCACGGCATGGCAAAGTGAATGAAACATGCCAAATTCAAGAAACCGTTTGAAAACCGTAATTTGGAAAGATTGCCAAGAAGCTCACTAATGGTAAGGTGCGCGTAATCCAAGAAGGAAGAACGAATGAACAGAGGAAACCTTATCAAGAGTAGGCTAAGGGTATGGTTTTACTCATACTCGTTGTTCCTACAAACATGCACAAAGGAGAGAACAGTTAAGATGTGTTGCTGTATGACATACTAAAAGGGTACAAGATCAATATAGGAGTTGTCATAGAGAATTCTATCATGAGGTATCAGCGGCGGAACAAAAGAGGTCTTATTCCTCACCTGAAGAACAATCACTGTCGGCTAAGGTCAAGGTGAAAGGAATTTCCGAACTAAGAAGAAGCATCAGAGTTTCACCACTCCTTCTCGGCTGTGAGCTAGCAAAGGACCAAGAAACCGTAAGAAAAGGTGAGTGTCGTAGAGAACAGATGAAGCCTAAGCCAAGAACCGTAAAGGGAGACCTCAGAGGGTTGCTGATCAAGGAGCAGAGCACCCAGAACTCACCTGACAACCATGATTACATGTTTGCAGACAATGAAGGGCAAGACGGCTGGCAAACTTCAATAGACTTCTCCATCCCTTAGTTGATTCCGTACGAATCGTAAACTTCCAACATGGAGAAGGTTCAAGGGGAGTACAAGAGAACAAATGACACTAAGCTCTCACGCCACGTACAGTAGAATGGAATGAAAGAGAGAAGGAGGAACTACAAAGTAGAATCGGGAAAGCATTTATGAAAAAGAATTGAAAGTTAAGAGACCAAAGAAGGGAGGAAGAGCTAAATAGAAAGAAAAGGAGTACGAGGTGGAGCTACAATGGCGAGAACAAGAAATGGGGAGAAGAGCCGAATGCAAGAGGAATAGATGGGAAAAATTTTAAAGCGCCAGCGGGAAGAGTTTAAGAAAGAAATGAAGGAAAGATCACAATCACATAAACTCAAACTCACTTACAGTTTTTTATAACAACCGCTGGAGCGTGATTTCAACTCTTAAATCGAGCAAAGAAAAGAGAGCACAGAAAGGTGAAGCCAAATTGGGAGCAAATCAAAGGATTCAAGTTTTTATACAAGTCTCCTACGTAAAGATTTTGAGAAGAAATGGGATGATCGACAAGAAGGAAAGATACGCATCCTATAGGCAAAAAGAATGGTCGAAAACTTAGATCCGATTAACAACAATCTTACCAAATTCTAGAGGTCATGACCGAACGGAGAATACAAATTTAATGGCTTTGGGAAGAGGCAAGATGAGTCGAACAAAAAGGTTGATCTATCTAATGAGATTTCAACAAGGAACAAATGGAGAAGTGAAACCAAGAAAAGAAAGGAAAGAAGAGAAATTAAAATTCCCGACCTCAAACATTTAGGCAATAATTGCACTCAGATCCCCCCAACATCTTTGCTCCCGACCATTTCCAAAAGAAAAAAAAATACACTTTCCTCCCCGCCAAACATTCTTTACTCTCCTTATCCCATATCAGAAAATCTCAACCGTTGCAAAATGAATCAGAATAAAATGAGAAATTTACATTGAATTGTCAGGTGTTATTTTGAATTTGTTTGATTCAATGTCGTGGTTGCTTGCGGGTTGTGCATGATTGGGGAAATTAAAGTAGAATTAAGCATTCGTAATAAAACCACGAGATGTAATGAGTCGAATCAATGAATAGATTAGAACAGCGAATTGTAGAATAAGGCAAATAATACGCTTTGATTGGAACACAAGGTGCAAAATACTTAAGTCTAACTAATAAGTCCAGAGTTGAGGAAAGTAATACAATGTATGAACAAAACATATTTTCGAAGCCAGGGAAGAAATAATAAGTCAAGGGAACCCGTTGAATATCAATTAATTTAAATACTCATCAACAAAAAATGAGTCAAGGTACTCCCTATGGTTAGTCATTAACTATTAAACCAAATTCTAGAATCTGTTAGGATTATCAGACGAGGCTAACCAGGTGATACAAATGACAAGAGATGATTGTGCCATTCGATAGCTCGAGTCATTCTAGCCATCCCATTCGTTATGCTGATGCATATACGTAGTTCCAATCGGAGCCAACTTGGCTTTTTCAAAATAGACTAATGGAAACCCCTAACTCATCCTAAGAATCCATCCAAGAAAGAACCTATGATTACCTGTGAATTCAAGGAGGAAGAAAGAAATGAAGTTCTGGGAGAGAGGTTTGAGGAACTCCGTGGAATGAAAAGAAAGGCAAAAAGAGTAGAAAATGCACAGGAAAAGAAAGCTTATAGGGATAAGTTTATCTTGTGGCCTAACTCGAACAATTAAGTTCTTAGTGTTTCATAATGACCTATACCCTACTCATATCCAAAGCGGGAGCTACTTAACCCAAAGCTCGCAAGAGTGTTAGAAAGCCTAAAAAGTTAAAACATTGCACTATCCCCCTTAATGGTGACAAACAAAAGAAATATCCCAAGTGGAACACAAGTGAGAAATAGGGGCATACAGCCTCGAATCAAGAAATCAAAGAGATGTCCCAAACATGAAGTTTGTGGCTATTAGAGAAACATAAGAAAGAAAGGACAAGAGGAGAGAAAAAAGTTCAAAGAATCTTTAACCTAAAAATTCCTTCCATCCTACCCATTACCCAGCCTAACAATATAAGCCCAAAAGACTGATTGATCTTGAAGCAATAAATCACCCTACATTAGGGGCGAGATCAATATAAAGAACAAAACCTATGGAATTGGAAATATGTAGACAATCAAAATGGTGGAAGGACTTTAGATAAATGACTCAAGATGAAATGAGAAAGGAAAATAATCTATTATTCAACAGATCCAATGATTATGTTGTTTGTAAAACAATTTCACGCTTTAGTTTTGTATAATATGAAGAGTAGAAACCAACTCAATCGACTTGAAGCTAGATGTGTACGTGAATAATGGTATACTCAGATTTCAATTAAATCGAATGCCATCAAGCGTAACAAATCGTAAAATGTCCTTAAAATTTCTTTTTATTTTGTTTCGAGACAAACAATTCTTTCTTTTTTTCATTGGCGACAAGCAAAACTTTAAGTTCGGGGGAGCTGATGAGCTTAAAAGTCATCTATTTTAAATTCCATTTTTCTGTTGACTTTAATGTAAAAAGGAAATAATTAAGATGTAGAAATATGAAGAAACTCACCAAATCATATTTCCAGGTGAAGTATAAAAGAAAGAAGAAAATGTGAAGAAAATGCAAGAATCAAGCAAGTAGAAAATGCGTAAAATAAAGAAGGCAGAGGAAAACAACTGGCAACTAACGTGCGCTGGGGTTTACACGGCCCAGCTATGAGGTCGCGAAGACCGTGAAATTGAAGGAAATTCATGCAGTCGCGAATGTGGATCACAAGATAGGCAAACGAGGAATGAGCGTAAACAAAGATGATGTCGCGACAACATCGTAATGTCGCGACGAAGGCCGGGCGTCGCGACAAGGGATATGGGCCGCGATGCGAGAATCGACTTCAAGATACGATATGTTCAAGGATGAGCCGAAGAATCAAATCGCGGTCGCGACAGAGACTCAAGTCGCGACACCGGAAGCAAATAAGCGAGGCCTCCAAAGACATAGTCGGCGTCGAGACATGAGATCGAGGTCGCACATGAGACTTGCTCATATGAAAGTCAGAAAGAAAAGGTTGATGTTGCGACAAGTGGAGATTGATGTCGAGCATCATGAACCCCAGCTTGAAGCTCTCCGAGACTAAAGTCGGCGTCGCGACAAGAGATCGATGTCGCGACACTACGTAAGGACCGCCAGCGTCAGAGCTATGAACTCGATGTCACGACAAGATATCGAGGTCGCGACATCGTGAATGAAATGTTTGAGACCTCGTGGAGTCATTTGAATGGCGTCGCCGACAAGAGATTGATGTCAGCGATAATAGGAACCATATCAAGAGAAAATGCAGAGCATACGACATGTCGCCGGCCAAAGAGATCAAGGTCGCTACAAAGAAGAGCAATCGCGGGAAAATAAGGCGGGCGAAGCAAGATCGGGCGATGCAAATGATGCCGGGCGTCAAGACAATAGGTCATGGCCGCGACATAAGAAACTCATTGAAATTTACAAGAATAGGAGTTGTCATCACACATATTGATGTCGCGACATCATGAGAAACCAGTTGAAACCTACAGAAGCTTAAGCTGACGTCGCGACAAGAGATTGATGTCGCGACATCCGAAGACAAAGTTGAATGCTGCAGAAGAATTAAGCTGACGTCGCGACAACATATTGATGTCGCGACATCATGAACCATCGATAAAAAGTCGGTAAGAAATGAATCATTGCCACGACAAGGGACAGGTCATGACATCAGAAGATTCGGCCTGAAGCCGGGTTCATTTAGATGGAGGTCGCGACAAGAGGCTGAAGTCACGACACCGAAAGCCATCAAGTGAAGACTACAAGCCATAAGTTGATGTCGCGACAAGAGACCGAGGTCGCGACATCAGAAGACTCAGTTGAAAGCTGAAGTTCATTTAGTTGATGTCACGACAAGAGATTGACGTCGCGACACCAGGAGCAACCATGTGAAGCCTGTAGAAGACGTGAGCTGATGTCGCGACAAGAGATCGATGTCGCGACATCAGCGAATGACCAGCCTAAGGATGACATATGCTGATGTCACGACAGAGATCGATGTCGCGGTTGCAGGATGATGCCGCGACAAGGATTTGAAGTCGCGACTAATGCAGAATACGGGCCAACTAACTTTGGAATCCACAAAGACCGCATTGGAATTAGGGCCCAACCGAGAAAACCCTATAAATACGTTAAATACCTGTACCATAAAGGCAACACTAAGGCGATATTTACGAGAACTGTAGTCAAGGCTCATTTTCTTTATTTTTCTTTTAGTTTTCTTTTCTTTTCTTTTCTGATCTCTTCTTCAATGTTGATAGTTAGAGATTAGATTAGATTTATCGTTTTAGTTTTTGTTTTCTTTTCTGGAATCAGATGTTATAGTTTGGAATAGAAGTCGAATGCGTAATTCGCTCTTTCAAATTACTACCTGAATGTTTAGTTCGACAATTTCCGGAATTCGACTTCCGCTTCCATTTCATAGCTATTCTTATGATCAGAGGAATGTCAGAGGTGTAATTCAGCACTGAGAACCCAACTTCCATTAATGTAAATGCTATCATTTAAATTATCTTTCCCGTAGGTTCAGCAAATTGTGAATTCCGCTATGAATTTACTTTCTAAGCATGGGTTTAACGCTAGGACCAATATCGCTTATACCCGTTTTAAGAATTGTTTCATTGCTCTTATTTCAAGGAGGTCCTCTGAGTGACACAGAGAAGACATTCCTGGGAGTTATGAATATTTCTTTAAAGGTATATTAACATGCTATTGGTGATCTGTTGAGCTTTGTAAGTTAACTTGGATAAATCCTCTTCTCACTTGAAATCAAGAACGAGTTGAACTAGCATCAATTTAAACAAGCAAAGAGTTCACCTCAATTCGATACGAGGCCAATCCCGTGTTAGCCGAGATCTAATCGAGAGGGTGATCTATTCTAATTTCGAGAAGAGTAACCTCGGAAGTTGTATGATCCTTGTCGACCGATAACTCGAGCCAAGGTTTGATGACCGTGAAATGGGTATGAAGTATTGCAAAAGAAAAATACCCAGATATAGGAAGTCCTTTTTAAAAGTAGTTATCTCATTCCCTGTATTCGAGAGGATCAGGTAAAAATTAGATAATGAAAAGTGTAGTGTGGAGAGATCCACCAGATCGCAAACGCCGACAGACGAAACCTGAAATACACAAGAAATTTATCTGTTAACTATGGCGACCGGAGCATTTCACAATAGTAAGGACCTTAATGTACTCTAAAAGACGATTTCATTTCCATTTATTTTCTTTATATTAATTATTTTTTATTCTTTATATTCCAGCTTTATTTGTTCATTCAGCTTATTTTCCTTTGTTCGCTTAATTTCCAAAGACTATAATGTCAGATCCTTACTATCATTTTGTGGTCCAAATATGGAAATTGAGTAGTCAGGTAGTTACTTTAAAATTTCAGATCTCTCGTGGGATCGGGAGATTCCGGACTTAAATCCATTTTATTACTTGTCGACCGGCACTGCGCATCGACCAAAACCAAACTTTGGAAAAAAATACTACCTGGCGAGATTTTGGTTTATATAGTATAATGTCAACAAGTTTTATGGAAAGGTCAGCTCGGGATTAGATAATAGTTCTTCGTAATTTTGTTATAAACTCGTGTATATGTCATTTGGTCTCACGCAACAAGCTTTATGGCATCGTTGCCAGGGATTAGTTAATAGTCCTTTGGCACTGATGTGATATATTAGTACATGTGTTTTGGTTCGATCAACAGTAGGATGAATAGAGAAGTGTATGCAGTGGAGTTCAGAAAACCATAGTTAAGGAAAAACCGTTTGAACTCATTGTACCATGCTCGAGGTGCTTGCTTTAGCCCATAGATGGCTTTACGGAGCCGACACACATGATTAGGATGATTAGTGTCCATGAAGCCTTGTGGTTGAACCATGAAAACATCCTTTGTAAGGGTTCCTTGTAAGAATGCATTGTTGACATCCAACTGACGAAGGCACCACCCGTTACTAATGGCGATAGAGAGAACCAAACGAATAGTGGTTAGTTTCACCACCAAACTGAAGGTTTCATGATAGTCAATTCCAGGTCTTTGATGAACTTGGCAACTAGCCATGCTTTATACCTATCCATAGAACCATCAAGTGAGCGTTTGATTCGAAAGATCCACTTACAACCCACAATGTTTTGAGCCGACTCAGGTGGTACCAATTCCCAAGTGCCATTACGAACAAGGGCATCAACTCTTCCGACATTGCCGTAGCGCCATTTAGTAATCTCACGGCTCGGGTTGAGCAAAGGCCTGCCCAAGTCTCTTGCCAGTTAGGTAGAGAGGGTGAGTTTATTGACCGGTTGTGAACTGTGGCTTAACGATGGCTCGAGGGCGCTTAAGGGGCAGCGTGGGCGTGGCAGTTGGAGTGTCAGTGGTTCTCGAGTAAAGGGGACATGGTATCACTGGGGTCGGGTGCTCGAAAGTAGGGACAACCTCCGACCGTTGTTGAGGGAGCCAAGGCGATGGACGATGTGGGAAAAAGGTACGATATGATGGAAGAGGGCCTGTCTCCTAGAGTGGTATTGTATAAGGGTACCAGAGGTCGCAAGGTGACAACTCTGCTTGTCGTGGAGGGGAACCTAAATGGTGGTTGGTGGGGAAAAGGCAATCGGATGATAGTGGAGGGCTCCTGCTCCTGCGCAGGGACAAATTCAACAAAGGCCCTCGTCGTGGTGGAGTGGAGGGCTTCAGAGAATTCTGATGCACAAAGGTGGGGGTGTGGATCTCAAAGCAGGGGGCTAAAGGCGTGGCCGAGTCAATAAGAGGATGTGGAACCATGGTAATGGTGGACTTATTGCACTGCTGAAGAGTAGATTAATTTTAATAAGAGAAATATGGACTCAAAAAAACGAACATGACAGGAGTGGTAGGTCTTGGCAGTGGAAGGATCAAAACAAATGTATGCACTTTAGGTAAGTGAGTAGCAAAGGAAGACACAAGAAGCGGAACGAGGAGCAAGTTTATGCACTGAGTAAGGTCGAAGCCATGGATAACACAAATAGCCAAAGACACAAAGTTTAGAGTAGTTGGGAGGAGACCCGAATAGCTTGTGATATGGAGAGGACATCTGAAGTGTAAGTGTGGGGAGACGATTAATGAGATATGCAGTTGTAAGAAAGGCATATGACCAGAAGGAAAGAGGAAAAAAGGCCCGAGAGAGAAGTGCCAAACCGGTTTTAACTATGTGATAGTGGCAACGTTCAGAGAAACCATTGTGTTCCGGAGTGTGTGGTGGAGATGTATGATGAGAGATACCATGAGTGGCTAAGAAAGTTGACAAACCCATGTATTCACCCCCATTATCCGAGCAAAGGGTAATGATCTTCCGTTTGAAGAAATTCTCAACAAGGGTTTTGAAGTTAGGAAAAATCAAACTAACACCGGATTTGTGTTTTAGTGGGCAGAGCTGCATATAATGTGGGTATGATCAACAAAGACAACGTAGTATTTGAAATCGCAATGATAAATAGGATGTCCATACATCGAAAAGATAATTTGAAATGGAGCGTAAGACACAATTGCGGGATCGAGAAAAGGTAACTTATGAATTTTATTAAAAGACAAATTGTTACAATGAAAAGAAGGCGCATAAGGCATTAATTATGTAACTTGTATGAACAAAATGCCGAAGAATGTGCGTAAGGATGGCTCAAACCGATGATAATAAGGAGAGGCTTTGACATTAGAGAACGCAATGATGGAGGTAGAAGGTTTCGGCCGACCACTCGCGAACGCCATCTTTAGTGTGGTCGTGAAGTAGTATCGCTTCGCTCCGCAAATCCTTCACATGAAAGGAAGCAGGTAAAACTCACCGATGATTGGTTTGATTTAAATTGCGGAGATAGAGATAAGATTTCGCTTCATGTTAGGAACACATAAAACATTTTGTAAAGTAAAAGAACGTGGAAGGTGATAAGAAAGCGGTTCAAATGAGTAATATTTAACCCAGTACCATCATCGATGACAATGTCATCTAGATCGTCATATGGAGCATGAAGGGTAAGGTTGTTGAGGTCTACGGTGACGTGATGAGAGGCTTTACTGTCTAGTAACCAAGTCGATGATGCCGGGGATGGAGATGTGGCAACATGATCCATGGGGTGCCACTGGCGATTGTGAGGAGCCGAGGAGGACCGAGCAGGTGAGTTGGAAGGAGATCAACACCAGTTGGTAGATCTGGCACTGATTGACTGAGTGACCAATTGTGCGACAGCCTTGGCACTTACCAAGGTACGGGCGAGGCTGAGGCTATGAGGAGTTCGACAACGAGGTCCGGGATGAGGCCGAGGGGGCGGGAGCAGGATGACTGTCAGTGGAGCGGGAGGGGGACGGGCGGTGCAAATCGACAGGATGCCCAGAGGCCATATTGGTAGTGACCGAGAACGAGGAGTGACCAGATTGCGAGTGTCTGAGTGCCAATTCCCGATTGATCAATTTTTCATATAATTCATCAAAAATAATTGGGGTGTCACAGGTTTGGACAATATCAGCAAAGGATTTGTAATCATCATCCAAGCCGTCCAAGATTTTGTCAATAAGATCCTCATGATCAATGGTTTCCTTAAGAGCAACAAGTTGATCTACGGCACTTGATAAATCGTATGTATTTAGTGATTGCTTGGGGGACCCTCGGATGTGGGTCTGAGTTGGTCCTTGATTTGCTTAATATGCCCACGACGACGTAAACATATGTGTTAGCTGTGGTGAGCCAGCGCCACGAGAGGTGGTGGGATTGTTGAATTGGAGGGATCAAGGGAGCAAAGATAGATCTAACAACAAAGCATCAAAAGCGCTATCCCGGGCTAATCAAGAGAGAAAATCCAGATTGGAGTTTCCTGTTTACGAGTGAGCTGCGCCGATGGACAAGGGTGAAAAGCCATCAATATATTTGTGGAGGTCAGATTCAAGGAGGATAGCTCAATCTAAAGCTTCTACGAGCAGGTAGTTTGTTGAAGTGAGTTTAATAATGTTTGGGTGGGAGATGTTGATGAGGGTGAGGGGTGAAGTAGGTTATGAAGAATTAGGGACCGTGATTTGTTGTTGTTCTTGAGCCATGATGCAGGGAGAACAGGACGAAGGGGAGGCGAAAGAGGGTGGGAAAGAACAACGGCTTCGATGAGAGGGAGAGGCGCCTCGGCGATCAGGAGGCCTGTGGAGGAGTCGAGGACTAGGAGAAGGGAGAGGTTCAATCATGGCTTTGATAACATGTAAGAAGACCAAAAATTGAAGATTAAAACTTTATCTTTTCATCAATAACATGATATATAAATAATACTAATTGAATCAAACGAATCTGGTAACTAAACTAACTAGGTATAAACAAATCCTAGAATCAATCAAAATCTAAATGATTACATATTTATAATTACGTACTTGGCTAATTAACGCACTTCATATTATTTAGATTTAGAACCTAATTTTCTAATAAAAAATGAGGTCTTTCTCCATTGTCCATTTCCAATGTGGAATTGTCTCTCACAAAGGAATAAACATCTTAAGCCTCTAAATTTTGGGATCTACATAAAGGTAGATTGATTTGATATATAAAAGGTGTAAACCTCGGCACTTCATGGTAACTGCTCAAAGTCATTCCTAACAAGCAAACTATTTTTTTTTCTTTTTATTATCTTTACCATTAAGTTATTTCCAAGAATATTATTGGATGATAATTTTTCATTTCTAAATTTATTCTTAAAAGCACAATCAAATAAAAATAAAAATTGAAAAGTGGAATACATTTGCAAAAAAAAATTAAATTTGCTTTTAAAAACGAAAAATGAGATAAAAAAAACAATTATTTATGAAATGAATTTCGTAGCTTTTCAATGTTGCGTTTTTATTTTTTAAAATTTTGGAAGAAAGTAAGCATTAAGAATATAAGATGTCTTAATTATAATTTTTTATCCACTCATATATGAAGCAAACATGATCATAATGATATTTAAATCAAAATTTTTAGAGGATTTGCTAATGTTTTCTTTAAGTGCTTTGATCAAGAATCTACAAATTTTATTATATTGCATTATGTTAGGACTTTTTATGGATTTATATGTAAAAATTTCAAATACATTCTGATGAATATTTTGAAGATATTAGAAGAAGTGCTGATGAATATTTTGGGAGAGATTGTTGAAGAAACGCTAGTTAATATTCTAAAGATTTTTTTTGGAAGAGATCTCATATTTGATGAATATTTTTGAAGATATTTCTAACGATTTTTGGAACTTTCAATTGGTAAGTTTTGTTAATTAAAATATGTGATTGGAAATGAGATTTTGTATCATACATAATGTAATATGATTGGAAAAGTCATAGTTGCCTTTATTCGTGTCAAACATATTTTTTGCCATGGTCACTATATTACATTTGGGAGAAAGTTTTGAAAAGATAGAGTAGTGCTCGTTAAACTATGTCACTTAGAAAATTCTTCACAAGGACAATATTATCAACGAGGGAGTTTTGAGTGTACAAGTCCAAAATTGTTATTGTAATATTGATTCTTAGTGGATGGTTCAATATCTGGGCATGAGCCCGCAGATAAAATGTGGTGCACCGAATTACTTAACAATTTCTTGATTTCCCTTTTATTTTCCTTACATTTTTTTATAATCACAATAAGGATTTCCATTCATTGCTATTGTCATTACGATTATGTTACCAGTGTTATAAGTTATAACATTGACAAGTAACATCTGAATATAAAAACTACATAGACATCTGAATATAAAACCTAATTCAGCAATAATAGAAATCATAACATTTCTCATTGTTTACGGGAAAATAAATTTGAATAAGGGCATGTTTTGGGGCCTTTTTCGATATTTAGCTCAAAAATAAATAAAAAGCTTGATAAATATCTATAAATTTAATGTACTTTTTATCATATGAAAGTATATTTTGGAATAAAACACATTTAAAATATTTATAAATTATGAATTCAAACTGAAAGTCATTTTAAAAGATACTCTAAAAATTTCGTAATCTGACAAAGCCATTTTGAACCACACTTTCATAATTATAAAATTTTTAAATTTATATTAAAAGTGTCTTTTGAAGAGACACTTTACTTTTTTGAATCTTCATTACAAGTGGAAAGTCTTTGTAGAAAAAACTACATTAAAAGGCATTATTTTTCAAACTATATTTATTTTAGATTTATTTATAATTTTTGTATTATTTTTCTAAAACTCCACACATGTTTTGTCGTTGGGAATGAAGAATGATAATATGAGGTTTTTTTTTCATTATATTTGAATGATTTAAATGATAACAATAATAAAATAAAAGAAAATGAAATTCTATATATGAATGAACCGTATTGTTGAATCATAATCAAATCCCAGATATAAACTTGTTGAATTAATGCACGAGTATTTTTTAAGACATGTATACTAAATTATGGGAAAAGTTACAAAAAACTCCTTGTGCTCTTCCAAATCTCCCATTTACACCTTTTTTGTTTAATTTAAAAATATCTTTATGTTATAAAATAGAACAAGAGAGAGCGAGAGATATAGAAGAAACATGGGAGATTATTCCTTCATGTGTATTGTGATCATACAAAGGCTCTATTTATGTGGTTTAATATACGAATACATTAATGTGTATATAAATACGAACCTACACATCCGTAACCTACACATTCAGAATCTATATACATCAATGTATATTCAATGTACCTATTAATATCAAGATTAATGGGAGAGTTTAATATCCATAATATTGTTCATATTACCCCTCGATGTCCATGATACGCTCATTAAAAACTCCACTACGAAACCCAATGACAAACCATGGTGAAGGAAAAAAGAGAACAGTATAAAAAAAAATTTACTCCCCCTCTTCTCAACATCACTTTAAATCTCTAAGTCTGCGCATTCCAATGCTATGAACTAGCCTTTCAAAAGTTGCAGGGTGTAGCCTCGTGAATAAATCTACTGGGGATTATAAGTTGAACTAATTGATTTGAACAAAGAATATCACCCTTCTTTTTGTAGATCATGCAGGAAAAAGAATTTTGGTGATATATGTTTTGTTCTATCCCCTTTAATGTACCCATTTTTTAATTGAACAATGCATGCAGCATTATTCATACAATGTCTGACCTCCTTTGCTAAAAGACAAACCACACCCTCGAATATTTACGACATGATCTAACCAAAAACATTCCCAACTTGCTTCATGAATTGCTAAGATCTCAGATGATTGTGAAGACGCGGGCAGAATTGATTGTTTCGTAGGAACGACATGTGAAATGGTCAGACACCACATGTGAACAAATAGCCCATTTGTGATTTGAGCATTACGAGGGCCGACATATATCCCGTGATCTCGCATAACCAATTAATTTCGCTGGGTACATCGGGATAATATAGCCTTACATCCATCTCCGACTAAGATACCTCAATATATGTTTAACTCCATTCCAATGTCTTTGTTGGACAAGAACTATATCTTGCTAATAAATTTGGCGTAAATGATATATCAGGTCGTGGTATGACTTGGTAAGATACATTAGTGCTCCAATAGCACTAAGATATGGTACTTCAGGACCAAGAAGTTCTTCATCATCCATCCTAGGTCGAAGCTGATCTTTATTCACATCTAATGACCTTTACAACTATCGGAAAGGCTCAATGGATGGGCATTATCCATATAAATCGCTTTCCAATACTTTCATATATAAGCCGACATGAACAAAATTCCATTCTCTGTTCAATCCGCAAACCAAGGCAAAGGTTTGTTTTTCCTGCATTTTCATCTCAAATTCTTTTCTTTAAGTCGACCACGCTTCGAAAGCTCATTCGTGAGTTCCACACATTAAGGTCATCAACATAAACTGCAATTATAACAAACTCGGATCCAGATCTTTTAATAAATACACATGGGCAAAGGGATCATTCTTATACCTTTTTCGCAATAAATATTCACTAAGACGATTATACCACATGCGTCCAGATTGTTTCAACCCATATAGAGATCTACATAATTTTATCGAGTAAAGTTCTTGAGGACCTGAATTATGTGTTGCATGCAATTTTAATCCTTCTGGGATTTTCATGTAAATGTCACGCCAAGGGTCCATATAAATAAGCCGTAACTACATCCATTAAACACATACCAAGTTTTTTCATGTATCACAGTTAATTAAATATCGAAAAGTAATTGCATCCACTACAGGAATACGCCCTTCATAATCAATGACAAGTCTGAGAATCCTTTTGTGCAACTAATCGCTACTTTATACCCGACAACTTTATTTGTCGCTTCGCTTTCGCAGACAAATACCAGATCCCATGTGTTTGACACCACCGTGTAAATACATTAGGACCAAAACTTTGGTTTTGAAAGAGAATTCACCTCGCTTCAATCGCATCTTTCCATTTCGCAATCATCTCTCCGTCTACATTCCTCGATTGCACTTTGGCTCAAGGTCCCTATCATATTAACAATGTCGAGTGCCACATTATAGGCATATATATCATCGACGATTTTATTCCGATTCCACCTTTGGCCGGGCCAGGACATAGTTTATCGAGATCTCTTGATCATTACAAGTTTCGTGTGTACTGAATTTCTTTTCTCGAATTACAACCGGGGACCTTCTGTGAGCCATCAATTCTCAACTGATCCTTCGATCCTTTCTTCTCGAGGATTTTATCTTTGGAACCAACCGCCGACCACGCTTTACCGATGCTTTAGGTTCATTAGCAAATAAATTGTCCTATAGGGACATCAATTTAACTCGAGCATTAGCAATGTATGTAAGATGTAAGCATTTCCTTCGATTAGTAAATGCATCCGCAATTGATTTGGCAACTTTGCAAATGAATAATCTTTGAACTCAAGTAGTTCACATTCCTTCGTATGGTGGTCAAGATGAGACAACCACAATTGATTCCAACTAATAAACTTTTTCGAATCAAGCGATTTTCTTTCTTTCTTTAAAGTTGGAAAATCTGATTCATCAAAATGACAATCAGCAAAACGAGTCGTAAATAAATCTCCAGTTGATGTCTCTAAATATTTGATTATCGATGGAGATTCATATCCAACATATATTCCCAATCTTTTTTGGGGACCCATCTTAGTGTGTCAGGGTGAGCACCTAACATATACCGCATTAACCCAAAAATCCTTAGATGGGAAATATTTGGTTCTCGATCAAAACCAATTAAAGGAGAGAACACATGATAATTTGTCGGGTTCACGAATCGCTGTCGCATGCAAAATAGCATGGCCCCAAGCGTAAGTCAAGCTTCGGGCCCTCATTAGTAATGGCCTGCAATCACCTGAAGCGCGTTAATAAACGATTCTCGCAAGACCTGGCTTTCAGGTGTATGAAACATATGCTACAGGATGTCTAACAAGCCATTCCAATAGACAAATAATAATCATTAAAAGCCAGAAGTAAATTCTCCAAAGATTGTCAAGACGAATTTACTTAATCGATAATCCTAAAATGAGCCCAGAAATTTAATTATTTGAGCAAGCAATCTAGCAAATGCTTGGTTATGTGTTGATAATAAAATGCATATGTGACCATCTCATGCATCAATCAGAATCATAAAATATCGAAATGGTCCACATGGTGGATGGATAGGCCCACATATATCCCTTGTATACGCCGCAAAAAATGCAAGGGGTTCTGGTCTTTATTTTTGTCGGGTGATGGCCTTATAATTAACTTCCTCGAGAACAAGCAAAGACACGAAAATTCATCGACGTAAAAAATCTTTTGATTTTTCTGAATGCCCACTCAATTTTTAACGATTCTCCACATCATTATGTAATCTAAGATGAACCCTAATCGGGTCATGCCAAACAATAAAATTATTTTCATCAAGAACTCGTTTACTATGGCATGTGCCTCATTCATTTGCGTTTCAGGTAGTACAAACAAGAGGAAAAGACGGGTAATTTTTCCAATATATTTTTCTTACCCAAGACAACGCCGCAATATATAAATACTGTTGTCTTCATTCAGAAGTCCTTAATATGATATCCATTTCATCGAATATCTTTAAAACTCAATAAATTTTTAGACTTTGTAGAATATAATGCATCATCAATATGAATTTTTGCCTCCGTAACAATATATTACTTCCTGAACCCTCAATCAATTTGCACTACCCGAGCATCAGATTCACATCTCGATCCTTTGCATTATTAAAAAGGAAAAGAAATTTTAACCTTAAGTATAGTATGTTGGATGCACTATCCGGCGAGACACATATCATTGTCACCGATTGAGGATCCCACCGATGAGTTTGCCATTCTTTATGAGAAACAAGATATATAATAGCAAAATCATAAAAGAACACATAACAAAACAACTTTCATTATTCAGTAGTACGACGACTTACATAACAGAGACCCAAATACATAAAATATTAATCGGAAATATTTTATTTTTGGAGATTTTCATCACCAAACAAGTGCTCAATATTCGCTTCAGGCTGAATAAAGAAATCAATTCAGAATATTTCCTAAAGCCTTTTTCACGATATTGCTGTTGTAGGAGCACATTGGGTGCATGAAAAGTGGAGAATGTTTTCTCCAACATATCCTCATCAGTAATTTTTTCTCCACATAACTGTAATTGAGAACTAATTCTAAATATTGCTGAGTTATACTCACTCACAAATTTAAAATCTTGCAGTCTCAAATGCATCCAACATAGCGAGCTGGGGAGAATTACTGCCTTCCGATGTTCATACCTTTCCTTCAAACTGTTCCACAGAAAAAGTGGATCCTTTATAGTGAGATATTCAAATTTTCAACTTTACGGAGCTAAAACGGTTAAAAATCATCGCTTCGCTTTTTCTTGAACGGATGCTGTATTCTTCTTTAATTGTATTTCCAAGACCATTTGCATCTAGATGGGATTTCAAGATCTAAGATTCACATGCTAAATTCTTTCCCGTGATATCAAGAGCCACAAATTCCAATTTCGCAAGATTCGACATAATAATACTATTATAGATATATGAAAATATTAAATATTAGATAAGATAATAATATTGTAAAATAAAAAGAGATAGTTGCATATGAACACATCAAGAAATATACCTTCAATATATTTCTTGAAAATCCAACAAGAGCTTCTCGTCGATAATCTGCTATAAATGTAAGAACAAGAGAAATGAGAGATATAAAGTTGTTCAGCTGAGAGATTTGGTCTTTCCACAGACAAGTGACTACAAAGGCTCCTATTTATGGTTTAATACTACGAACATATTTAATGTATATAAATACGTAACTTATACATCCGTAACCTACACATTCTGAACTCCATATACATCAACGATAATCAACGTGATCTATTAACATCGTAGATTAATGGCAGTTTGGCTGACATCCATAATATTGTTCATAATACTTAATGCTTATCTCCTGTGAGCTCAAGGTCGCGGAAATTGTCATGTGATGTTGTTAAAATTGTGTCCTAACTAACATTAAAAATTTGGGGGCTTTACTTTAGAAAAAAAAAACCCTAATTATGATTAGATTTAGGGCAAACAATTCTTTCTCATGAAATTCAGCATTATCTCCATCACTATTTTTGATCTAATCTCCACTATAAGCTATAAGCTACAGATCTGAGCTTCGAATAATTTTCTACTTCTTTCAAATACTTATTAGGGAAAACGAAGACTATTTTTCCGAAGATAGAGATTAATCATTCTCAAACCGACGATCTTGAGGTGGCGTTTGTTTGTTTTTAATTAATGTTGAATAACTTTTGTTTTGAATAGTATTGTATTTAATTATTTAGTCGTTTTTGTTTTTCTAAAATCAACTTTAATTTTTATCCAAAATTTAAATAATAAATTTTTAAATAAAACTTAAAATATATATTGCTTTTATTTAATTAATACGAAATGACATATTTAATTCTGATCATAAAGATTATAATTTTTATATTATATTATATAAGCTTTTTTCTTAATAGAGTAAAAACATTAAAAATACTTAGATGGCCAAAGCTGAATTGCTTCCACAAAAACAAAAAAAACAAATGCCACCTACACTTTAATAACATCATCAAAAATAGTTGACTCTCTTATCTTGTTACACAATCCAAAACCCAAACATATTTTGCGAGTAAGGACCAAAAAGACAACTCACAACAGCACAAACAGTATGGCAAATCTTCAATTATGAACCGAAAATTCAAACGACAATAACCTAAAGCAAATTAAACAAATGGGTCAGTTTTATTGGTTAGAAAACATATGGGTTTACTCTTGCTTTCTTCGTCTTTTTTTTTTTTCCCATAATTTGAAGGAGATTATCTCAAGCACAGAGCTAGAGCTACCAGATGGTGGACATGGCCTGTGAACGGCACGGGCATTTCTCAACAATCCATTGAAGCAACAGTAAGAATATCACGCGGGTGTTTGGTCCTTTGCAGTTTTTTAATTTATTGTAATTAGGCTTGAGATGTACTAGGTTTTTTATTTTCCCAAATTAAACCTTAAACTTTAATGTTAATTAGGTAAAATTCTTAGTCACATCAACCGCTCATGTCACAATTTTGTAACTAAATTAACGTGTTTGATCCATTTAAAGGGATTAAATTGAATTAGTGAGGATCAATTATGCTTTAAGATTAAATGAGACCCCTTATTTAATAAAGAGTCCACCAACTCATACAAATTAAACATAAAGACATATGTTTTGAAGAGACAAAAATACTCTCCCTTCCTCACAAACCCAACATCTCTCTCTTGGTTATAGGCACCCCCAAGCAACCACTTAACCTTCCATACACCTAGTTTTTTTTTGCCATTTCTATTTTATAATTTTAATATTATTCTATTTTATATTTTCTTATTAATTATTATTTTTATATTTACTTTAATATATAAATACATTAACTCATTTCCAATAAATATATTATAAATAATATTGATTATAATATATATATATATATATATATATATATATATATATATATATATATATATATATATATATATATATATATATATATATATAATAACTTTTATTTATAATAATTTCTTATTTTCATATTATAATCTTATTTTTATTACTTAAATATTATAAATTTTTATAGACCTAAAATGCGACGCCTAAAACTCAAAACGGGCCCTGGCTGACACCACAACTCACATGGAACATTGAATGCTCTGGGTGACCGACATTCATTTGGAAACGCAGCTTCCTCAGGATTTTGCTCTACCCAAATACAATACTGTAATATAACCCGTCCCAATCAATATCAATCATATGATATCTATATCCGAAGTTAAAAACCACTTCTCGCCATGCTACCACAATACTCATCACAATATCTATATCCAACTATATCCAATAGTTTCAAGAGTTCAAATTCTACTCTTATACAACACATATATTAAAATTAGAGAATTCTAATACATGTATACATCATAAAACCAAACATAATCCCGCTTTCTAAACTCTCTCGTTCCTGGGATTTGTACCGCCCCCACGCTTCCCGTGATCTTAAAATAATATCCCCATGCGCCGAAGCACGCCCGCAGAGGAATCATCCTAAGCTGGCTACTCTCCACCCAAGGCAACGCACGCCCAATAAACACACATTCAAAGAAACGTACCATCCACTAACGCCTAACTAATCACCACGCATCAGAAGTCCTCACGACAGCTCTCTCTACACTCTCGCCAAGTTCCTCGATGAGAATTCATTACGTTTATTTGTTCGCGACAACCCTCCGATGATATATCAATCAGTCGCCTCCGACCATTGATATTTCCAGGATCACCGATGTATATCAATCAATGCCTCCGACGATTGATATTTTAGCATGGACTACCCGATAATTATCATTTTAGACAACCCTAACCATTTTCTTACTGGGCCTACGCACTCACTCCTATCGCCCTAGTAAGTGGTTCCAGTTGATGGAATGCATGAATGCCAATTCAATACGATCTATATCATGCAAATATATCCAACATGCATATATTCCCAGTAAAGATTAATTCACACAATCATGTCATGTAAATTCGCATTTCATTACATCGAAATTAGCTTCAGCATTGGGCTAATGATCAAACACGAGCAATTCGACGTGAATCACTCAACTAAACACATTAATTCACAAAAATTATTTTGAGAACACTATTTTGGGAATAGTGAAATCCTCGGTTACTATTCCCGAAAAATCACAAATCATCGGTTCACTTAGTGAACCCGGTTTTCTGATGCATTCAGAAGCCTCATCCAAACCAATACACGATTTAATACAAATTGCAAAAATTTAACAACCCCGAATCCAGCGAAGTGGCAATCACGGCTGCTCCATTTGAGTTTCAACAATTTATAACAATTCGGTCCCAAGATTTGGGACGGATCAAACGGCCCCTCACGGCCTCATTCAGCTCAAACATCGACAAAGTACTTAAAGAAGGAATAAAACCCAAGAAGGGAGAAACCCCTACCTCAAGGAGTTTGAGGAAACTCCCTAAATCCGGTACCGAAGCCACTCTCCGTGTAGAAGCGACTTCCCTTCTTTTGTCCCAGAAACATTTGCCCGGTCGGATCTCGTTATTTTGAGAAGGTACTCTCTACAAATAAAATCCTGAAAAATCCGTTCTGCCTCTCCGGTTTTACGCTCTTTGCGCGAATTTACGGTTCATTTAATTTTGTTTGGAGAAGAAGCACTATTCCCTATTTTGTCATTTTCTAACTTAAGCAATTTCAAGCTGACCATTATCCTATTTTCCACAGTTTGATATTCGGCACTATCTCGGCCGTCCATTTTCATCATTCTCTACTCATGCCACTTATGGCACATGAGTACTTGTTATATGTGATTTTCGATTTACGTGAAGAAAATAATTTCACGACACCAGAACCGCGATGCCTCGGCGTGTAAGTCATTTGTCTCAATTTGGCGAAGAATTTTACGCGCTAGCTAGATTTCGAGAGCGATTCAATGATGAAATCATTTAGCCATTCAAGATTTAGAGAATAAATTCGATTTTTAATCGAAATTACAATTCGTGTGAAATACCGTTTTACCATTTTTTCAGAAATTGGAATTTCTCGGGTTTTACATTCTCCCCTCCTTAAAAGGAATTTCGTCCTGAAATTATGGACAATCACAATCACTCGCATGCATATGTAACGTGCACTCTACCATGTATGTAAACAGTCATTTAAATCTTAAACGACTAAGCTACATTGCCTTCATCCTAAGCGAGAAGGGATGGTGACCCGCGCATCGTGTCCTCGCGCTCCCACGTTGACTCCTCCACTCCATGGTGTTGCCATAACACCCTCACTAGCCTCACGGTCTTGCGTCGCAAAACCTGATCACGGCTATCCAAAATGCATACTAGTCCCTCCTCGAAGGTCCGTAGGTGTCAATCTTAATCGTCCCCGATCCCATCACATGAAATTTGGATACGGATATTCTTCGGGAGCATGGAGACGTGAAATACCTCGTGAACACGACATCTTTGAGAGTAATTAAAATAACGATGCGCTCACGGTGCCTATCCTCTCGGTATCTCGAAAGGCTTTAATGAATCATTGATAGCCGCGGCGCGAACGACCGCTCCTCTCTTAGGAATCGCAGCCGAGGAAGCGTTGATCTGACCTCGAACTCTAAGAGTCGACGTCCGCGCCGCATAGCTCTTACATGGCTCGACCAACGAGAAAGGCGGCTTTACAGCCGTATCAAACTCACCTTCTTGAGTGTCTCTCTATTGGATGGGACCGTGATGGAGCTCTCTCTGTAGTCCGACATGAGTGACCTCATGGCACTCATTATTTTCATAGCAGTGCCATCTGTATGCTCGATAACTATTGTTGTGGTAGAATTCTAAGACAATTGCTCTGTACCATAAAACCGGGACGTATGCTGCGTGTGTCTCTAACACTGTATATAATCCACCTGACGTGTAACCTACATAACCGCACTTTGTGTGTAGCGACCTTCAAGGTCACGATCAGCGATGATCCAATGGACGTCAACCTAATCCATGTCATGAATGACATCCATATGTGAGCCCTTGCCAGACTCACCCAACACCAACGCCAATTTCAATGGGTATGTCAAATCTCGAGTCCTCAGGCTCTATCATTCAACTTTTAAGTCTACCTGATAACCTGTCTGGTGTGTTTTCATCTCGAGAGTCACTCAGGCTCCTATCACTCGACTCTAAGTCTATGTGATACTTGGCGGGTGTGTTTTCGTTTGACGACATAATTCTTAGAAGCTTACACTTGACTGTTCATTCATAATTTGGGATATCTTGGGTCTCTTACACACCCTGCCCGAAATTCGGGATATCTCCCCGAGTTATCTTACCTAACTCCGAACTTCTCACCTTAGAGTTCATGACCCTTTTGCTTTATGATACACTTGAATTACTCTTCACTTCTTAGTTGACTATGAGTTTTCATTGGACGTAGTCCTAAAGACAAACTCGACCACACTCACTAAGAGTGGTGAATGGCAGGTACCGTGCACACTGGTCGTAGCGATGTTGCAGATTTTCTGAGCCTTGATAATGCCACCTTGTATTTTTGATTAGGGGTCACCATGAGCGAGTCTTGGAGATCCTCCCCACTCATAATCCCGAGCCTGTCATATCAGCTCTACTTACCGTCCTAGGGAAGAACATCTATTACTGGCTTCTCTAAAAGCCTTAACCTCTAGCGAATCGAGGCATTATGCGGGTATGACAACCCGGCTAAGGTCCCGATTCGCGGCTGACCCGATGGTGTCGGCTCCTCCCATGTCAAGCATGACATCAACAACCAATATGTCTACTACCCCAAGGTCCACTACGCCTGTTTGCGCAACTCGATCGGCTCCACGACTTGACCCACACTTTGGCCCCTGCGGCATACGTGTTGCTAAGTGCTTGTATAACACCAGCGGCGGTTCCTCGGCCCGTGCCCGGGGTGTGGAGGAATGGCCCGTGTATTCTCTTGTTCTCGCTGACTAGCCGGGACTGTGTTTGTCCCAAAGTCCACAGGATCCTGTCTCTGGGCGAAATCCCATCTCTACGCCAAATCTGGTCTGGGTCAAAACTCGTGTGAAACGAGTCTTCTGCCTCTTCCCCGAACTAGAAGAAGGCTAATCCTCCCTCTTACTACCAACACCCGCATCCTGAGTGCTCCGAGCATCCTCTATCTCTCTCTCTATGGTCAGGGTTGTCTCAACCATGGAGTCCATATCTTGTAGGCGAAGTCCTACGATCCTGCCCCGAATGGACAACTTCATCCCATTCTCGAATCTCCTGTAATACCCAACCAATCCTAAGAAACTACGTATCTCAAAGATTGACCTTTGGTCTCTCGACTCATCGCACTTTCGACCTTCTACCGGGTTGTGCGGCTCGATGCGACATGCGATATTAAAATCTCACCTCAGTAAGCCAAAGCTATATCTTGAACTTGGCGTCTGTTGATGGTCCCTTAACAGACGTAAGTGATCACCAGTGATGCTCACTCTCCCACTCACCAATTATTATTATTTTGAATATATGAAGTTCTTATTGCTTTATTCGGTCGTTTTTATCCCAAAACAATTTTTCAGTTCACTTTATTTAAATGAACTTAGCTGTATTTCGACTTCGAGATTTTCTAAAAATCTGTCCACGAAATCATTGATGGCTTATATCACTGAAAATGCGTGAATATTCACTTGTCTCGAGTGACGAAACTTTTAAGGTCCTTTAGATTCGTGAAGCAAATTAGTAGTAGCGATCAGTTTTTTGTCAAATTGAATCTGAAATTTTCACGAGGAACTATAAAGCTCTTATGGTAATTTATTATTTTTATTATCATTTTGCCATTTTTGAAAATTTCTAATTTTCCCGGGTTTTACATTCTCCCCTCCTTAACAGAATTTCGTCCCTAAAATTCACACATACTAGCACACACAAACACATGCATATGCAGTAATATTCTAATGCCAATGATTAGACCATGCACCTTCGTCCTTAAATAGGAAAGGATATGTGACCCGCATCGTGTCCTCGCGTTCCCACATTGCTTCCTCCACGCCTCGGTGTTACCCACGACACTTTTACTAACATATGGTCTTGATGCATGAAACTTTGTCATTATCTGGATAGAAGACAGAAAACAGAGAAATGTTTAGATATGCATCTTTTATTTTTGCCTTCTCTTCACCTTACGCTTTCTTTGTGTTTGTTTTGGCCCCTCCTTGAAGGTCTCATAAGTGTCAACAGTAATCTCTCCCCAATCCACTACATGAGCTGGATCTAGAGTATATTTCCGGAACATGAAGACGTGGAACACCTTATGGACACCTGATAAACTCGGTGGTAGCACCAACCGATATGCAGTTGTGCCCACCCTCTCGAGTACCTCGAAGGGCCCAGTATACCTCAACGCTAGCTTCCCTTGCTTGCCAAATCTAACCACTCCTCTCTTAGGCATCACATTTAAGAAGACGTGATCACCCACCTCAAACTCTAGAGGTCGAAGCCGTCTCTTGGAGTAGCTCTTCTGTCTGCTATGAGCTGTAAGAAGGCACTTTCGAATCAAATCCACCTTCTCAGAGGTGTCTCCAATCATATCTGGACCAGTGATAGAACGCTCTCCCATTTTTGTCCAACAGATCGGTGATCGACATGGCCTCCTGTATAAGGCCTCATAGGGTGCCATCTGAATACTCACCTGATAACTGTTGTTGTAGGCGAATTCCACTAAGGGTAAATGCCTCCCAGCTACCCTTGAGATCCAAGACACATGTTACGCGACATGTCCTCTAAAAATCGCGGTCGTCTTGGTGACCATCTATCTGAGATGAAATGTTATGCTCATCATCAGCGTGTACCAGTGGCCTTTTGAAACCCTTCCAAAGTGTCGTAGAAAAATTTGGGATCCTGTCGATATGATGAGGCGGTACTCCATGTAATGGGAACAATCCACGAATGTATAACTGGCGAAATTCCTCTAGTGTGAAGGTCATCTTTCACTGAAAGTGTGCCGACTTTTAGTGAGCCGGTCCCGCATAACCCACTGACATCATGCCTGCGATTGTTCAGTGCGAGTGGTCATAAAGTCCATGCGTGACCTACTCCCACTTCCCGCCAGCTGCCTTTAATGCGGCTGGAGTAGCCGTGGCGCGGTACTCATCCTTTACCTGGCAGCACGTGAGATACCGCTCGAACAAAATCTCCAGCGATGTCGCTTCATTCAGCTCGATATCTTGGCGGCGAAGATCTCGGTACATCTTCGTGCCGCACGGATACGACAAAGCGAGCAATGGAACTCGCGGGGATCTCCTCTCTGCGCTCGGTCTGTGGGGAACCCGACCGTCCACTGTACGGACCTTACCATATGTGTGGATATTTTTGACAACCGTCCCCATTTTTGTGATTGCCCCATCCACGATGGGCGATATTTTGCGTGCTCCTTGGGACTTCAATCCACCTTGCTCATTAGGGATGGCATAACTACCCAAACTCCTAGTGCTCCCTGACGGTGATCCATGTGCAGCCCTAAACTATCCACGGTCTCAAGTATACGCCACTCTGGGAAATTACATAGCCAGTACTCCTCGTGACAGGCGAGGCGCATCAGCCCGCACATTTGCCTTACGGATGCAAAGGTGAGTGCCAATCCTCCGAGATACTTCATCCTCCCACGTTGCCTCATGTTGAGGGTCCCACGGTAGATATACCTCGGATCTTGTGGTCTAAAAATACCTCAAACTACTCACCATACATATAGTAGCGCAAAATCTTCAAAGAGCCAGGACTATGAGCGACTCAGAATCATGTGTAGAGTGATTACGCTGCGGATTCTTTTTAATTTCATGCGGAACCATAAGCCACAACCCTCAGGGCGCATCAAGACACATCGATCCGTCCATAGAGGCATCCTGATACATAGTGTACACCTACATCCCTGTTCGAGACTATCGAATAAAGGCTATAGTAAGCCTCCTTTTCAATTCCTGGAATGCCTTCTCACTCTGGTCATTCCACTCAAATTTTTTTGACCTCTTTCCTAGTAAATAGAACTAGAGCGCTCCAAGGTGAAGTGCTCGGTCTAATTAAACCCTTGTCTAACAATTATTGCAGTTGGACCTTGAGTTCCTGCAAATCCACCGGTGCCATCCTATGAGGAGCCATAGAAATGGGTGACGTACCAGGGTGTAACTCAATGATAAAGTCCACATCCCTGCGTGAAGGTAATCCTGGTAGCTCATTCGGAAAAAAAAACATCCTCATACTCGCAAACTACCCGAGGTAGATTCAATTCCTGTCTCACCTCGTCCTCCAGGGTAAGGCTCGCTAGCCACCCCATCAGCTATCCCTCCATCTAAGTGGGTGCAGATGCGGGAGGGTAAAGCATCATGCTTCTCCCCCTGCGAAGCGTAACACGCAACATCTGATGGTAATGGTGGCAAACACCCTCTGATCCCGCGATCAATGGCGACTCTGCGGGCCGTCAACGGTCACTCTAAGGAGGACCTCAAACTACGATAGGTCCATAACCCCTCGGGTCCACGGTGAGTAGAATCCCACAAGATCTCGACTCACTATCGCCTATTTGATCACTCTTACCTTAGTTTCCTAAGGAGAATTTCAACAACGACTTCTAAGCGAGCCTATCACACAAGATCGATAATGAATATGATGCATGAACAACCTTATGCAAGTAAGCATTTCTGCATATCGGTTGATGCGCGTGCTCGGCAATGGTACAATGGGCGTAGACAAGCCCACAGGTTCCGAGAAGTCTTGGCACAGTGAATACGTCCCACGACCTTGACCCAAATCTGGCCCCTCGACATATCATTATGTGAAGGCGCACAATGCAACACCACAGGGCGCTGATACTAGTCCCTCTAGCTTGCACTAGGTGAGAAGGAACAAACTGTGTTCGTACTTGTCCCGATGGCCCGGGACACGCGACATCCTGCTTTTGGGATCTCTGCCTTTATGGACAATCCCGTCTCATGTGCCCGGTGATAGTAATAAACATGTCATCGTACAGTTGGTTATACTGAGGCGCTACGTGGGACCTGAAGTCATATGTCTCTTTCCCAAACTCAAAGAAGGTTGATCCTCCTTCCTCACCAGCACTCGCATCTCGAATGCCCTGTGCGTCCTCCATCTCTCTTTCTATGGCCAGAGCTGTCCTGACAATAGAGTCCATATCCTGTAGGTGGAGGCCTGATCTTACCCCGGTGAACAGCCAGATTGACTCTCAAATCTCGACCTTGGCCATGCGGCCCGGCCCGCATAGGCATCACCAAAGCGATACCCGCTTGATGAATGCGGCCCGCGTACTCCATCCTTCCCATCATTGTTCTGCCGACTCAAGGAACTCTTGGGCCTTGGTACGGAAAATGCTGCTCATAAAGGCAGCGGAACTCTCTACGAGTTATTGCCTCCTACGTCGAGAGGTCTTAGCCGATCCCACCACACTTAGGACTCACCCTCTAGGCGAAGCATATTCTTCACGATCCTCTGTAGTGGAGGTAAATACTCCATAGCTTCGATACCTTCTCGATATGCTAGAACCAATGATACGCCACCATCGGATCCCTCACGTAAGCGTCGAGAGGATGATGTGACTTAAACTCTGGGAGGTTGCAGACCTCCTTCTTACCGGTACCGCTATACGTGGCGGTTGCAACTGCTGACCTCGGCAAAACGTCAGTACTGTGATTGGTGCGACTTGCACCTCATGGAAGACCTCTACGTCCCCGTCCTCGACTTGTCATCTACACATGTCAAATGGCAACAAACTTTATTTAATTTAATTTCAGTCTAACTAGTAATGCACATGCTAATTACTAATAGACTTGACAACCATGAATTGACCGGTTCATCACTTAAGTGGTGCTCATTGCCAACCACTCCTTTTTTTATTTATTTCAATAAAATTCAATACTTTCCGGTTCATTCCATTTTTCAAACCCCTAAGGTTATGGTTCCTAACCTTAGCATTCCACTTTTTTTTTTTTTTCTTCTTCTGCGTCATAACCACACAATCACATTTCCTATACATCATACCGTGTATATGTTTTTCCGCGCAATTTGTAACACACAATTACGCAATCACAAACATGAAACACATATCCGAACACAACATGAAACACACCATGCATGCAATGGTCTAAACCCGTCCCATGAACTCCTAGGGATTCGTGTACCTAAACTCCGATAGCAAGCTATGATGTTGGTATCAATTTCACCGCAATAGCCATGACCTAAGCCCATGTCCCTCAAGCCCTAGGTAGTTGTATACCTATCGTGAGCTAAGCGAGCACCCACATCCGAGGGATCCGGTTGATGACCCGTCAACCTATGAAATTCACATTAGTTTGGATTTGATACCACCACGGTTGTGTCCCGTTTGCTCCCGGGATCCGTATTTTCTAAAAAAATCGAGGCGGAATCTGCTGATGCGGAAGTTGTACTTGACCTTACAGCTGTACAATTACATGGCAACATGACCCAATATTATACAATGACCACACCGGGTCCACATACGAGTAAAAATGGCCACATAGGGCCCATTTATCCATACTCAAACATATAAGCACGTGACTATAAAACCATAGTCCATAAGAGTTTAAATTACATCACTCTTATACAAATAAACACAACCCATATATATTTACAAAATATAAATATCAAAAGC
The DNA here is from genome assembly GCA_016808115.1 of Tetrastigma voinierianum. NCBI lineage: Eukaryota > Viridiplantae > Streptophyta > Magnoliopsida > Vitales > Vitaceae > Tetrastigma > Tetrastigma voinierianum. The sequence continues at coordinate 977,432 of JAEQBH010001754.1, forward strand.
CACAATCCGGCTTTCTTCTCAATCTTGGCTTCTAAGGAGCGTCGTCCACTGGTAACTGTCCTGCACCTGAAATGTGGTCTCACGACAAGGTGAACAATGCCTAGTAGAAATTCTCTACGTAAAATTTCTTCATGAATGCACGTGAAATGGCGTGCATAACACATCAAACCATATTTCATATAGAAGCAATGTAATCCCATATGGAATGTTAAAGTGTTATGCATGAGATGAGACTCCTCATGCCCACAACCCGAGTCCTGACCGACTCCCTCACACTTGCAACGCCAAGTGTGAAAAACCAATCATTAGTGTTTCACCCAATGACTTAAACCATTGGACTACCCTCCAATTTTAATTTATCAAATCCCGTGTGTTTATTTGGGTTGCGAATTTTCGAGTCTTCTGCCGACCGCATCGCCTTCAACACTAGCGAACTTTCATCGAAATTATGTCTAACCGTGAATAACATTTGGGTGCTTTCACCACACAGGGGGGGATGCCTACCGCTCCCCCATCTTGCTTCACCCCAAACACCAGTGATTTATTATTATTATTATTGTTTTACCCAGCGGTAAGTTTTAATTGTGGGCGTTGTCCATTTACGACTCACCACACATTCTGCAAGAATAGTGAATAACAATTGCAATACACACCCGACTCGGCGCGATGTGACCGTGCATATGAAATCACATGATGCCAGCCACATTTTCCTTCATGTTACATGTATATATGAGTGCTACATAAAACATTAATACATCATGGACAATTATAATTTGTACATATAATTTATATCCATGCAATCTATGTTAATATATCAAATAGCATATATTAACATGATTTTTCTGCAACAACATGTTATTTAATCTTTTCTGACAATAACACACAAAATGGCGAATCTCGGACCCACATAAAGCAGGCACCTCTTGGTCCACTTCACGGTTCGTCACGGTGTGGGATAGCAAATTGTGCCACCAAAACCCATAGACATCGGTCTGAGTCAAACCAAACACGAACTCAATCCGAAAGCTGCAGAAGCAGTCTTGAAATTTTAGCCTGGGCGATGCGAAATTCAACGACGTCAGAAAATAGTCCAAGAGATTCTTAAAAATTCCTACACTCGGTCAAAAATTGAGGTGAAATTTAAGACTACGACCCCTCTTGGCAATCCTAAGCCATTAAATGACCTTTAGACTAAAAATAAAATAAGTAGGAAAATTCCCTATCTCGTAAAGTTTGACAAAACTCCAAGATTTTGGTGTTCACATGTAGCGCCGTTCGCGTTGATCGACTTTCTTGTTTTGTGAAAACTTACGATCAAATTCCATAGATCTTAGAGATAATAAAATAAATTATTCTCTTACTCATTCATACGATTTTTATCAGTTTATCATTATATTATTATTATTATTATTATTATTTTAAATATATGGTTCATATTACTTCATTTAGTTCTTTTATCACAAAACAATTTATTTTTCAGGTTAAACTATTTTAAATGAAGCTTGTACAGCCAGTTACCATTTAAGATTTTTAAGTAAAAATACCGTGCTGAAGTCACTGACGGCTTATCACCCAGAAAATCGTAAAATATTCCACTTGTCTCGAAATTCGACGAAACTTTTATGGGTCACTAGATTTCACGAGGCAATTTGCTTGGCGCGATCCCAGTTTAGATCATCAAGGTATTTTCTAAGCTTCCTGAACCCATACGGTAATTTATTATTTTATTATCTGTTTGCCATTTTAAAATTTTATAATTTTCAGGGTTTTATATCTTATACATGTGTAACAAATCTAATAAGCCCCATAATTGTGAGCTCAAATAAAATAATAAACTCAAATCTATTTTCTATCAATTATCCATTATATGTGTGTTTCTATTATTATTTACTTTATTATATATTTATATATATTTTTTGCTTATTAATTGTTATATGTGAATATGTTTATATTTAACACGTTAATTACATAAAATAAAAATATAATTAAAATAGATATTTAATAAATGAAAAATTTAAAATAAAGACATTTTTATTAAGTAGATTTTCAAATGCATAATTTATTTAATGAAATTAAATGTCAAAATTATTTAAAATTTTAGAATTATTAAATCTAATTAATAAAAAATCTAATAAAAATAAAATAAATGAATAAATAATTTTTTGAATAAATCAATAATTATATATTAAAAAATAAAAAAATTGTTAAGTATATTTTCAAAATAAGTGAAAATAAGATATTATCTTATAACATTAATTAAAAATTATAAAATTTAATTTAGTTTAAGATTTATATGAAAAAGTACAATAAAAAAGAAAAAAAATACCTTAAAGACGGATTGTAAATAATAAAAATTAAAAAAACAAAAAACAAAAATCAAAAGAAAAAAAAACAAACAAAAAGAAGGTAGGGGTGGGGTTGTGTGAGCGTGGGTATTGATTGGGATTGGAGGAGGCGATGTTTTAAGCAGGATCGATATGGCCAGATCGGAAAAGTTATCGGTTCCGCAGTTCAACTAGTCGGATCGATGATGAGCCGCGGTTGAATCGGTGGCGTAATAAATATATTATTTATATTTTATTTAAATTTAAAATATATAATTAGCAATATTTAAGATATTATTATACTTTTATATAAATAAAGTATTTTTAAAATATATATATAATGTTTATATATGAAAACATATTAAAAATGGAAAGAAAACATTTATATAAATATATGCTTAATTAGTAGTAATATATAATTTGTTATGTCTAAAATAATCCATGATGGCTGACACGGTGTAGAAGTGGTTCCTTAACTTCCACTTCCCATATTCAAATCCGTGAGGCTGCGTTATTTAATTGAATTTTTTTGAATTTACAAGTCTTTAACCTATAAGCTTTTTAATCCTAAGCAAAGCGGCGTAGTTTCGATATCGCGTAACAGCGTCGTTTAACGAAAAAAAGTGGCAGCGTGCGATCGGCGGTTCGGCGAGCTCGGTCGGATCATCCGGTTCCGCGATCAAACCTCGATTCTAGCGGTTCAAAGCGGGTTCAATGCAAAAGCGATTTTGATTGAGCCGGAGCTGGTTTTGTAAATGCGGTCGGCCGGTTGACCAGGTCGGGCCGAAGCCGGGCGGCGGACCGATCAGATTTTCAAAACATTAGGAAGGGTTCGTGAGTTCTTTGCGGGGTGAGGGTTGGGAAGAATAGTTTTAGTATTTTCAAATTTTTATGTCTCGATTTTAAATTTATTAGATCTCTTGGATTTTGGGTTTAATTTGGATACTTTCACGTCTTTTGTTAAATAAGAGGCCTGAATCATAATTCTCCCAGATAAATGTCAGGATCTTTTTTAGATAAAAGAAGTTTGAGGGTAAATGAGAAATTTGAAAAAATATGAGAAGGTTTTTCATCTTTCCCCATAAATTATGGCCAAGTAATTATAGTCAACAAAGACGAAAATAAATTTCGTAGCCACATTCCTTGAATTATGGTCTCTACGCTTTTCAACTTTCCATGCACAGGTCACATCATATTTCATATTTCCACATTTTTTTACTTTCTTTACTATCAATGCTACAGCTATTTTCTGAGAAATCGTTCGGCTATATGGAGTGTCCGTATCCATAGTATCGAACAAAGACTTGAGGTTTATAGTATAATTTTGGAAGAGTTTTCAAAAGGTCATGGACACACGATTGACCATGAGTACAACCTTCCATCCACGAGACAGATAGTCAGTCAGAGAGGACCATATAGGTGTTAGAGGACATGCTACGGTGCGGGCATGCGTCTTGGATCATAAGGGTAGCTAGGAAGAACACTTATCCTTAGTGGAATTCACCTACAACAACAGTTACCAGGCGAGTATACAGATGGCACCCTATGAGGTGTTATATGGGAGGCCTTGTAGATCACCGATATATTGGACTGAGGTAGAAAACGGCCTACATCAGCGGTCACGATCACGATTAGAGACACCTCTCAGAAGGTGAGCTTGATGCGACAAGCGTTTTCTCGAGGCTTTCGAGTCGACGGAAGGATTCTGTGTGACATGGCGTCGACCCACAGAGTTTGGGGTTGGCGATCACGTCTTCTTGAAGGTGCCTAATAAAGGAGTGGTCGGGTTCGGTGGCGGAAGGCTGTCGTAGGGTTTGTGGACCCTTCGAGATGCTGCTCGAGGGTGGGCGCGATGTGGCGTATCGTTTGGCTTTATCGCCTAGCATGTCAGATGTCCATGAGGTGTTTCACGTCTCCATGCTTCGGAGGTATACTCGGATCGGTATGTAGTGGATTGAGAGAGATTGAGGATTGACACGAGATGGGACCTTCAAGGAAATTTAGTGTGCATCGTAGGATAGTCGGGATCCGAGTTTTGCTGACCAGCGAGGCTGAGTGAGGCCTTAGTAAAGAGAATGCTGTGGCAACCTTTATTGGAGGGAGTGACATGGGAGGCGGGGACACGATGCGGATTCTATCCCTTCTTGTTTAGGAATGAAGGTACGTAGTTTAGTCGTTTAGCAAATTAAATTACTAGTTGCATGCATGACATAGTGCACATCGCATATGCATGTGAGGTGATGTAATCATGTGGAATTTCGGGATGAAGTTAGCACACTAAGGGGAGAATGTGAAACCGAAATTTTTTTTTAGTTACCGGATGGCCAAACGAACTGCAGGGTTGGAATTATCTCACGAAATCTAGCTACCACGTTGAATTACGAGGCGGTCGGGTGCGCGTTTTTGAGGCAGTGAGTGCGAGGACATTTAGAAGCCCCGATTGGAGTGGCTTAAAGATGAGACACGTGTCGGTGAAGCTAGTCAAACAAATGGCTGAGTGAGACCGGAGGAAGAGACATGTATGGCAACACCTAATTGGAAGGAAATCCCAGGTAAATGGATAAGGTGATAAAGGGTAATCGAGGAATGAAACTTAGGAGTGGACCAAGTGGCAGTGAAGACATCTCACTTGACTTCTATAGATCTCTGGCCGGTTGGGGAGAGAGGGAAAAGGAAAGAGAGAAAGGCAAACCAAATTTGAGAGAGGAAGAGTTAGAATTTTACCTTCTCTCTAAATTTTCGGCAAATCGGACCATTGGTTTTAGGAGAAGCATGGGGAAGAGTTCATCCTCACAGAGGGCTTGGCGTAAAGGCCGGGTTAGGGGTTTCGACAAAGCTCCCAGAGTGAGGGTTACACTCTCTTTGTTTAATCGCTTGTCTAAGGGTCGATTCAGATGGCATGGGTTGTGTGAGGCTGTGAGAGGCCGTGTGAGCAGATCCGAGACCTTGGGACGAGTGTCTTTGGAGATTAAGATTTGTTGGACAGTCAGGGCCATTTTGGACTAAGTAATTGTCCTTGTGTGCCTGTTATAATTCTTGATTAAAATGAATAATGGTTTTAGTTATCTCTCCACAGGAAAATGTTTGGTTGTGTTTTGAGCCAGCTAGGAGCTAATATTATGGTGGTCTGCATGTAGAACTTTAGAGGCTAATTTTGGGTAGAAAATAAAGGGAATTTCGTAGTGAGTCCTTTAGGTAACTTGTAGCCGCATCGGTGAACTTGATGTAGAACTTGAATTTCTGAGTGGACTCTGTAGCCTAAGTTATGGTCCGTTTACCTGAATAGTCCTGAGTGGAAGGTACGTAAGGTGGGTCCGTGGTGAATGCTGCCTGAGATAGGGTCGGTAGGCCGGATGGGGTGACAGGTTCTGTAACATCCCAAAATATACCATAGTAGTTTTCGGACTTGTTTAGGGTATTGTGTAGGCAAAATTTGATTTTTCGTAAATTAAATACGAAAAATGGAAATTTAGAAACTCGAAAATTTATATGAGAGCAAAGGGTAAATATGAAATTTACCACTTGAGGACCTAGTGGTCATAAAAGGGAAAGAGTAGGGGCTAAATTAGAATATGGCATAAGTTGATTTTCAAAAAGAGAGGAATTGAAGGACTAAAGTGAAATAATTAAAACTTAACCCAAAAAATGGGTTTTTAGAGCGGAAACATGGCTTTAAGAAGATATTTTGATTTAAGACCAAAATTGGTCTCATTTTGAAGAGAAGAACAAGCTAGGTGGAGGAGAAGAGAGAGAAGGGGAGAAGAAGAAGAAAGAGGAAGAGGAGAGAGAAGAAGGACTTGAGCAAGAGTATGGATTTCTATGATTTTTGGTATGGAACTCTATGGAATCCTAAAGTTTGTATGAAGTTCCATGCAATTGTATGGGTAATAGCTTGTCCTCAAACCTAGGGTTTTGTTAGGATTTCATCCCAACCCTAGATTTCTTGAAAATAGGGGTGGTAAAACCCTAAATGGAATCAAGAGTATAGAATCCTCCCTTTGATGTTGGATTCATGGTTAAATGGAAAGAAATTGAGTTAGGGTTTAGAACAAACCCTAACAAATCTTTGTCATTTGGTTTGTTGTTTATGGGTTATGACCCATATTAGAGTTGTTTAAGGTAATTCATGAAAGGTTTTGAAGATACATATGTATTGAAAGATGATTTGAGTAAAATAGAGGTTCTGAGATGAATATGAAGTTACAAGCCATTTCAAATCAAGATGAATTTGGAGTGGTTTTGATGTGTATATGGAGTATTGAGTTGATTTGGGTATCAACATATGGAAAATGGAAGAAAAACCCACATTCTGGGCAAAATTAGAAATTTGTCTGCAAGTGCAGTCGGCTATCTCTGCATTTGATGGTGTTGTTTTTACTTGTTTTAACCAGCGTTCGTATTTTGGCCATAACTTGGTCATATCTTATCCGATTGGAGTGATTCAAGTTGTTGGTTAAAATAGACTTCAAGGAGAACCAAACATCCTGAAATAGGTACCTTCAAATTCTGCTTCAGTTTTGATCATAGAGTAGTCCGGGTTGTTTCGGACGTATCTTGAGTTTGATCTTTCAGGTTGGGTGATTCAGGTTGGAGGAGGGCCCTTAGCATCTTAGATTTAAAGGAGTACAAAGAACCAGTGTCAAATATAGAGTCAAGGCACTGGAAAATGAGTATTTCAAACTGTCCCCAGTGTAATATCAGTAAATTGACTAGTTTGGCATGAAAATGCCATAACTTTAATTCAGATGATCCAATTGGAATGATTCCAATTTAAGATAAAGGATTGATTCATAGAGCAAAGGGAACACATGAATTATGTGTGAATACATAGGCATCACACTATATAAGTCTATGAAATGCCATATGTAATAGGCATGAAACAAGAAAAATATAGGAAATGCAATATGTATAGATGTGTTCATGAAACATGAATATGATATGAAATATGAAAATGAACTGAAATATGAACATGAACATGAAAAGAAATATGTCATGAACACAGAATGTGATTAAGATACATTATGAGTTCTGAAAGACATGATCATATGACTACCTAGGACCGAGAAAAAGAGTGGACATTCTGATTAGTGCTTCGGCACTCCTGTTAGTGCTACGACACTCTGGTTCTAATTAGTGCTTTGGCACTCCTGTTCTGATTAGTGCTTCGACACTCCTGTTAGTGCTACGGCACTCTATTACATGTAGGCTGAGCACGTCTGGTCGTGCCATTACTCTTGATTAGTGCTAAGGCACTCTTTCGATACTTGATTACTCACGATTAGTCTTCCTGACACTCTATTGATGCCCGGCACTCTGCTTTGTGCTCTGACACTTGATGTATATAGTATCTTGGATACTTATTGTCTTTGCGTCCTACTTATTTCTTATGATTGGTCTGGTAGTCAAACAGTTATATGATAAGACTCTGAATAAAGAATAAAAGTAAAGATCTGAATGTACCTACGGGTACCTCTGTATCTATTCTGTAGTACCTACGGGTACTTCTATACAAGTAAAATCTTTGTAGTACCTACGGTTCTTCCGTATAATGAATCTCTGTAATACCTACGGGTACTCCCGTATCGGTAAAAGTATAAGTCGGTGAGTACCTCACGGTGCTCAGTATCCCGATAAATAAGTATAAGTCAGTGGTTCCTGCGAATTTGCCGAGTATGATAGACAAGTATAAGATCAGAGTAATCACAGTATAAGATCGGAAATCTGAGAATAAGATCCGAGTACGGAATGAAACTCTAAAATAATACTAGTATAAGATCCAGGTAAGACAAGGATATGTACGTAGTACAAGTACAAGATGTCTGAGTATCTTTTTGTATAAATATAAGTTCACGAAAATTGCCTCACGGGTACTCACGTATACGATTAATTTACGTAGTACATACGAGATTACTTCTATATCTGTTAATCTCTATAGTACTTTACGGGTATCTCGTGCCAGCTCACGGATAAGGATAAACTCGGTAGTACCTACGAGTACTCGGGTATGAGTATAAGATAGTTTGATATAAGCGCAGTGTGCGTCTCTTGCAGGACATTTGAACCATTAGTACTTCACGGGTACTTTCGTATAAAAATAAGTTCCGCAATACCGATTATACGTTAAGTAATATCTCTGTAGTACCTACGGGTACCTCGAAACAAGTGTAATCTCCGTAGTATAAGTATAAGCCTATGGGTATAAGTATCGGCCTTTGTAGTGCGCAGGGTACCTCTGTATAAGCATAAGTTACGTAAGCTCATGGGAGATCTGAGATAGATATAGTACGATGCGTGTATAAGTACCTCTGTATAAGCATAAGTTTTGTAACTCCTACGGGAGATCGAACAAGTATAAGCTTGAGATAAATATGAGTATGTGGATAAGTACCTCCGTCTAAGTATATGTATAAGTTCGATTATGGTATCGGGAATATGAATAAGAATGTGTCCTTCGGGAGATATGAACCAGTATGAACCTACGGGTACCTTCGCATAAGTTATATGTTCCGATTTGTATAATAAAGCCATGGAATATAAACCATGCAAATTTGAATAATGAACAACAAGAGAGAAAGGAATTTCAGCTCGCTCACGACTATATATACGGGTATCTGTATAGGCTCTACTCTATGGAATGTAAGAATTACGTTTAAAGTCACGAGTGCTAGTAGACGAATTATATCAATGACATGAATAGGAAAACGACCTGAAAACCTGAGAAAGTCATGATACATGTAAAAGAGACGAATTGGATGCCTTGCCATTGTATATGTCTAAGTTTGCTCTGAATATGATCTGACCTGTTATACATTTGGATTATATGAATTCATGAAGATTTTGATATCTGTTTCTGTTATATGTTTATCATGATTCAGTCTAAATGCATGTGTATCAGTATAAGTTATAAGATATGTTTCCCACTAAGTGTAAAGCTTAGCACGAGTTTTTAATCTGTGTAGGTACAGGAGAAGACGTCTGAAAGCTTCCGCATACTACTAGGCCAACACACTAGTAGGGGTTCACTATATGTAGGTTCCGCGCTCTGAATTGTAAATGTAAAAGTACAGTTTTGTGTTTGTAAATGGGACTCAGTATATGTGTATAGATTTGATGGACACCACTCCAGTGGTATTTCTTTTGTATCTGTAAATGATATTTTGATTCTATTATAAAAAAAAAAACAGGTAAAGAGTCGATTATAGTGCCATGTCCAGGAGCCGGTTCGGATCGTGTCGGGTTGGGGCCCGAGCTCCGGTGCGAGGTTCGGGTTATTCATTTGAGGCCTCCAACTTCGGAAGGCCATAACTTCTTCGTCCGAACTCCGATTCGGGTGTTGTTTGACTCCATGGAAAGCCCATTGAGTCAAGATTTCAGCCATGTTCCTATGGTGGACATTGGGCAATCGGGTTGGCTAGGGTTGGCCGGTTAGTGCTGGCCGGTTATGATTGGTTAGTTATGTGTGACCTCGACCGAAGGTCATAACTGGCCGTCAGAACTCAGTTTAAATTGTTCTTGAACTCTATGGAAAGCCCATTGAGTCAAGATTCCAATCATATTCTTATAGAGGGCAGTGGGTATTGGAGCTGGCCGGAAAGGGGAGGCCGAGTAGGGCTGGCTGGATAGGGCTGGTTGGGTAGGGCTGCCTACTCATGTGTGACCTCAAACTTCGGAAGGTCATAACTTCTTCGTCTGAACTCCGTTTTGGTTGTTCTTGGACTCTATGGAAAGCCCATTGAGTCAAGATTCCAACCATATGCATATGGAGGGTAGTGGGTACTAGAGCTGGCCGAAAAGGGGAGGCCGGGTAGGGCTAGCCGGATAGGGTTGACCGGGTAGGGCTGCCTACTCATGTGTGATTTCCAACTTCAGAAGGTCATAACTTATTTGTCCGAACTCTGTTTTGGGTGTTCTTGTACTCTATGGAAAGCCCATTGAGTTAAGATTCCAGCCGTATGCCTGTGGAGGGCAGTGCGTACTGGAGCTGGCCGAAAAGGGGATATCAGGCAGTTCGGGTAGGTTGTATGGCTGCCTATTCATGTGTGACCTCCAACTTCGGAAGGTCATAACTTCTTCGTCCGAACTCCGTTTTGGGTGTTCTTGGACTCTATGGAAAGCCCATTGAGTCAAGATTGCAGCCATGTTTCTGTGGAGGACATTGGGCAATCAGGCCGGTTAGTGCTGGCCGGTTAGTTGTCCAACAGTTCATCTCGAAGGATGACCCATGACTATTTTGGAGTAATCCAGCAATTTGCCTCGGTGGGTTGTCCAATAGAATTTTATCGAAAAATTGGTATTATGTTTTCAAGAACAAAAACCTTTTGTTTTGAAAACAGTGTTTCTCACACTTGGCTTAGGCATGCGTGAGGGAGTCAGTGAGGGCTCGAGATGTGGGGATGGGTGTATCACATTCTCATTCGTAGCATTAGGCGTTTGGTAAGGGACTTGTATGTTTTACTTGAATGTTTGGTGTGCCATGCATGAGTCTTAGGTGGGGAGTAACCCTTGTGGAGATTATCACTATTGGGCTTTGCTCACCCCGTCGTGGGATCCTTTCCAGGTACAGGACAGGTACATGCATACGGCGCTCCTTAGAGGTCGGGACTATGGCCGACCGGACTGATTCATGTTTTGTGTATATATTAGAACGAACTAGTTTTAATATATGTTTTGTATTAAGAGTGATGTAATAACTCTTGAATCTATAGAAATGTATGGTTTTGTAACTGCATGGACAAGTATGAATGATGGGTCCTATTGGGTCATCTTACTCATGTATGAGTCTCATGAAATGAGATACACAGGTTTTCCGCAGGTTGATGATGGTCAATGAGACCCCGAGTCAGGGCGTCACACACATTTACAAGTTCATAAATTATGAATTCAAACTGAAAGTGTTTCTTAAAAAGATACTTGCTAAAGTTTCCTAAATTTTGACTGAAAGTGTCTTTTAAACCACACTTTCATAATTATAAAATTTTTGAATTTATATTAAAAGTGTATTTTGAAAAGATACTTTACTTTTTTGAATCTTCATTACAAATGGAAAATCTTTGTGAAAAAACTACATTAAAGGGATTATTTTTAAACTATATATTTTTATATTTATTTATAATTTTTGTATTATTTTTCTAAAACTCCACATGTTTTGTCGTAGGGAATGAAGAATGATAATATGAGGTTAATTTTTTTAATTATATTTGAATGATTTAAATGATAACAACAATAAAATAAAAGAAAATGAAATCCTATATATGAATGAACCATATTGTTGAATCATAATCAAATCCCAGATATAAACTTATTGAATTAATGCACAAGTATTTTTTAAGACATGTATACTAAATTATGGGAAAAGTTACAAAAAAAAACCCCTTTTGTGCTTTTCCATATTTCCCATTTACACTTCAAATTTTTTTTTCATTTAAATATCTTTAATGTTTATCTCCTTAGCTCAAGGCCGTGAAATTGCCATGCGACGTTGTTAAAATTGTGTCCTAACTAACATTAAAAATTTGGGGGCTTTACTTTAGGAAAAAAAAACCCTAATTACGATTAGATTTAGGGCAAACAATTCTTCCTCATGAAACTCAGTATTATCTCCATCACTATTTTTGATATAATCTCCACTATCAGCTCTGGTCACAGTGTCGAACACTTTTTTACTTCTTTCAAATACTCATTAGGGAAAACGAAGACCATTTTTCCGAAGATAGAGATGAATCATGATCAAGTGATGATCTGAGGTGGCGTTGTTTTCCTTAATGTTAAATAGAACTTTTGTTTTGAATAGTATTGTATTTAAGTATTTAGTCGTTTGTTTTTTCTAAAAAAATCAACTTCTTAATTTTTATCCAAAATTTAAAATCATAAATTTTTAAATAAGATTTTAAAAATATATATGTTTTTATTTAATTAACATGAAAATAATTATGAAAGTTTTAATTTGATCATAAAGAATATAATTTTTTATATTATTGATAGGGTTTGAAAAATGGGTTATGAGCCTTCATTAATACGAAGAGAGAGAGGCATGTCCATTAAAGCATTGAGCCTTTACTTGATAGAATGAAGGCGCACGTCATTTGGCATCTTGATTGGAAACGTAAGACGCACGGCCTTGACCAGGGATGAAGGATGAAGGCCCCGATCAGCTCGACCTAAAGATTAGGCTATGGGTAATCAAAGAAAGCCTATGTTATAATCGAATCATGGATAAAGGAAATAGAATAATCCTAATAATATATATTATCCAGCAAATCAAACTAAATCCTACCGAGTTAGGAAAGTAAGATAGTCACGATATTACGGCTAAGTAGACGGGATCTGCATTAAAGGAAATAATTCCAAATAGATTTGCACTTTCTATATCCATAAGCAAATCGATATCAAGAAATATCCTCGATGGGAAGAATCTACGTCACCATCAGTGGTCGAACACTCTCTTTATAAATGCAAGGTCGCCCCATCGATTGAAGGTGCGCAAACATACATGACATATTCGCGCCACAGAAGTGGTGTCTTCTCGGAAGCCCGGCTTAGACATCGGAGCGGCCACTGGCGAAGCCCTCGCCGACCCCCTTCTTTCTTGTTTTGCAGAGAAGAGCCACATCCGGAGCCTGCAGACTAACCTAGCATCGATCAGGAGTCTAGCCCAATGACCCGACACGCTCAGGCCCGATTCGGGTTGAAAAAGGCATCGTCGGTTAGGCGTAGTTTGTGGGAGCCGGCAGGTTCCTTTCCAAAATAAAAGCGATCACTCGGTTCTTGATGGTATCAACTCGAACACAAGCGGGAGCGGCGTCAATCACGCGAGGATGCGAGGATCTACGGAGACCAGCGAAGTCGGCTGACACAGGAGTATTCGCCTATCTTTGCTTGCTTGGAAAGCATTAGCCCTAATCGAGGTCGGATTAAAGTCCCGAGATCGAGTTAACGGTGGAACACAATGGCCGAGGCTTTCCATCCTAGTTTGGATCTCTAGATGAAAAGCGTGAGCGAGGTTCTAAGGCATGCGGAAGTTTATTAAAGGAAGGCAGCGGAGTCGCATGGCAAAGAAGTCAAACCCGGGGGAGCTACATCGCAGTTGATTTAGTCTTAAGAGCTCCTGCGTGAGGAGAATCCGTACACATAGGCCCAGGCTGGCCCAGGAAGAGGCCCTACATCATATCTCGAGTCGTCGAGGCCCAGAGACGGTCACGAGTCCCGAACGGAGGAGGGAAAAATTTTCTGACATGCATGGAATGCGGAGCATCTTAAGCGTTTTTACGATAAACAGCGGTTTTGTAATCTTAAATAAAGCATTATCAATTTCCGGATGTGGGTTGATCGTTCTTAGTTATTTTATTGAAGCGTCTCGAACTGGCTCGGACATCTGGTAGCGAAAAATTAAATACACAAGAACATGAAAATTCATAATCCATAAAGGAAAAATCTCTCTTTATTCGATCGAATTACATTCCAATTACAATCGATGGCGTCATCGATTACATCTTGAAACACCGCAGTACGCGGTTCCTCGAAAAAAAAAAAAAAAAAAATAAAAGGAAGGAAGGAAAGAGGTGGAAAAGAGGAAAGAAAGAAAAAAAGGGATGGAAAGAGTTTGTGCGTAGAAAGGAAAAGGGAGAATGAGATGTGGAAGAAAGAAGAAGGGAGGAAGAGAGAATGAAAAAGAAGGAGAAGGAGAAGAAGAAAGGGAGGGAAGAGAAAGAAGAGATAGAACGGAGAAGCGACACAGGGGTGTGCCGCCCTGGGACGCATTCCCTAGCATGAGCTAGGGAATAACATGACTCCGTAAAGGGAGATTAGGAAAAACAGCTCCACAAAGGCGGGCCGGAATCTTGGTGGATCCAGGTGAAGACAATCGAGCTTGGCGCTATACCGCGGATCTAATTCACGCACGGAGAATGAATATCAAAGTATAAACTCCTTAGCAATGAAGCTAGCCATTTATAAAGTGAAAGCACTAGGAAATTCATATCATTCCAAATTCTCCATGTCTGACATTAAAGACACTCACATCTTTCAAGTGAAGTCAGGCAGTGTGCGAGAGATTCAGTTCTGAGGCTATCTCGCCACGAGGCTGGTGCCGGAGCCCGATGGCTCGCTTTGTGGTACCATTGTGCCACCCAAAGGCCATGCGGCTGGGGTCGGATCGGCTCGAGTGGATTGTGCAAGGCCTCGGCGCCCCGAGGCCCGGTGGCTCACTTTGTGAGTTCGGCTGCACCACGGGCATGAGTCCTAGGAATTCGGATCATTTCGGACTAGATCGCCACGAGGCCCGCGGCTGAGCCCAGTAGCTCACTTTGGCCGGGCTGGAGCTACTCCTTCGCCCTGAGAAGCCATATGACCTAAAGTCGGATCATTCGAGTGCGGATGGCCGCAAGGCCTCGTGCTTGGAGCCCGGTGCTTCCTTTGACGGGCTCGACTACTCACGGGGCCGCGGCACAGGAGTCAAATCGGCCTCGACTGGTCGCCACGAGGCCTCAGCCGCCGGGCCAGGTGGCTCACTTTGTGAGTTCGACTACCTGCAGTACGGGGCCATGCGGCTGGGAGTCGGATCGACTCGGGCTAGATCGCCACCTGAGCCTTGCGAACTGTAAGCTCACTTTGACGAGTTCGACTACTGCGCACGAGGCGCGCGGCACGAGTCGAGGATCGGCTGGTACAGATAGCCGCAGGCCTCGGGGCCGGGCCCGATGGCTCACTTTGTGAGTTCTTTACTGCTGCCTGAATGGCGGCTGAGGTCGGATCATCTCGGTACGGATCGCCACGAGGCCTCGGCGCCGGAGCCCGATGGCTCACTTTATGACTGACTCTCAGTACAAGCCCGCATTTCATTAGCTCACTTTGTGAGTTCGACTACTCTGCCTGAGCCACGCGGCCTAGGAGTCGAATATTTCGGGTTGGATCGCCACCAAGGCCTCGGCGCCGGAGCCAGTGGCTCACTTTGAAGAGCTTGACTACTCTGCACGGTACGCATAGCTGAAATTCGGATCAACTGAAATTTGGATCACCATCAAGGCCTCTAGGCGCCGGAATGATAGCTCACTTTGACGGAGTTCGACTACTCTGCCAAGGCCCACCTTGACCTAAGAGTCGGATCGGCTCGAAATTTGGATCGCCTGTAATACAGCGCGAGCCCGATGGCTGTTTGTGAGCTCGACTACTCTCCGCCTGGGCCGCTCGGCTAGGAGTCGGATCATTGTTTGGATTGCCACGAGGCCTCAGCCGGGCCCGGTATCTCACTTTGAGCTCATTTACTCACTCTGAGCCCACGACCTAAGTCGGATCGGCTGTTGGATGCGCAGACCCTCAAACTCCGGACCAGTGGCTCACTTTGGCCAATTAGACTACTCTGCACTTACAGACCTGACTGGGGATTGGATCATTTCGAGTGCGGATCGCCACGAGCCTCTCGGCGCCGGCGGGCCTAGTGGCTCACTTTGCGAGAGTTCATCTACTCTTGCCACGGGTCATGCGGCTGTGGCTCCCCGGATCCAGCTCAAGCTATTCAGCCAGTAAGGCCTCGGGGCGAGCCCGGCTTGGCTTAGTTTGTGACCTCGGCTATTCTACTCGGGTCGTACGGCTAAAAGCACAATTTAGCCTGACGGAAGTAGCTATGAAGTCTCGGCGACGGTTCGAAGAACTCAACTTTTCAACTCTACATCCCATCAGCTATCCAACCCGGACGTTCAAGTTAGGCCATGCAGCCAAGAAATTGATACAGTTCATGAAGAATAGCGTGGAGTGCACAAGTAAAGACGAAAGTGATGAAATAAAAATATTCATTAAGAAAAAGGTTACATATGCAGAAGATTATACATTAGGAGAAGGGGAGTGGGCCTCAGTAGGGGTATCCGGTTCTCCAGAATGGTCTGCGGAGAAGACTCCTACACTCACCGTCGCTAGGGAGAATTCGGTTGAAATCAAGCGGGATAAACGTTAAGCGACCTTCCGTGAAAAGCGAGCCACCCGAAGCCCAGCAGGTGCGGCAGTCCCTCAATCTTCCTATAACTTCGTCTCGCTGAGCAACCAAAGTTATTTGCTAATGAAGGTCCCCACGCAGTCCACGACACTCCTTAGTCAGGCGTTAAGTAGAGTTCTGACCTCGGGCCTCCACGAGCGAGCCAGTCTGCGACGCTATCTTATCGCGCAATTCATCATTGGCCGCACGTAGCTCCTCTTTAAACTCCGGCTCGCCACAGGATGTAATGAGCCATGCTATGTCTCTGAAGCTCATGCGGCGACTACCAGTAACGTCCACGGCCTCGAATCAAGTCATTTTCTTAACCATGGCTTCGTCCAGAACCTCTGGGCTGCGCCTTCTCTGCATTGTCAGTTATTTTGAACTTCATCTTCTCTTACCTTACGCGACACGGTTGACATGGTAATGCTTCAAATCGGTTGAGCCTCTCTGCCTCCTCGGTCATCTGTGCAGATCTATTGACTCGATCCTCTCAGATGTAAGGGAAGCCACCCTTGCCTTGTAAACCCGGGCAGCTTTAGCATGACTTTCGTTTAGTTTGGCCTTTTTGGCCAAACCCTTCAAATGGTAATACTGCACCCGGCCCTTAGAATCAACATCGATGCAGGTTCGACCTCGGCTGAAATGGAATCGGACCTGACCAGATATGGGAACTTACGAGAGCGACCCCTGGAGAGATAAGGCAGCCTCATCAGCAGGCGGCACACTTTCGACCTCTTGAGATCGGGAATCCTTAAGAATGGGCCAGTACGCACGCCACGAAGTTGTTGAGAAGCAAAAAGTCCCCATCTCCCCGATTTCGGATTCGGATCTTCCTCTTGACTCTTAGCCCTTGAGGTGACCCTAACACTCTTCGTTGGCGGTTCAGTGATAATGGCATGGCCTTGACGAGCTGCTCAAGCAGCTGCACGAAGGACTTTTGCCTTGCGATGAACTGAAGCGGCTGCGAACTCAAGGCTACATGGAGCCTCGGCCGGTGGCTGCGCCTGCTCAGGCTTTCGGACATGAGTAGGCGGAAGATGGCGCCCCCGATTTGGAACCTTGGCCCAGCGGGCCAAAGCCTACGATCTTTCAGCGGAGCCCGGGGTTTTCAAGCTTCATACTGGGCTTCCGAGACAAAGATTCCACCGGGTTTTAAGCTCTCCTCGTGGGTTCGCCATGGGCCCAAATGAGAGACTCTCATGGTGGAAGGAGGCGAGGGCCTCAAAGCGCCAGAGAGCTGAGCGCACCCTCGAACTCAAGGCGGTCAGAATATCCGACTGGATCGCCCCGCGTAGTGACGAGGAGGGTATTCAACCGCCAGCTAAGCAGGACGTTATCCCTAAGTAGTCAGATCGATTTGAGCGCCCGAAAGGCAAGTAGACAAAGGTGACCGTAAATTTCACCAATGACCCCATAAAGATTATACCAAAACAAAAGCGAACACTTCTACGTAGATTCTCTGGGTGCTCTAAGCAAACCGAACGCCAGGTGTCGCCCTTGGCCAAGGGGTCATATTCTGAATCAAGGGCGTCATAACAAAGAAATAACGTCCCTTCCAAAGCCAATGGGAAGAGGGAAGATCGAAAATTATCGTAGAGGAGCGCCAGCGCCCGAAAAACAGAGGAAGCCCTGGCTGCCTCTTCGGCTAAAAGATAAAGGAGCAAAGCTACACTGGGGACACCGAGCCCCCTGTCCCTAAAGAAGGCCAATAGGCTAACCAAAATACTCCCAAATCACAGTTGAGAAGCGACAGACATTGAAATGTTGTAAAACCCTTTATGGCGGGAAGAAATGAAACGGGGGCACTATTATCGGTTACTCAAAGAAGCACACCATCTTTGGCACGAAACTACATAAAGGTTAAACGCTGGGGACCACACCCGAACACCAAAGGAGGGTCGCACCGCCTTAGCAAAGGTAGCTCCATATGAGGGACCGACCTTACTAGGCCCCATAGTTAAATTTTTACGCCGACGGCCGATGAGATATTCCGATCCCCAGATATTAATCAAGTTTATTCTCCCTACCCTTGGGCCCAAGGGAAGTGGAAGCGCCCCAGGGCATTTCGGTTCAATCACGTCGAACGGCCTGAGAGGTACCCCTAGTCCGCCTTAACTGGCAATACCAAGAGTCACCGCCAATACGCAAAGAAGAAGAGCGACCCGGACCCATGATGAAAGCAAATAATAAAAACGAAATCCGATCAACTTAACCCTAGCGCCTCGTCGTACCAATCGAAAAGAAACCAAAGAGAAAAGATGCAATGCATCTCGTGAATAAAACCACGTTTGTTCCGTGAAAATGCCGAAAAGACTCTACACAAAAGGGTCGACTTCGAGAACTAAGGGAAAATGAAGTACGAAATCTCTGAGAGTAAAGAGGAGGTTGCAGGATCAGAGGCACACAAGACAGAGGAGGTCTATGAAAGAAACGTAAGGAAACCGGAAGCGAAAGAGAGAATAAGCTGAAACCAAAAGAGTCATCATTATCGCAAAGACGATGACGCACGATCGCTTCCTTTAACTAACCCAAATTCTGCTGCATACGTGGAAATTGCATCCGATACGAACGCATGCTCTTTGCCCACGCACACCGCACACAAGGGTCGGGGGCAACCGATAGAAAGCCTGAAAATGGGCCGCAGCCCCACTCACTAAACCCCAAAGGAGGCGATGCCTATTAAAGTGATTGTAGCCTTTAACGCCAAATTTCAAGACGGCGTCTCAACTACTGGCATGCCCATTAAAGCATTCGGGCCTTTTTGACGCCAGCCTAGGATGAAGGATGAAGGCCCAATCCGCTCGACCCAAAGGTCGACTATGGGTAATCAAGAAAGCCCATGTTCTGCAAATCAAATCCCATGGATAAGGGAAATAGAATAATCCCTAATAATATATTATCCAACAAATCAAACTAAATCCTACAAGTTAGGAAAGTAAGATAATTCACAATATTACAGCTCATCAAACGGGATCCCACCAATAAGGGAAAGAAATAATTCCAAATAGAGCTGCACGTTCTTTATCCATAAACAAATCCGATATCAAGAAAATATCCCCTCCAATGGGAAAGAATCCTAATCACCATCCAACTGGTAAATTATCTACTATAACATACGTCACCTCATCTGCGAAGCGCAAACATACGCAACATATTCATTTCTGGGCAAGCATATCTTTTCTCGTAAAGAAATCGACTTCTAGCATCTGAGCGCTACGGCGAAGCCCGCCAACCCCCTTCTTTCTTATTTTGCAGAAGAGCCACATCCGAGCCTCGTTACCACCCCAAGATCGGGCCCAGTCCAAATTTCAACCCACCCCAACACGCCTCCAACCCAGCCTCCGATTGAAAAGACATCATCGATGATATTAGTATAGTTTTTTTTTTTTAATAGAGAAAACATTAAAAATGTCGGCTTTTTTTTCATTAGTAAAAATTTCAAAACTCAAGCCTCATAAAAAAGTAAAAAAAAAAGCAGGTTGAATGATGAAAGCAAAATGCTTTCCAGAAAAATATCACGCGGGTGTTCTTTGGTCTTTTTTCAGTTTTTTGATTTACTGTAATTAGGGCTTGAGATGTAAGTAAGGTTTTTTATTTTCCCAAATGAAACCTTCAAACTTTTAATGTTAATTAGGGTAAAATTTTAGTCACATCAACTGCTCATGTCACAATTTTGTAACTAAATTAACGTGTTTGATCCATTTAAAATTATTTGTCATGGTAGGGATTAAATTGAATTCCTAAGGATTAATTATGCTTTAAGGTTAGTTGAGACTCTTTATTTAATAAAGAATCCATCAACTCATACAAATTAAACATAAAAATATATGTTTGTGTTTTGATGAGACAAAAATACTCTCCCTTTCTCACAAACCTCAACATCTCACCTGGTTACGGACACCCCAAGCAACCACTTAACCTTCCATACACCCAGTTTTTTTTTTTTGCCATTTCTATTTTATAATTTTAATATTATTCATTATTTCTTATATTTTCTTTTGTTAATATTGTTTTTATATTTACTTTTAACATATAAATACATTTACCTACCTAATAAATATATTATAAATACTATTGATTATAATATATATATATATATAATCCACATGTTAAATTTTTTAAATAAAGATAAAAAAAATAATATAAAAATATTAACTATTTAAAAAAATCAGTAATAATCGTTTTAGTATTTAATTTTAAAATTTATATTTGAAACTAGATAAAATTTAAAGTAATAGTGATAATATCTTCTATTAACTTTTTTTTAAATTAAGTTTATAAAATTTAAAAATGTAAAAATAAAAAAAATTACAATATTAAATTGAAATATTATAAATAAAAAGTTATGAATAGGAAATAACATAAAATTACATTATTTATAATAAATGTCCCATTTTTGGGTTAAGGAAATAATCATTTGGGTTTTTAAAAATTAATTGAAATCCTTGAAAAATGGTTGTACACCTCTTGTACAATTAGTGTAAATACCTTAAAATACCTTATATTGTAACAAATTTCATAAACATCGGTACTAAATGAAAGGATGTATTATTATTTTCATCTTTATAGTTTAGAAAAAAGAAAAAAAAGAATTGAAATCTATTTTTGTAAAAATTATAATTAAAGTAGTTATAAAATGAATAAGTACAAGATTATGAAAATGCATAGAATGAATGTGGGTTCAAATAATATTTATAAGGAATGTCCTTCATCCTTGTTAAGGAAATAATAATAATTTGAATTTTTAAAAATCAATTGAAATTCTTAAAGAATAGTAGGATTGTATATTTAGTTCATATGTCTTATACAATTAATGAAAATATCTTACACATGTGTAACAAATTTAATAAGCCCCATAATTGTGAACTCAAATAAAATAATGAACTGAAATCTATTTTCTATCCATTATCTATTATATGTGTGTTTCTATTATTATTTGCTTTATAATATATTTATATTTTTTTCCTTATTAATTGTTACATGTGAATATGTTTATATTTAACACGTTAATTACACAAAATATAAATATAAATAAAATATAAAGATACTTTATAAATGAAAAATTTAAAATAAAGGCATTTTTATTAAGTAGGATTTTCAAATGCATAATTTATTTAATAAAATTAAATGTCAAAATTATTTAAACTTTATATAATTATTAAAATGTAATTAATAAAATAAAATAAATGAACAACAATTTTTTGAATAAATCAATAATTATATTTTAAAATAAAAAATTTAAGTATATTTTAAATAAGTGAAAATAAGATATTATCTTATAACATTAATTAAAAATTATAAATTTTGATTTGGTTAAAAGATGGAAAAATGGAGGGTGATTTATATAAAAAAAAGTACAATAAAAGAGGAAAAAAAACCTTAAAAGACGGATTGTAAATAATAAAAATTAAAAACAAAAACAAAAACAAAACAAAACAAAATCAAAAGAAAAAGAACAAAACAGACGGTAGGGGTGGGGTTGTGTGAGCTTGGGCATTGATCGGAGGGGGTTAGGTGAGTTGCTTGGGTGAGGGGTCGGGAAGGATAGTTTTGGTATTTTTAAATTGTTGTATTCTTTATTTTAAATTTATTATATCTTTTGGATTTTGGGTTTAATTTGGATACTTTCACGTCTTTCGTTAAATAAGAGGACAGAATCATAATATTCCCAATCATAATTCTCCCAATTACGGAGATAAATGTCAGGATCTTTTTTAGATAAAGAAGTTTGAGGGTAAATGAGAAATTTGAAAAAACATGAGAAGGTTTTTCATCTTTCCCCATAAATTATGGCCAAGTAATTATAGTCAACGAAGACGGAAATAAATTTCGTAGCCACATTCTTTGAATAATGTGTCTCCACAATTTTCTCCTTTCCATGCACAGGTCACATCATGTTTCATATTTATATCTTTTTCTACTTTCTTCGTTGTCAATGCCACAGCTGTTTTCCACTTATAGGCATAACTATTGGCATAAATAATGGAAGCCCTTTTCAGACCTGCAGAGTGCGGATGCAAGGGCTGCACAACAACTTAATAATGAAGATTCGTGTAAAGGATGTTGACGATTTGGTTGTTTTTGGTTAATAAAAATGAAAATTTATTTAAAAATAATTGTAGATTTCAGTAATTATCGCTAAACTAAAGTGCTTTTGAATTCAATAATCTCTTGAAGTAAATACGATGTTGGCCCTCTCAGATTTTGGGTTCAAACTAACCATTTTATAAAGAATAATATTCATTTAAAGCAACTTTTGATATTTTTGTTAAAAATGATCCTCTTATACAACGTAAGAGAGTAATTAATTTTTTTTCTTTTAAATTTAATTTAAAACAGTAGAAACTATGGCATCATTTTTTAATTAAAGTCTTAGTTAACTATAAGGTTTTAATTAAAAAATAAAATCACAGTTTTTAATTACTGTTTTAATGTAAAACTGAAACCATAATTTTTAATTACGGTTTTTAACTTATATTTTAAAATTTTAAAAACATAAAACGGTTATATTGGACAATAATTTTAAAATTGACCTAAAATTATTTTTTATTTTAATAAAAAGATCATATTAACCCAAACACGCCCTCTCAAGCCATTTTCTAGCTCATCACTAATGGAAGACGCCCAATATTTGTAACTTGGACATGCCTCCTTCTTGTGTTTTCACAAAAAGAACTATTCTTCACATTTTTTATGTGTGTGTGTTTTTTTTTCTAATACTCTTTCTTTTTCAATAATGTCTAAAATATTCATATTTTATGATCAGAACCTCCATAATTGCCCCACAAGAACCATGTATTTTATTGATACTTTCAACTTTACCCATGTGATTGAAAAAGCTTTTGAATTTCTCTAACACCATCTCCACCTCCAACCATTTTTTTCACGCCACAAAAAATAAAGATTGTTATCATCTTATGTTAAAATAATTAAAAATAAATAAATAAATTATCATCAATTGAATCTTTAAAAGGAAAGGAAATTAAAATGATGATAAACTCATTATTAATTAAGCAGGTACCATAATTAATTAGGTCTTCCATCCAGCTTTTATTAATTAGTCACATTCAAATCAAATGATCATAAATCAATATCCTCTTCAGTGTTCACATTATTCCGCCATTGAATATTTGGGGAAAGTTATTAAAAAGGGATACCCAAAAAGTTTTACTTTTGATATTAATGAATTTTGAGGAAAAATATTCTTTTATGGGTAACTGAGTTTTAGTGAATCCCACCGATTGCCCTTCAAACAATCCTTGCCTCTGGGCCCATTGCCGCCACGTGGAATCCACTAACTCCCTCCCTTATGCCCAAACCGATCCCCTCCCTCCACCCCAACACCCCACAGTGACCCAGTCCATCCCTACTCCAGCTCAAGTGTCCACCCCAAACCATTTTAATTATTTTTTTTTTTTTAATTTTATCTTTTTAACTCTGATTTTTTTAATTTATTCAAAAAGAAAAACTCTTAATCTTTTTATTAAAATATAATTTTAGCATTATATATAATTATTATATTTATTAATCTTTAATATAAAAATATATTTATTTATAATAACTAATCATCTATTAAATAAATATATATATATTCATGTTTTATAAATTTGATTTCTTTTTTTAAAAATAGCTCTTATCCATTGATTTTATCAAAATTTGTACAATCTGTACTTCTATTCATAAATTTTATATTTTGAATCTATTTTTATTTTTGAGAATATTAAAATTATAATTTTTTGTTAAAATAAAAATAATAAACACTATTCATACTAGTTAAAAATGATCTAAAAATAACAACATCAATATTTAAAAGTATAATTATAAATGTTAATATCTAGTTTTTTAAAGGAAAATGTTAATATCTAGTTAAACTGTCTTTTATTTATCACAT
Source organism: Tetrastigma voinierianum (assembly GCA_016808115.1). Lineage (NCBI taxonomy): Eukaryota > Viridiplantae > Streptophyta > Magnoliopsida > Vitales > Vitaceae > Tetrastigma > Tetrastigma voinierianum. The sequence continues at coordinate 1,001,613 of JAEQBH010001754.1, forward strand.
TGAAACAGATGGAAGAAGAAATGAGAATATTTGATTTCATTTTTCAAAGAAAAATGGGCTAACATAGTGGGTATATGTAGTTGTGGCAGGACCTTCTATGGGTGCTTTGTTCCACTCACCCGAATGTACAACTCAACAAATATCCTAACCAACTCATTCTAACAATCTCATACCGAAAAAAAAAGAAAAGGAAATGAGCTATAATAATGTAAAACTCCCCTCCAAGATGGAGAATACAAATCATGAATTCCCATCTTGCAAAGAAAGTGTGAAATTGTGTTGGATGAAGTGTTTTAATGAAGATATCTCGCTACTGATTAGGCGCATACGATTGTCTCTTCACAATTCCAAATTTTGTGTTCTTTCACGCACCTGCAGGATAATCAATTTTTACATGCTTGGTGCGTTCATGATAAATAGGGTTGCTTGCAATGGTGACAGAATTGATTATCACAAAAAGTAGATGACCATTACAAGATTTCAAATCCTTTACTGCGCTTAATAACCACATGATTTCACAAGTACTAGTGTTTGTCATAGAGCGATACTCAGCTTCAACTGAAGAATGAGACACAATTTGTTGTTTCTTGGATTTCCATGATATGAGAGATTAACCAAAAACACACAAAAACCAGAGATTGATCACTTTGTATTTGGACAAGCAGCCCAATCAGAATATGAAAAAGCTTTCAACTGAATACTTGAATTAGATGGGAAGAACATGCCTTGTCCTGGAGTTCTCTTAATATATTGCAAGGCATAAAAAGCTACTTGTAAGTGTGAAATAGGAGAAGCAACCAAAAATTGACTCAAGTGATTTGTAAAACCCGAGAAAAGAATCGAATTTTTTTGAAAAATGGCAAAACAAAATTATTGTTATAGTACAAGTTGAAAACCTAGAAATTTATAGATCTTGGATGACGAAATGGACCATATCGTTGGATTCGTCTCACGAAATCTAGTTACCTGTGAATTTCGTTTGAATTCGAGACACCGAAACATGCCAGGCGACAGGTCTAGTGGGCCCCAAAAACGAGATTTTTGAAGAAAATATTAGAATTTGGATAATAATTTAAAGAAAGTTCATATAAGATAATTTTGAACCGAATGCACACAAATAAATTTGTTTCGAGGCAAAACGAACCTCGATATATGGGGGACACATGACGCGACGTGAGCCACGTATCCAAAGTATAAAAGGGGAAAAAAAATCTCATTTGGGAAAAAGATCTCCCATTTCCTGATTTTGTTTGAGCAGAGAGAGAGAGAGGGAGAGAGAGGAAGGTTCCATTTAGCGATTCACGGGATTTCATCGGTCGGAATTCGTTGGGCCAAGAACTAAAGTTCATTGCCTCGATGAGGGCTACGCGTGGGTACCGAAAACACAAGATTTCGTCGAGGATTCAAGTGAGGAGTTCGAGAAATTAAAGGTTTCGGGTTTAGAAAGTGTTCATGGATCTTGTCTTCTCTGCTCCAGCAGGAGACTGCCTGAGTTCATTCTGTCCTCTGCTCACCATCCAAGCGACGAAGTTCGAAATTAAAGGTTTCGGTTTAGAAAGTGTCCATGAGACTTCCTAGATTTTCTTCTTGTGAAACCCCGGAAAATCCAAATTTTCTTTGGAAGGGTAAAATGGTAATTTCGTTCAAAATCCGGATTTTTTCTAGATCTCGGATGACATATGGTGTGATTTAGGGGATGCCACATGCACCCTAAGGAAGTGACACATGGCAAGAGCCATGTGGTTCACTTGAAACGAGTGGCTGACAATTAGCCACATGAGGTATGATGTAATAAAAGGAATAAAAGAAATAAGGAAAAGAATGGAGGAAAGGGGGAGGAAGTTTCCTCCTGACCAATACGGTCAATGGTGATCTAAATGAAGAGAAAATGAGAAAGAAAAGGGAGGGAGAAAGAAAGTAGAGAGGGAGGCACTACCTTCTCTCTAGATTTTTGAGTGATCGGACCGGCGGTTTCGGGCAGAGCAAGAGGAGAAGTTCATCCTCACGACAAGGGCTTCGCATAGCGACCGAAGTTGTGTTTTGACAAAACTCCAAGAGGTAGGGGTATTTCTCCTACTTGGTGTAATTCTTCTCTAAGGGTCATTCAAATAGCATGGGTCAGGTGAGGACCGCAGTGGTCAGGAACCGTCCCAAGACTTGGGACAAGCAGGCCGGAGACTTTATTGCCGGATACCGAGGACTAACTTTTGACTAAGAAATCGTCCCCAGGTGCCATTTTTTGTGTTGTTGTAGCTAAAATGAATAATCGTATTGGTTGTCTCTGGCTTAAGGGAATGTTCGGGTTGTGTTTTGAACCATAGGAAGTCGCTATATTGTGGTAGTACACATTAACCGGACTTTAGAACTGGTTTTTGGGTAGGAAATAAAGGGAATTTGGTAGTAAGTCCTTCAGGTAAATTGTAACCACATCAGTGAACTTGATGTTAGGCTTTTGAATTACTCAAATCGGACCTCTATAACCCAAGTTATGGTCAGTTTACTCTGAACAGTCTAAGTGGGGAGTCCGGCCGGTTAGGGGCTAGCCCGGTAGGGCTGGCCGGCTAAGGCTAACCTGGTAGGGCTGGATAGCGGGGCTAGCCTGCAGGGGCTGGTCGGGGCAGGGCTGGCCGCAGGGCCGGCCGCCGTAGACCATATTCCATGCACACCTCCAACTTCTCAAGCGTCATAACTTCTTCGTTCGAACTCCAATTTAGGTGTCCTTGGACTCTATGGAAAGCCCATTGAGTCAAGATTGCAGCCATGTTCCTGTGGAGGACATTGGGAAATTGGGCCGGTTAGTTCTGGTTGGGTAGGCTAGCCGGGTAGGGCTGCCTATTCAAGTGTGACCTCTAACTTCAGAAGGTCGTAACTTCTTTGTCCGAATTCCGATTTGGGTGTTCTTGGACTCTATAGAAAGCCCATTGAGTCGAGATTGCAGCCATGTTCCTATGGAGGATATTGGGCAATCAGGCCTGTTAGTTCCGGCTGGTTAGTTCTGGTTGGGTAGGCTAGCCGGGTAGGGTTGCCTATTCAGGTTTGATCTCCAACTTCGGAAGGTCATAACTTCTTTGTCCGAATTTAGATTTGGGTGTTCTTAGACTCCATGGAAAGCCCATTGAGTTAAGATTCCAGCCATATTCCTTTGGAGTACATTGGGTACTGGATCTGTCCGTAAAGGGGCAATTGGGCATGTCGGGTAGGCTACCGCAGGGTTTGGCTTATTCTACGTATACCTCCAACTTATGCCATAACTTCTTCGTCCGACCTTACCTGGTGTTCTCGACTCTATGGAAAGCCCATTGAGTCAAGATTCCAGATAGATTCCTTTGGAGGGCATTGGGTGATCATAACCTTGATGTAACTGATGTTTTGCACCGAGTGTGCAGGTTGCTTGGTTGTGTCAAAGTGAATAGTCGTCAGAATACGACCACGATGGCATGTGGCAAATGTCAGAGTTGTTGTATGTAGACGCTTTGAACTGGAAACCGGAAAGTTTTTGCTGTTTTATGGTCGTTGATGTTGTATGGATGATTGGAACCAAACTGGTTCATGATTGTGAAGGGGTCGCGAGGTACCCCCGGGCTGATGGTCCAAGATTGTGACCTTGTGTGTTATTGCTTGTATGAATAACATGCAGTGTGAGTATGACATGTTAATGTATGTTGTATGATGTATTAACATGGGTTATGCATTGAGGAGAATTTTATGTATTAATTATAATTATCCATGGTATGATGATGTTGCATGTAGAACTCATATATGAATGTAACATGAAGGAAAATGCATTGACATCATGCATTTCATATGCACGGGTACATCGTAGAGCTCCAAGGCGTATAATGGTATTGTTTATTCACCTGTCAGGAATGGGTCGAGCTCGGAAAATGGACAAAGTCCAAGGTAGAGACTCACGAGGGTGTAAAGCCATTTAAATGGCAAGTAATGTATGATGGGCGAATTTGGGTGTAAGAGATCCGCGGTATCATTCGAAAAGTTCTGTAAGGGTGTAAGAGACCCACTCAGATATCCGAAAATTGGCAGTGATCCTAAAAGCAAGTGTGTGGGTAAGATACCCGCAGCGATGAAATGAGAAGTTCTCAAGTGTCTAAAAGAATACACATTCGCTATGGTTATCACATAGACATCGAAATAAGGTGATAGGAGTCGGGATTGACTCGATTATTGCCCATTGGCACTTGCATTGGGTACCGGTTAGCTCTGTAAGGGCTCAGACATACGTGTCATTGGTACTACCAAAGGATGCTTGTCACACTCGCATAGGCATGTGTGAGTGAGCCTGCGGAGCCGACTGGGATATGGGCATGATGACATTTCATGCATGACATATGACATTCATGTAGAAATTTTACTTGCATGTGTGTTTGTGGTGTGCCATTGCATGAGCACTTAGGTGAGGAGTAACCCATGTAGGAGATTATCACTACTGGTTTCGCTTCACCCCGCTGTGGATCCCTTTCATGTACATCGAGAAGACTCCGCGCTCCTTCTCGAGGCCATGAGTACAAGAAGGCTCTGCCAGACCTTTGAGAAGCATTTTCTTAGTATTATATATTAGAACAATCTAGTTTTAATATATTTTGGCATATAAAAGTGTAAGAGTTGTACATCAAACTCTTTGTAAATAATTGTATATCCGTGAAAAAATGACCAAATTTGGGCGCACATCTCTATGCTCCAAGAGTGTAAAGATTCTTCCTATTTTGATTTTATTCCTACCTGGCTGAATCGTGGTTCCGAAATTTCTAAATTTGGAACGAGCAAAATCGTACTTCGGTAAAAAAAAATATGAAATTTATTCTCTAGATCCTCGATGACCTAAACTGTGGATTTCACCATTGAAATCGGCCTCACAAATCTAGCCAGCAATGCCGACTTCGTCGACCCCGAGACAATGAGTTGGCACGTTTTTCGAGGCATCACATTCGGGTGCCGTAAAACGATATTCGATGTGACAAAAGTCACATATAACACGTACTCGTGTTCCATAAGTGGCATGAGTAAATAAATGATGAAAATGGATGACCGAGATAGTGCCGAGTGTCAAAACTGGAGAAAGAAGGGACATATATGGCATTATAGGAATTGTTTTAAATGATAATAATGCCAAAATAGTGAACAGTGTCATCTCTTACAAATTGAAAAGGGGAAAGAAAAACGTGCTGGGAAAAGAAATGGAGATGCAGAAGCTTTGAATTTTTTATTTTAGAGAGAGAGAGAGAGACTTCTCTCTAAAATACTGGGAGATTCGACCGTCGGAAGTCTTCAAGTCAAGAAGGAAAGCTGCTCTACGCGAAAAGGCCTATGCGTGGGCACCGGTTTTATTGTTTTGGACAAACTCCGTGAGGTAGGGGTTTCATCCTACTTGGGTTTTACACTTTATTTAAGTGTTATATGATGCTTCTCGTTGTGCGAGCCTTGAACGATCAAAGTGGATCGGTCCCAAACTAAATCGAATTAATAAATTCTTTGGGAGCCATGAGCAGCCCGTCAGCTTTATGGGCCGTTGGGTTGTTAATTATGAGATTTGTGGAATAAATCATGTATTGGTTTGTATGAGGTCGGAATTGCCGTGAAACCAATTCACAGCTTAGTCCATTATTTATATCTACTTTTAATCACAATCCTAATGTATTTCAATCTGCTCAGAATATAACACAAAATATTTTTGCAAATATAATTAAATATCTGTTAATCTGCTCAGATTGTCGGTTTATTAACAGCCTTCCAGCGTATCATCTGGTGAATTAGTTCAGAACATATATACTGTGGTTTCAGGTATTTAAATTATAATATATCATGATTATATCCACGTATAACATATCAGAATTATTATCATGATTTACAGTGCATTCTATATGTTCCTGTATGATAGGCTGAAAAATGAGATGTCATCAGATATGGCTCTGAGGTCAATTCATTAACAACAACACTTATTTCGTCCATCTATAATTGATGTAGTCCATAAAATATCAATCGGCCTGAGTCGGGCCCACCATATACATCTGAGAGAATCCACTAAATATAACACTGAGTTTGCCCACCATTAAATACTGAGGCAGTCCATCATTAAAACAACATCTATACTTGAAGAGCTAATATCTTTCTATACTGCATTAAAGTATGAGAGTTTATAAATTCTGCAAGAGTTTAGATCAACAGAGGTCCAAGCAGAATTCACATTTTGTTTGAAACAAAATATCGTGATAATACATGTCCCAAGTGGAGAGTGTCTTACTTGAGTGATTCCACTACTGAAAGCATTAGCTCACCCCGTCGAGGGAACATATTTTTCGTGCACAGGAGCGCATTTAGGAGACGCTTCGCTCCCAGAGGCCTAAGTTTGAGAAGAGTCGGGTTGTGGCTTTGGTTATCATTATGTATACATGTATTAGAATTCTAAAATTTTAATATATGTTGTATAAGAGTCATTTATTAACTCTGAAACTATCGATATAGTTGATATAAATATTGTGATGAGTATTGGTTTATGGGCCCAAGATGCCGCTTTTACTCATGAATGTTGATTGGGACAGTGATGTATTCGTAGATCTCCATTAAATAAAGGAGTCTCTCGCCGATTTTCGCGGAGAAATGTCGGGTCAATTCACATTCACGAAAGTGTTTTCACGGGGTTGATTCGTAGTCAACGGATCGGATTTGGGGCATTATAATCGGGATTGTTTTGAGCTGATTTAGTTTCAAACTATAACTGTGGTACGAAATTGCGTGGTTTTGGCGCATCACAGAAATTCCCCCGCACCCTTTAAGTCTCCAACTTTAAACGGCCATATCTTTCTCGGTCAAACTTTGATTCACACTGACACACCCCACCCCTACTAGTAGGCGATGTGCCGGTAACCTCATAGAAACTCCTAGCCGATACTTCCAACTACTAGAGAATCCTGTGAAGCTAAGTCGTATTGCTTGTTGAAAACCTGTATAAAAAATTTTCTTCTCTACACTTGTGATTTCATAAAATTTCAGCAGCATAACAGCTGCATACAGGACATGTCCCAAAACCTGTACATACAATTTACATTTCTAAAATATGGAAACCAACAACACTTCTTCAAAAGAGCCTCAGGCTCATCACATTTTCATAAAACAAAACTATGTACATACATAAATGAGTAAATATAGCACATATAACTAGAAATCAAGAGGGACTCGATATGTCCCAAATGGGTCCGCGCACTGCACTGAAGATACAATTTGTAAAAACGGAAAATAATGAGCTAAAAGAGCTTAGTGAGTGTATGCTTTAAAAATGCTTGCTTTTTCGAAAATGTCTCAAAACTGTAAAAACGATATTTTACAAAACACTTTCAGAAAACCTTGCTTGCTTTGCTATAAAAGTTTCTAAAACTTTTCGTATAAATGCTTGCTTGCTTATCAATAGTCGATTTTAAGCTGTATGTAAAATGCTTATAAATATAATGATCAACCACTTGAGGCATTTCTTGCTTGCTATACCCTAGTAAACACGGGAAACCTGTGTCTCTACCGTGCCGGTGGAAGAACCTCGTGTCCACATCACCTATTCCGGTAAATATGGTGGAATGCTCCATCACTACATAATAAGCTAGCGCGCTAACCCTATATACTCCAAGACGTACAATGTCCTCCCCGACACGCATAATGCATGAGCTAAGTTCGTCACCGTATTGGGAATATAAAATGAAATGCACCATGTCTTAACTTCTCGTACAAATAAATACCTTTTGACTCGTAATGTCTGCTTAAGACTAGGATTTTTAAGGCCCAACTTATAAAATATAAGTTTGCTTGTCATTATTACTAATAAAGCATATTGTTTACTTGCTTGTTTTTTATAAAGTATGTTTAACAAATCAAAACTATAACATGCAAATCGTAAACGATTTATAAACAATAACTAGTATTGAAAAATAAAGTTTGAACACTCACTTTTCCATTTACAATAATTGGTTAACGCCTTTCACACTTTCTCCCGCTCCGCTTACCCTACACATTCAATGTATTAGACCACAAGCAGCCATCACAACTACAACCCATACTGTGCCAATTAAATTTTTCATGAAAATATGGGCCCCAAATGCATTCACAAGATATGGCCAGATTCTAGACTCAAGGATTTTCTGTAGAGTCCACACTGAATCTGAGTTCTGACTTAAAAGTTATGGTCGTCCAAAGTTTGAGGCTTCACGTGAATAGTGACATACGCGAACCCAGAAAAATGTGTTTCTCTGGTTCTCTAAACGCCATCCAAACAGCCCCTAAGGCTCAACCAAGACCCAAGCGACTCTTAGATGGAAAATAAACCCGAAAACATCAGTCTCGAGATCAAAATCAAACCTCAACACAGTCCGGGATCACCAAAAACAAGCTTTGAAAATCCCGTCCGACTATCCCAATACAAAATCCAACTCGATTGTTCGAAATAGTCCAAAAATCTTAAACCTCAAATTCCAGAAAAATTTTGGATTGAAATTTACGCCCTCTCAAGACCTCTAAGCAAATCACAATCCATTAAATGAGCTTTAGGATAAAAATAACACAAGTAGGAAAATTCCCTACCTCTTGGAGTTTGACGAAATGCTAAGATTTTGGTGCCCACGCATAGCTCTCGATGCATGGACCGACTTTACCTTTTACTATGACAAAAACCTACGATCCAATTTCCGTAAATCTTAGAGAGAAGTGAAGAAAAGAAAAAAAAAATCTTTTTCTCTCTCTCTATTCTCCTCTCACGTTGTAAGCAACTCGCCCCTTTTGCTTTCATTTTATCCTTTTTTTTCTATTATTATTATTATTATTTTTGGATATATGGACTCATATTACCCCCTATCTCGGTCCTGCTTACCCCAAATAATTTATTTATTTTCAGTTCACTTTTTTTTTAAATGAACTTAGCTCAAACAATTTCTTAACTTTCGAGATTTTCATAAAAATCTCGTCCCTGAAGTCACTGGCGCTTATCACCCAGAAAATTGTAAAATATTTCGACTGTCTCAGAATATGACGAAACTTTTCTAGTTCACTAGATTTCGCGAGACAAATTTAACGGCGCAGTTCGTTTCATCATTCGAGATTTAGAGAATTTTCTAGGCTTTCCTAAACCATTATGACAATTTATTATTATTATTATCCTTTTGCAATTTTTGAAAATTTCTAATAATTTTTTTCGGGTTTTACGTTGCCACAATTCTTTAAAAAACTTACAATTTCTGTCCTTAAAAACAACGCTCAAAATACTACTATGGCACTTTAAATAATTAAGAAGCCCTTTGGTGCATTGATATACACCATACGGCCACATCGTACCGCACCCCTCCTGGATGGGAGGACAATCCTCCTTCCTTTAAAACATTTCTCGTCTCGAAATGAACAAAATAAACTTAGCGGTTGAAAATACCTCAACTAAAATAGTTGAGGATTCTCGACGACGCATCCGAGCCTTTGGCTCCTGTGATAGCCGCCTCCCTCTCATGATTCCTCCACGTGACTTTAACTAAAGGAATCACCTTACCCTCAACACTTGTTCCTCGCGATTCTACAAACTGCAGACGTATTTCCTCATAAGTCGTTCTCCTTTTAGCTTCTAGTCTACCCGCTTCTCTCAAAGATATACATTTTAGGGCACTTTTAACATCGACACATGGAATGTGTCATGAATCCCCGATAACTCGGGGTAACTTCAACCTCGTAGTTATCGTCCCACCTTGCTCACAATCTCATAAGGGCCTATAAATCTCGGACTGAGCTTGCCTCGTCTCCCAAATCTCAAAACACCCTTCCAAGGGGAAATCTTCAGGAAGACCCGGTCACCTATCTCAAACTGCAAGTCTCTGCGACGGTTGTCCACATAACTTCTTTGTCTATCTCTTACCGTCTTCAAGTTATCACGGACAACTTTCACTTTCTCTAAAGTGACCTGCACTAACTCAGGGCCTACCAGTTTCCTTCTCAATTAACACGCCATCCCAAAGACACCGGAGTCCTACACTTCCTACCATACAGCGCCTCAAATGGAGCCATCTCTATACTGGCTTGATAGCTGTTGTTGTAGGCTTAACCCATCTAAAAAATGAGTATCCCAACTCCCTCAATTCCATCACACAATCTTCTCGAAGATATCCTCTAATGTCTGAATGGTCCTCTCTGACTAGCCATCTGTCTGAGGATGAAATGATGTGCTAAAATGATGGCAAGTACCTAAAGCTGCCTACAAACTGGGCCAAAACCTGGATGTGAACCTGGGGTCTCGATCTGAAACTATCGAAACCGGAACCCCATGAAGTCTTATTATCTCATCCACATACAACCTGGGCTAACTTTTCCGAGAATCCTCAACAATAACCAACGTAAAACGAGCAAACTTCTCGCAATCGATCAACTATCACCCATAGCACTGCGGTCGCCTCTGAGTCCGTGGAAGACCCGGGCTATAAAACTATATAATGATCTTCTCCCATTTCCATACTAGAATATGGAGTAATTGTATCTTCTTCATGGGTCGATGCTCTGCCTTCACTTGCTGACAGGTTAGGCATCTAGAGACGATACCTGTGATCTCTTTCTCCATCCCATTCCACCAGTAATGTTCTTTCAAAGTCCCTACATCTGGTACTACCCGATGCATAGCATGCGCATGAATGTGCTTCTTCCATATCAAGTTCTCTGAGCCGCGCCATACCTTCCGGCACACATTCTCCTCGCCTTTCACCATCATGCCGTCATCTCCGATTTGAAACCTGTTTTTTTCCCTTTTCTATCTCTTCCTAAGCTTAATCATCCTGCGGGTTCCCAACCACCCCTCGCCTCGAATCTGATCCACTAGGAGAGGTCTAACATGAAATGTGGCTAACAATGCTCCTGAATCCTCAGCCTCCAATATCACTCCTAAAGCTCTCAGATCCACCAACAATAGAAGATAACTTGATCTCATATGAGACACAAAGAACCTCCGTCGCCACTCAAGGCATTTACTAAGCTTTTCCCCGGATGGTACTAATAGTAAAGTCGTAGTCCTTAATTAACCTGCCATCTTCTTTGCCTCAGTTTAACTCTCTTTTCGGGGTGAAAATATATTGAAGACTCTTATGATCCGTAAAGATCCTGCAAGGAGCACCATATAAGTAATGCCCATGATCTTAGGGCAAACACGATCAAGCGAGCTCTAAGTCGTGTGTAGGGTAATTCTCCTCATGCTTCTTCAGCTGCCTAGAGGCATACACAATCACTCTATCATTCTGCATCAAAACACAACCAAGGCCCTGCCAGGAAGCATCACTGTAGATCACAAACCCATCTCTCCCATTAGGCAAAGCTAAAACTAGAGTTGAAGTCAATCTACCCTTCAACTCCTCAAAACTCTAACGGGCGTGCATCCACCCACCACTACATCTTCCTCGTCACTGGGTCGTTGGGTCGCTATCCCGAGAACCCTTTCAACAAACTTCTTGTAATACGCAGCCTAAACCAAGGAAGCTCCCGACTCGACATTTTTTGGCTGGCCCAACTTACCACGCCTTCATTTTCGGGGATCCACACTCACCCCTCAACTCAAGATCACATGACCTAGGAATGCCACCTCACTGCCAAAACCGCCAAAGACTTACTCAATCCTCGCATTGCCACCGCCTCCCTTAGGGTCTGCAACACAATCCTCAGGTGCTCTGAATGTTCCTTTGGACTACCTGAATACACTAGGATATCATCGATAAAGACTATGACGAACCTATCCAAATAGGGCTGGAAAACATGGTTCATCAAATCCATAAACGCTGTCGGGGCATTAGTCAAACCAAACGGCATCACCAGAAACTCATAATGCCCATAACGTGTCCTGAATGCAGTCTTAGGAACATCACCCTTCTACACCCTCAACTGATGATACTCTAACCTCAAATCTATCTTGGAGTACACTCGAGACCCCTAAAGCTGATTGAATAACTCATCGATCTTAGGGAGTGGATACGATTGCAGATGAAATCTGTTTCACTTCGGTCAGACCTATACACAACCTGTAACTCCCATATTTCTTTCACGAAGAGAACTAGAGCTCCCATGGGATATGTTGTATCGAATGAATCCCTTACTCAACAACTCTAATTGAGCCTTAAGCTCCCTCAACTCGTAGAGCCATCCCATAAGGAGGAATGGAAATAGGCTCACCCCCGATCAAATCAATGATGAACCTTAATTTCTCTATCCTCGGAGGTAATCCCGCAATATCCGGGAACCGGGTGACGCCCCTATCCCGGGGGTCCCATTGACCACCGTCAACCTGCGGAAACTCTTGTGAATATCGGGTATCCCGATATCACACTCATTTGTCTCATTTATGGAGACCCATTTCTGTATAATTTTCTTATAATTAACCAATTTGTAATGATATTTCACAAGAGTTTGATATACAACTCTTTTACACTTTTATATGCCAAAATATATTAAAACTAGGTTTGCTCTAATATATTTTACAAAATAATTCAAGGCCACAACCGTGCCTCTTCGCACTCACGATCTCGAAGGAACGCCGTCTTCTCTCGCACTAAAGGGGGGGTCCCACGACGGGCGAGCAAAGCCCGCAGGATAATCTCCTAAAAGGATTACTCCCCACCTAAGTGCACATGCAATGGTCGCACCACACATTTAAGTAAAACATGCAAGTTCCTACTCAAATGTCTATATTTCATGGATGAGAAAGTGACCCACCCATTCCCATGTCTCGAGCCCTCACTGACTCCCTCACGCATGCCTAAGCCAAATGTGAGCAAAACATCGATTTCAAAACAAAACTTGTTGTTCTTGAAAATACACTACCGAACGTGTCGGTAAAATACTGATCATTCCTTCTCGAGGCTAATGTGTTGGAGAACTCTCCTAAAACAAACTCATGGTCCTCATCCGAAATGATCTATTGGACCGTCTCCCAACCCCATTCTCCGAAAAATCATCCTGTGAAATTCCTTTCGCAACCATGTTCGTTTTTCAGAAATTTCATGTCATGCCCTCACTCCTAATATTCTAGGGTGCCCCAATGCATATGGAATGCATGATACCAATTCCAACACATTCATGCTAATATATTAACATGCATATATTAACGGAGTTTATACAAAATCAACATGTTATTCATTAACACATAGCAATAACATAAATTAGCTCACATGGGCTAATACACAAACCAATGTCCATCTTGAACCGCCTAACGATCACACCAACACACAATTTTCATGTGTTACTCAAACAAATACCGATGAACAACACAACAAGGTCAAATTATCTCGACTATATCTAATCTGTACCTCACGGCCCCTTCACAATCATGAACCAGTTTGGTTCCAATCATCCATACAACATCAAACGACCATAAAACCTAGAAACTTTTAGTTTCCAGTTCAAACCCCAACTCACCACAGTCTTGGACTGTGTGAAACCGGTTATAGAAATCCTCTATCCTTCAGTCCCAAAGCTTGAACTAAACCATATGGCCTTCATGGCCTCCCATAGACAGTCCTACCATACCTAATACAAAAGAGTTTCAACACATGCAATGGTCATGTTATTTCTCGGCTATACACATCGACACAACTAAGCAAACTGAACGCTTGGTACAAAACACAGAATTCAGAAAAGTTGTGATCACCCAATGTCCCCCATAGGAACATGGATGGAATCCTGACTCAATGGGATTTCCATAGAGTCCAAGAACACCCAAAACGGAGTTCGGACGAAGGAGTTATGACCTCCAAAGTTGGGAGGTCGCTACGCGAACAAACTCAAATTCTCGAGCTTAAACCGACTCACCGAGCTGAACTGACCTTCCTGAGCTTGTCCTGACATCCACTGTCCTCCAAATGGATATGAATGAAATCTTGACTCAATGGGCTTTCCATAGAGTCTAAGATCACCCAAAACGGAGTTCGGACGAAGGAGTTATGACCTTCCGAAGTTGGAAGTCATACGTAGTCAAACCCAGACGAGCTGACCAAAACTGGCTGAGCTGAGCTGACCTGGCTGAGCTCGGTCTAACACCTTGTTCTGACACTTTCTATGCTCCTCAGGAATATTAATGGATTCTTTACTCAATGGGCTTTCCATATAGTCTAAGAACACCCTAAACGGAGTTCGGACGAAGGAGTTATGACCTTCCGTTGAGGCTGCTTAATGTAGTCAAACCTGCATCAGCCGACCGTAACCGACCGAGCTGACCTGACCTGGCTGAGCTTGGTATAACACCTCGGTCTGACACTTGCTATGCTCCTCAGGCATATGAATGGATTCTTGACTCAATGGGCTTTCCATAGAGTCTGGGCGAAGAACCGGGAACGGAGTTCGACGAAGGAGTTATGACCTTCCAGTTTGAGGTCATACGTAGTCAAATCCAAATTGAGTCGAACCGACCGGGCCCGAAACTCGGCCCCGACCGGGCCGGAAATGACCGGGCCTGAGCCGACCCTAGTTGTCGACCCCCAGCGCCTGGACCCCACAAACGATTCCTCCATCGTTCGGGACCCCAAAGAGCTGACCCTATACCGACCTCCGGGTCGAATCGACCCTCTAGCAACCGACCTCTACAACTGACCCCACATTGGACTCTACAGTTAACCCCATAGTCGACCCTCTACAACTGACCTCTACACCGACCTCTACAGTCGACCCCACTGGACCTCTCGTCTATCAGACCATTCGTGAAAGAAAAACCACCATAAACTCTTACTTTCCATAGAGGTCCGAACAGGAAATTCAAAGTTTTTAACATCAAGTTCACTGATGGCAATTTACCGTATGACCTCACTACCAAAATCTCTTGATTTCCTACCCAAAAACCAGTTCTAAAGTCTGATTAATGCGTACTATCACAATATCGCAGCTTCCTATGGTTCAAAACGCAACCAAACATTCCCCTTAGGGCAATACAACCACCACACAACCCTTAGGGTAGAAAGTAACCAAAGTAGGAGAAGACCTACCTCTCGGAGTTTGTCGAAACTCCCCAACTCCGGTCTCTATGCGAAACCCTTGCCGTGAGGATGAACTCTTCCTCTTGCTCCGCTTGAAACCGCCTATCCGATCACGCGAAATTTTGTGAGAGGTTGTGGAGTCTCTCTAAAACTCTCTCAAATTTGGTTTGCCTTTTTCCTCCCCCCTCTCTCCCAAACCCGCTGGAGAAGATAGAAGTCAAGTGAGATGTCCTTTCACTTGCCACTTGTCCAATTCTAAGTGGTTCCTTGGATTACCCTTATTACCTTATCCATCTACCTTGGATTTCCCTCCAATCATGTGTTGCCACATGTCCATGTGGGCCCCACACTTGAGCTCAAGTTGACTGATTCAACACCTGACACGTGGCACACTGTGAGCCACTAAAAATGCGCCAAGTGTCCCCAACTACGCTTGTTGCCTCGAAAAACATGCAAATCTCGACCGTTTCGAATTCGACGAATTCGACGGTGGTAGCTAGATTGTGAGACTATTCCAATCCAAGTGAAGTTCGTTTCATCATCCGAGATCTAGAAAAATTCGGGATTTTGACCGAAATTCCCATTTTGCCATTTTCCAGAAAATTAGATTTTCTCGGGGTTTCACAAGAACGCTCTAACAACTGGAATCTCATCCACTAGAGTCCCCTCCTTCCCTGTCTCCACCACATGCTCGAAACCCCAAACCCATAGGGATCCCCGCCATGGCGAGACTTTCACACAAAGATAACTCTCTACGTATTCCTCTGAACTTTACCTCCAATTTCGCTTGCCTATGCAACTTTACTTCCTTTTTATAACAATCTAATGTGGCCTTATGGCAAGACAACCAATCCATGCCGAGAACCGCATCAAAATCCCTCATATCTAGGGCCATAAGATCCACTGGGAATTCTTGTCCCCAATCAGAACTCTACTATCTCTGACTACTCTGTCTGAGAATAACGGATCTCTTGCTGGAAGGGAAACTCTCATACAACTCCCTAATGGCTGGGTCTCTATCTGGAAGTGATCTAAGAAAGGCCTGGATGCAAATGAATGCGTGGCTCCTGGGTCCACTAATGGGCAGCGCATCATGATCAAGGATAGAAATAATACCAAAGAACCACATCCGAGGCCACATTTGCATCCCACCGAGTCACAACATAAACTCTGGGTCCGAGTACACCTGGGTCTTGTCCCGCATCCCTAGGGCACTACCTCTGCCTCTACCACGGCTGCCTCTACTCCGCGACCGAACCGACCCCTCTCAAGCCTGAAACCTTCCTCGAAGGCTCCGAAAGTGCTCATCTCTAAGGCTTCGGGTAGCCGGGTCAAGCATCGATGTTCTCATCAATCAACCAGGACACTCCTTAATGAAATGGTTCTCTCGGTCACAAAGTGGAAAACACCTCGTATCTGACTTTACACTCTAAGGTGTCGCCGGCACATATCACGTGACCCGAGGAATACACTAGGTGTCACTACACGGCACTGGGCCTCACCGATCCTCGACTAGAGCTCCCCGACCGCATCTCGCCTCTCGTAACCCTACCCTTGCTCTCTCTTTCCTGCCTGATCGACTGTAGCTCTCACTGGAAGTGCCTGGTGCACTCCTCTTACTTTCCTACCTACTATGATACATAGCTATAATACTCTTCTCAATCCTCAGAGCGGCCTCAACCAAGTCCCCAAATCTGTCCTAAGGAACCACAGACAAATGAACTTTGATCCGGTGCTATAATCCTGCCAGAAACCACTTGCACTTCAGGACTTCATCAACCTGAATATATGGAACCAATCTGACTAGCTCTGAGAACCTCTTCTCGTACTCTGATACTGACATGTTCTTCTGCTCTAATATGAAGAACTCCTCAATCTTCGAATCCTTGTGACTCTAAGGAAAGAATCCACAAGAAACTTCAATAAACTGGTCCGACGACATACCATCAGAGAGACCTCCACTCACGCATCCCACCAATCTTGGGGCCCCGTTTCCATTAGAAAACCCGAAAAACATGACCCGATCATCTCGTGCAGGCCATAACTCAGAATCTTGTTTACTCTATCCAACCATAACTGGGATCGCTTCAATCGCATCACGCTATATGGCTCGGGCGCCTAACTTCGTGTTTCTCTTATAAACCTCCTAGGCTCTTCAGAACCTCCTCGGGTGGCGCGAGGTGGTCGAGACCGGCGGTTGTCGACGAGTCACCATAGCTACTATCCGGGAAAGCAATCCGTGCCACCCGCTCTTACAATAAACATTCGAAACTCGAGCCCCTCCCGGTGGCCCAAATGGTCCAGCCCGACCTACCGTTGAGGCCGATTCACGGAGGCTGCAGTAGAACCAACTCGGGCGCGCTCAACTCCCTGTGTACTCGTGACTGCCCGAAAGCCTTTGAATGGCTCTCCTAGAATCCATCTCGATCGTCCTCCGCCCTCGACATAGTGCTTTATTCGCAAAAATCAACTATTTAGTACTTTGAAACACTTAAAATGTATGTACTTTGAATTTGAAAATGCATGGTTGCCAATAGTGTATAAGAAAACTACGATGCTTAATAACACAGGTTTCCTAAGACCCTGCTCTGATACCAACTTGACACACCCCCACCCTTACTAGCAGGCGATGTGTCGACAATACTTCCAACGACTAGAGAATCCTGTGAAGCTAAGCTGTGTTGCTTGCTGAAAACCTGTATAACAATTTTTCTTTTCTAAACTTGTAATTTTATAAAATTTCAACAGCATACCAGCTGCATATAGGACATGTCCCAAAACCTGTAAATACAATTTACACTTCTAAAATATGGCAACCAACAACACTTCTTCAAAAGAGCCTCAGGCTCATCACATTTTCATAAAACAAAACTATGTACATACATAAGTGAGTAAATACATCACATATAACTAGAAATCAGGAGGACCATGATATGTCCCAGCGTCCGAAGTACTTGTACCTGGAAGATAAATTTTAAAAACAGGAAAATAATGAGCTAAAAGAGCTCAGTGAGTGTATGCTTATAATGCTTTTCGTTTTTCTCAAAATGTCTCAAAATTGTAAAACGATCTTACAAAAACACTTTCCTTCGTAAAACCTTGCTTGCTTTGATATAAAGTTTCTAAACTTTTCGTAAAATGCTTCTGCTTATCAAGAATCGATTCAAGCTATATGCAAATGCTTATAAAATATAATGATCAAACTCACTGGAGGCCTTTCTCTTGTCAGACCCTAGTAAACACTGAAACTCCGTGGTTCCTACCATGCCTAGTGGGAAGGACCTCGTGTCCACATCACCTATTCCGGTAAATATGGTGGAGTGCTTCATCACCACATAATAAGCTAGTGCGCTAACCCTATATACTCTAGTACGTGCCACGGTCCTCCTCTAATATGCCATAATGCATGAGCTAAGTTTGCCGACCAGACAAATATAAAATGAAATGCAATCATGTCTTAACTTTCCCGTGCACGTATGTAATACCTTTGACCGATAATGCTTGCTTAAGACAAGGGATTTCTTAAGGCCTAACTTATAAAATATAAGTTTGTTTGTTTGCTTAATAAAACATATTGCTTACTTGCTTGCTTTATAAAATATGGTTTAACAGATCAAAACCATAACATACAAATCGTAAAACGATTTATAAACAATACACTAGTATTAAAAAATAAAGTTTAGAACACTCACTTTTCCGTTACAATAATTGAGCACGACTTCACAATTTCTTCACCTCTGCTTTTATCCTACACATTCAATGTATTAGAATCACATCGCCATCACAACCAACATCCTGTTACCGTGCTACAATTAAATTTTTTAGAAAATATGTGAGCCCCAAATGTCATTCACAGGCATATAGTTAGATTCTAGACTCAAGGGGATTTCCGTAGAGTCCAAGAACACCCGAATCGGAGTTCAGATGAAAATGTTATGGCCATCCAAAGTTGGAGGCTTCACCTGAACAATGACATACGCGAACCCAGAAAAATGTGTTTCTCTGGTTCTCTAAACGCCATCCAAACATTCCCTTAAGGCTCAAACTAAACCAAATGACTCCTAGGATGGAAAATAAAACCGTAAAACATCGCCTTTGATCAAACCAAACCTCAAGACACCGGATCATCTCAAACAATGAAAATCATGTCCAGACTATCCCAAAACAGTCCCGAAAATTCAACCCGGATTGTCCGAAAATAGTCCAAAATAATTCCTAAAAATTTAAACCCAAATTCAAAACTTCTTGACTAAATTTACGGCCCTTCACGGCTCTAAGCAAACCTAAGCTATTAAATGATCTTTATGATAGTTAACACAAGTGCAGGGAAAATTCCCCTACCTCTTGAGCTCGACGAAACACTAAGATTTTGGTGCTCACGCCGTAGCTCTCACGCGTGACAGATTTTGCCTTACCCGACAAAACCCAAAAGTCCGATTTCCGGTGAGATCTTATGTTCCAAGAAAAAAAAATATTTTTCTCTCTCTATTCTCCTCTCACGCACGCACCCCCGTCTCCCCCTTTTTGCATTTTCATTTTATCCTTGTTTTTGTCTTTCTTTTTTTTCCTATTATTATTATTATTATTTGGATATATGGCTCATATTGCCTCATTCGTGACTGTTTCTACCTAAACAATTTATTATTTTAGCCACTTATTTTAAATGAACTTAGCTCAAGTCGCTTCGACTTCCGAGATTTTGTAAAAATCTCTCGTCCCCGGTCATTGACGGCATCACCCGCAAAATCGTAAAATAGTCCCAACTGCTTCGTGACTCTGACGAAACTTTTTCAAGGCCACTGATTTCGCGAGACCGAATTTCACTAAGATAACCGCTTCACATCCGAGAGATCTAGATAATTTTCTAGGCTTCCCTGAACTATCTGACAATTTATTATTATTATTATTATCCTTTTGCAATTTTTGAAAATTTCTAATAAATTTTTTTTTCGGGTTTTACAGTGCCACAATTCTTTGAAAACTTTACAATTTCATCCTTAAAAACAACGTTCAAAAATACTACTATGACACTCAAATAATTAAGGAAGCCCTTTGTGCACATATGCGATCCTATGGTTACACATACCATACATTCTCTCGGGACGGGGCGTTGTACACACGTTCTTGGACTCTATGGAAAACTCTTTGAATCTAGAATCTAACCATATGCTGGTGGATGGATTTTGGTGCTCACATCTTTACTGAAAATTTGATTGTTGTACCAAGTGTTCTATTGTAATGGACATGATGAAAAGGACCCCACATACTATCCAGATTTTGGGATTGCTTTTTGGTCAGGAAAAATGGGAAAATTAGACTAGTGTCCTTCATTGAAATTGTAGCTGCATCCGTGAACTTGCCGTTAGGATTTTGAATCACTCAAATTGGACCTCTATAACTCGAGTTATGCTCCATTTTCCGAGATTGCCACAAGCTACCCTGTTTTGACCCCATACATTGTCCAGATTTTGGGACTGATTTTCGGTTGGTAAAAAGAAGGAATTTGGACTGGTGTTCTCCATGGAAATTATAGCTGCATTTGTAAAATTGATGTAGGCTTTTGAATCACCCAAATTGGACTTGTACAGCTCAAGTTATGGTCTATTTCGCGGGACTGCTACAGCTTAGGCTGTTTAATGGTTTGTGTCTAGTTTTTATGACTGTTAGGGGACTAGTTTTTTAATTGAGTTCAGAACTATTCTATGGTCTATTATGGCTTGATTGTGAAGGTGTTATTGCGTAATATGGAATGAGACGTTGTATGCTGATGTTGATATATGCATGCATGATATATTGACATGAATGAAGTATTGTATGGACATTATATACTTATTGATATAATTATTCATGATGCATTGGTGATATGCATGAGTAGAGTTGTCCATATAGAATTCTTACCATATATGTAACATGGTATAGACATGCACAGTGTATCATATTGCATATGTCAGAAACATCGCATTTTTCATGGGTGTGAGTGCATGGTTGGTAAATCGATTAATCGTGCTCTGTGTTTGATCGTGGGCTTGGTAAAACGTGGACAACGCCCAATAGAGTCACATGGTCAGATGAACGGAAAATATGTGTTCGTATTAGCAAGAAGGGATAGATCCCTCGGGTGAAAACCACAATTATGGTCAAACATAGTCCCCGCAGGTGAAAGACGGCGGCGCGGGGTCTCTAGGTTTGCTGTTCCGTGGTAGATACCAAAAATCTGCTACCCATAAAAAGGCGCATGGATTTTGAATATAAAATGATCATTGTGATGTATCATCCAAAAAGCTTTTGGTTTATAAATAAATGAAATAGGTTTTGAAAATTATCATTGGATGTTATCCAGAATTATGGTTTTTCACACTTGGCATAAAATGACAAAGGAGGGAGCTCTGTGAGGACTCTGACATAGGGCATAATGAGCTCCCATCTCATTTCATGGTGCATGTAGGATTCCATGTAGAATTGGCATATTCTTCACAAATGTCGATGTGTGTATTATTGTGTGAACATGACATTACATGTGTACTTAGGTAGGAGTAGCCCTTGTAGGAGTTATCCTTACTAGGCATTGCTTTCACTCTTGTCAGGGGACCCCCTTTCAAAGTGTGTTATGTATAAAGCAATGACCCTCATCCGGGACCGCAGGTGTGAAGAAAGCCGAACTGTAGTTTTGAGAAACCTTTTTGTAAAAAAAAACTAGATTTTACATGTAATATTTTGTATATAAGAGAGTTGTAACTTGAACTCTTATGAACTGTTTTGATAAATTTGTATATTTTTCTAAAATATATAGGCATGAATGGATCCCGGTGAATGGGATGCGATATGTCAGGATCAGATATGCGATACCACTGTGTATTCTGTGGTGTTGACGGGTTGTCAATGGGACCCTCGGGTTTTGGGGCTTTACACGATTCACTAAAAAACTTAGATAAGGTCTAGTAATGGTAAGGCATAACAACTTACCAATGAGTCGCCTATAAGTAGAAGGATCAGCCACCAAATCACCATCTTTTTAAGAAAGCTTGAGGTTTGGTTCCATTGGAATAGTGTCTGGTTTACAACCCAAGTATCTAGCTTAGGAGAGCAATTCTAGTGCATATTTTTGTTGACAAATAGAAATTCCAACAACTGTTCGTGCAATCTCCAAGCCTAAAAAAATATTTGAGAGGACTCAAATCTCTCATTTTGAATCATTCACTAAGGGTAGATTTCAAATAAGTCACAATAGCCATATCATTGCTAGCAATTATTATAAATATCAACATACACCAAGAGGGCCAAGAAAACATAACCTTGACTTTTGATGAATGAAAGGTTCTGGTCATTGGCAGATTGAACAAATCCTATTTCCAACAAAAACAATTGAGAATTTATGGAACCATTGACGAGAAGCTTAACACAACCCATGGTGTCGATGACAAAGAACTGCAACTGCATTAGAGGATTCTCCGCCTTTCGACAAGAATAACCCAGGGGAACATTCATAAAGACTTCTTCAATGAGATCTTCGTGAAGGAAAGCATTTGCCACATCAAGTTGAGTAAGAGACCAAATGAAAATGGCAGCTAAGAAGAGCAAAAGATTTACAGTAACAAATTTAGCCACAGGAGAAAAAGTATCTAGAAAATCAATACCTTCCTGTCATGTGTATCCCTTTGCTACAAGGTGAGCTTTGTAGCAGTTAGTGACGCCATCAACTTTGTACTTTATTTTATACACCTATTTACATTAGATGGGTTGTTTTCCTAAGGGAAGAGTGACAAGAGGCCAGGTGCCATTGCTTTCAAAAGCTTGCAACTTAATATCCATAGCATCTCGCCATACTTGAGACTCAACAACTTGTGAGAAAGTTTAAGGCTCTGTTTGGGTGCTAATTGCAAGAGTAAAAGCTCGATGGGATTTGGACAATATATGGTAACTCAGGAAAGAAGAGATGGGATATAAAGGAGTTAGAGAAGAGAGATCAGACAAGCTGAAAAATTGATTAGCAGCTAAATAACAATGATAATCAGATAAATAAGGTGGGTGTTTGGTTATATGGAGTGGACGAGATGTAGGTTGCAAAGCTTGATTTTGGTTAGCATCAATAGGTTCAGGTGAAGAAGAAGTTGAGAGATTTAGGTGAGAAGGATGCATAGAAATGGACTCAACAGGGCGAGGTGTCACGACCCAATCTGGGGGATCGTGACCGGCGCTAGGAAATGGGAAGGCGTAAGGCCACCGAAACCCGTAGCAAGCCTTACTGAAATATTCATGCCGACTATCATGCGATCACCTGACTATATATCAACATACATATATATAATATGCTCAGATGCCAAACATCAATAGGGAGAGATAAAATCTCGATCCCACATACACCGTCATCATACACAAAATAAACAGAATTATCTGAATTACAAAATATACTAATATTCCGAAGTACTGCGGTGACACCTAGATTAAATAGACAAGGATTAATAATATCATAATAGTACACAGAACTACAATACATCAAAGGTCCGAAAGCAGGAGGGCTAAAAGTACCCGAAAATAATTTGAGACTGGCACCTCGAGTGAGTTAACATCTTATAATCTATACTCACATCTATAGTACCAACAGATATGCACATATAGAATTACAATATAATATATCATATTGAGACAATATAACAATACACTCACATACTTATGCATGCATACACATCAAATCCCATATCATCACATAATCATCGCAATAATCGAGAACTCTAACAAGACCCTATACTTCACTCATGCTTCATACGCCTCTCAAATCCAATGTGACCGGCGCCCGAGAGAATGCTCTGACTGCGGGTCCTTAACTCCAAAGAATCAACATATCATACTCCATAGCCACTCGAGGAGTAACGCTCAACTGTGGACCTTACTCCGTAACCTCGAGAGAAACGCTCAACTGTGGAACTCACATCTACATTCCTTAACTGTAGATATAATCCGACACAATTTGGCAAGATGCGTCCCCGATGTAACCCATCAGTGGTATATTCTCACAAATTCCTATTACAACATTTCAAATCACCAATGGTAAATTCTCATTATCCAAAGATAGCACACTGTATCCATTATCATAAATAACTCATATGCAGATATAATTATAATAAAATAATTAATTAAATTAATATAGTAACTTAATCCATAATAATAATAATAACAATAATATCGTATGTCGAGAGATGATGGACTCCGTAGCTTAATGTCAAAGAGGGTACGTGCAATGCATGCGCATGATGTGTTATAAACTATATGATATCACCAGAAGAATCTGGTCTCGAAGCCGCTTCCTACGCCAGCCGCTCGGCGTAGCTCTGACAATCTAGAATAGAAAGACATAATCAATATCAAGATTGAGGTTTAAGCTTAACTCTAGACTCGACTAGGACAGTCTGGCCGTGTGCTAGGACCCCATATAAAAGACATCTAGCCTCTACCAAAATTTGGCGTATCCTCCCTAAAACTCGGACTTAACTCCTGTAAAACAGTCCAAAAACCCTTAAATAACATTTCCAATATACACAAGAAATCAACATCGATCGGCCACACAACTACAATTTTATTGCCCGACTCGGCCCCAATCCATCAAATCAACAATTTAGCCTAATATACACAATCAATCTTATTAACTACTTCATCATACAATACAATTAACTGATTCAACGAGTCCCAAATACGTGGACATATCCAACATACATTATCGAACAATTAAAATCGACATTCGGGACAACACTCCATTAGAGTTCACACGCTTAGTATAGATTTTTACCGAAGCTCGAATGCTTAAAACCGACAGACCGGCTCGAACCATCGAACCCGGGACTCCGACGCTCGCCCCGGCACGCTTCCCCCGAAGTCCGGCCGGGCCGACGGTAGCCGGAAAAATTGAAGGTGGTCGGAAATTGATTTGTGAGGGTATCCACGTCAAGCCCAAGGTCCAAGGAGTCCGAACGCGCATGTACCGGGTTTTCTCAAGGGGACGGGAGGGCCGAATCGCCCAAACAATGCAGACGGGCGAAGCTCCCATTTCCGTTCACCGGCAAGACGACGGTGAAAATGGCGATTCAAGGCCTTCCATCTTAGGTTTTGGTATGGTTATGATTCCATTTCTCTCGGCCTTGGTTTGGGCCGAGGTGGCCGAAAATGTGCGAGGAAACGGAGTGGCTATGAGAGAAGGCGAACTGTCTTGTGATTATCCACTGAACGGGGCGGCTCGATGAATCCAAGGGTGGTCGAAGGTTGCCGGTGTCCAGGCGAGTCTTTTGAGAGTAACGGCGAGCTTGGAGGTGGCCTAAATGGCCTACTGTGCGACGGGCAGAAGGGGGCGAGGAGAGAGAAACTGGCGCGTGATTCCCACGAGAATCCGCAACTTCAAAGTAAACCAAACAAGACAAGGGTGGTCAGACGGGGTTACCTTTCCTGTCTGGACGGCCTGATCGGGTGGTCGGAAGCGCTGAACGGCGCCGGCAAAGGGGCGGCGCGCGCCGCGGAGATGAGTGAGAGAGAGAGGGAGTAAGGGTTTGCTGGTAGTCGCCCCTTCATCTTTCATCACTTCCAATTTAGCCTTCATCTACTTAATTTAGGCATGATTTGTGGCAATTTAAATTCTTTGATTAAGGAAAATTAGTATCTAAATAAATAATAACTTTAAATTAACCTTTGATAAATCAAAATAAATATTAAAACAAGTATGTAAATAATTTAAATGGCCAAAATAATTATTATGACCCAAAAATTTTTCTTAAGAAAAATTAAATATACATAATTAAATAGAATTCGATAAATAAATCCGAAATTAAAACTCAATAAATAAGGATTTAAATTGCGCCAAATTTACGGGTATTACATTCTTTCTCCCCTAAGAAAATTGGCCCCGAATTTAGGAATAAGAAATGTTACCTTAACACCAAAACAAGTACGGTAGTGAGCGCCGCATCTCTCGCCGATTCCCAAGTGTACTTTCAACAATGATTCTCGCCAGGACTCCCACCATCGGGTGAATGACTGACGGAGTCATAACCTGAGCATCCATAATAGCTGGTGTGTCGCCCTCATAACATAAATCCTCACCGATCTCAAATGATAGAATTTTTCTTGTTAGATTCGACCAATTCAGACCGCTAACTCCTTTCACCAGTCTTTCTCCCAAAGAAACTCAAGCGATCTACACTTCCTCGCCATATAACGCCAAGGCTGATACCGATACTAGCATGATAATCGGCGTTAAAATTAACTCCACCAGCAAATGCCAATCCTATCGCTCTGCAAAATCCACCACACATCCCCACGCCCCAACGCCCACAGTCCTCTCTGCACCGCCCCATCCATCCGAGGGTGAAAAGTCATGGTTAAAGTCCAACTGAGTGGCCCTCCCCCAGCCTCCGCTAAAACCTAGTGAATCAGTCTCCTGTCAGATATTAATCAAACTGATCCCAATAACACTAACAATCCTCTCAATATATACACCAGCATACCCGGCTACGGAAAAAGTTGTCTCATAGTAAGCATGCCGACTTAATATCTTCGATCGACTATCACCCAAACGGAATTATACTCCGCCTGTTCGGGAGGTGGTCCACACAAAGTCCATGTAATATTCTCCTATTTCACTCGAAAGGAGGTCAACAACCCGCACGCTTCGATGCTCAAGTTTAACCCGCCGATGTCAAACACTTATACAACCTGGCTGGCATCCTTCTTCATGTTTTCCACCACAATAGTTACCCCAAGATCATGATACACATTCAGGAACCGGATGAATGCACTAATGTATGATGAGCTCTTTCCATAATCTCTTTCAAGTCCATCAACACGCCTGGGACGCATAACCTAGTACCCAATCTCAACGCCATTATCCCTAATCATTTAAATCATCCGCCCACCTTTGAACTCATATCCATAATCTTCATCAATTGTGGGTCTCGTGACTGAAGTTGTCTTAATTTCGTCCAATGAACTCAGATTTGACTTCGAATAAAGCAAAAGTGCCCGCAAAACCCAACACTTCTAAATGTAGAAACCCCGATTATACACCATACAACTCCTTAGTCAATTGTCGCCTTCTGATCACTGCATAGACTCGCCTCGAAGATTTCCTACCAAAGCATTCGCACCACATTAGCCTTACCCGTGATACCGAATTGTACAATCATAACCTGGCAACTCTGCCATCTCCTCCGCCTCAAATTCTAGCTCATGAAAAATATATTTCAAACCTTGTGATCCGAAGATCTCACACGCTCACCATATAGGTAATGCCTCCGCATCTTCAATGCAAAAGATCACACCGCCATCTCCAAGTCATGAGCTGGTAATTCTCTCAAGCCATGCTCTTCGCCGCCTAGAAGCATAAGCACCACCTACCGTACGCATCAATACACACCCCAATCCACTGGAAGCTGCCAAGACCATCGTATAACCTCCTGTACTGTGTAAGGAACGCCAACACTGGAGCAGAGTCAAACAATTTTCACTTCAAAACTCGCCACAAATTCGCTCCACCAAACCCACACTTCCGGGTTAATCAGAATGGCAGCGATCCCCAAAATCCTGACGAAACGGCACAACCCGCTTAAACCCAGCCTCAACTCGCCACCGTGGTTGGTCTCCGCTAATCCATCATCGCCATCTTCGGGGATCCACTGATGTTCTCTGATACTCATACGCCCCAAGAAAGCTACATTATCCAGCCCACACTCGAGAATGGCGCTATAGTCGATGCTCCCCGCACCGCAATATCCTTAAATGCCTACACATGCCCTCCTCACCCAGAATATACTCAAGATATCATCAATGAACACAATCACAAAGTTGACTGTGAAGTGGTTTGAACAATCTCCACTCATCATATATCCATAAAGGTCGCTGCACAGACAGCTGGTACCCGTTATATACCAGAATCAATTGGTCGCACTCGCCCGAATGTCGTCTTTGGAACATCCTCATGTCTTATTCTCACCACATACATCCCGACCGTAAATCAATCTTAAAACATGATGCACCCAAAGTCAGATCGTAAAACAAGTCATCTATTCCGGTTGATATTTAACACAGATTACGCCGTTGTCAAATTGCTCCAGCTTCATACATAGCAGCAGGGCAAACCATCTTTCTTCTTACAATAGCACAGGAGCACCCCAGGGAGAAGTACTAGGCCCCGACAAACCTTTTGTCTAACAAATCCCAATGTTCTCTTCCAAATTCTTCAACTCCGCAAAAAGCATCCTATATAGGGCAAATAGATGTGAGTCGTGGCCCGCATACATCGATGCAAAGTCTATCTCCCGTCGTGGCAACCCCTGCAACTCTCTCGGGGAAAACATCAGAAATTCACAAGCAATATGACATCATCAACCTTACTCCTGGCCCACCGCCGTGTCCCTTATAAGAGTCGATAACCCTCGCGACCTCACAGAACATCCGCCAATTGTAGTTTGGTCTGAATGAACAGTGGAGTCAGATCACACCACTAAACCCAAACTCCAGAATCCCCGGAATCCTGAATCATTTGTTTCTTCCTTTAATCCAAAGATGAGTGCCCGCCAACCAATCCATACCCGGGACAACCCTCGAAATCCATCACATCCAACAAAATAAGATCACCGTGGTCTCGCCTACTGCTGCAACTCGAACACGATGGAAAGCAAATATCCGCCTAAGGCATCACTCGTAGGGTAGTGCAGACGATAACTTTAGTCAAGTCCGTCGTCAACACCGCCTAAATGTAAAACTAGGAGACACAAAGGAGTGTGGCACCCGATTCACACAACACCCCACTTTAGTATAATGTAGGATCGAATGGGCACTTCCAATAATGACAAAGATTCGACGCTCGGGCGCCCCGAGTGAGTGTAAAACTCGTCCCTATCTACGCCCGTATCGGGTAGGAGCTCAACTCACCTCGCCCCCTACCACCAAATCGCTTCCGAGTTTACTCATATCTCACCGCCTCGGCCGCTACCAGAGCATCATGCGGCACCCGCCTCAGAAGCAGAGCTAGGGCGTCAGCCCAATGAATCAAGGCAACACTAAATTAACCCCGAGGAAAAGGCCGGTTAAAATTAGACATGATTCAAATATATATGGCTCAACCCCCTCCACAATTTCCAAAACAAGCCCACTAGCCTCCATACAAGGGCCTCGATGTGATCCGCCACATCAGGCACATAATGCGCCGTAACTAGCGCCGCCAGATCCCAGCTCAACTCGTCCCTGAACTATAGCCCTTAATCGGGCCTAAACCCTGCCCAATCCGAAGCCTCTATAACCCTTTCTCTCGTCAAGGCTAATTCTTCTTGTGACCCTCGTCTAAACCGTCACTGGCCGACCTATACCACCGGGCGTACTCGCACTATAATAGCTCATCAAGGCCGGCAGTAAAGGTACTAGCTCGCTTCCTCTTCGTATGGGGTCTTCTTCTTAGCACCATCCACTATGATACCATGAAGGCGGTCAGGCCTCCACGCTCCGCTAACCGCGACTCCGCAGCCACTCTTCTCGATCGCATTTAAGGATATGAAATGTGGTCCAAGCCCGCGATGTAATTATTTGTCTTCGCAAATCACGCAATTCGTGTTCGAGCAAATTTAATTAAGATACATGAACCTCGCGGGTACTCCACTACGTGACATATCATCTCTCTTCGGGCCGCAACCTGCTCTGACTCTTGCCGTCATGGCAAAGACGTTATTCACCCGTCAACTGAGCCCATGTCATACCTCAAGAACGCTTGATAATCTTTGCACTGACCAATGTTAAGCCCTCGAGGGAGGGAAACCTGCCATCTCACAGTCCGCTTCATCGATGCCTCGATCAAATGCCTTTCCACCATCCTAAAATCCATCATCACCGGGATACCCCATCAAATACAACCCTGACAAGCCCGGTGTAATCGGAACATGGGAAACGTGATCTCGGGTCAAACTCGGGTCCACCCCTGGTCGAGAATCCATAGCGCACCGCCGCCGATGCTCCATAAGTTGTCGGAGAGCCACTCGCGATCTCACCAGTACCGGCCAAAATGCCCCATGTTGGTCGCTGACACAGCATCTACCAGGTTCAAACTATGCTCCGCATATTAACCCGTGTTCTCCGTAAATGCAGACTGCCTAGTCGCGACTGGCCAACCTCCGCCTCGCCTCTCTCCTGTGAACTCGCACCGCTTCGGCGGGATACCTTCATCTCGGGCTCGCCTCATCATAACTGCACCGCGAGCCATCGCCACAGCACGGTAGCCGCCGTGAGATAACCTCGACCGCTCATATCGCGCCAAGACGCCACGATAACAACAGACGCCTCTACCGGACGGCAGCGTAAACTAGATGCAATGGTGACGATGGCATCTAACTCGATCCTAATCGGCAGCATCGGAAACTTAGATCGGTGCCGCGTAGAAATGAACCTATGGCTCGATACCAACTTCGGTCACGACCAACTGGGGATCGTAACGCGCTAGGTCGAAGCGCAATGCCACCGGGGAACCCCGTAGCAAGCCCACCGAAATATTCATGCCGACTATCATGCGATCACCGACTATATATCAACATACATATATATAATATATGCTCGATGCCAAACATCACAGTGGAGATATGCTACAAACTATCCCACATACACCGCCATCATCAATGTGTGTAAATAAACAGAATATCTGAATTATGTATTATACTAATATCCCCAGCTACTCACAGTTGGGAGCATCTAGATTAATAGACAAGGATTAAATAATGTCATAATAGTACATAACCACAATACGATCGTGCTGTCCTAGAGGTGGAGGGCTAATAGCATTCGAAAAATAATTCTGGAGACCGCCACCTCGAGAGTTGAGTTAACATCTTATGGGACCCATAATCTTAAAGATCTAGTACCAAGGATATACATGCCATATAATCATATATATATCATTGAGACAATATAACAACAAGACCACAGTACTTATGGCGACATACATCAAATCCCATATCACATAATCATCGCAATAATCGAGAACTCTAACAAAGACTCCCATACTTCAATACTACGTTCATAACACTCTCTCAAATCCAATGTGACCAAGGCCCCAGAGAAATGTTCACCAGTGGTCCTGAACTCCTACGACACTTAATCCAATAAACTATAGTTAGCTCTGGTAGAATGCTTGGACTGTGGTCCTTAACTCAAAGAACTAACATATCATACCCACGCCAGAGGCACGCTCAACTGTGTGGACCCACTCCCAGATCCCCCAGAGAAACGCTTCAACCGTAGAACTCACATCTACATTCCTTAATCAGACATATAATCACATTACCGGCAGATGCGCTCCGATGTAAACCCATCGTGGCAGACTTCGCTAAAATTCTATTACAAAGATTTCAAATCACCACACACAGAATTCTCATACATCCAGCGAGAGGCACACCATATCCATTATCATAACAATTTCATATGCAAATATAATTATAATAAAATAATTAATTAAATAATATAGTAACTTAATATCCATAATAATAATAATAACAATAATATCGATGTTAGACGATGGATCGTAGCTTAATGTCAAGAGGCACTGTGCAATGGCGCAGATGATGTGTTATAAACCATATGATATCAACTCTCACGTAAGAATCGGTCCCAGAGCCGTCTATGCCTCAGTCGCTCGGGCGAGCCGTTTGACACCCAGAATAGAAAGACATAATCAATATCAAGATTGAGGTTTAAGCTTAACCTAGACCTGATCACACTCACAAAGGTTAACCAGAGTAAAAAGAAAGATTCGGTGAATTCTAATTTAAAAATCTGCGCACCTCCCTAAAACTGACTTATCCTCAGAAACAAAGGTCTTAACTCGCTTAAATAACATTTCCACATAATAATACAAAGAATCTATCGAGACGGGCCACACAACTACAATTTTATTGCCCGACTGTCCTAATCCATCAAATCAATTTGTATCTCTCCGTAATATACACAATCAATCTTATTAACTACTTCTGATCATACAATACAATTAACTCGATTCAACGTAGTCCGAAATACGCTGACATATCCAACATACATTATCGAACAATTAAAATCGACATTCGACAAATACATCGATTAGAGTTCACACACGCTTTAGGTATAGATTCTTTCATCAAGCTCGACGCGAAACCGATCGCACCGGCCGAACAACGAACGGACGGACGCCTGCCTCGGCATTTCCCGGAAACGCCGCCGGACGTGGCCGGAAACGAAGGTGGTCGGAAAATTGATTTGTGAGGGTATCCACGGCCCAGGTCCAAGGAGTCCTAACGCATACCGTTTTTCGGAGGACCAACGAGTGGTTTAATCGGCCCAAACCGCCAAGAGACCGACGAAGCTCTCATTTCGCTCACCCGCAAAACGACGGAAATGGCGATTCACGGCTCCATCTTTAGGTTTTAAGGGTTGGTGATTCCATCGCTTGCTCAATGAGTCGTAAAACGCGAAACTGAGTGGCTAGAGAAAGGCGCGAACCGTTCTATGATTATCCCACGAATCTGGGCGTTTCATGAATCCAAGGTGGTCAAGGTTGTCGTGTCCAAAGAGTCTTTCGAGAGCAACTGAGCTTCTGGAGGTGGCTCGAAATGGCCTGACGTGCTGCAAGCAGAAGGGGCGAGGGAGAGAAACCATGCGTGATTCGCGAGAACAAAATCGCAACCCAAAACAAGACAAGGGTGGCCTGGTGACGGGGTCACTCTTTCCCAAAGGTCGAGACTCGGCTTCCACTCCAAGTGGCCTGAGCTATCAATAACTACGCCGGCGTGGTGGCGGCTGCCGTGGAGGAGAGAGAGGGGAGAAGGCCTTAGCTGGTAGTTTGCCCCCTTCATCTTCATCACTTCCAATTTAGCTCCTTCATCTACTTTAATTTAAATGATTGTGCAATTTAAACTTTGATTAAGGAAAATTAGTATATCTAAATAAATAATAACTTTAAATTAACCTTTGATAAATCAAAATAAATATTAAACAAGTATAATAATTTAAATACAAATAATTATTATGACCTGTAAATAATTTCTTAAGAAAAATTAAATATACATAATTAAATAGAATTCGATAAATAAATCAAATTAAAAACTCAACAAATAAAATTTAAATTGTGCCTAAATTTACTGGGTGTATTACACGAGGTGCATGATACTATCGAAAAGAGATTAAGATGTTCACTATTAGGTATGGATTCAAAACAAATGGAAAAATATTTCATGAAAGACAACATTTCTTAGTGATGTACACTTTATTGTCTTCAATCATAACTGTATCCTTTATACCCAAAAGGATACCTTCAAGAAAAACCGATGCCCTAGCCCGCGGAGTGAATTCTGTTCGTTGACTAACAAAAGGTAATCTATAACATAGATGCTCAAACGAACTAAGATGTGAATATATGGGATTTCTTTGTTGTTCAACAACTCGTGTGCGGACTTTGTCGGGCAACAATGGCAATGGTGTTCTGTTAATTAAATAAACTACAGTTAAAACACATTCACCCTAGTAGCAAAGAGGAACATTTGATTGAAAAAGAAGTGCTTGAGCCACATTAAGGATGTGTTGTGCTTTCTTTCAACAACATAATTTTGTTCAAGAGTTTCCACACAAGAATGGAAAGAAATATTCCTTTTGAATGAAAGAAATCATGGAATGCTAATTTGGGAGCATTATCTAACTCAATGACGATGGCGCTAGCCAGTGAAAATCATATTATAAAATTATAGAAAAACAAATATAAATATCCGATTTTTTATAAAAGATACACCCATGTACTTTCAGACAAATGCATCAACAACAAAGGAGAAAATATTTATGAATCGTACCAAGCCATAACATGAAAAGGGCCCCAAACATCAATATGCACTAACTCGGCGGATTGAGGACATATGATTAGAAATGAAGGGTAGACGCCTTTGCTTAAGCAATGACAAATCCGACAATGTGAAGATAACGTGATATAGAACTAGAATTTGTAATTGATTTTCGTAAGGTAGTCAATTTACAACAAAGGGATGTCCCGATCTAAAATGCCAGATATCACTTTTGCTCATTACAGGAGATGAAGAAATTGAATTACAACGAGCAATTCCTAATTCTAGAATATATAGATTTCTTTATCTTCCCAATCATCAAGGCCCGAGTAAGGTCTTGGATAACACATGAATCAGAGAGGAAATTAGCAGTACAATTGTGACTAAGAGTCAAAGCACTAATACTAAATAAATTAAAACTAAAAAGAGGAGCAAAGAGAATATCACGTAATACCAAGAAATCAGACATTTTAACTTCTCTACCTACTAATTAACCATTCGGTAAAGTTATTATGGTATTTTGAATAGAAATACATTCAAAAACAAAGAAAGGTTGCAGCAAATATGATGGAGGCGCCTGGTGGTCACCTAATTCACACCAATCGAATGCATGGATGTGAAAGGAGAGAATGGTTTTGTTGATGGCCTCCATGAGCCATTGTTAGAAGAAGAAGGAGCGAAGGCAAGAAGAAAAGTAATGCTTAACACCATCGCAGTAAAACAGACAGAAGAACGGTGGTAATTCACGCCATTGTCTGCAACAAAAAGGGCTACAGCTGGTACACGAGTTATGTTACCTCTCTTCTCAGCGCTTGTTCCACTTACCCGAATGTACAACTCCAACAAATATCCTAACCAACCTATTCGTAACAATCTACACATAATGAAACAATACAAGTTTAACGCTATATTAATGTAAAATTATTTTAAATAAAAATAATATGAAAAACTTAGTAATATAAAATTTTATTTCATTAAAAAAACTAGAATGATAATTTTTAAGAGTATTTAATTTAAAATTATTTGAAGATATGTATCAGTTATGACTAAAATATTTATATTATTATTTTTAAAATAATAATATAAATATTATTTTTATAATTGTACTTTTAAATATTGATATCATATTATATATTACATGATATTAACATTATTACTTAGGTATTAACAATATTATTACATATAGATAAAAATAAATCTACCATTTACTATGCATGCAATTTTTAACTAGTGTGAATAATACTTTATTTATATTCAAAATTTATATTTAATATTCTATAAAATTTTAATAAGATAAAAATAGAGATTCGAAAATATAAAAATTTTATGAATATAAAATTTTTGTTAATACAAAATTTGATAAAATCAACTGATAAAAGCTATTTTTTTAAAAAGAAAATTCAAATTTATAAACATTTTATTTTAAAATGAATGGTTATAAATAAATATAGTTTTTATATTAAAAATTAATAAATATATTAATTACATATTATAATAAAAATTATATTTTAATAAAAAATTAAGATTTTTTTAACTTTTGAAAGAAAAGAAAATTAAGAGTTAAAAAGTGAAAATTAAAATTTTTAGTAGTGGCTTGGGGTGGGGCTGTTGTCTGGGTGCGAGCCAGGGCATGGGCGTGAGCTGAGTATTAAGATGGGGTGGGGGCAATTTGGCGTAAGGGGAATAGTTAATGAATTTATATGATAGGGCCCCAAAGGAACGATTGTTTTGAGGGCAATTTTATCCCCATTACTATTTTCGGTTACCTAAAAACGTATATTTTTTCCTAAATATATGACATCAAAAAATAAACTTTTTCTTATGTTTTTTAATAATAACTTCTTACCCCCAGTACCCCAGCATAATCACCAAAATATTTATGTGAACGTAAGAGGTTGCAGGTACGTACATACCCATGGGCAGGTCTTCCAGCTTTATTAATTAGTCACATCACCAAATCAATCATAAGCAGGTCCAACCGGTCGGACCTCTGATCCGGGTTCAATGCTCAAACCGGTTGTTAACTGAACCGATGTCAATCAAATCATAAAAACATGTGCCATAGCCTTTCAGTGTTCACATTCAGCCTTTTGTTTTGCTTCCAACAAAACACCTTCCTTTCCTTGTTCATATCTTACTGAATTAAATTAATAAAGAAATTTTTTTGTTGACATTCTCCATCTCTTCACTCAGATTCTCACCTCTTGCTCTTCATCACTCCTTTCGATCTCTGTTTGGAACACAAACTCTGCTCCTCATTTCCTTGTTTACTTTCTATTTCTCGACTCTTTTTCCAACAAAACCCCCCCAGTCTCCATTGTCCTACTTGATCACCATCCCTCCCTCATTGGAACAAATACTTTCATCTCCTTTCCATTTCTTTAAGCCTTTTCTTCCCTTTTACTTTCTTCTCTATTCCTGCTTTATTTCCTTCCCTTCTCTTCCTCTGTTTCAAACCACAAAAAGAAAAACAAAACAAAAAATCCTGCCCGTCTGAGTTTGGTAATCTACTCATCACTGTTCTGGTTTTGGTAATCTCTCCCACTTTAATCATCCGCTCCTAACTTCACTCAGATTCAGCTTCTCCAACTCTGCTGCACTCATTCTCCTCTCTCTCTTCATACTTTCCTCATATTTTATGATCTGTTATCATCTCCCAAAAAAAAAAAAAAAATCCCATCTGTCTTTATAGTTCACAGTTGGCTAACTACCCTTCACATTCTGCGTCATATCCAAGCACATCATATCTATCCTCTCTCCAGTTTGCTTTCTCATTTAGTTCCAGTTGGACTCTTATCTTTCTCTTTTGATTACGGAGCCCTTTTCTCACATTCAATCCAATAGCCCTATCCTTCACTCATTTTCTGTAAACTGCTTCTTGTCAACTCACCAATTTATTACCCAGAAAAACCTGCTATGAAAATGGTGGAGTTTGTTACTCCGTTCTGCAACAGTTTGTAAATACTTGTTCCTCCAGTTAGACGCTGTCATCTGGGTTATTCCCTTTCACCAATAAAGCAACATTACGGAACCCAAGATAGCTAAGAAGCTGGGTGATAAAAGGCAGAGCCTGCAGCTACGTGTGGAAGAGGCAGAGAGGAAAGGGGATGAAATCCTACCGGATGTTCGCAACTGGCTGACAAGTGCTGATGACATCTTCCAGGAAGTGGAAAAATTCATTGAAGATGAAAAGAATGCAAAGAAGAGCTGTTTCTTCAAGTTGTGTCCTAATTTGATCTCGCGACATCGGCTCAGCAGGCAAGCAAAGAAAAAAGCCGAAGATGTCAAGAAAAGCCAAGGAGGTGAGGCGATTTTCGCAATTTCATCGGCTTCCTGCCGGGTGTGCTGGATTCAGCTCTCCCAGGAGGTGTTGCTGAAGCTTTTGATTCCAGAAACCCGGAATTGGAAAATCATGGAGTCAGTGTTACGATGTATGATGCAGCGATGATTGGGGTGTGGGATGGGCGGCGTGGGCAAAACCACGTTGGTCAAACAAGTGGTTAGGACTACAAGAGGAGAATTTGTTCACACAGAAATCTATATAGATGTATCCTGACTCGAGATTCAGACTCCAAAAGCTTGAAGAAGGAATTACAAGATTCAACATATTGCAGACATGTTAGGCTTCAAATTTAAGGGGAAGGGTGAAACCACAAGGGCAGCTGAACTGATGAAGAGACTGCAGCAGAAAGAGAAGGAACCAGAGAAAGAGAAGGAACTGAAGAAAGGGAAGATCCTTATTATCTTGGATGACATTTGATAAATGATTTGAGGAAGTTGGAATTCTTCCAAAGATGATCAGACAATATGCAAAGTAGTGTTGGTTTCTAGAAAATGAACATCTATTACGCAAAGGCACAAGTACAATAAAATGTTTAATCTGACATTTGCAAGAAAAAGAAGATTGGCGTTTATTCACGAAGACAGCAGGTGATTCTGTGGAGGGGAATAATGAATCATGACCCATAGCAATTGAGGTTAAAGAATGTGGGGTCTACCAATTGCAATTGTAACAGTTGCAAATGCATTGAAAGATGAAAGTGTGGATGTATGGAAGAATGCCTTGCACGAACTGAGGACTTCAGCACCAACCAGCATCTATGGAGTGAAAACGTATACGTGCATGTCTGAGTTGAGCTACACCGTTTGAAAGACGACAAGTCAAGTCATTGTTCTTACTTTGTGGTTGCTTGAGCTATTATGGTGATATTTCAATGGATGTCTTGTTAGCGCGCGCCATGGGTTTGGATTTTTTTGACGACATCGAGTTGTTGGAGCAAGCAAGACATAAACTAGTTGCGTTGGTGAGAACTCCTCAAATGTCGTTTGTTACTTGATGGTAGATGATGAGTGATGCTTTCAGAGTAGGAACTCAAGGTTGCTTTTCATGGATGCTGAAGATAAATAAGTCTGTCAGGATGTACATCTGCCTGTGATGTTACAGAAATATTGCATCTAAGGATCCTCATCGATTTGTAGTTAGAGAAGATGTTCCATTAGAAAAATGGTCAGAGATTGATGAATCCAAATTCATTTCTTTATATTGCAAAGTTGTGCACAAGCTTCCTCATAGGTTGGTATGTCCGAAACTTCAATTTTTTCTATTGCAAAACAACAGTCATTCCTTGAATGTTCCAGACAATTTTTTTGAAGGGATGAACCAACTCAAAGTTTTAGCCTTGTCCGAATACTTCACAACAATACTTCAACACTTCAATCCCTTTCAAATATTCAAACATTATGTCTAGAAAGGCAAGTTGAAGACATAGTCGTAATTACAGAGCTAAAGAAACTACAAATTCTTAGCATGGTGGGATCAAGTATCCAACAATTGCCTCAAGAAATGGCTCGATTGACCAATTTAAGGTTGTTGGATTTGCATGATTGCAGGAAGCTTAAAGTAATTCCACGAAATATCTTATCAAATATGTCTAGGTTAGAATGTTT
The DNA here is from genome assembly GCA_016808115.1 of Tetrastigma voinierianum. Taxonomy (NCBI): domain Eukaryota; kingdom Viridiplantae; phylum Streptophyta; class Magnoliopsida; order Vitales; family Vitaceae; genus Tetrastigma; species Tetrastigma voinierianum. Next base: position 1,040,347 of record JAEQBH010001754.1, read on the forward strand.
GTTCATGAAATCTAGCTTTTCTCAATGGGCAGCTGAAGAAAATAATGATGGAGAAAGCAATGCTTGTTTATTTGAATTAACCATTGCACCATTTGACGACGATAGAGGAATAAATGTCAAGTTGGTACCAGAAGGTAATATTATTAAGTTTTTCAGAACTTAACAAGTTATGCAAGATGGCTGGGTACTCTGGAATGGCAAGGAAAAAATATATAAAGATCAAAAACATTAAGGCTTCAAACTGGTGATGGTTTACTTTTCAGAATGGAATGGGCAAATTATGGAGAAAATTAAAGAACTGGTATTAATGGGGATTGAAGGATACATTTATATGCAACTATGAGAATAAAGAAAATAGTTTTTCTGTCCCCCATGCCTAGAGCCACACCCCATAATTTAATCATCTCTGATTAACAGAACATTATTCCACTAATATTAACCTTTCATGAAAAGGTTGCTTTATTTACCGTTTATTTTAAATTTCTCCTTATACTATTTTTTGGGAAATATTAACAAAATATTCCATAAAAATTTAAAATATCATTTAAATGTGTTTCAGAAGAAATAAAAATTGAAATAATGTACTTAATCTCATACTTTCAAACATTTACCCCTTACACTTTAAAATATTCAAACTAATTATTTTATAAACTGCTTTGGTAACGGTTTTTATCTATCTTTTTTAGCTATCCTTCCAACGTCAATATATACCCTTTCCAATTGTATTTTTAATTTTATTTAAAAATTAGATAAAAAATTAAAACATTGATTTTTTTAAATATTTTTCAGTTAGATAGAATACCTATTTTTATTTAAAATATTATATAAAATATGAATAAATTAAAAAGATAGATTTTTTTAAAAAAAATTGAGTAGATAGGATGATTATTTAATTTTTTTCAAATTTTAGATAAAAATTATTCTTTGTAGATAATATATTAATTTTCACAAAAGGAAAAAAAATAGTTAAAAAGGAGATAAATATAATTTGGTGGTTTTAATATAATTTGCCTTTATTCATCAAAAAAGAGATAAATATAAGTTTGAGGATAAGTCTTTTGGTTTTCCATGAATTTAGTAATAACATTTTTAAAGTTAATAAAAAAGTAATCATATATTTCAAATATTTGAATCTTCTTGTTCTGAAAATATTTTTGTTGTCAAAATTTTGTCTTCTATTTCTCTTTATATAATATGAAACAAAAATGACGATAGCCCACCTTATGAGGAGGCCTTCATCCCACCTCAATTTTCCAAATACTGCCACTCATCATCCTCTATCATATTGTTTTTTCTTTCCTTAGATTCTGTCCTTTGCTTTTCCCTACCTTCTACAAGAATATTTAAATATATTTTTATTAAATTTCGTCATCCTTGAGCATGTTTAATTCAATATTTTTATGTAAATTTGTTATATAAAAGACTTAAAGATAATATCTTTAGATCAATTAATTATTATTAAATTTGAGCTGGTTTGTATGTCTTCTTTTTCTTCTTTCTACTTTTGTTTGCTCCTAGGGCCTTCCTATATACTTCTTTTTGGTCACTTATTGTTCTTTATCGATACAAAAATAATTATCGTTAAATTTTTTATTTATATTTACTTGGGTTACATAAAATATTTTTATTAGGTGATATTTTACCTCTCAAATTATCTATATATATATATATGGAATTTTGTGCGTGTAGAAGTTAAAACAAAAATGAAGATCACCCATCTTATTTGGAGGCCTTCATCTTTGTCAATTCTTCAAATTCTATTGTTCATCATTCTCCAAACTCTCTTGATCCTCTCATTTGCTTTGTCCTACCCAAGTCTCTCTCCACATTCAATTCTATATTCCACTTTATGCATGTGTTAAAAAGCAGATAATATAAAGATGAGAATATAATTTCTAATATTTGTTTATGAGAAAAAAATATAACAATAAATTCAAAAGATAAATTTTGGATATATTCTAAAAGATAATGCAAATTTAAAAGAAATAAAATCACTATTTTATCAAATTGTGGTAAGCTTATGCCGAATTATCGCGTTTATTAATCAGATATTATTTTACTTCATATAATGCTTTAGTTATTTATATCTAAGATATATCGATTTATCATAGCCAATCAATAATATTATTTTTCCTTTAAAAAAATCATAAAATTTTATTAATAAGAAAAACAAACAAAAGAGTGCATAAATAATAAATGATTGGTATGGAGTAAAATAACTTTTACATGTCATGAAAATCTATAATCATGGATGTCACGTTTAATCATATTAGTGAATTACTGCTTTTTTTACCCGTTTTACCTTTGCAAACTAATATATTTCATTTTGGAAAAAATTGTTATTAAATAACTAATTTTATTTCAGAACTTGCAGTTTGTTGTTATTAAATAGCTCATTTTATTTCAGAATTTGTAGTTTGTTGTTATTAAATAACTCATTTTATTTCAGAACTTGTAGTTGTCAATAAATTTCTATTAATAACTTATTATTATTATTATTATTGGTGATTTTATAAGATCTTCACATGATTCTTTTTAATCCTTTTCAATACTTTTAGATTTTTAAAACATAAGTACAGTGAAGATGTTAATATTTTAGAATTGATAAATTATGTCTAACGGAATATGTTTATATTTTCCCTAACTTTTCTATTGATGATGTAATATCACATTTCAATCCCTAATTTAGAGGAACTGAATCTCAATTTTATTCCTAAATCTCAATTTTAGAATTTTATTCCCTAACTTTTTTTTTTAATTAATTTAGGAATCTTTTCTTTAACAGATTAAAAAAAATTCTGGAAATCATAGTATAAAACCAACACACAAATCCACCAATAACTCATATTATAGTATAAATAGTGTACAATAATTCATCAAAACCTAGAAAATCATCTTAGATTTTAATGATAATTCAGAATTTGAAAAACCCAAATTAGCATATGATACTTTAGTGCATGAATCTCATACAATTTTTTTTGTATCATTAACAACAAACTCTAAATTTTCAACAATTTGAACGAAATCAAGAACCCATATATGATTCTGTAAAAAAAAACCCATTTATGAAAATAAAGATTTAAAAAAAAATCTAACCTGAAATATCTTGAGCATGAGAAAAATCTAGATAAATTGAAGAATAAATAATCGGGAATAAAAAGATTCAACAAATTGAAGAATAAATAATGAGGAATAAAAAGATTCAGCAAATTGAAGAAGGGTTAAAAAAAATTGTTTTGTTTTTAATTTTATAATGTTACAAAAAATCTGTTTTTCTCTTATTTTTATTTTTTATTTTTTGGGTTTTATGATCCATCATAAAAAATGACATTTTTTGAACAAGAACTTTCTTCCTCTAAGCAAAACATATAGAAATTATTTTTAATCTTTATTAAATAAAACACATAATAGAAATTATTGTTAAATGAGAGTTAACTTACCCTGTTCCTTATAACATTTTTTAAATGTAATCATATAATTTTTCCCTTTATTTTATATGATAAAATGGTTATAATACTTATATGGCAAAGGAATTGGAAAAAGAGTAAATCAAAATTTTAATCATTAGTACTAACAAAAATATTATAAGTGCAGTTTTTACCTTCTCCCATGTGATGGTAAGAATAGTTTGAGATAAAGTTATTTGAATTTTTATATGGTTTTATTAAATCTCACTGTCCCATGTAATGTCAATAATAATTTTATACAAATTTGTTGCAAAAGGTTTATAAATAATATCTTTAGTTCAATTAGTTACCATTAAATTATTATTTATATTTATTTTGATTTTATAAAATACTTTTTTATTAGGTGACGTTTTACTTTCCACAAAACATTTAAAAGAAAATTGAAGTAAAAGATGATCAATAAAATATTTTTACCTTGTATATTGAATAAAATAAATTAAAAATTTTAAAGTTATTAAATAAAAAATTGATCGTATCTTTTCAAATATTTAAATCTCGATTTTCTGAAAACATTTTTTAATAAAAAATTCTACTGCTTCTTGCCTGTCTCAAATATATAGAATATTTATGTGTGAAAGATAAAACAAAAATGGAGATCACCCTTTTTTGTATTATATATACCCTATTATCGGGAGGCTTTCATCATTGTTAATTCTCCAAATTCTACAGCTCATCAATCCTCTATAATGTTTCTATTTCTTTCTCTTGATCATGTCCTTTGCTTTGCCCTACTATCTCACTTTTAATTGAAAAACTAAGTTGTCTCCATATTCCATTTTAAATTCCATTTTATGCATGTGTGAAGAAGTTGATAATATAAAGATGAAAGATCTTCACATGATCATGTTTTAAATCCTTTAAATAGTTAGATTTGAAAACAAAAGTGAAGATGTGAAAAGATATGCATGAAAAGATATGTATTTAAATATGGGATTAATGTTAAGATCATATCCTTAAAATTGATCATATCTTTAGTTAATTCTCCAAATTCTATTGCTCATCATTCTCATAATGTTTCTATTTCACCCATGCATGTGTAAAAAGTTGATAATATGTTATATTATATTATGTGAGTATTTGAAAAGAAAATCAATATATCTTTTCAAATATTTGAATTTTATTCCCTTTATAATTTATTAGAAAAATAAACTAAGGCTACACATAAATTATTGAAATAAACTAAGTTGAATAAGGGACTTTAAAAGTTAAGAGCTTTATAAAAGTTTTTTTTTTTTTTTTTTGGTGAAAAATTACAAATATGAAACTTACACATACGATTAAAAGATAAATCACAATGAACCTTCAAACTAATTTTATAACATCCAAGGAAATTTTGAGCACCAACATTAGGAAATTGTATTATATTTGAATGAAATTGATTCGTAGAATTATATTTTTAAGCACCAAATAATGATGAAAATAAAAATAAATAAAAAGAAATTGATCCTAGAATTATTCAATTTTTTTAACATGAGAAATAAATTTTAAAAAATGAAGTTGTTAGAATATGTATATGAGTTAATTTGAAATAATAAATGACTGCTTGTGATTGTTTGCCAACTAATAATAATAATAATAATAATAATATTATTATTATTATTATTATTATTATGTCACTAATTTTATTTAGAACTTACAATATTTAATATAATTTTTCTATTAATTAAATATATTCTTGGCAATTTTCTATGATTTTCACATGATTCGTTCTAGTTCTCATTAGATTTTTAGATTATGAATAAAGTGAATATATGAATATTTTGGAATTGATGAATTATATCTGAATATGTTTATATTATTGTATTTCATTCCCTAATTTGGAGAATGGAACTCAGCAACTTCCTAATGAAGAAGATATAACTCACCAACTTCCACTTCTCTAATTCCTTCCTCCAATTTAGGAATCTTAAGAAGCAGAGGATTGTCCCATGGGGACCCAACTATCCTGTGTCATTCTTACGCAAAGCTTCAAGAATTTGAAAAGATAGAAGTGAAGAACCGGTCTGTACTCCTAACATGTATTTGATCTGAGGATGATACAAATTGCAGACTCTCCCAAAGTTAGAAATTCAGTTAGAAACCTATATGAGCTTAAGGAATAATATAACAAATGAAAGAATGATAGCATCTCTTCTTTTATGTCTATGAGCTTTCACAACCTCAAATATTTATCCATTCGATAGTGTGGGAAGGAAGACAAAGATCGGGAAAATGTTAATATTTATGTTGGAAGATGTGCGCCTTAGCAAAGAGGTCGCTTCCAAATTTGTAAAATTTCTCCTACCGCTATTTATTGAAATATTAACAAAATTATTCATTAAAATTAAAAATTATTAAATTTTATATTTATAAATAATAATAATAAATTAACTTAAATTTTAATTTACATAACAAAATGGTTAAAATAAAACAATGATATAGGAATTGGAAAGAGAATAACCACATAATTTTTAATCTAAAAACAAGAAGTAACATAAGTGAATTTTTCACTTCTAGTAATGATGGTAGGAATATTTTGAAATAGAGTCATTTGAGTTTTTTTAAATATATTTTTATTAAATTTCATCACCTTAGTATGTTTAATTCAATATTTCCATGTAAAATCTGTTGTATAAGAGATTTAAAGATACTTTTAGTCATTTTATCTGATCGCAAATATTTACTATATTTATTTTGGTTTTATAAAATATTTTTTATTAGGTGATATTTACCTTTCAAACTCTTAAAAAAATGAAATGATAAAAGTGCTGCTTTATAGCTTTATTTATTACTTATTTAAGTATTATCTTCACATAAAAGATTTTTAATAAAAGTTATAAGTGTTTAGAAAAGCTTATAAAAATAGCTTATAACCCCGTGTAAGCCCATTTAGCTTATTTCAATAAGCTTCATGAAGAAGCTCATCAAAAAAAGCTTGTGCGAAAGCTTAAAATCGATCATCTTAATGATAAAATTGTTATTCTAAAAAACTATCTAAAAATAGGGAAAAAATTATGAAAAATAGGAAAAGAAATTCGAAAAATATGTTAAAAGGTAAATTTTTTTGAAAATATTATAAAAATAGGGAAAAATCTGAAAAATAATAAAAACAAATAGAAACAAATTCCAAAAATTATAAAAATGGGCACATTATTTTAATATCTTCACATGATTCTTTTTTATCCTTTAAGTAATTTTAGATTTAAAACTGTAAGAAGTGAAGATGGAATGTTTTAGAATGGATGAATTATATCAACGGATATGCTTTATATTTACCTAAACTTTCATTCAATAATGTAATATCACGTATTTCATTCCCTAATTTGGAGCAACTGAGTCTCAATAGTCTTCCTAAATTGAAGAAGATATGGCATGACAACCTTTCACTTGATTCCTTCTCAAATCTACGGATCCTAAGGGTGACAAATTGTCCATGTCTACTCAATCTTATCCCACGTCCCTCAAGCTTCAAGAATTTGAAAAAGATAAAGGTGTGGATGTGTGAAGCCCTAGAAAACCTTGTAATTAATACCCCTATTGAAGATGGAGTGCACTTACATGAAGAGGTTAGTTTTCTCCAATTTATTTATTTTTATAAAAATATCTCCTTAATACTATTTTTGGGAAGTATTAACAAAAATATTCCATAAAATTTTTTAAAAATATCATCTAAAGGTGTTCATTCATAACAATAATAATAAATATATTTTGACTAAATTTTCAAAATTTTTTATATAATAACATGTTGTAAGATTTATATAAAACAATTTGGAAAATAATAAATCAAAATTAAAATTTTAATCATAAGTACTAACAAAAATATTATAAGTCCAGTTTTTACCTTCTCCCATAACATCATAATAGTTTGAGATAATATTATATGAATTTTTATATATTTTGATTAAATCTCATCATCCCATGTACGTCAATATTTTTATGCAAATCTTTGTGTAAAAGAATTGCAAATAATATCTTTAGTTCAATTAGGTGACGTTTTACTTTCCACAAAACATTTAAAAAAAAACTGAAGTAATAGATGATCAATATATGTTTGAGAGATAAGTCTTACCTTTTATATTAAATAAATAAATTTTAATTTTTAAAGATAAATAAAAATTGACTATATCTTTTCAAATATTTAAATATGGATTAAAAATTCTACCTTCGCTCTCTTCATATGTATGGAATATGTGAAACAGGAAGATAAAACAAAATGAAGATCACCCTTTTCTGTATTATATATACCCTATTATTTGAGGTTTTCATCCATTGTTAATTTCTCCAAATTCTACAGCCTATCATCCTCTATAATGTTTCTACTTTTCTCATGATCATGTCCTTTGCTTCTCTTGTCCTACCCATCTCTCAATTATTTGATTGAAACTAAGTTGCCTCCACATTCCATTTTAAATTCCACTTTATGCATGTGTGAAAGTTAATATTATAAAGATGAAAATAAAATTTATTATATTATATTATTTAGAGTATTTGAAAAAAAGTCTAAGTTGAATTCTAAAAAATTTAAAATGCTTTATTTTAAAAAGAACTCCCTTTCAAAAAAAACCTTAAAATATTAATATTTTTAAAAGTTTTATCCAAAAAACATAACTAATAAGAAAAAAAATAATCAAATGAAATTGATTTAAATAATTTTTAGATGTAAATGGAAGATAAATAAGACTCCCTCTGACTTATCTAACAAAAAAAAAAACTTTTATAAACTTATCTACAAGACTCTCTTACTTATTGGTTTTTTAAAGGTAATTATTTCTCCTACTTTTGTCTTAAATAATAAAAAAAAATATTCTCAATACAAAGGGCACATCTCTCTATGTTATGAATTAGTATATATGTTTCATTTAATATGACTAAATGTTATGTTTATGAGTAATGTAGTTAATTCATAATCAAATTAATATAATTTAGAATAATATAAATAAAGACTGTGATATGTCCTGGCTTGAATCTTTCATAATAAATTTCTTGAATAATTTAATTTAAAGTGGTGATATCCATTTAAAATAATATATGATTCCAAAATCGTCGACTGGCTTTGCCTTGCCATAATCTAGTTGTTAGGTTTTTTTTTTTTTTTTTTTTGCAAAATAAAATGTTTTGTTATGAATATAGTTCATTTTAATTTTTGTGAACTTGTTGTCATTAAATTTTCTATTAATAACTTGGAGTTATCGGATAATTATCTAAGATCTTCATGATCATGATCATGTTTTAAACCCTTTAAAATAATTTAGATTTTGAAACAAAAGTGAAGATGTGAATATTTTAGAATCGACAATGGTACTGACTTTACGTTTTAATACGTTACGTTATCCTAACTTTTCAATCGATAATGCGATATAATATACTACGTGCTTTCATTCCTCACTTTGGGAGGCATAAAATCTTTAATCTTCCTAAATTGAAGAAGATATGGGATCACAACCTTTCACCTCATTCCTTTCCCAATTTAAGGATCCTAAAAGTGTGGAAATGTGAAGCCCTAGAACATGTATTTGATTATCAAGGATATGATGATACAAATGATGAGATCCTCCCAAAGTTAGAAACCTTGGAGTTAAAAGACCTAAGGGGGCTGAAGGGTATTGTAGCCAACAATGATAGCACAAGAGTATTGTTTTCCTCGATGCCTGTGGAGTTTCTATAACCTCAAATGCTTATCCATCAAAATCATGGTAAGACAAAGATCGGGGTGGAAATGCTGACATTCTTATTCAAGATGGAGTGTTCTTTGGTGAAAAGGTTAGTTTTCTCTAGTATTGTTTTAATTTCTCCTTATATTATTTTTGGGAAATGTTTACAAAAATATTCCATAAAATTTAAAAATATTATTTATATGTTATATTTGTAAATAAAAATAAAAATAAAATACTAAATTAATTTTTAAATTTAAATTTTTACATACTAAAACGCTTATCACTTTTTTGACATCTAATCACTGCATTACATCATAGTATTTTGTTCCTCACTGGGACTCGAACCGTTGGACCCAACCCTCCGTATGCTAGCCTAGTGCTTTAACCAAATGAGCTAGGGTTTTATTGCCCAAGCACACAATTTAAATTACAAAGGAATAAAAAAGAATGAATCTCGAGAAAAATTTAATTTTGTTTTTAAAAGGAGCAAAATTTTAATCTTAAAAACACAGTACTAAAAATAGAGTTATAAGTTCATTTTCCACCTTCTTATGAGATAGTGAGAATAGTTAGAAATAAAATGATTTCAATTTTTGTGTATTTTTATTAAATTTCCTCATCTTGTATGTTTAATTTAATATTTATATAAAACTTTTATACATAAATTTTAAAATAATATCTTTAGTTCAATGAATTATCATTTAATTATTATTATTATTATTATTATTATTATTATTATTATATATATATATATATATATATATATATATATATATGTATATATATATATATATATATATATATATAGTATATATATATATATATATATATATATATATATAAATGTGCGGATGGAATATGCGTGAAAAATGAAAGATCACCTACCTTCTCCAAGTGAGGCCTAGGTTTATGGGTTTGAACCCATGGCCTTTCATTTAGGGATAAACTCAATTATCATTATTTAGAGACTATTAATGATATTTTATAAGTTTTATAAAAAAATTTAAAACAAATAATCATATGAAAGTGGATTTAATAATTTTTAGATCTCAATTGAAGATTAAATTAATGGTTATTTTGTTTATTTATATCGTATGTTTTTTGTTCTTATTGTTATTTTATTGTATGCTGTAATGAAATAAGAAATATTCTATCATATTCCCTTAATAATTAAATTATTTATTTTTTTTATCTAATTAAATTAAATAGTACACCTTTGCTATAAACAAAAATGTTGGTGATTCTATTTTATTGAAATACTGATGAAAATATCCATATTTGTAAAAACACTAATAAAACTAAATAAAAATGTAGAATTTATGGTGCATTTGTTTTTTGGATTTTTTTAAAACAATTTGCTTTTAGGTTTTAGACTTTTGATTTTGCACAACTTATTTAAATTAAAAAATTATGTTGGCTTTTTCTATTTAGAAAAACCAGATCTAAAATCCTCTACAAATTTTAAAATTCATAAATAAGTTATTCAAAAAAGGTTTGAAGTGAAAACAAATTGCTTTAAAAATCCAAAACAAATGCCCTCTACAAACTATCACAAAATATTTACAATCTTGTAGCTAAATTTTTAATTTTGGTTTAACTAATTTTCGACAACTAATCATTTGTTATAATGTAAGAACTATTTCATCGTATCGAATGTGGGCCTCTCGTGACGCCCAAACTGAGGTGTCCGACCACCAACCTCATGCAAATCTATACGCGCCTCTTATCACGGCACGACACCGAAAGAAAATAAACCACACGGTACTACATACATCCATAATTACATAACAAAAAATAATCAACTATATTCTCATAGTTTTCATGTCTGCTCTACAAAAAGATTTATACATTTACAAAATATTTTCTTAAAGCTCACATTTCCTATTTTCTTCTCAAAAGCATTCCCACTCGCGCACTGGCCCCCGGATAGTCCCCAGACTTAAAGGCTGTCCATCGACGCTGAAGAAAGTTCTAGGTACCCCTCCTACGGTTACCCCCACCTAGAATGCATACGCAACACATATATAAACAATCAATCACATTTCATACAATTATTCTATATTTAAACGCCTACAACACGCATGAGATGCAACCCTCATGCTTACGACCCAAGTCCTAACCGACTCCTCACACTTAACGCCAAGCTTACTAAACCCGTCATATCACCATGACTAAACTATCGACACCCTCCAATTTTATTTATCAAAACTCGGATACCTTTTCTTTATTTTCATGAAAGCAATCTGACGCTACACCGTAAGACGCCGCACGCCTTTTCAACATTTTCACGATCTCATCGTCGGTAATTCATGTCTAACCGTGAATAACCCGTGGGATCTTTCACCCCGGGGGATTTACTCCAACTCGCTTCCGCCCAAAACATAATTTATCATTTCGATCATTTCACACTCGCTAATCTCTACTCGACTTTGTCCCATTTTTCCCGAAGTTCACTACCTACTCAACAACACCGATGAATAAACCTTACCCCGCACCTCCACACCGACCCGACGCTGACGCGATCACGCACGCTAAATTTATGATGTCAATGCATTTTTCTCATGTTACATGCATTTAACGAAAGATCATACTTAAACATTTACAAACCATTAACATTATAATTTATACATATAATCTACCTCCATGCAAACCATATCAATACATCAACAAGATGATCAACATCATATTTCCACACTTAAGATGTTATTCAAGCAGTTCTATAACACACAACAAGCGCCTCAATCTCACTATCTACCGTGGTACCTCACGCCTTCACAAACACGAACCATATTGTTCCAATCATTTTTATCACAACAACAGCACACACACCTGCAAACTCTCGCCTAGTAAAACCTAACTCACATATCCGAAACCGATCGCGAAATCCATACCCTTAATTCCAAAGCACGAACTAATTTCATACGCCGCGCCTCCCGCAAACAACCCCTACTAATATAAAGCCTTCTTTGCGCTAAAAGTAAATCAAGTAGAAAATATCCTACCTTCTTGAAGTCAGTAACTTCAAACCGGAAATTACGCTATTGCCCTTCCCAAGGCAGAACACTTCCTTCGTTTCAAAGAATCCACTACGATCACCCATACCTGTAGGCTGAAGACGCTCTCTCTAGGATTTCTCCCCACGTTTCGCCACCCGTATCTTCCCTCTTACCTAATTCTTTTCCGCTTACTTTCGCTTCTTTTTCTTTTCTTCTCATTTTCCTTCTACTTTTCTCCCTCATTTCCATTTTCTTTCTCCTCGTACTTTCTTCCTCCTCAATCATTATACGTATGAGACAAACATGTATAAATTTCTCCTCTCCTTCTCAAACCAATCATACTTCTTCCTTTTTCCATCATTTTCCTTATTTTATAATTCCTCTTATTTACATCATCATTTACATTTGCCAATGCGAGCCATAATCCCTCCCATACGCTTAATCATGAGCCTAATTCCTTTACGCCAAGTTGGTCACACCTTTCGAGTGCCATGCCAAGATCTTCTTATCTTTCGCTACGCCACATCCGACACCCCACGCCGAAAAACGTGAAATCCCGACCACTTTAATCTAACGAAATTCGACGCGAGCCACCCTCAAGGAAGACGATTTCAACTTAAAGTCCGCTTGGCTATCCGAGATCTAGTAAAATTCCTGGATTTTCAACCTAAATTTTTATTTTACCTTATCCAAAATCTTGATTTTCCGTACCACAAATTTCCTCCTTATTGAACGCCCCGCATTTTTTAAATCCTCAATTGCGAACTTTGAATTAATTTATTATTTTTAAAATTATTAATTTTTTTATATATTTTTTTGAAGAGAAAAATAATTCTACTGATTAAAACCAAGAATACATCGGGTTGTAAATATGTAATCAAAATCGTTAAAAAACTACAAAGCATGAAACATCTAAGTTATCATGATAAATGAAACGACTAAAGACTATACACTGATAATGAGCTTACATATTTTATATTACTATCAAGGACATCACCAATAACTCTACTTTACAAAGATATCGATGATTTTATATATTTTATTTTAATTATATAAAAATAAATAAATATAATAACCTATTTAAGAATGGTAATAAATAAATTATTTATCATAATAATTTTATTATTTTAATTTTTATAAATATTTTAAGATATTATACACCTATTTTTATTTATTATAATAATAAACTCTATTATCATTATTAATCATAATAATAAAATTATATTATCATTACACAAACAAGTACATATATTATTTTTCTTAATATATTTAAGTTGTTTGATTTTAAGCATATAAAACAACAAACATTGTGACGCCCCAAACCCGGGAGTCCGTTGACCACCCACAACCCGCGAATACATGATGTCGTTACTCGACCAAGACTTAGTAAAATTCCAGAGTCTCCTTTGTACGTGAGCCTCTACCCAACATAACACCCGCATGAAACCCGGTCCTGCCAGCATAACATAATCAATACAATACGAGTAAAACGACCACTTGGGCCCAATAACTATACTCATCATCATACAACAACTATATCCAATAGTTACAAGAGTTAAAATTTTACTCTTATACAACACATATTAAAATCTAAAATTCTAATACATGTAGTACATCACAAAACCAAAGCCACAACTCGCTTCTAAAGCTACTCTACGACGAAATTGCCCGCGCTCTCAGACCGAAATATCAAATTCACTGACTGTTGAGCTATCGTCAAGAGCGAATCGCCCTGCGCTATTCTCCACCTGGGCGCATATGCAATGCTCCAAAATAAAACACACATCCAAAGAAAAAGACGACTTCACCCGAACGCTCACACGACTAACCCGTGATCCCGAGTCCTCACGTACCTCTCTCACACTCGGCCGTGCTCTCGCATTTGCACTATTATTTCGTTTGTCTGCGGGACAACTTCTCCAAATGTGTATATATCAATCGACCACATCCGACGCATCGATATATATTCGTTTTCGCGACTAACTACGACATCAATTCGGGCCGCTTCCGACGATCGATATTTTTAATTTGACTAATTCCTCCGATAATTAATATTTTAGACAACCCTCGCGAACCATTTTCTCTAGACTCATCTCACGACTCACCCTATAGTCCTAGGTGTTCCAAAGGCATATGGAACGCATTTACGCCAATTCCAATACAAGCCTAATTCATACGCAAATATATAAAAGCACGAATATATTCACATAAAAATTTAATCACACAATCATGTTATGTAATTATCATTTCAAACATCAAATTAAATTTCACTTACATTTGATCAAACACAAAGAATTGACTAATTACTTCAATTAACACATATTTTCACAAATTTTATTTTGTGAAGTCATCGCTTCTGAACAAGAAAAACCCCTAAGCATCGTTCCTATCAAACACAAATTACTCCGCTCACTTTTTGAATCCGCATTTCTGCCATTTCCCGCCTTCAATCAAACCAATACATGATTTATGGAACCATTCATCACACATTTAACCCAAACAGTCCGTAGAACTGATACGGACTGTTCGTGGGTCTCAAATCCAAACATTCGGTTCCAATGTTTGGAACCGATCAAAACGGTTTCGCACCAAGGCCTCAACCAACCGAAACACAATACCGTACTCAACAATATCAAAACCTTAAGTAGGAGAAAACCCCTACCTCTTGGAAGTTTGAGGAAACTCCTAACGTGACTCCATCGCTGCTCTCTCCTCGCAGAGAAAGAAGCCCTTCTCGTCTCCAAGATCGCCGACGCTTTTGATCGTTTCAAATCCTGTAGGCGAAGACACTCTCTCTCTAAAATGAGTCTCCTTCCCCACGTTTTTCCTTTGCTGAAGAAGACAAAGCCACTATTCCTGATTGGTTTCTAGCGACTTAAATCAATTCTATTAATACCAATTTTGCCCTCTTCATTCGATATCTCTGCACTATCTCTACATCCATTTTCATTATTTCCTCTACTCATACCATTTATTACATACGAAGATTTACTATACGCTGACTTTCTGTCAGATCGAATTGCTTTTACTAAGATCCAACCGCGATGTTTCAAAACGTGTCGATCCACCGTCTTTAATCTCGACGAATGATAAGCATAATGGTATTTCTAAGACGATTCCAACTATGGAAACTGCTTTCATCATCCGAGATCTAGAGAATTAATTCTGGATTTTTAACCGAAATCAAAATTTGTAATCGAAATTACGATTCACATTTTTCTTAAATCGAATTTCATTTCTTACAAACATTTTTTTTTTTTTTGAAACATAAACCTTAATACTTAATATAAATACTATATTAAAAAACAAACAACTTAATATTTATTACTATTACATTATTCAAGATTCATTTAAATAAAAGTTCATCCAAGATAAGTAAAACAACATTCTAAGATAAAACTTTTAAAATATATATAAAGCTAATGAGACATGATTAAGGGTTATATTGTATGTATGTGGAAGGGACTACGTTCAAGTCTCTATGAGAATAAAAGACTATAACTTAATTCAAAGTGGATAGATATAAAAAAAAGTAATATAAATACATATGAATAAATTAAATTAATAGAAAATATGAGAAGAAAAGAAAATTTATTAAAAATTTCTTATGTTTTAAAAGCTTTATAAAGAAATTGAAATAATATTTCGAAGGGAAAGAAATGAAAATTAAATAAAAAAATTGATTCTAAAATTATTCAATTCTTTTAATAGGAAAATAAAATTTAAAAATGAACTTGGTAAAGTCTGTTTATGATTTAATATGAAATAATAAATGAGTGCATATGGGAAATATCTATGATAGATGAAATAAAATGAATGATTGTAATCAAAGCTCTTGATCACAGACCATGAAATATGATTCCTTTTAATTTAATTTGTAGAAGTTTTTTTTATAACCACATGTTCTCTAGCAATGACAAGAAGGAAGATGTGAATATTGATCGGATGATGGTTGATTTAATTCTATTGTAGGTTTCATTCCTAAATTTGGAGGAATTAAATCTTAGTGGTCTTTCCATGTTAAAGATGATATATGATCCCCAACAATATGAATTCTCCGACAAGCTACGTATCTTAAGTGTGTACTCATATTCACGCCTAGTCAATTCATCCCCTCTCATTTGTTACAAAGGTTCCAAAATTTGAAAAAGGTAGTTGTGCGTGATTGTGAAGTCCTAAACTATGTGTTTGACGGTGAAGGAATTCTCCCAAAAATAGAAATCCTAAAGCTGGCTAACTACTCTAATTGCTACTTATTTTTAACAATCCACAAGAATGACAACATGAGATATCTTTTATCTCTTTCCAAGTTCAAGGTTTTGGAGCACATCAAAGAGCTACGTATAGTTAACTGTGGAAAGTCCATGGATGAGGAGGTTAGTTTTCTCCCTTTTTTTTTTTTTTGCTTTTCCTTATACCACTTCAAATATTTAGAGACATTTACTATAAAAATATATATTTTTAAAAAGTATTATAAGAGTACATTAATCTTAATAATAATTTTTTTAATTAATTTAAATTAATATAAAATAATAAAGAATTATGAATATTATGTAAATTATAACATTGTTGAAAAAGAAAATTTATAAAGGAAAATTTAATTTAAAAGGATAAATGTCAATAGAAATAATATTTTCAAAAAAGTAAAATGGTAGTTATTATTTTAATTTAGAAAGGAAAAAATATTAAAGTTAATTAAATAAATGTTGTATTGAACTGGAAAAAATCAGTGAAAATTTAATTCAAAAAATAATATTTTTAAAATTTTATTATATTTAAAATTCAACATTTAGGAATTTAAGCTAAGATGTTAAATGATTAATATAAACTTTTAGTTTTGAAAATAAAAATAGTCAAATATAATTTATTTCATGCAAGAAAATTAATGAAAGCATTATTCCATTCATATAAGGATACTAATTAATTTTGAGTTAAAAATATTCATCAAAGTTAATAATTTTATTATTTAGTTTCAAAAAAGAAAAAGAAAAAGAAATGGTGTATCATAAATAAAATATAAAGTGTTGAAAAGGTTACAATGAATTATTTAATTTTTAAAATATCAATACTCCTGCTAATGGCATAGTGCTTTCCAATGAAAAGGTTAGTTTTTATTGTGCTCCAAAATTTAATTTTTGTTTTATTTTAATTACATTTCTAAGCTTTTCACGATAATAAGAAATTCTCATAATAAATTGATTAAATATTTTTATTGAAATTTATCAAGTTTCATATGTTTAATTCAATCTTTCTTATATTAATTGATATATAAAGTCTTTTATAAATAATATCAATACATTAATCAATTATTGATAATTTATTTATTTATAGAGTATATTTAATTTATAAATTAAAAAAAGTTGTTTAAACGTTATTTTAATTTTTATAAAATAAAAATTAAATGGTATCAATTCTTGGAAATGAGGTAAAAGAATACATTTTCCTTCTAAACAAAAGAACAAAATTCAAAGCCCTTGCTCCATTATATTAATAACAGAATGAAGATATTAATTAATTGTATTATTTTGTTTGGTTTTTTGGAATATTGTTAATTTACAATGAGAACTACTTTTCATTCCTTAACCAAAATTATTTTATAATATAACACAAGTCAGCATGTTGTTGTGTTTGAGAGTTGAATTGAATTATATATAAATAATATATAAGTTTATCCGCCCTATCACAACTTTTCAATTAATGCCATTATAATATTGTGACTTTGCTACAGGTTCCATTATTTGATAGAGCAGTGTGTAATTACGAAGTTTTTGAATCAAGAGCCCCCATTTTCGACAAAATTATGGATGCCTTGAGAGACAACAACATCAACTCCGACATAGTGGGGATTGGGGCGTAAGTAAACTACACTCATCAAACAAGTTGCTCATCAAGCTATGCAACGTCACTTGTTCACCAAACAATTCTACCTTGATTTATCATGGACTCGGCACACCGATAAATTCCGAGAAGAAGAAATTGACAAAATTCAACAAAAATTTGCAAAAATGTTAGGCTGTGAAAATGAGGTCAGGAACTTGTTTGGATCCATTAATGTAGTTAAGCTAAAGAAGAGACTGAAGCAGGAGAAGATGCTTATAATCTTAGATGACATTTGGAAGGAGATAAATTTGGAAGAAATTGGAATTCCTTCTTGTAAAGATGACGATGATGATGTGAATGAATGCAAAATAGTATCGACTACTAGATCAGATGGAGGCTTGTTATCCAAAGACATGATGATGGGCACACAAACATGTTTTGCAGTTGAAACTTTACCACCAGACGAAGCTTTGACTTTATTCGAGAAGACATCAGCAACAGGTGTTGATACTATGGTGGAGGAGAATATTACAGAACTAATTAAAGAATGTGAGGGTGTACCACTTGAAATCGTGACAATTGCCAACGCATTAAAGGATGAGACGATGGATGTATGGAAGAATGCCTTGGAACACCTCAAGAATTGCGTAGCGGTTGATGGTAAGAAGAAGGTCGTTTACTCATGTGTGGAGTGGAGCTACACCCATATGAAGGATGACGATGTTAAGTCATTGTTGCTACTTTGTGGTAAGCTAGACTACGGTGATATTTCAATCGATCACTTGCTACAATATGCTATTACCCCATTTGCTTGGTCCCATTGACTCATCGACCATGCAAGAAATAGATTGCTCGAACTGCGGAAATCTTAAAGCCTCAAGATGGTTAATCGAATGATCATCGTCTTGATCAAGATAGACACAATTTTGTGAGGATGCACGATGTTGTTTATGATGTTGTCAGAGAAATTGCATCCAAGGATCCTCGTCCATTTGTATTCAAAGAAGATGTTGGATTGGAAGAATGGTTAAAGAGTGATGAATCTAAAAGGTGTGCTTTCCTCTCTTTACATTGCAAAGTTGTCCTTGAGCTTCCTCAACAGTTGGTATGTCCAGAACTCCAATGTTTTCTATCATAACAAAACCCTTTCAATATCTCTATCCCAACACATTTTTCCCAAGCGATGAAAAAGCCTTCCAAGTTTAGACTTGTCTTATATGGGTTTTAATAACGCTACCTTCATCACTTGATTCCCTTGGAAAATCTTCTGACATTGCTTCAGATCGGGTGCCGAATTTAAAACATCAGACTTATTGGCAGCACCAAACTACAAGTTCTTACCAGGGTTCTATAATCCAAAAATTGCCTAATGAAATGATAAATTGACCAAATCCTGGTTACAATTGTTTGACTTGAACAATTGCATTGGGCTTGAAGTTATTCCACATAATGTCTTATCAATTTTGTCCAGATTAGAATGTTTACGCATAAGACTATCAAATGCCAAGTTGCTACCAAAAGACATTCAATTTGAGAACTTAACAAGATACATGATAAGTATCAATGATTGGAGTGAGTCGGGGATAACCGATAGATTATTGAGGTTGAACAAAGTCAACATAAGCTTAGATTTGGGGGATGGAATTCGCAAGTTGTTGGAGAGAAGTGAGGAATTGGAGTTTGAGGAATTAAGAGGTACTAATTATGTTCTTCAGTACCCATTAGGTGGGGAGAGCTTTGTAAAACTGAAGCATCTCAAAGTTAGTAGGAGTCCCGGGATTGATACATCAAAATGGGTAAATAAAATGTATTGATTCAGTGATCAACTGTTCTCGGGAACACTTGCAAAGATTTATTGTAGTCATTGGTTCTTTAGGATGGAGAAGTTACAAGAAGTATGGCATAGGCTAGACATCAGAGGACTTAATGTGAAAAATCCCTAGTATAGATTGCAGATAATGAGATGACTTTCTCTACAACTAGAGAATTCGCCAGGCAGACAATCAAAATCGCAATGCCATGGAACAAATAATCACATATGAAAGGAGCCAGAAGATGAATATGATGAGGGTGGACCAACTTGAACTATTCCCAACTATGCAACCTTGAAACTCCAAAATCTACCAAAGCTCATCAATTTCATCCCTGAATTGGAAACAAATGCAAGGCAAGACTCCTCTTTCAATCATAAGGTATGTTAAAGCTTATCACAATATTTCTTCCAACTTTTTACATCCACACATATTATTCCTCTTTACATATAAATGTCTTAAATTATTTTATTAATATTTCTTGAACCTATTTTTGTATACCCACACAATTTATTGATCTTTAATAATAAATTTCTTAAATTATTTGACAAATTTAATCTTTAAATAATGTAAAATGATTAATAATAACAAAATTCTTAACTTTTCTTTTTATTTAGTATTGATTTTTAAAAAATATTATTCTCTTAAAAAGTGAAAAATTTAATCTTAAACAATTAATATAAAAATATAGAATAATAAATACAATATGAACTATGAATGATTTGAAAAAAGAATTGGGTTAGATCAAATTAGTTTTTAAAAAAAATTAAGGCTAGAACCGGAAAGTACTTAGGAAAGAAAAAAAATAGTAAGAAAAATGTGTTTTTTTTTATATTTGGTTTGGTCATATAAAATATACAAGAAAATCAAATATAATTAAAATTCTTAAAATTTTTTACATATTTTTAACTTTTATAGGCCTTATATAATAAAGAAACATATAAAATGAGTTTGAGAATATATAAACTAATTTATTAAGCTGACTATTTTTTTCAAATTTTCTTTCTTTCCACTTTTCATTTTCTTTCCTTATTATTTTTCGGATTCTAAACGGAGACTAAAGACTAATAGTAAACATGTGGATAATCCAAGTTGATAAATTATATCTAGGGAATATATTTATATTTTTCGTAACTTCCCAATTGATGATGTGATGTTTATATTCATGCGCTTCATTCTCTGCTGCAGGAGTTTAATCTCTTCTCAGTACCCAAGTTGAAGGATGTATGGAATCCTCAACGTCCATTTGGATCCTTCTCTAATTTACTGAACATAAAGGTACTTCTAAATGACTATTTCAATTGAGTTCTGTTTCATCCTCTATATTATATAGCTTCCAAAATTCACATCATCTCATTAATTGTCCAGTGGAAGGCTTAAAAAGGACGTGTTACAATTTCATAAAAAGGTTAGTCTTCAATCTCTTATATTTTTTTGTTTTGCTCTCCCATACTCTCTATGTCTCATTGTACTATTTTTTGGAATTATTGATAGAAATATTCAATTGAATTTTTTTTTTAAAGTACGAGAAGACATAATAATGTTTAATTTAAAATTTAATTTAACTATATATTTATAAGAGATCACTGTCATTTTTCAAAATATAAATAAATCACCCTTATTTTTTAAAAAAATATAAATTTTATTTTTTAATAGATTAGAAAAAACAATTATAATATTCTATCTTTATTTTCATAGCAATTAACTTCCTTTGTTTGTATCTAAATTAACTAAATAATGCATAAAGCTATAATGTAAAAGATTTGGTGATTCAAATTAGTATAGTGTGTGAATGATATTATATAACTTTATGATAAATAAAATTTCCAAGATGATTAATAAAAATAATAAAAAATTTTGTGTGTCTATATTAAAACCCAATAATAATTTTTTAAATTAATTACAAATTTAATTTCAACAATATAAAAATGTATAGTAAATAAAATATAAAGGAGTTGAAAAACAATCAAGAAGATTAAAGAAAATTTCATTTAAAAACATTAAATATTAATTTTTTATCGAATATAATTTTTTTCTTTACAACATATTCTTCAAACACTTGCTGAGTTTCAATTTATTTATATAGAAATGGTATCAAATTCTTTAGGTTTTTTTTTTCAAAATTCTTTAGTTCTTATCATTTCCATTTTATAGGTTCTAACATATTTGTTTTATATTTTCTTATATTTCTATTTAAATGGTATTGTTTCGAAGTTTTGTCTTTATCATTTTCAGTTTTTGTAAGTACATGGGGCTTGCTTTGTGTCTTGCTTATCTTGGACGAAGTGCAATTTCACTCTCCATATGAGACATTATTGATGATATTTGAGACATTAGTGGAAGTATGAGATATTTTAATGATATTTCAGACATTACTGGAGTTTCTTAATCTATCACCGCTCATCTGCATGGTTAGAAGTTTTTAACTTTTTATAATTACGAAATACATTTTGACTGCAGAATCTTTGTTATGTGTTAAAATTATGATATTGTTTGAATAATTTTTTACTCATATCTAAAATTATGAATTATTGCTTTAAAAATGAAATATGATATTGTGAAAATTTCTTAAATACAATACAATAGTAAATGAAAGATTTGTAACATCATTTGATATGATATTTGCATGTTTGATTGATAGATGATTTTAGTTAAATATATTCAAGAATGCCTAATAAAGACAATCCTTATAATAAAGATCTTTTGATTTATTAAATTAGTCTAATTAGTTATATGTACTTGGATCATTAATCGCAGATAACATGATTCGAATGACTATCATTTATAATTTCAATATGCATGAATCAATCTATTATATTTGCTTGGTTATTGATTATTAGAAAGATTGAGTTCTCTTTAAGATCAATTATGATCTCTAATTATGAAATCAAAGTGACTATATTTCATTTTTGGTCATCTAGTGATTTAGGCTTTAGATGACATCATAATCATTATCATATTTTAGCATTGTAAACTATGTTCTCAAATTGTGGAATATGTATCAAGTTATCAACATTATATTAGAATGACACCACATATTCTTAGTATAACCTAGAAGTTGCATACATTAAATGAAAAATTCGTAAACCTTCCATTGTTCTTACTATTCTAGAACTCAAGTTCTAAACTATATTAATAGGAAACTTAAGGTTAGGGAAGAGAAGAGGGATGATGTCCCATTTGCTATTTGTGGATGATACATTAATTTACCTTACAAGGCATCCAAGGATCAAATGATTACACTTGAAGGTTTTCTTACGTGGTTTGAGACAATTTCAAGCTTAAATCAATTCGGGCAAGAGGAGTTATACTTGGTAGGTGGGGAAAGCCCCAAAATTTTTGGCCATCGAGATCATGGCAAGGTTGGTAGTCTTCTTCCACCTATTCGTTTACTCTGGAGCTCCACAAATCAACATTGTCTGGATAGTGTAGAGGAGAGACTTAAAAGAAGATCACATATGAAGAGACTCAGCATTTAAAACCCAAAGAAAATTCACTTTTTCGAAAAATGGTAAACTATAATTTCTTGGCTGAAAACCTAAAATTAATATCCAGAATTCTACTGAATAAGGGCAATCATAATTTCAATTACAAATTTGTAATTTTCGGTTAAAATCCTAATTTAATTCTTCGGGATCTCTTGATGATTTAAACGGACAGACTGGTTGGACCTGCCTCACGAAATCTAGTTGACACGTAAAATTCTCGTAATATTCGAGACGCCTAAGGTTTGACATCGCCGAAAGATCGCCCTGCCACTGCAACACTTCGATGCACTAAAGTCACATATATACGACTCATGTACCACAAGTGTTATGAGGTAGAAGCCATGAAACTGGATCACGTAGATAAATAATATCAACTGGGAAAAGAGGACCTGAACGGTCATTTATAAGTTCGATTTGCTCACTAAAAGACGAAATGTTTAATACTTTCTCCCTTCATTAAGACAAACAAAAACGTGGAAGCATTTAGTGATCCAGTAGCTCCATTTTTGGAGCTTGGGAGAGATACTTCTATACTACCGGAGATCCGACCGTCATGCTTTCCGGCGGTATGAAAACGCTCTACGCGAAACACGCTACGCGACCCCGGCTTCAGAGTTGACAAACTCCGAGGCCGAGGTATTACAACAATGCTATAAAGACGTGCTAATATAGCATGTAGACAAAGAAGATCCTAGTAACCTCTAGAGGTTTAGGCGATCATCCTCTCGACTCCTTCACAAGAGTGAGGAGACCGATACGATGCACCATTGGTTTATGGCACCCAGAAAGTGTTAGAGGCTATGAGATTACCTCCGACGACCCGACAGACTTGAAGGCGTCTAGCCGAGAATGAGGCCTATATATGGTGGAATGGGCAAGGACTCTGTGAGACCTTAGAGGAGCTGCCAGACGGAGTTCTCCCCAGGATTAGTGGCAGAACAGTGATGACATGTCGAGGTCATGAGTTAGGAGATCTTCTTGGGGACTCTACCACAGCCGACCCGGCGATTACTGACACGCCAAAAGTCTCGAGGGGTCATCCGAGGATGGATCATCGATACTTACAGGGTCACACCATCGGTGGAGCGCAGAGGTGATTCATCGCCACATCGCAGGGATTTGCAGATCCCGGTATTTCGTGGGGCAAGCACGATATTTCCTAGACAAGATAATGAGTCCAAGTGTCGTGACAAGAATGTCGCCACTGAAATTACCCTATGACATGGCATCAAACCTCAGATTCACTGAGTAGTAAAAAGCAGCTTCAGGATGTTTTCCATGAGCCACCCGGACTACCTCCAGATCAGGATATAGACTTCTGCAGACAGTTACACTCCCAGATTTCACCCATCTCTCACACCCGCATGATGGCAATCGGGCTGAGTCGCAGTGAACTCAAAGTCCAAATTACAGGAGCTATCGACGCGGCCAGGACAAGACCCGACTCATTATCGAGGATTAATGATTTATTTGATCGCTGAGAGAGGAGTGCGTAGCTCATTCAAGATAGACTTTCGCACCGGGTTACCATCACCGAGGGTTGCAGGAGACAAAGATATCCCCAAGATAGTGTTCAAGACGCGTTACGGGCACTTTGAGTTTACAATGATGCCCTTTCGATCGACACGCGCCAACAAAGATTCATGGATCTCGTGGCACAGGTATTCCAACCTCATTAGATCGGGCTTGTCGCAGTAACATGGGGACATGATTTGACCACTCCCACCAGTGGAGCATGAGAATCACTATGACGTTTTACAAATTAAGTACATAACCATCATTGTATCGCTAAGTTCGCATGCGAAGCTTGGCCATCGAGGTGAGAGTTTCCAGGTGACACGTGGTAGTTAGCATCAGAGTGCCACGACCCAGAGAAGGTTGAGGTAGTGATGCTGGAGAGACCATGTCAATCTTCGAGATACGAGTTTTTCGGGATTGGTCAGATTACGAGACAGAATGGGTCGGGGTTGTCCATCTCGACAGATCGTAGATCACCCACGGGACATGGACTTCATGGTCGGGACGCTCGACCATGAGAGAGAGGTCGAGGATACTTCTGGAACACTCCTAATACGGGTGTTGGTAACAAGAGGAGGATCACTCTTTCTCCTAGTTCTGGAAGAGGTGCATGACTGTCACACTAGTTTCGTGACTGCATGTGGATCGAGCATGAGCGATGGATTTCCCCAGAGACAGGATCTGGAAGACTCTGGGACAATCCATCCCAGCTTAGCCGTGAGAACACGCAGGAGTATACAGCTTTCATTCCTCCACACCCTAAGACAGTCGAGGAACTAGTTTCAAGCATTGGAAAGAGCAAGCACTTCCAAAGAATACGATAGCGAGGCCGAATGTGGGTCAAGTCGTGGATGATCGAGTCGGGCAACAAGCGAGTGGACCTTAGTGATGCACCTATCGCTGTAGATGCTGCTGACATGGATGAGTTGACAACCATCTAGTTGTCGTAATTATATCTTAAATGTGCTGTCATATCCGATACCGCATATCGATTGGGCTTGTAGGTTAAGGCCTTAGAGAAGCTAAGTATAGATGTTCTTCCTAGGATGGGGAGAGTCGAATTTTATGAGCCCGGGATTATGAGTGAGATCTCGCGCATTCTGGTCATGGTGGACCCGGTAGGTGTCACAAAGGTGGCATTATTTCAAGGTCACTGCACTAACATCACACGAGCCCAGCGTGGGTGCACAAGATGGTCATTCACCACTCTCGTGAGCGTGATTTGGTTGGGTCTTGTGACCGCCCAAAGAAGACTCATAGTCAATCAGAAATGTAACAGTTCGGGCGTGTCGGCCGCTATGTTGCTCGAGATGAAACACACTCGGTTAGGGATTATCACGCCAGACCGAGAATCGAGTGATGGTGAGCCGAGGACTGAGGTTCGATACCTTTTAGGAAATTGCATCGAGTGTTGCCGAAATGGGCACAGATAAGGATGTCATTCATGACATGGACTAGGCCGACTACCCATAGGACTGCCGCGTGATCGTACCTCGAGAGGTCGCTTACACACCAAGCGAGGGTCAGGTAGTGGATACACCAGATTTAATATACACTGCAGCAGAGGACACGCTGGGAGCATGTCCCGGGTCATGCGGTAGATGAGCACCGCTTCAAGGAATTCTACGACAACGCTTATCGTGAAGTAGTATACGATTAAGACATGAGGTAATGTACGAGGCCGCGTACCACCGCCATGGACTCAGGTGGGAGAGAGCCCATCATCGGGTCCTCGACCATTGTAGACACCACCGGTGGCTGAAATTTGGATACGATAGCCGCCTTCTACGACTCCGCAGCCTACAGGCAGCTATGCCACGTGAGACGCCGACCCTGGGAGTTCGAGGTTACATCACGCTTTCTCGGCGATGCCTAAGAGATGAGGACGTCTCTGAAGCTGGGAGCTATCGCCGAGGTTTATTGGGCCTTTCGAGATACTCGAGAGGATAGGCACCGCAGGCATTCTGCTAGCGCACGCCAAAAGATGTTAGTGTCCACGGTAAGCCACGCCCATGCTCTCGATATATACCTGCATCCGCTTATACGGTGGATTTGGGACAGATTGAGGTTAACACTGGGATTCGACCTTTCTGAGGAGGGACCAGTATCAAGGATGTCAGGATCTAAGTTCAAGGACGCAAGACCGTGAGGCAGCGAGAAGCAGCGGCGTGACCGCGAGCAGAGTCAACGCGGAGCGCCGAGGACACGCTTTCATGCGCCACCTATCCCTTCTTGTTTAGGGACAGGTACGTGGGTCGGGTCGCTTAAAAGTTTAAATGGTTTACATGCACAGAGATGCTCACACGATGTGCGCGATTATGATAGTCCCGAATTCTCTAGACGAAATTCTTTAAGGAGTGGAGAATAAGACCTGAAATTCCAATTTCGATTAAGCAAGAAATCGAATTTTGATTAAAATTATAATTACTAAGCAGCCAGAACAATTTTCAGATCTCAGATGACGAAACTGGACAGACTGCTGAATCGTCTCTCGAAATCTAAATAGCACGTAAAATTTCGCACTTGTCGAGATAAATGAGTCGGCACAAAGCCGGCGATCGTCGGGATGTCAGAACGATTTTCATGCGACGAAAGGCACAATAAAGTACGACTCATGTACCATAAGTGGTATGAAGAGTATAACGACAAAAATTACTACGAGATAAAGGCTAAATGTCAAAACTAGAGAAAGAAGAAAATTAATTAGCTTAAATGAACTAACGAATCCAGTTGACAAAACTTACATGTGCTGCTCATCTCCCACATTTCAAAAGCCAAAATCGTGATTTGGAGAAGGAGAAGCCGCAGCGGCCGAAAATGGTGGGAAGTTAGAGAGAAGGTCTCACCTTCTCAGATTAAGGAGTAAATCCAACCGTCATATTTTCGTGGCAAGAAGGAGAATACCTTACGCAAAGGATTAGCACACAGGATTCGGATCGAGTTTCTTCAACCCCCGACGTAGGATTTTCTCCTCATCGCTTTATTCCCATTTTTGTGCAAGTCAATGTTTGTCGACAGCCATCAGGTTGTTGGATCGGTCCCAAAATACGGACCGAATTAATACAATTTTGAATCAAAATGGAGCGTACCAGAGCTGCTCACGGCCGGTGGGTAAGGAAAATGGGCATGGTGGTGTTAAATCATGCTTTGATTAAATTTCAATGAATGTCGTGAATTCCCGGTTCACTATGAACCGTTGATTATGATCTTTCTAGAATAGTAACCGAGGTTACTATTCAAACAATATTCAAGAATATATTGTGAAATTATGTGTTTAGTTACAATTCAATCGAATTGTTTTCAGGTTCAACATACCAAGAGAGCTAATTTTGGATGCTATGAAATGATAATTACATAACATGTTCAGGTGATTTAATTTTTATGCTAATATATTCATGTTTATATATTTGCATGTGATTAGGATCAGATTGAATTAGCATACATGTATTCCATGCACTGAACATCCTAGATTATAGAGTTAGTGCATGAGATGAGCTCCAGAGGAAAGTGGTTCTGAGGTAATTTAAAATATTAAATGACGGAGGGTAGTCCAAACTAAATAATATATCAACCGTCTGAGCTACTCAGCCTGATATTTATTCACTCCGAGGGTAGTCCACAACTAAATAATATATCAACCGTCTGAAATGCGCCGCCGATATATATTCATCTGAGCATTCACAAACAAATAATATATATCAATCAAGCCTGAAACTCAACTGATATATATTCATCTGAGGTCGCTTCACTAATAAAACAAATATTCTCACGAGGCTTGTACAATAACAAGGGAGAGAATTTTTACGCTTAATTTTATCCTGAGTCGGCTACGCACATCCAAGCAGAATCACGACGGCTTGAATGTGTGTTTACTTTCGAACATCGACCGCACTCCTGTGCATGAAGGGCTCCACTTGCGCGATTCCCATCGGGAGCCTTTACCACTCCCGTCGTGATCCCCTTTACGGGTGCAATAAGGAGCGTGCGTAGAGACTGGTCATCTGGCGTCAGATGTAAGAAAATGCCATGGGCTACGTGATACATGTATTGTAATTCCTCTAATTTTAATGTATGTATTGCTTAAGAGTAAATATCAGAATCCTCAGAATCTGAATATATAGTCGATCGCAGTGGTATGCATATCGAAAGTATTGTTTATATACCAAGTGGTCGTATTACTCATATCGATATATATTGTATATATTGGATTGTTCGGGATGATACGCAGTATTGTATTTCGCAGTAGAGTTCCCGCATAAAGGAGACTCGCCCGATTTTCTAAAGGAGCCGTAACCCGACACCACTCAGACTCATGGCCGACGCAGTCAAATCTTAATTCTTGTTTTCGGGGCGCCACATGGGAGCGCGAGGACGCCGTCTCTAGAGATCGAGATTGTAAGAAGTTCTGACGCTTTATTGACGATATCTACATGTATTAGAATTTCTAATTTTAATATACGCTGTATGAGAAAGTAAAACATTTGGAACTTTGCAACTATCAGTATATAATGATTCATACTTGGTATGGTATATCAGCATTGTTATCGCCTGAAGCATTTATTACCTACGCGATCGATATATATCACATATAATGGCCGTTTCACAAAGATATGCGCATTGTATCTTGAGAGCCCCCCGTATATAGTGAGACTCGCCCGATTTTCTAAAGTGATGCCAACCCGACCACTCAGACTCCGCGGCCGACTCGGGGCAGTCACCCGACCCCGGCCGCAGGCGCCACGCTGAGATCGAGCTAGCATACGTCACCTAGTGAGCTCCTGCCAGATCCATCACCACTCAAAGCACACGTGTGGTATAAAGCAGGTGTGGGAAACCTATAAATTGAGAATTCGGGCTAGGGCCATACTGAGAAGAGCATCACCATCAGGTGTGGTTCGATGTTCTGCCAGTACGAGATTACCTGTAAAATCCACTATTAAAATCCGTACACCACGTGCACGTGTGTTGATGTGTTTTGTGTGATTTTCATGAATTATTCAGCTGCTTGATGTGTATTTGTGTGTATAACATGGTTTGTAAAGTGTTATAATGTTGTGTGCTTAAGATTATACATAGATGA
The DNA here is from genome assembly GCA_016808115.1 of Tetrastigma voinierianum. NCBI lineage: Eukaryota > Viridiplantae > Streptophyta > Magnoliopsida > Vitales > Vitaceae > Tetrastigma > Tetrastigma voinierianum. The sequence continues at coordinate 1,070,160 of JAEQBH010001754.1, forward strand.
GTTAAGGAAATATTTTAGAAAATATCTTAGAGTGTACCGTGGCACAAATGGAATTTGAGACTAATAAAATAAATTTTTAATAAATTTATTATGAGAGATTAAAGAAATTTATTCTAAAGGTTTTACTGCGTAAAATCAAGAAAATTAAATGAAATAAATTTTACAAAATTTATTCGTTGTTGGAAAATGAGAAGAAATAAGAAGTAAAGGAAATAATTTTGTTAAACTTATTTGGTTATATAGTATTAAAATACTTTCTAAGATTTTGCAAGTGTAAAATCAATAGTAATTGTTAAAAATAAATTTTATAAATTTATTTTGAATGAGAAATTTTTCTGCATTAAAAAACTTAAAAAGAAAATAAATTCTATAAATTTATTTGTTATGAGATAAAATAATTTTCATTTATTTACAAGCAGAAATTGAAGAAATGGGGGAAAATAAATTTTTATAAATTTATTTGAGTGTCAAAAAAAATGATTTTAGTGATTTTTAGAGATTTTTCCAATTTCTGGAAATAAATGAAAAAAAAAAATTTTGTGCAGAAAATTTGAAGTGGGCTACTGCCCAAATCGTATTGTGAAAAGAAAATTTTATGTTGCAAGGCAAGGTGTGTATTGCAACTTAAAGTGGGCTTTGAGGGTCGAGAGTGTTGCACACAAAATATTGTATTGCAAGTTGTTGGCTAGGAAGGCAGTGTCACGACACAAAATTTGTATCGCGGATCGAGGGGCTTTTTGTTTACCGCACAAAATATGTATCAGGGCTGGGCACCGGGCAGGGGCTGGGCAGCGCCGGCGCCGGGCGCGCAGGCGTCGGGCGCTGGCGCCAAGACGCAGTACGCAGCGCCAGGCTCGGCGCGGGCATCGCAGCGCCGCCAGACGGATGGACGCCACGGCACGCGGCAGGCGCCACGGCGACGCATGAAGCAGGCGGCGCGCACGAAGGATACGCCATGCCGCTTGCTACACCCGCTAGGGGCTACCGCGACACGGCCATCGGCCGCCGCGATGACGGCCGCCAAGCAGACGCAGCCGCGCGCGCTACGCACCCGCCCGGTGTGGCCCGGCGCCGTGGGTATGCCGCTCGGGTCAATCGGCCAAGTTGGCACACCGTGCACTCCCGGGCCGCCGACTGCTGGACTCCGGTTCGACTCGCCAGATTTTCTCTCGAGTCACTAAATGAACACTGCTCATCAGAAATAATTTTTTTTTAAAAAAATTTTAATTTAATTAAATAAAATAAAATCAAATAAAATTTGATAAAATTTTTCGAAAATAAAATTTTCAAAATAAAATTTTTTAAAATAAAATTTTCTACAGAAACAATATTTTAAACGCTTAAATTGATTGCGCATACACTGGTTATGTGTGAGCGATTAGTGTCTCTGCCGGGTGGCTTATGTTTTTGTAGACACCAGATTGATTTAACTACCATTTGAATCGTTGATTACACAGAATATGTTATGAAATTATATGTGCATGGAGTACGCAAGATGGTGAAGAAAGTGCTTAACGCTAAGGTTACGAACTACGACCTAGTGGATTTGAATACCGAAATGAACAAAGAGTAATCCTAGAACCTTATTGAAATAAATAAATTGCGGTTGGAAATTTACCGCCACTTAGAAAATGAACGTCGTACCATATCGCTGTTCATTAGTAATCAAAGATCCGCATTACCAGCCGTGATCGAAGTTGTTAATGATTCGCCATGTTAATAAAGTAAAATGCATTAGTAGAGGACGATAATGAGCATGCCATGCGATACTCCACGACACCACCGCATCTCGACATGCCCTCACGGCGCTTATGACACAGCAGGCCGCTTATCGCACAGTCGTATAGTAGACAGGAGATCCTGCACCTCAAGAGCGCGCAGTGACGTGAGTCATCCTCCGACATTCACAGGGGGAAGAGATCCGGCGAAAATTAATGTTCAGCAGACGAAAGTGTTGTGATGGCTACGGAGATACCTCCTCGACGCGACCCGACACTAATATGTTTACCAGAGCCAGCCCAAATATGGTGGGAAATGTGGGCAAGGACCTCTTGAGACCTTGGGGAGGAAATTATAGTGAATTCTCCCCAGGATTGAAGAGAACAGGATGATATGTCGAGGTCATGGAAGCCAGAGATCTTTAATTCTACCACAATTCGACCCGAGGATTTTCTTGACACGCCAAAGTTCACGTCATCCCGAGACGGATCACTGATACTACGGTGGCCTTATCGATCAAGGAAGAGAGGAGCCACGCCATACGCAGTGATCAGAATCGATGGTACTGTGTGGGCATTGACATTTTGCCCCGCATGCATACGCAGTCCAACAGACAAGCACGGTCAAGCTCGCGAGCTCCACTCCTGGGTGACGAGAGAGATCACTCGATCTACCTCTAGTAATGTGCAACACGTGGATGTTTTCCGCATGAGCTACTGACTACCTCCACAAAGGGTCGTAGACTTCAGTATCGAGTCACACCTGTACTTCACCATCTCTATGACTCCGCATGACGGCACCGGCCGAGTCAAGCAGGAACCCGGCAGTCCAACCACAAGGGCTATTGGACAAGGGGGTTTATTGCACCTAGCACTCACCATGGGGCGCCTGCTCTGGGCCATAAGAAGAGGGCAAGACCCTTCGACGCACGCTTCCACAGCAAATAACGTATACATTCGTAATCAATACCTATTACCGGTAATCGAGCGATTTAATCGATCGGCTGGAGAGGAGCGCGAGTCTACTCCAAGATGCACTCGCGCCGTTACCATCAAATGAGGTTAGGACACAGAGATCTCGCACTGGCGCGACGCTGCAGCACTTCTGAAGCCACGCCGATGCCCTCGACACGAACGCGCCAACAAGATTCATGGATCTCATGCACAGGTATTCCAACCCTATTTAGATCGGGCCGTCGTAGCTTCGCGGATGACATCTCGACCTAATTCTACAGAGCGTGGAGTATGAGTATCACTTCGAGGACTGCTTACGTACCGTTAAGAGACCATCAGCCATGCTGTCTGCGGCGCGCAGTTTCGCTTATCGAGGTGAGATTGGGGACACGCGGGTTTCCAAGACGTATGTCACGACTCAGAAGGCCGAGGCAAGTGATGCGTCGGGGACCGACGTCAATTCGAGATACGTAGTTCGGGATTGGCCTTGGTACTACATGAGATTTGAGAAACGGGTCAAGTCAGCCCATTCTGGGGTAGGATCAGAGGATTTCGGGCCACGGGATATGGACCCTGCGGCTGGGACGATCCCACCACAGAGAGAAACGAGGATACTCTGGAACACTTTCTGGGATACGTGTTGGTAACAAGAGGGAGAATCTGCCTTCCTAGTTCTGTGGGAAGAGGCACTTCCTGGCCACACCAGTTTCGTGGATCATGGCCGTGGATTGAGCATGAGGATTGATCAGCTCTGCAGACAAGGATCCTGAAGACTTCGGGACAATGTGGGCCCCAAAGAGCCGTAGGATTGTGAGTAGAAGATACAGCTCATTCCTCCACACCCCAAGACGTCGAGAACTGGCTTCGCTCTGGGTATATACAAGCACTCCCAAGAAAGACGTATAGGCCGAGGGCCAGTGTGGGTCAAGTCGTGACGCTCAGAGTTGCGCAACTAAGCCGTGCGAACCTGTGGTGGCAGAATTTATTGATCATTGATGTCAAGTTGACATGGATGAGCCGACAGCCCACCAAGTTGTCGGCAATCGAGACCTTAGCCAAAGGTCAGCACCCATGTTACTGGATTGGGCTTAGAGGTTAAGACCTCCTTAGAGTAGCTGCATAGATGTTCTTCCTAGGATGTGGTGGAGAGCCGACCGGGATAGCTCCGGGATTATGAGCCAGGTTATCTCAGATTTTACTCATGGTGGACCCTGATCGTGTGTCACACATTGCTGGTTAGCACAGAACATCGCTCGAGCCCGTGTGGGAACACCTGCATTTTGCCATTCACCACTCTGGGTGTGAGTGTGGGTTTGAAGTTTTGCCTTTAGGACTACGCCCAAAGAAGACTATAGTCGAATCGTGAAATGCACAGGTCGCAAAGTGTGTCAAGCAAGATGTCAGCTCGATATGAAAACACACTAAGCAAATTCATCACGTATACTTTCGTAGTCGAGTGATTGTGAGCCCGAGTGACTGCATTGAAACACGCATAAAGTTATCATGTAGACTTAAAGTCAATGATAGAGCTCCGAGTGACCAGGTTTGATACCTTTCGAAATCAGATTGCGTTGCCGAAATGGGCAAGGGCTCAGAATGGATGTCATGCATGACATGGACTAGATTGACCACCCACGATTGCTGGGCCGACAGGACTCGGGAAGCTAAATACATAATACCAAAGAAGCGGTCAGCAGAGTGATACGTGTTTGTACTGATATACACGCATATATAGACACGCCGCGAAAGATACGTCCCTGAAATATATGGTGTATGAGCACCCGCTCTTAGTGAAATTTGGCTTACAACAACAAGCATTAGGCGAAAGTGTGCAAATGGCACCATATGAGTCGGTATGAGGCCGTAGATATCAGCATGCTGGACTGCTGTGTTAGAGCCCATCATCGGTCCCGATCTGACAGTGGTACACCTCTCGGTAGCGCTGAAATTGACATTGACAAATTCTTCTTTCTCACCCGCCGAGCCTGGCAGGGCGAAGCTATGCCAATGCATTCCACGCCGACCTCTTAGAGCCGAGGTCGAGATCACGCTTTCTCAAGGGTGATTCCTAAGAGAGGAGGAATGTTCGCGAAGCGGAAGCTATCGCCGAGATTCATCGACCTTTCGAGATACTCGAGAGGACAGACAATCGTAGCGCATCGGCCGCGCATCGCCCATGTCGATGTCCACGAGGCGCTTCACCGCCTCCATGCTCCGGATATATACCCGCATCCAAGTTTAACGTGGTAGATCAGACAGATTGAGATTGACACGATGGACCTTCGAGAGTGACCAATGTGCATTATTGATAAGGATCGTCTTAAGTACGCAAGACCGTGAGGCTAGTGAGAGTGCTATGGCGTGACTGCGGGAGTGGAGGAGCCTAACGCGAGCGGCGACAAGATGCGGCCACCTATCCTTCAAGCAGTGACGGGGCTTATGCATTGCTATCACTGCCACATGGTAGAGTATGTTGTATATGCATGTGTATGATAGCATCAAGTTTTTAATTTCAGACGAAATTTTAAGGAGTGAGAATGTAAAGACCCAGAAATTTCACTGAATAAGGGCAAAATCACTTCAATTACAAAATTGTAATTTCGCTAAAAATCGAATTTAATTTTTATCTCGATAACGAAACTGGACGCACTGCCGCACTGTCTTCACAACTGTACAAGACGAAATTCGTGAATATTCGCAGTACGCTTCTGCGTCGAAGACGCTGATAAGACGCGCACAGAATAATTCTCACGCGACTAAAGTCACATAGCACGTACCAGCGCACTATAAGTGTTACGCAGTAGAATGATTTAAAATAAATAGATAATACTTAACATCAAATCTGAAGAGGGACTCCAATGGTCATTTATAAGTTCACTTAAGCCTACCAGCGATCTAAATAAGCTAATGGGGTTTCTCTCCTTCCACAAGACAAAACAAAAACGCAAGCATTTTTAGGATCCGGGTGAGGCTCCATTTGAGAGCTTTTAGAGAGAGAGAAAGACTTCTCTATAATAACGGAGATCCGACTGCCTACAGTTTCGTGGCCAGAAGGAACGCTCTACGCGGAGCTGTGCCACGCTGAACTCCCGGCTCTGAAGTTTGACAAACTCCAAGAGGCAGTGATTTTCTCCTGGCCTGCTTTATTCCCATTTTAGTACTTTTCGAATGTTTCGACGAGGCCTCGAACTGTTGTTGACGGTCCCAAAGTCAGACCAATTGATTTGATTTATGGAACCCATCGTGAGCAGCCCGTGAACTGCGGAGGCTGTTCGGTCTTTAATGGCCAAGTTAGACTTTAAACTTGATTACTGATGATACTTAAATCAAGAACGCGGCTCACAGCGAACCGATGAATTGTCAATGTTGGGACCGTAAACCCTAGTGGTTTTACTGCCTTAGACAGTGACACTAAAATGCATTTTCTGAAATTACGTATTTGTTTGGTTGGCAATTCGACCGACCGCTAAGCCAAATATTAAATTCTGGCGAAAGCTAATTTTGACGTTTAAAACGATAATTACATAACATGCTTCATAACGATTTAATTTTGCGCGAGCATATTCATTGCTATATACTAGTATTTGATTGCATCAGCATTGAATCGCACATGCATTCCATATGCACCTAACATCCTCAGACTATTATAGAGTTTAGTACGGTACTTAAGATAAAATGGCTCTGAGCAGCTTCAAAATATTGCGATCTGAGGCAATCTCATACTTAAAATATCACCCGGCCTGAGACTCCACCCAATCGATATACATCTGAGAGAAATTCACATATAAAATATCAATCTGTGAGACGCCTGTAATGATATATCTCTATGTGAACCACTCGAATATAACATCTGGGAGATATCTACAATTTATAAATAATACTCCGAGGGTAGTCCACCAATAGAAAATAATAATTCTCATACGCGCTTAAAGAAGGAAGTGAGAGAGTCATTATGACTTGATCCTGAAATGTCAGCGCAGATATTCAAGAGATCATGCATCTGCCGAATGTGTATTTACTCGAATATCAGATCGCACTTGTGCCATGAGTGAACAATTTGGGTGATTCTCCTAATCGAGCTTTAGCTCACCGTGACCCCCTCTTTACTTACAGGTGCACATGGAGCGCGGCGAGGGGACTACTGTCCAGAGATCGAGATTGTACAGAAAAGCTTCTGACACAGGGTCATTACCGATATCTACACGTATTGTAATTTCTCTAATTTTAATATACGCTGTGGATGGCAAAGAAACATTCAATCCTCAGAACTATTGGGTATATAGTCGATTCATAAATAATGATATCGGTATTGTTATGGGCCCAAGGTCGTATTACTCAAGTGGATTGCATATATATTGCATATATCGGACTGCTGGGACAGATACGCAGATCAGATGTGCAGGTAGCCCCGCATAAAGCGAGACTCGCCCGATTTTCTAAAGTGGCGCTCGTAACCCGACTTCCACTTGTATTCCGCGTCGATTTCCGGTAGTCAATCTGACCGTCAGCGCCATTAAAATTTAGATCTCGATGATCTAAACTGATCGCGCTGCTAAATTCGCCTCGCTGAATCTAGTGACCCGTAAAATTCCCTGTTTAATTTCGAGACGTCATAATATTTTACGACTGAGCGAGAATCATCATGATTTTCGCAGCATTTGCATTTTACGAAAATCTCGTAAGTCGTGAATCTGGCTTGACAGCTTCATTTAAAATAAAGTTTAACCTAAGTTAAATAAATTTTCGATGTAAACTTAATTCGAATAAAACAATACGAACTATGCACATCAAATAATAATATAATAATAATAATAATAATAATAATAAATAAATAAAAATTATCAAATAAAGAGGAGAAAATGTCATTTTCAAGTAGAGAGAGTGGACTCGAGAAAGAGGAGCGTGGAGAATTTAAATTTTTTATTTCTTTTCTTGTTTATTTTTCATCTATGAAAATCTAATTACAGGTTTTGTCTGACTAAAGGCAAAGTTGATTCACGCGATGAGAGCTGCGCGTGATTACCTCAAAATATTTAGCCACAAACTCCAATGGCAGGAATTTTCCTACTACGTTATTTCTAACCTGTTAATTATTTAATGGTTCGAATTGGCTTAGAGGCCGTGGAAAGGTCAGGAATTTCAGTCCTCAAATTTCGATTGAGCGTAGGAATTTTTAGAAAATTTCGGGACCAGTTTGGCGCCCGCCGAATTTCGAGACCGCTTCGACACCACAATTTTCGGCATCGCTTGTATTACCATGACCGCACTTTCGACTATTTCAGCGCCCCGCATCGCTGGCGCCGGCTTTCGCTCCCTGACCGACGCCTTCGCTTTATGTTTGGTCGAAGTAATTCAAATCGAATCGCCACACAGCACTGTACCTCACAGCCAATTTTTACAGAACGCTAAATCAAGATAAATACGCTTTTCATACTGACAAACATGTAAATCCACTGGCGTTACATATATTTCACGCTGCTATAATTAATCAGACGAATCGCATCACGCATTCCATACGCACTCCAGAATCCTGTAAATTAAAAAGGAGTGCATACTTGAGATCGACATCAGGTTAGGTGTTTGATGGTGTCGAGTACACGGCCACGATCAACACCGAGACAGACGTCGACAGCTGCTTGACTAATAAGACAACGTCCAAATGAGTCGCATCGTTAAATGGAAATGGCTCATCGATTTCATATAATCTGGCACCCTGTAACAATGTGAGCGAGTGCATGAGGTGGTTTCTCGGCAGACCGTTTCTGGAGTATCGACCAACAATATTATTTATCTGAGTAGTCCACATAAACATCTGAGTGTCATTCATATAATATCAATCGCTTCGAGTCGCCAATTGATATACATCGGCGGTCACCCATATAATATCAATCATCTAGGCTACCCAATCGATATACACGGAGTATTGTCCACAAATAGACATTCGAAATCATTCACTATTTATATCGTGGAGTGTCATTCACGATTAAAACAACACCTTTGTTCGTTACTATATGGCGCACGTGCATGTTTGAGAGAGTCATGAGAACTCGATACAGATGCATGTAAGCAGAATCCACGACATCATACCATGGTCAGAAGAGACCTCGCAGATCACCCGGGGTGCCATGCCGCCCCAAAGTGTGTGACGCCCCAAAACCCGAGGGTCTGTTGACTACCCGCCAACCCTACGAATACAAGCGAGGTCTAGTTACCCGACTCACTTCGGGAAAATCGAGCGGTAGCCTCCTTTTCAGATCAGGAGCTCTACCCAAATACAATACTTGTATAAAACCTGCATTTACCTGTCACAAACAGTCCAATATATGCAATATATATATCCAATCACATGAGTAATACGACCACTTGGGCCCATAACAATACACAATATACATACCAACTATATACCCAATAGTTACAAGAGTTAATATGTTTTTACTCTTATACAATACACACATTAAACTTAAAAAGTTCTAATACATGTATACATCAAAGCCACAACCCTGCTTTCTTCTCTAATCCTGCCTCAGATCTAGCCGCCCTCGCACGCTCCTCGCACCAGAAAAGCGGCCCCACGGCCACAACAAAGCCTCGCAGAGAATCGCCTCTGGGCTACTCACCACCTAAGTCTAAAGGCAATGTCTCCAAAGTGAAATACAGATTCAAGAACGCATGATCCTACTAATGTTCATACTTAATTTAACCCATCCCGAGTCTCACTGATTTCCTCATACCCGCGCCAAGCCTCGTAGAGGAGAATATTAATTTTAATAAGTGGACAACTCCTCCTCATGTGTATATCAATCACGCCCGACGATCGACATATTATCTGCTTCGCGACTACCTACGAATATCATTCAGGCCGTCTCGACGATTCATATTTTTGGCTCATGACTACTCCGATGAATATCAATCGCCGCTCCGACGATCGGGATATTTTTAGTTTGAAGGACTACCCTCCGACATAATTAATATTTTAGACTACCCTCCGAACCATTTTTCTAGACTCATTCCATGCACTCACTCCTATAATCCTAGTACCCAGCTGGGCATACTGTTAATTTACGCATTGTATTTCCAATACAAGCCTAACTACATGCAAATATATAAAACATGAATATACTCAAGATAATTCAAATCACACAATCACAGCATGTGAATTATCATTTCAACACCAAAATTAAATTTCACTTTAAGCACGTTCCAACACAAGCAATTCGATTCGAATTAATAACCAAAACACATATTTTCACGAAAATACATTTTCGTGTCACTATTCCTGTGAACAAAGAAACCCTAGGTTTACTGCTCCAACACTCAATAAATCATCTGCTCACATCATGAATCATCACTGGGCCACTTTCTAGCCTCAAATCCAATCAATACATGATTAACACCAAAATACACAAATTTCACCACATTAGCCGTGGAGTAGCCATAGGCTGCTCCATTTTGTTTCAAAATTTTATATTAATTCGGTCCCAAGGTTTGGGACCGATCAAACGGCCCCTAATGGCCTCAATCGACTCAAACATTCGAAAAACACTAAAAATGGGAATAAACCCGGCAGGGAGAAAATCCTACCTCTCGGAGTTTGTCAAAACTCCAATCCTGTGTCCACGCCGTAGCCCGCTCACAGAACGTTTTTTCCTTCTTCCTCGCTCAAGACCGAATTTGGATTCTGCATTTCTGGGAGAGCATGCCTCTCTCTCTAAAAGCTCTCAAAATCGCCACCGGAAAATCAAAAATCTGTTCCCCCACGTTTTTGAAGGCTTTGCTTTAATCGAGAAGAAGACACTGGTTCTTCTATTTTGTCATTTTCTAACTTAACTTTAAAAATGACCATTTGCCCCTTTGCTCTTATTTGATATTATTCTAGCATTATTTCACCGTCCATTTTCATCGCTTACTCATACCACTTATGGCACATGAGTACTTGTTATATGTGACTTTCGCGCTTCTAAAATCGCTTTTACTAAGACCCGAAACGCGAAGCCTCTAAAACGTGTGGTTTCCGACCGTCTCGTAATTCGATCTAAATACGTAAGAAGTAGATTTTCACGAGACGATTCCAACGATGCAATCGGGCTTCATCATCCGAGATCAGATGAATTAATTTCGATTTTTAACCAAATCAGAATTTCAGAATCGAAATTACGATTTTGGTTCCTTTATTCCGTAAATTGAATTTCTAAGTCTTTACACATTAAAGAAGAATACACAACACAAGTATCACACGACTCGAAATACGCTGACAGTGAGTTTGATCGACTTGGGATTTGTTGCCCATCGACACTCAGATTGGGCAATGGAGCAAGTGAGAGCCGATACCCCAAGTCATTGGTACTACCAAGTGACGCTGTCACATTTGGCGATAATATGTGAGACGAAATAACGAAAGGACTCTGATATATTACTCAACTGAATATCGAAAGACTCTTTGTTCTACGAGAGCCTCTATGACATGGTAAGTATTGCAGTGAGTCGAGTCTCATTCATGGCATGCACATCTCAGTGCATGTGTATGTCGTGACTTGGATGTGTGTTTGATTACGTGACCATTGCATGCGCACTTCAGGCCGAAGAGTTCTCAGAGACATCGCTCACGCTTTGCTCACCTTGGCCGTGGACCCCTTTCTGTGCACAAAGTCGTGACCAATGACCCAAGATTCTGACCGCACATACGAAGAAAGCCGACTTGCGGGTTTTCATAAGCATTACATGGCACTTTATTAAATGTTGTAATTTAATATATGTTTTGAATTAAGAGTAATTTATTAACCTTGACACGGAGATAGTTGGTTGGATATATTTGTGAGTATTACAGGCCCAAGTGGCCATTATTTTACTCAGATTCTTGGACCCCATGAGGTCATCAGAATTTCGGGGATGTGTTATGTACTTCTCAAGGTAGCCCCCGCACGAAGGAGACTCGCCTCGATTCACAGTGAGTAGTGTCGGGTTACTTGACATTCACGAGTATTCCGTTGACGGGGTTGCTCAACCCCGACCCTCGGGCTCAAAGGTCACACTGCAGATCGTGAGCATAAGTATACCACTACCTGTGGTCAGGGACATAGGCCAGCTACTACTATCATGTAGAAATTGATACCAACATCATAGTTTGCATCGTAAGAGTTTAGGTACACGAATACCTAGGAGTTCATGGAAGCTTGTACTCACGCATTTACGCGTGTTTCAGGTTGTGTTCGAATATGTGTTCCATGTTGGTGATCGTGTGATTTGCAGGCTGCTAATATCGCGTGGAAAACTTATACACCGTATGATGTATACGGGAAATGTGATTGGGCGTGGGTTATTGAGCCGAAAAATTATATGCATGGTATAATGTATATATGAAAGTGGAATGCTAAGGTTAGGAACTATAACTTAGGGGTTCGGAAATGAAATGAACTCGAAAGTATTAATTTGATCAAATAAATAAAAGGAGTGTGGTTGGCAAGTAACTCCACTTTGCTAAGATGAACGGGTCGTATCTATGATGTCAAGTCTATTAGTAATGGGCATGTGCATTACTAGTTAGACCGAAATGAGATTAAATAAAGTTTGTTGCCATTTGACATGTGTAGATGGCAAGTCAAGGTCGAGGACATAGAGGCTGCCCACGGTGCCAGCCAAGAACCACCGTGATACCACCAACAAGCCTGCTGAGGTCAGTTGGGTCAGTAGTCACACGCCATCAGATGTGCTAGTGCAATTAGTCAAGGAGGCCCAAGTAACCTCCGTAGATTTAAGTCACATCATCCTCCGACGCTTACGTGGGAGGGATCCGATGGTGGTGCACTACTGGTTCAGCATGAGAATGTATCGGAGGCTGATATTACCTCCGATGCGCCCAGATCAGCTAGCCGCTCAGCTTGGGGAGGGTGAGTCCCAAGTGTGGTGGGACTAGGTTAAGACCCTAAGGATTTAGAGCAATGGTTTGGGCAGAAGTTCCATGGGCTCTTATGAGCCAATATTTTCCACATCAGACGTCAAAGACCTAAGAGTTCAGGAGTCGAGAGGTGGGGAACGACGATAAGGATGAAAGACATGGCCGATTCACTGAGTTACACATTTTTTGTGATGACTAAGTGGCTACGATATGGCCAAGGTCAGGAGATTTGAGAATAGACTGAAGTTGTCCATTCAGGGCAAGATTATGGGCCTCCGCCTATTAAAGACATGGACTCTATGGCTCCGACGCCGCCATGTATAGAGAGATGGATGACGCATGCTGCATTGTAGAGGCGAAAGTTTCTGGGAACGTAAAGGAGACTAACTCGTCGAGTTTGGGCTTAGGAGGCTGGAGGCCTCAGTAAGCTTATTGTATGGTGCAATTTCAGGATCTAGGTGAGTTGGTCGATATGGTAGACATATTTCGGGTTTTGATGTCATTCGACATGATGAGTTGATAACCCATCTGGTTGTCAATGATTGTGACCTGAGTATGTTATCACAAATCATTACCTATCTTTGGAATTGTAGAAGGTAGTATATGGCGAGTGATGCTAAGAGGTGCGTAATTTTCTGTGGACGAAATTCAAGTAAGGGGGAGAAATGTAAAACCCGATAAAATTCAATTTTTCGAAAAATGGTAACGGGCAATTTCTGGCTGTTGAAAACCTGAAAATTCTCTTAGATTCGGATGACTAAACTGACGCGCCAAGTAAACTGCCTCAAGGAATCTAGTGACCCAAAAAAATTTCGTTGAATTCTGAGACAAACGGAATATTTTACGAATTTCTGGGTGATAAATCGCCGCGATTTTTCGTGTGGGCTAGATTTTTACAAAATCTCTAAGTCGTGAAGTGGATTGATTTAAGTTCATTTAAAATAAAGTGAACTGAAAAGAAATAAATTTTTTCGGGATAGAAACGGACCCAAATTGTAAAACCCGAGAAATTCCAATTTCTGGAAAAATGGCAAAATCGTAATTTCGGTCAAAATCCTAATTTATTCTCTTAGATCTCGATGACGAACTGATTTCACCGTTGAATCCTCGAAATCTAAATATCACGCAAAATTTCAGAATTCGCATGCTCTGAGCGACATGTTTTTCGAGGCATCGCTTCGTGTCGTAAAACGTATTTTCGATGCGACAAAGTCACATATAACACGCACTCATGCGCCATAAGTGGCACATGAGTGTAGTAGACGATGAAAATGGACGGCCGATAAGTACAAATGTCAAACTAGACTTGAAGGCATGAGGAATAGTTAATGAGCTAAATGACAAAAGAGCAAATGGTGCCATCTTCTTCCTCAAATTGGAGACAAAAACGTGCTGGAAGGCAGAGGAGGGGCAGTAGCTGCAGAAAAGGAAAATAATGGAGGTTTTAGAGAGAGAAGGACCTCATTCTCTCTAGAATCGTGGGAGATCCGACTGGCTCTGGGGCCTCTGACAAGAAGAAAAGTCGGCTTACGCTGAGCTTTAATTACGCTAGACATCGCATTTCCGAGGAGTTTTGACAACCTTGAGGTGTGGTTTTCTCCCTACTTGGGTTTACACTTTATTTAAGTGTTTTCAATGTTTCGTTGGTAAGGAGGCCTTGAACGAATAAGCTTGATCGTCCTGAAAACTGGGACCGAATTGATACAATTTTTTGGAGCCATGGTGCAGCCCGTAATCGTTTTAGGGGCTGTTTGGTTGGTAAATCATGAAATTTGTGAAATAAATCATGCTTTGATGTGAAAAAGGCCGGGAATGGCCGTGAAATGCGGGTTCACAAAGTGAACCGATGATTTGATGAGTAACGGAACGGTAAACCCTAGGGTTTTACTGTTCATAGGAATAGTGACACGAAAATATATTTTTGTGTGAAAATGTGTTTGGTCGGGTGATTCAAGTCGAATTGCTCGTGTTTGATCATTAGCCCACGTGAGCTAATTTTGATGTAATGAAATGCGAATTTACATGACATGATTGTGTGAATTGAATTTATGTAAATATACGCATGTTGGGATGTATTTGTATGATATGGGATCAATGGAATTGGCATCATGCATTCCATATGCACTGCGAGCAACCCTGACGATAGAGTGAAGGTACGAGAGAAGCTTAGAGAAAATGGTTCTGAGGGTCAGTTTCAAAACCACAAGGATCTGGGAGGGTAGTCCATACTAAAAATATCAATCGCTTCTGGAGATGGGCCCAATTGATACACGAGGGTAGTCCACATATAATATCAATCGCTTCCAGACTCGCCTAATCGATACATCTGAGGGTGGGGTCCACTAAATATAACATCGGAGACGGTCCACTACTTATACATCGGAGGGTTGTCCACAAATAAACATAATAATTCTCATACAAGGCTTAGGCGAGTGTGAGGGAGTCGGTGAGGACTCGGGGTATGAGATGGTCAGTTAGACATTCAAGTAGGATCATGCATTTGCTTGAACGTGTTTACTTGGAGCATCAAGATATGCATCTCAGGGTGGAGAGCAGCCCACTTAGGTGGATTCCACTACTGAGCATTAGCTCACCCTGTCGAGGGATACTATTTTATAGGTACAAGGAGCGTGCGAGGAGACGGCTCGTCCTAGAGACTGAGTTTTAGAAGAGAGCTTGAATGTGGCTTTAATGGTTCTACATGTATTAGAATTGTTTTAATTTTAATATACGCTGTGGCAAGCAGCAAAAACACCAACTCTAGAAACTATCGATATAGTTGATATATATATACTTCCATGAGTAGTGTTGTATTCTGGCCAAAGTGGTTGCTCACTCTCATGATATCGATGTTCGGAGATAAAAGTTATATACGTGTTTCAGGTCAAGTAGCCCCGCACAAAGGAGACTCGCCCGACAGGAAAATGTCAAGTTACCCGACATTCACGAGTATTCGCGGTCGACGAGGTCAACCCAGACACCTGATTGGGCGTCACACCGAATAAAGAATATTAATCCATGAATATCAAATAATAATATAATAATAAAAATAATAATAATAAAAAAAAAAATTTATCAAATAAAGAGGAGAAAAATGCCATTTTGGCAGAGAGAGAGAGGGACGGGAGAAAGAGGGAGCGTGGAGAGAATTTTAATTTTTTATTTCTTCTCTTTCTTTATTTCTCAGATCTATGAAAATCGGACCGTAGGTTTTCGTCGGGACTGAAAGCAAAGTTGATCTACGCGATGAGAGCTATGCGTGGACACCAAAATCTTGGAGTTTCGTCAAACTCCACGAGGTAGGGAATTTTCCTACTTGTGTTATTTCTAGCCTAAAGGCTATTTAATGGTTTGGAATTGGCTTAGAGGTCGAAAGGCTGCAAATTTCAGTCCTCAAATTTCTGGATTGAGGAATTTTGGTACCCTCGACTAGTTTTGGACAAATCCTGCTGAATTTCGAGACTCGTTTCTAATACCCGGCCGACTGACTGCTTAGACAACATGACAGTAATTTTCTAGACTATTTTCGCAAATTCCATCGTGTCGAGGCTCGTTTGCCCCGACCCATGTCTTCTGGTTTTTAGTGTTTGGTCGAGTAATTCAACCGAATTGCTCGGTTGCTAATTATCCCACGTGAGCTAATTTTCGTGTAATGATTGTGAAATCGCATAACATGTTTGCAGGATTAAATTATGTAGTTATATATATTTGCATGTGTTATATGAATTGTATTGGAATTAGCATCATGCATTTCATATGCACTGGGGTAACCTAGAAATTAGGTGTGAGTGCATAGTTGAGATCGACACTGTGTTAGGTGTTTGATGGTGTGTCGTGAGTACATGGTTGTGGATCAACACGGTGTGGGGTGTTGATTAGTGAATTGACTAATAAGACAGCGTCGAAATAGGTTACTTGCGGGTTAAGGAAATGGAAATGGCTCGTGCATTTCATATGCAGCGAGGGCGCCTGAAACGATAAATTGAGTGCGTAAATTGGTTTCTTGAGAGAATTGTTCGGAGGGTTGATGACAATATTATTTATCGAGTGTGCACATAAACATCGAAGGGTTGTCCATATAATATCAATCGTCGAGATCTGCAATTGATATACATCGGAGGGTTGTCCAGTATAATATCCCGATCATCGGATGCGCGATTGATATACATCGGAGGGTTGTGAAATAGATTATCGGAGTACGTCCTTGTTATATCGGAGGGTTGTCCACGGTTAAAAGCAATACCTTTATTTGAAATGGTTTTTCATTCATGGCGAATGCATGTTTGAGGAGTCGAGTGGCTGAGGTGTATGGGTGTAAGAAACCGCGATATCATAGTTACGTAGGGGTGTAGGGCACAACGTTATCACCAGAAAAGTTTTGTTGCCCAAAGAAGACACAGGGTCATGTTTATCACATAGACTTCGGGTTGTGTGATGAAGTCGGGATCGACTTGAGTTTGTTCCCATTGACACTTCTTGATGGGTAATGGGCGTGAGGGAAACGATACTTGGAGTGCGTGGTAATATAAGTGGCCGGTTGTCACGATTGGCGTATACATGTGAGGCGAGTCGATTGGTATTTCGGGATATGTGTGCCGATGACACATTGAGTGATGGAAGCGCGGCGGAAGGCCGGTACATGGGGCATGGTGAGAGTCGAGGAGTCTCGTTCATGGCATGTAGACATTGGTAGACATGTGTATGTGGCACTTGGATGTGTGTTTGATTATGTGACCGTGCATGTGCACTTAGGTGGGGAGTAGCCAGCAGGGTGTGTGGCATGGTCCAGGGGAATTAAGTTGACTGCACAATCGACCGCGAATACTAGTGGATGTCGGGTGCAGACGCCACTCATGTCGAGGGCGAGTCTCTTTTGTACGGGGAGCTCTACGAAATCTGACACACAATATATAGCTTGTCCCATATACCTGAAATGACCACCGCAGGGGTCTTATATCTGTTCTCTTAGAGTAAAAATGACCTCTTGGGCCCTTGCATTATACTCACAACATATATCTGACTATCCATTATAATCCATCACATGAGTAAAACGGCCGCTTAGGCCATAACTTGATACTCATAAAACATCGACTATATATCATGTCTGAGAGTTAATGATCTTATGGCGGCCCGAGCCGAGTCAGTTGACTACCGTCGGCGAGTGGAATACTAGTGGATGTCGAGATTTTCGGCGTCACCGGCATCGGGCAAAAGTCTCCCTTTGTACGGGAGCTCTACCTAATTACATCACTGCGTAAGAGCATGTCCCAGCGATCCCGATATAAGTTGACATGAGTAAAAGCGGCCACTTGGGCCCAGTATCGATACTCATCACGATATACGACTATGAATCAGTATATCGATAGTTAGAGTTTAGTAAATTACTCTTATACGACATATCAAAATTAGAGAATTCATACATGTAGGAAAAATCATCGAGAAGCCACACCACACTTTCCTTCCTGGCTTCGACCTCTGGGCGAGCCGTCCTAGGTGCGCAGCTCCACGTACTGAAAAGTATGTTCCCTCGGCAGGGGTGGCAATGCTCGATAGTGGAATCGCACAAATTGAGCTGCTTCGCCTTTAGTGCGGTCATGATGTTCCAATGAAACACATTCAAGCAAATGCATGATCTACTTGAATAATGCATTACTGCTTCGAGATAAAGTGCTCCCTTATTTCACTGTGGCTTTCCTTTAGCCCATAAGTATGAAATATTATGTTCTATTGGTGGACTACCCTCAGATGTTATAAATTATTGGACCATCTCAGATGTTATATTTAGTGAGCTACCCTCCGATGTATATCAATGGGTCATCTCGGGCTATTGATATTGTATTGTGGACTACCCTCGATGTATATCAGTTGGTAGTCTCAGACGATTGATATTTAAGTATGGCACACCCTCAGATCATTTCTAGTTTTGAAACTGACCCTCAGAACCATTTTCTCTGGGCTAGACGTCTCGTACGCTCACATGGTGCAGGATGTTCGATGCGTATGGAATAAATGTATGCGATTCAATACGGTCCCCAATCATGCAAATAATAAACATGCACATATCCACATAATATCGATGCACAATCATGTCATGTAATTATCATTTCAAACATCATTAGCTCACTTGGGCTAATGATGGCTCCACGAAACAATTACCGAATTACTAGACGAAACACATTTTCACCGCAATATATTTTGTGTGTTATTAAGTGTTATACTGGGTTTTCTTGTTCAAGCTATCCATTCATCGGTTCACTTTGTGAACGCATTTCCATGACCATTCGGCCTATTCCAAATCAATCCATGATTTAGCATAATTTACGTATTAAAGACAACAGTCCCTCACGATTACGGTACGCTCACATTGGGTTCAATAAATTAAATCCAGTCGGTCCCGACTTTGGGACCGATCAACGCATGGCTCAGTTGAACCTGTGATAAATAGAAACACATTTACATGGTACTTAGCAGAAGAATAAAACCCGAGTAGGGAGAAACCCCTACACTCTCGGAGTTGAGAAAACTCCCATCGGTACCACGAAGCCCTTTCGCGTGGCGGTTCTCACTGCCTTCGAAAATAGTCGACGGTCGGATTTGTCGCAAATCTGAGAAAGTCAGAGACCTTCTCCCCAAGCCACCATTTACCGACCACTTCGGATCTCCATCTTCCTCCCCCACGTTTTTTCTTATTTTTTTTGGAGAAGACAAGTCACTATTCCAATTTTTGTCATTTAGTGACTTTAAACAATCCACAAAATACCCGTTATGTCTGTCGTTTCAGTTGATATTGACACTATCTCGTAGTCCATTTTCATCATTTCTCTACTCCTTACCACTTATGGCTTTATGAGGTACGTGTTATATGTGACTTTCGTCGCATCGAAAATTGTTTTACGACACACGGCAACGATGCCTCGGCGATGTCATTTCGTATCTCGGAATTTTCTGAAATTTGCGTTCAGCTAGATTTTGTGAGAGGATTCCAACGGTACAATCGTTTAGGTCATCCGAGATCCTAGAGAATAAATTTCGGATTTTTAAGTAGAAATTCTGATTTTATGTCGAGTACTATTTCCTTTTCGAGAAGTGGAATTTCTCGGGTCTTCTGAATCTACTCTTATCACCCGACACATATATTAAAATGAAACATTCTAATACATCTGAAACCATCAAAGCCACATTAGGCTTTCTTTTAAAGCGCCTATGATGAACCGGTCTCCATGTATTTCCTATCGCGTAAATAGTATCCCTCGGCAAAGTGGCCCAATGCTTTCGATGGTGGAATCACCACAAGTGGGCTACTCTCACTAAGTGCGTATGCAATGCTCCAGAAATAAACAGCGTTCGAGAAAATGCGTGATCTGCTTGAATGTCCTGGCCCGGTCATCTTATATCCAGGAGTCCTCCCAGACTCCCTCACTGCCTAAGCCGCGATATGAGAACCTTAGTTTTTATTTGTTTGTGGACAACCCTCCGATGTATATATCAATTAGATTAGATCTCAGGCGATTGATATTATGTATGAGACTACCCTCAGATGTATATCAGTGGGTGACTAGATGATTGATATTTTATTTGGACTACCCTGGAATATTCATTATTTTAGACAACCCTCTGAACCATTCTCCTCGAAAATTACCTCATGCACTCCCTCCTACTCGTCTAGGGTGCTTGCGTGCATATGGAATGCATGATGCCAATTCCATTTGATTCATATTTATCTGAAATATATAATCATGCATATATTCACATAATTTAAATCACACAATCATGTTATGTAATTTCACATTTCCATACACCAAAAATTAAGCTCACTTGGGCTAATGATCAAACCACGAGCAATTCAACGGATCACTCGACCCGAACACATTATTTTGAAAAATTATTTTGTAGACACTATTCTCGAGAATAGTGAAACCCTCGGTACTATTCCCTCAAATCATCAATCATGAGTTCACTTAGTAGGGCAGAATTTCACGTCCATTCCACGCCTTTTTCACATCAAGCACACATTAACACATGATTGCTCAACTAGCCAAATTCAGCGAGTGGACAGTCACGGTTTGTCCGCATGGGTTTTGAAAAATCCGACACTCGGTTCAACGGGACCGATCAAAACGGCCCCTGCGGCCTCATTCAGCTCAAATATTAACAAAGTACTTAAATAAAGAATAAAACCCAAGTAGGGAGAAACCCCTATCTCATGGAGTTTGTCGAAACTCCTTAAAATCGAAGCCTATGTGTAGGCCTCGATGCGTAGAGCAGCTTTGCTTCTTGTCCCGACGAATTCCGAAGGGTCGGATTGCCCGATAATCTAGAGAGAAGTCTCTTTCTCTCTCTCTAAAACACCATTTCTGCTGCTGCTCCGTCTTTCCCCCAGCTACTGCCCATGTTGACCTCATTTTGAAGGAAGACGATCCTTTATTTGCTATTAATCATTTCCTCATTTAATCAAATTCCAAAATGACCATTTTGTCCCTTAGCTTGGATTTTCGACATTTGGCACTATCCGGTCGTTCATTTCCATCATCTATCTACCCATGCACCTTGTGCTGCGAGAACATATTATATGTGACTTTTTTCACATCTCAAGTCGTTTAGGCACGAGAAACTCGATGCCTCGGCGTGCAAATTAGGTGTCTCGGAATTCACGCAATCGGCGTGATAGCTAGATTTGCGAGAGATTTCTTAGCAGTGAAATCCGTTTATCATATCTGAGATCAAAATAAATTTGGATTTTGACGAAATTAAGTTTAACTCTTTTTGAGAAATTTGGATTTTTCTCAGGTTTTACAGATTATCACTATTAGGCTTTGCTCACCTCGTCATTAGAGACCCCCTTTTCAGTCTGGTCGGTCTTGAGACGGTGACCCGCATTTGGGACCGCACATATGAAGAAAGCCGACTTGTGGCTTTGATGTTATTATATGACATGTATTAGAATGTTGTAATTTTAATATATGTATTAAATTAAGGGTAATTTATTAACTCTTGAACTCCGTGAGATAGTTGGTTGGATATATTTGTGAGTATTGATGCTTAGGGGCCAGTGACCATTATTTTCTCATTTGGACCTGCCCAGGGTCATTGTGAATTTGGGACGGGTTATGTACTTTGGGTGGAGCTCGTCTGAGAAGTGCAGATTTTCGAATGATAGTGTCGGGTTACTCGGCATTCCACGAGTATTCCAGTGAGTTGGCGGTTTGTCGCGGACCAGGGTTTTGGGGCGTCATGACATATCCCCAGGATGGTAGGCTTACTTTGATTGGGAGCACCTTGGCTAGCCTTCCTATCTATTTTGTCCCTTCATCCTATCCTTAGAGTGGTTAGAGGAAGAATTGAACGAATCCAAAGAGATTTTTTATTTGATGGAGGGGCTCGGGAGCGACAACCTCACTTGGTAAAGTGGAAGGTGGTGGGGGGATTGAGGACTAGGAATCTATCCATTTTTAATCAAATAATAAGAGAAAAGTATTGGGTGGGGGGAGGAGGGTGGGATGGTGCACAAAAGAGGTGAGGGCTGGTTATGGGGTAAAGGGCTTGGAAAGCTATTAGATCATATTTTACTTTCCTTCTTCACCATTTGACGTCCTTGACGCCTAGAACAACGTATGATATATATATATATATATATATATATATATATATATATATATATATATATATATATATATATATATATATATATATATAAATGTGCGGATGGAATATGTGTAAAAAAATGAAAGGTCACTTACCTTCTCAGAATTGAGGCCTAGAGTTTGTAGGTTTTTGAACACATGGCCTTTCATTTAGGGATAAACTCAATTATCATTATTTAGAGATAAACTCAATTATCATTATCCTGTGTAAAAAAATGAAAGGTCACCCACCTTCTCCAAGTGAGGCCTAGGTTTATGGGTTTGAACCCATGGCCTTTCATTTAGGGATAAACTCAATTATCATTATTTAGAGATAAACTCAATTATCATTATCTAACTAATTAATTCATGCATATGGGTTCATCATCCTCTTTCCTATTTCTATTTCTATCTCTTCAACCTCTCCTTTGCTCTGCCCTGCCCATCTCAATGTCTTTTCAGTTTTAATTAAAAAGCTAGGTGGCCATTGCATGCAATTCTATATTCCACTTTATACATGTGTTAGAAAGGAGATAATATAAATATGAAAGTGGATTTATTATATTATTTTATTTTTAAAATTAAAAAAAAAAGTTTAGGTTGAATAAAAATCTTAAACTATTAATGATATTTTATAAGTTTTATAAAAAAATTTAAAACAAATAATCATATGTAAGTGGATTTAATAATTTTTAGATCTCAATTGAGATAAATTAATAGCCATTTTTTTATTTATATCCTTATGTTTTGTTCTTATTGTTATTTTATTATGTTGTAATGAAATTAGAAATATTCTATCATATTCCCTTAATAATTAAATTTTTTATTTTTATCTAATTAAATTCATGTACACCTTTGCTATAAACAAAATTGTTGGTAGTTCTATTTTATTGAAATACTGATGAAAATATCCATATTTAATAAAAACACTAATAAAACTAAATAAAACTAATAAATTTGTGGTGCATTTTTTGGATTTTTTTAAACAATTTGCTTTTAGGTTTTAGACTTTTGATTTTGCCTAACTTATTTCTACAAATTAAAAAAAATTATGTTGGCTTTTTCTATTTAGAAAAACCAGATTCTAAAATCCCCACAAATTTTAAAAATTTATAAATAAGTTATTCAAAAAAAAGAAAGATCTAAAGTGAAAACAAATTGCTTTAAAAAATCCAAAAAACAAATGCCCTCTACAACCATCACAAAATATTGTAGCTAAATTATTTAATTTTGGTTTAATCAATTTTTTTGACAACTAATCATTTTGTTACAATGTAGTAAACTATTTTCACTGGGCTCGAATGTGAGCCCCCTCCTTTTATTGGATGTCCTACATTTTTAAACTTTGAATGTGAACTTTTTAATTAATTTATTATTTTTAAAAATTATTAATTTTTTTATATATATTTTTGAAGAGAAAAATAATTTCATTGATTAAAACTATCAATACATCGATAAAAACATAAAATCAAAATTGCTAAAAACCACAAAGCATGAAACAATATCTAAGTTAATAGCATAATGAAACGACTCAAAGACTATACATTTGATAGTTGAGTTTACATATTTTATATTACTATTGTGATTAAAATACCAATAACTCTAGTTTTACACCATACCGATGATTTTATTTATTTTATTTTAATTATATAAAATAAATAAATATAATAATTGATTTTAAGAATAGTAATAATAAATTATTTATCATAATAATTTTATTATTTTAATTTTTTATAAATATTTTAAGATATTATACACCTATTTTTATTTATCATAATAATAAAATTATATTATCATTACACAAACAAATGATATTTATTTTCTTAATATATTTAAGTTGTTTGATTTTAAGCATATAAAACAACAAACATCTTTTTTTTTTTTTTTTTTTTTTTGAAACATAAAACAACAATCTTAATACTTAATATAAATACCATATTAAAAAAACAAACAACTTAATATTTATTACTATTAAGCATTATTCAGTATTCAATTAAATAAAAGTTCTATTCAGTATTAAGTAAAAAAACAATTGCCCCCTAAGATAAAACTTTAAAAATGTATATAAAGCTAATGAGACATGGTTAAGTAGTTAAGGGTTGGGTGGGGCATATGTGGAAGGGACCATGTTCAAGTTTCTATGAGAACAAAATATTATAACTTTGTAATTCAAAGTGGATAGATATATAAAAGTAATATATAAATATATGAATAAATTAAATTAATAGAAAATTAGAAGAAAAGAAAAATTATTAAAAAAGTTCTTATGTTTAAAAGCTTTATAAGAAATGGAAATAATAATAATTCAAAGGGAAAGAAATGAAAATTAAATAAAAAAAATTGATTCTAAAATTATTCAATTCTTTTAATAGGAAAATAAAGTTTAAAAATGAACTTGGTAAAGTATGTTTATGATTTAATATGAAATAATAAATGAGTGCATATGGGAAATATCTATGATAGATGAAATAAAATGAATGATTATAATCAAAGCTTTTGATCATCGACCATGAAATATGATTCCTTTTAATTTGATTTGTAGAAGTTTTTTTATAACCACATGTTCTCTAGCAATGACAAGAAGGAAGATGTGAATATTGACGGATGATGGTTGATTTGTATCTCTATTGTAGGTTTCATTCCTGAACTTGGAGGAATTAAATCTTAGTGGTCTTTCCATGTTGAAGATGATATGGCATCCCCAACATAAATTCTCTCACAAGTTGCAGATCTTAAGGGTGTGTAATTGTCCACGTCTAGTCAATCTTATCCCATCTCATTTGTTACAAAGGTTCCAAAATTTGAAAGAAGTAGTTGTGCGTGATTGTGAAGTCCGAAACTATGTGTTTGATGACGAAGGAATTCTCCCAAAAATAGAAATCCTAAAGTTAGAAGAACTACCTAACTTAAGGCTCATTTTTAACAACGGGGACAAGAATGACAACATGAGATATCTTTTATCTCTTTCCAATTCCAAGGTTGTGGAGCACATCAAAGAGCTACATATCGTTAACTGTGGAAAGTCCATAGAAGAGGAGGTTTGTTTTCTCCCATATTTTTTTGCTTTTCCTTATACCACTTCAAATATTTAGAGGCATTTAATATAAAAATATATTTTTTTTTTAAAAACTGTTATAAGAGTACATTCATCTTTAATGATAATTTTATTAAATTAATTTAAATTCAACATAAAATAATAAATAATTATGAATAATACGTAAATTACGAATAAGATGAAAAAAGATGTAGCTAGTCAAGGTGTCCAGATTGTGCCCGTCTGACCTGCGGAAGTCCCCATCACGTCTCGTATCGCGAGGCCATCTAAGTAAAATAGCCGCATGGGGCTCATACATCTATACTCATATAACAAAATAATCAACTATATTCTCATAGTTTTCATGTTTGTTATAAAAGATTTATACATATTCTGAAAATATTTTCTTAAAGCCACATTTGACTTTCTTCTCGAAAAAAGTACCTCCTCTTTAGCGTCACGAGTCCCCACCTGGATGATCACTGTACACGAAGGGTCCCACGACCAGGGTGAATGGCTTGAGTGAAATTCTCCTACAGTTACTCCCCACCTAATGCATATGCAATGGCATATATAAACAATCAATCACATTTCATGCAATTATTCTACATATGAAATGTCTATAACATGCATGAGATCTGACCCACTCGTACTCATGACCTGAGTCAATGACTCCCTCACACTTGGAATGCAAGCATGACTAAAACTGTCACACACCATGACTAAACCATTGGACACCTCAATTTATTTATCAAAAACCCAGTTTTGATTCTTTTCCTTTATTTTGTGGGCAACAGTTCAGGGTTTGCAGTGGGACGCCGCACGCCTTTTCAACACATTTTCATGAACTTGCATGCACCGGTAATTCATGTCTAACCATATGAATAACGTGGGGACTTTCACCTTTGAGGGGATCTACTAACTTGCTCAGCCCAAAACATGTAATTTATCATTTTGATCATTTACACACTCGTGAATCTCTACCTTGGACTTTGTCCCATTTTCCCGAGCTCCGACCCTTTCATGACTCTTGATGAATAAACCTTCCTGCACCCACCCAGGCGGCGCGATGTGACGTGCATATGAAATGCATGATGTCGATGCATTTTCCTCGTATTACATGCATGAATGAGCACTACATGAAACATTTACACACCATGGATAATTATAATTCATACATATAATTTGTCTCCATGCAAAACATATCAATACATCAACAAGCATGCATCAATATCCCATTTCACACTTAACAAGTTATTCAAGCAAGCAATAACACACAGTGGAGTCTAGCGGACCTCAACGAGGAATTACCTCACGGCCCCACATGCATGAAAGCATGAAGCCAGATTTGGTTCACCAATCCTTATCATCACATCAAACAACCATGATACCTAGAAACTTTCGCTCTAATTAAAACCCTAACTTACACAAATTCATGCAACCGATCATGAATCCATACCCATTAACTCCAAGGTTCGAACTAATATACATGGCCTCTCACGGCCTCCCTACAACCCCTACCATTATAAAGCCTTTAAAGTTAAAAGTAAAACCAAGTAGAAAATATCCTACCTCTTGAAGTTGAAGAAACTCCCAAAAACCTGATCCACGCGGGCCGTCCTCTCCGTAACACTTCCCTCTTGCTCCTCTCGAAAGAACCGACTACGGACGCCTACAACCCAGAGAGAAGACGCTCTCTCTGGGATTCCTCCACGCCGGCCACCGTATCTCTCCTCCCCACGAATTCTTTTCCCCGCTTTTACTTTCGCTTTCTTTTTTCTCTTTTCTTCTCATTTTCCTTTTCATTCTTCTCCTCATTTCTCTCCATTTTCTTTCTCCTCGTACTTCTCCTCCTTTGAATCATTATACGTATGAGACAAACACGAGGAAATTTCCTCCTCTCCTTCCTCAAACCACCAGCGGCCTTCCTTTTTCCATCATTTTCTTTATTTTATAATTCCTCTTTATGACATCATCATTTACATGGCTCAATGCGAGCCATGGAATCCCTTCTCCTCCCACATGGCTTAATTGTGAGTCACTCCCTTATGCCAAGTGTCACACTTTATAAGGCTACGTAAGATCTCTTATCTTCACTACGGTCATCCGACACCCCATCGCCCTCAAAAACGTGAAATCCCCGACCTCACTCCTGACCCAACGAAATTCACGCGTAGTTTACCAAGAGTATCATTTCTTCAACCCGAAAAGTCCGTTTCATTATCCGGGAGATCTAGTAAAATTCATTTTCAACCGAAATTTCTATTTTACCCTTTATCCAAATCTTGGATTTTCCGGGGTCTCACAAAAGAAAACTTTTTAAAGTGAAAATTAATTTTTAAAAAGGATAAAATGTAAGTAGAAAATAACATTTAAAAAAGTAAAAATGGTGTTATTTAATTTAGAAAGGAAAATATTGTGTGCTAATTAAAATAAATATTGTATTCAATTGGGAAAAAAATTAGTGAAAATTTAATTCAAACAATAAGTTTTTTTATTTTTAAAATTTAATAACATTCAAGAAATTTAGGTTAAGATGTTAAATTATTAAGATAAAATTTTAGTTTGGAAAATCAAAAAGAGTCAAATATATTTTATTTCATACAAGAAAATTAATGAAAACATATTTCATTCATATAAGGAGACTAATTAATTTTGAGTTTAAAATAATCATCAAAGTTAATAATTTTATTATTTAGTTTCAAAAAAAAAAAAAGAAACACTGGATCATAAATAAAAAATAAAGAGTTGAAAACAAGAATAAAGTTACAATTGAATTTTTAAAATTTTAAAATGTCATACTTATATTAAAAAAAAAGAAAAAGGAGGCATTGTAAGTTTTATTCTAATTTAAATAAAAAAGGCTAATAATTAAAATAAATATAGCAATAAACATTGAATTCAAAAAAGAAATTATTAAATTCAGGCGCGACACTCCCGATCCCGTGTCCGTCACTACCCGTTAACCCGCGAATACAAGTGGATGCTCTGCGCTACCGACCGCCACTGCAAAACCCAAAGTCTCCTTGTAACGTGAGCTCTACCCAAATACAACACCAAGATAAAAACCCGTCTCTAAAACAGATTCAATATAATCACAACATGAGTAAAACGGCCACTTGGGCCCAATAACCATATTCATCATAATACAACAACTATATCCAATAGTTTCAAAAGAGTTATTCAATTCTCTTTTATACAACATATATTAAAATTCTAACATTTTAATACATGTACACATCACAAAACCAAAGCCACAAATCCGTACTTTTCTTCCAAACTCACCTCTGTGATCTAGCCATCTCCTCGCGGCGCCCTCGTACCGAAAATATGTTCCCCATTGTGGTGAGTTAATGCTCGCAGTGGAATCACCCTGCCGGGCTACCTCCACATTAGCGCATATGTAACGCTCCAAAATAAAACACATTTTCAAGTAAATGCGATCCTACTTGAATGTCTAACTTATCATCTCATACCCCGAGTCCTCACCGACTCCCTCACACCTGCCTAAGCCATGTATGAGAAAACTAATTTCAAACAAAGTTATTTGTTTATGTTTGTAGTCTACCCTCCGATCTAAGTAGTGGACCGTCTCCGATGTTATATTTAGTGGACTACCCTCCGAGATATACACACCAGCCGCCTCCGACGATTGATATTATGTGTGGATTACCCTTCGATGTATATTTCCAATCAAGCCGCCTCCGACGATTGATATTTTATATTTATTACCACCCTCCGAAACGCTTCTCTTAAGAAACTACTCTCATATGCACTCACTTTATCTCTGTACTCAGTTGCATATGAAATGCATTGTGATGCTATTTAATAACTCATATAACACATGCAACATATCACCATGCATATATGCACATAATTTAAATCACACAATCACAAGCATGCGTAATTTCACATTTCCCACACCCAAAAAATTAGCTCACTCAAGCACGATCAAACAAGAGCAAATCTAATTTAAATCAATTCGACCAAACACATTATTTTCACAAAAATTATTTTGTGATCATTATTTCAGAACAAGCAGGTCCCTTGCTATCGCTCCTATCAAACACAAATTTTCTGGGCTCACTTGCGGAACCCGTACGACCCCATTCCTGTGCATCATACACATCAAAGCATACATTCATAGCAATATATTTCACCATGGCACTCCAAACAGCTCGCGGACAAATACTGACCGGCCCACATGGGTTTCAAAAATCCAACACCTCGGTTCCAAGATTTGGAGCCGATCAAACGGCCCCTCACGGCCTCATTCAATTCAAACATTAACATAGCTCTCAAACAAAGAATAAAACCCAAGTAGGGAGAAACCCCTACCTCTCGGAGTTTGTCTAAACTCCTTAACTCCGGTACCTACGAAGCCCCTCTCCACGTGCACGCTTTCTTCTCAATTCCGAAGACCGGCCGACTACTGATCTCCTGCATAATCCTGTGAGAGAAGGAAGACTCTCTCTCACTAAAAAAAATCAGATTTGAAGCTACTGGATATTTTTTTCTTTTTCTTCTCCCCCACGTTTTCTCCCTTTTTCACTTTGGAGAAGACAAGCACTATTCATTGTTTGTCTTTTTCTAACTTAAACAATTCAAAAAATGACACTTATGTCCTTCTTTTCCCAGTTTTGACATTCGGCACTATCTCGGCCATCCATTTTCATACTTTTCATCTGCGCCACTCATGGCATGAAGACGCGGTTATATGTGACTTCGTCAAAGATCGAAAAATCGCCACTAAGACTCCAAACGCAATGCCTCTCGAAAAACGCCGTAAATTCTCGACCGCCTCGACCGATGAAATTTTACGTGCTAACTAGATTTCACGAGACGATTCCAACGGTGAAATCCGTTTTGTCATCCAAGATCTAGAGAATAAATTTCGGATTTTTAACTTAAATAACAATTTTGTAATCGAAATTACATTTATTTTGCCCTTTTTCCGTAAATTGAATTTCTCCGGGTCTACGTGTAAGACTCGGGAGCAATGAATTGCAACAGTCCGTATTTAAATGTTTATTACAGCTTTAATTTGCAATTAATCATGTCATGTATTATATCGTGGTAGGGCTCTGTGCCACTCGCAAATTAATCATGTCATGTATTATATTGTGTAGGGTTCATTCTCTTCTAATTTGGAGGTGCTGGCTTTAGGAAGTTTTTCCAAGTTGAAGGAAATAAATTTTGAAAATCACCGAAAATTGAAAATCCTAAAACTGGAGAAATTACCGAAGTTAAGCCATATTATACTCAATGAGGATGGGAATGCCAATAAGAGATGTCTTTTGTCTCCTTCCATGTTCAAGAATTTTGATGGCCTGAAAGAGCTATACATCATTGATTGTGGGATGGAGGAATGGAGAGATGTTTATACTCCTACTAATGGGATAGTCCTTTCCAATGAAAAGGTTAGTTTTTATTGTGATCTAAAATTTAATTTTCGTTTTATTTTAATTACATCTCTAAGCTTTTCACGATAATAAGAAATTCTCAGAATAAATTGATTTAATATTTTTATTGAAATTTATCAAGCTCTAATATGTTTAATTCAATTTTCTTATATTAATTGATATATAAAGTCTTTATAAATAATATCAATACATTAACTAATTATTGATAATTTATTTATTTATATAGTATTTTAATTTTTATAAAATAAAAATTAAATGGTATCAATTTTTTGAAATGAGGTAAAAGAATACATTTCCTTCTAAAAAAATGGAACAAAATTCAAAGCGCTTGCTCCATTATATTAATAACAAAATGAAGATATTAATTAATTGTATTATTATAACACAAGTTTTCAATTAATGCCATATTAATATTGTGACTTTGCTCCGTGTTCCATTATTTGATGGAGCAAAGGTAATTATGAAGTTTTTAAATCAAGAGCCCGCATTTTCGATACAAAAATTATGGATGCCTTTGAGACGACAACATCAACTCCGTTGGAGTAGTGGGGATTGGGGGCGTGGGCAAAACTACTCTCATCAAACAAGTTGCTCATCAAGCTATGCAACGCCACTTGTTCACTAAACAACTCTACCTTGATTTATCAAGGACTCAGCACACCGATAAACTTCGAAAAGAAGAAATTGTCCAAATTCGACAAAAAATTGCAAAAATGTTAAGCTGGGAGGATGAGCATTGGTTTGGATCCGATAAGGCAGTTAAGCTAAAGAAGAGATTGAAGAAGGAGACGATCCTTATAATCTTAGATGGTAATTGGAAGGAGATCCATGATCATTTGGAGGAAATTGGAATTCCTACTTCTTGTAAAGATGACGTGAATGAATGCAAAATAGTGTTGACTAGTAGATCAGATGGAGGCATGTTATCCAATGACATGATGATGGGCGCATCTAACATGTTTTGAAAGGGAAACTTCTACCACCGTGACGGCTTTGACTTTATTCGAGAAGACAGAAGAAGTTGTGTGCCGATTCCGTGGTGAAGCGTGAGAATATTACATAATTGGATTAAAGAATGAGGGAAAATTCACTTGCAATCGTGACAATTGCCAACGCATTAAAGGATAAGACGATGGATGTATGGAAGAATGCCTTACAACACCTCAAGAATTGCGCAACACTGGAGGGTAAGAAGGTGGTTTACTCATGTTTGGAGTGGAGCTACACCCATTTGAAGGGTGATCATGATGTTAAGTCCTTGTTGTTACTTGTGCTATGTCGGGATATGATGATATTTCAATGATCACTGTTAAAAATATGCTATCGGGTCCTCGATTTGTTCGCCCTATCGATCTCATTGATCAAGCAAGAAATAGATTGCTTGAATTGGTGGAAATCCTAAAAGCCTCAAGTCAGGTTAATCGGAAATGATCATCGCCCCAAATTTCCAGAGATGCATGATGTCGCTTATGATGTTGTCGTGAGAAATTGGCATCAAAGCGATTCCCATCCATTTGTATTCAGAGAAGATGTTATTGATTGGAAGAAATGGTCAAAGAGGATGAATCCAAAGGTGCTCATTCCTCTCTTTACTGCAAAAGTTGTCCCCGAGCTTCCTCAATAAATGTAGCTCCAAGAATCTAATGTTTTCTATTTCATAACAACAACCCTTCCCTGAATATCCCTATCCCAAACACATTTTTCCAATGGATGAAAAAACTCTAAGTTTTAGATTTATCTGATATGGGTTTTACAAGAGTTCCTTATTCACTTTATTCCCTTGAAAATCTTGGGACATTGTGTCTAGATCAGTGCCACAAATTAGAAGACATTGCTCTTATTGGAAAGCTAACGAAACTACAAGTTCTTAGCTTGGTGGGTTCTACAATCCGAAAAATTGCCCGATTTAGGAGCACTGTAAACACAGCCTTGACCTTGGCCGACCCGATCAAGTAATCCAGAACCAAGTCCGGCGCGATACTAGTCTAAACTATATCGACTCTCATCGACTGCTCTCTTTCTCGCAGCCATTTCTCGTATCTACCGTGCACAAACAATTTCAGTAATAACAAAAATCATTTGTACAAATACAAAAGAACTACCACCGGAGTGGTGTCCATCACAATCTATACACATATACAGAGTCCCTTTTACTTATACATGTCCATTTTCCATTACAAAAACATCGAGATTATGGAAGTTAAATACCGATGAGCACCTATCTCTAAGTCGGTTCGCTTGTCGATGTGGAATGTCCCCGTCCTCCTGCCTCCTTCTTCGCATTCTACACGGATTAACACCCGTATGTTTTACGCTTAGTGGGGAACATAAGCATGGACAACCACCAATGGCGCGACCGTCACAAGCTTATACATATGCATTATATATATCTAAACATGTTTTCTATAACTTTAATTCCTTATCATCTTATATTCCTACGTATGTCAAACTTTTTCTATTACATGTTCTATATCTTTGGCATATATCCTTTACTAATACTTTTCAGATTTATTTCGAGTACTTTACATATTCCTATATTTATCATGTCTCTAGTCTATGTCTTTTTCATCTTTCGGTTCTATGTCTTTTTATTGCATTCGTTGTACTATTACGTAAATCATATCATTCCTTATCTATCACAAATACTTTGCTTATTTCTTGTCACTTGCTTATATCGTATACTTGATCTATTTCATCTTATTTCTTGTATCATGTTCTTTGCAAGTTTCCTACGCCGCCGTCTCGTGATAATTTCATATAACCTATCTTATACTTCGTCCTCGTACGCTTATCTACATTCTTATAATACTCTTTCATATAATCGTTTCTTCATATGTCTTTTACTGTTTCTAGTCTTTTTCATGTTGTAAGTCATGTCTCTATTCTATGTCTTTGGCATATGTTATATCTATACTTTTCATACATACATATTCATACTTGTACTATCGCGTACATTCATATATTCTATCTATCATCATCTACTTTATGCTTTCATACTTTCATTACTTTTCATGTGTTTTCATATATTTTCATATATGATATTCATATATTATGCTTTTCCGATGCTTTTCATACTATACTTTTCTATATGATTTAAGTATAATGTGCTTTTCATATGCTTTTCTCTTTATAGTACACCGTGACTGCTCATATATTTTTCGATCACATCTTGTACATACTTTTGTTTCAGAATTGTCTATACTTATCGTATAAGAAGTTAAGCTATGTTTCACATATCATGTCATTTCTTTTTGTTTCATGTCTCGCAAATACCTTAGAAGCGGATACGGAAACTATGCGCACTACAAAATTTTATCACCGTACAAGAGCGATCTCTCGTCTGCTAATACTGACAGCATCGTCACCGCACGGCACGCTGACTCATGCCATATGCCATCGGCACTGAAGGTGTACCATATCACCGCATTTGGCACGTTGATTTCTTCCACAGGTACCCTTCGCGGGCCACCGATCCAAACGGACTATGTCATCGACCCAAACTGGGTCTCGATATTCGTCTATGAATATGCTACAAAGAATCGTATCTTCCTTATAGCATGCCTATCTATCCCTCTACTGTGTCCTAAGGCATAATCAACTTTATTACATTTTCTCAGACATATCTCATAAGCATGAATAACTATTGTTATCATATTTGCTTATGCATATATACTATCGTTACTTTACTCCGTATTAGTTCTCATATATCTCTATATTACATATAGTCATATCTTTTTCTATCAATTTGTTTTGTCTATCATATTTCATGAATGCATCTATGCACTCTTATATTCATATATTCATATATAGCTTTCTATATTCATCTTTCTTTATATCGTTTATACATTTCTATCATGTTTTAGCTATTCTTGTACTTTCTATATTCCTATCATGTAGGCTTTTACTCATTCACATTTTCATATATGTACCTATCATTTATGCAAATGTTCTCATTCCTATGCTTTGTCATCTTTTACTTATCTCTATTGTTCTTATCATTTATGCCTTTCTACCATGTGTTCCTAGCATGTTCCATCTTATTCCTTCTCTTGCAGATGTCTATCATATATTCCTATCATTTACATATCCCCGTCATGTCTTATCTATTCATATACTTCTATATTTCTATCATGTTCCATCTATTTGTTCATGTATGACAATCATATGTTCACAACATATAATCTTATATTCATATGTGCCTATCAATTGTGTACTTTTAGACTATCGTATCTTATGACATATCCTATCATATCTTATCATATTCATGTTTTATGAACATATCTATACATATTGCATTTTCTATATTTTTCTTGTTTCATGGCTATTACATATAGCACTTCATATACTTATGAAGTATGATGTCTATGAGATCACACCTCATTCATATTTTCTTATTCCTCTATGAATCTATTTTACTTAGGAATTGAATCAATCCAATCGGATCATCCAAATTCAAGTTATGGCATTTTCTATGCCAACTAGTCATTTTACCGATTTTTCTAGTGACAGTTTGTATTACTTATTTTTAAGGGGTCTTAACTTCATATTTTGACACTATGTCCTTATACTCATTTAAAGCTAAGGTGCTAAGGGTTCTATTCCAACTGGAATCACCCAATTCGGAGCACCGGAACTCAAGTTACGTCCGAAACAACCCGGACTTCTCTATGTTCAACACTGAAACCAGAATTTGGTTTGCACATGGTCCCACTTCGAGTGGATTTTTTGGGCCACTTAGAGTCATAATTTGACGATGTCTATTTCTATATGGATGGTTTTCCTTGAAGTATATTTTAATTGGCCACTTGAATCACTCAAATCGGATAAGAAATGAGCAAGTTATGGCCAAAATACAAAAACTGGTCAAAACTAGAAAACCAGAACAGGGGTGTACACCCCTAAAGTGTACCGGTACACTTTGAGTTCTGGAAGGGTGTACCGGTACACATTCAAGGTGTACCGGTACACTTGACCCAAAACTGCCCAGAATGTACATTTTCTCCATTTTTTCCATAATTTTGATCCCCAATTCAACTCTATACTTCATCTACACTTCAAGACCATTTCAAATTCATATTGTAACCTCAATTATACCCAATTCATCTTTCAATACTTATCTTATGCACTCTATTGAACTCAAACATGTTTTCTATTCATCTCTTATACAAAGCCTAGGGTTTTACTCAACCCAACTTCAAGAAATCTAGGGCCCCTTTCAAACTTAGAACAAGAACAATTGTGTTCATACTTTACATAACCCTTAAAATCCAAAAACACAAGTAATGGAACTCTAGTCTCATAGAAACCCTAGATAAACAAAGGGATTTCACACATAAATTCATTCTAGGGTTAGGGTTTCCCACAACCCACAAACATATATCTAGACAAGAAATCCATACAAAACCATATAGTTCCATACCAAAATCCAAGTTCCATACCTTTGATCTTGATTTCTCTTCTTCTCTTCTCTCTTTCTCTCTTCTCTCCCGTTTTTCTCACCTTTGGAGACCAAATTTGGTCTTTTCTTATCCACTCCTTCTAAGGCCATGTTTGGAAAGCCATTTTTGGCTTCTTTTCTCATTTTTGCTACTTAGTCCTTCCATTCTTTTCTATTTCTATTCCAACTTTCTCTATTTGCCTTTATTCCCATAACTTATTAAATTTCTATTTTTGCATCCAATCTATTCATCTATGACACTTAAGTCCTCAAGTGGTAAATTACTAATTTACCCTTGGCTTTATTATTAATTCCGGGTCTCTAATTTTATTTCCGAAAATTTCCATTTAGCTTTTAATATACCCTAAACAAGTCCGAAAACTGCTAGGGTATATTTCGGGATGTTACAAATTGACCAACCTAAGGCTATTGGACTTGAATGATTGCGAGGAGCTTGAAGTTATTCCACATAATGTCTTATCAATTTTGTCCAGATTAGAATGTTTACGCATAAGACTATCAGATGCCAAGTTGCTACCAAAAGACATTCAATTTGAGAACAACAAGATATCGATAAGTACTTGATTGATTGGGTAGGTGAGGATAATCGATGATAAATTATTGAAGTTCAACAACATAAGCTTAGATTTGGGGATGGAGTCGCAAGTTGTTGGAGAGAAGTGAGGAATTGGAGTTTGAGGAATTAAGTGGTACTAATTATGTTCTTCAGAACCCATTAGGTGAGGAGAATTTTGTAAAACTGAAGCATCTCAAAGTTAGTAGGAATCCAGGATTGGAGTACATCATTGGTTCTAAAGGATCAGCGGATTGCGGAACAGTGCGACATTTCCTCTAATGGAGTCACATTGGTTTTTAGGATGGAGAAGTTACAAAGTATGGCATAGGCACCCAGGTCAGAAGGGTCTTTGTTAACAAAGCTTCTAAGGTGGAAGATTGTGATAAATTGAGATATCTCTTTCCGTTTTCCACAGCTAGAGTACCCGGCTTGAGAAAATATAGCCAGATTCAAAAATTGCAATGCCATGGAACAAATAATCACATATGAAAGGGAGTCGGAAGATGAATCACGATGAGGGTGGGACCCGACTTGGAACTGTTACAACTACGAACCTTGACTCAATATCTACCAAAGCTCATCAATTTCATCCTGAATTAGAAGCAGATGCAAAGTGAAGACTCCTCTTTCAATCATAAGGTATGTTAAAGCTTATCAAAATATTTCTTCAAAATTTTATATCCACATTTATTCACTCTTTAAATATAAATTTCTTAAATTATTTGATTAATATTTCTTGAACCTATTTTGTATACCCACACAATTTATTGATCTTTAATAATAAATTTCTTAAATTATTTGACAAATTTAATCTTAAATAATGTACAAATAATTAATAATAAATAAAATTCTTACTTTTCTTTATTTAGTATTGATTTTAAAATATTATCTCTTACAAAAAGTGAAAATTTAATCTTAAATAATTAATATAAAATATAGAATAATAAACACAATATGGACTATGAATGAGTTAGAAAAAAAGAATTGGGTTGAAGATCAGTGGATTTTTTTAAATGAAGGCTAGAGCAGGAAGTACTTAGGAAAGAAAAAAAAGTTGAAATGAACATATTTGGTTTGGTCATATAAAATATACAAGAAAATCAGACCTCATAAAATTCTTAAAAAATTTATATATTTTAACTTTTATAGGCCTTATAATAAAGAAACATATAAAATGAGTTTGAATATATATATCAAATTAATTTATTAAGTTTAAATTTATTTATTTATTTATTTCAAAATTTCTTTATTTCCACTTTTTCTTTATATTTTC
Source organism: Tetrastigma voinierianum (assembly GCA_016808115.1). Lineage (NCBI taxonomy): Eukaryota > Viridiplantae > Streptophyta > Magnoliopsida > Vitales > Vitaceae > Tetrastigma > Tetrastigma voinierianum. The sequence goes on from JAEQBH010001754.1 coordinate 1,108,088, forward strand.
TTTTCTTATTATTTTCGATTCTAAAGCTGAGAGACTAAAAGGTAATAGTAAAAGCATCTGGATAATCAAGTTGAGTAAGTATATCGAGAATATATTTATATTTTTTGTAACTTTCAAATTGATGATGTGATGTTTTATATTACAGGTTTCATTCTCTAAGTTAGAGAAGTTGAAACTTCGTGACGTACCCAAGTTGAAGGATGTATGAAATCCTCAACGTCCATTTGGGTCCTTCTCTAATTTACGGATCTTAAAGGTGCGTCATATGTGAGACCCCGGAAAATCCAGATTTCCTAAGGAAGGGTAAAATGGTAATTTCGGTCAAAATCCGAAATTTACCACAGATCTCGAATGACGAGCGGACTTCAGGGTGGGGACGATCTCGCGAAATCTAGCTACCACGTCGAATTTTGTTGAATTGAGATGGTTGGAATTTCCGTTTTCGAGGCACGTGAAGTGCGGGACGCGGCACTTTATGAGTGGCCCAAGAGGCGTCACGTGTCAAGCTATGGGAGAGTCAAACATTGAGCTCAAGTGGGGCTCACATGTGACACATGGCATCATACCATTAGAGGAAAATCTCAAAGTGGTTGGATAAGGATAAGGGTGTAATCCAGTGGTCGATGAAATGGACACGTGGCGTTGAGAGAGACCAGTCTACTTGTCCCAATCTTGGCCAATGGATTGGGAGGGAAGAGAGGAGAAAGAGAGAGCAAGCGCGGAAGAGAAAGTGTGGGATTTTGAGGCTCTACCTTCTCTCACAAATTCCGGCGATAGGACCGTCGGTTCCGGCGAGGCCAGCTGAGGTGCTCCCACGGCACGGACTACGCGTGGGTACCAGATTTGGGGAGTTTCGACAAACTCCGAGAAGGTAGGAGTTTTTCTCCTACTTGCTTTACATTTTGTTTAAGGGCCTTGTAATGGATGGGGATTTATTTGAGGCACGGATGGCGTGGTTTCAGATCCCAGATTTGGGCCAAGCTGAAGAAATCCCTTGAGTGATTTAGACCTGAGTCCACTGGATTTGTTTTGCGTGACAGGTGATGTTGTGTTATTGCCATGAGAGAATAACATGTTGATCGTGATTTTGCGGGCAGTTCCAAGATGAACTGTCGGATTATGCCTTAGCCCATGTGAGCTAATCTTATGTTATTGTTGTACAGTGAATAACATGATTTATGGAATTAATTATGTTAATATATGCATGAGTGATATAAATAGCATGTGTTGAATGTTGGTGTGTCATTGCATTGCACTTAGGTGGGAGTATTAGCCCGGAAGGAAATTCCACTACTGGGCATTGCTCACCCCGTCGTGGGACCCCCTTTTTCAGGTACTGAAGACGCACTTAGGGATGGGACACATCCGGAGCCTTAGAAGCGAAGAAATGGCCAAACTGGCTTTATCTTGTATTTTTTTGTAAAATTTTAGGCAAGAGACCCACAGTTTTGTATAAATTGTAATAAATACAATTGTGAACAAATAGTAATTAAAGCATTTTTGTATAAAATATACATTTCACAGTGGGATGTGAAGTACAGTAGTAATTTTTGCCTGGTATGGGTCTAATGAAGAGGCACTTGTGGGTTTAAAAGCCAAGGGTTAAATGGTGGTCAACGGACACCGAGGTTTGGGCGTCACATCATATGACTATTTCAATTGAGTTCTATTTCATCCTCTATTTATAGAGCTTCCAAAATTTACAACATCTCATTAATTGTCGGTGGGAGGCTTGAGGTGGCTTAAGGGCGATATTCTGATTTCATGAAAAGGTTAGTCTTCAATCTCTTATATTTTTTGTTTCTCTCCCATACTCTCTATGTCTCATTGTACTATTTTAGAATTGATAGAAATATTTAATTCTGAATTTGTTTTTTATAGTACGAAGATTATACTAATGTTTAATTTAAAATTTAATTTTAACTATATATTTATATATAAGATGTAGCGCCCCGATCCACGGTGTGACTACGCGTCGATCGGCGGAATACTGTGAATGTCCGGTCACGAGCATTTTCCGCAATCGGGCAGAATCTCCTTTGTACGGGAGCTCTACCCAAATACAAAACCTATATATAACTTTGTCTGACATCAATATCATGAGTACAAATAGCCGCTTAGGCTTGATACAACACCTACTCATCAATATATATATCTGACTATATCCGATAGTTTCCAGGAGTTCAATTGTTTTACTCTTATCTGACATATATTAAAATTAAACAATTACAATACGTAGTAGTAATGAGCCCACATTAGGCTCTCTTCTAAAACTCAGTCTCTAGGACGAGCCGTCTCCTCGCACGCTCCCTATACCTGTAAAATAGTATCCTCGGCAGGTGATATTATGCTCGATGGTGGAATCACCCCAAGTGGGCTACTCTCCACCTAAGTGCATATCTGATACTCCAGTAAACACACATTCAAGCAGATGCATGATCCTACTTGAATGTCCTAACTAACCATCTCATACCCTAGGAGTCCTCAGGCTCCCTCACACTTTCGCCTAAGCCTCGTGTGAGAATTATTATGTTTATTTGTGGACCAACCTCCGTGTATATATATATCAATTCGATTAGATCTCCGATGATTGATGTATTATTTATGGACTACCCTCCAGATGTATGTATATCGGGTGGGCCGTCTCAGGCGATTGATGTGTTATGGTACCCTCAGATGTATATGGTGGGTGCGTCTCAGACCCGATTGAAATATTTTTGGTATCATTTGCCCTCAGATAATTATCATTTTGGGCAACCCTCAAAATGTTTCTCTAGACTCATCTTGGCACACTCCTCCTATCGTCCTAGGGTTCCCAGGTGCATATAGATGCATGATGTGATTCCGTTCACGTCTATAACATACTGGAAATATATAAACATGCATATATTCACATAAAATTAATCACTAAATCATGTTATGTAATTGCATTTCATCACATCAAAATTAAGCTCACATAGGCTAATGTTCAAACCAAATTCTATGAATTACTCAGAATGACTTAATATTCACAAAATTTGTTTTGTGAACACCATTCGGGAATAGTGTAACCCTCGGTTACTATTCCCGGCAAATCATAATCATCGGTTCACTTAGTGAACCGAATTTCCACGGCCATTTCGGCCTATGCATATCCTGACTAAATTTGTACACAAATTTCTATAATAACTAAGAAAATTCGTTGGGCTGATCCGCAATTTGTCCACTTGAAACAGAGTAATTTCCAATAATTCGGTCCCAGTTTTGAGGACCGATCAATACCCTCACGGCCTCATTCAACTCAGAACACTAACAAGTGCTTAAATAAAGAATCGAAGCCAAGTAGAAAGCCCTACCTCACGGGTTTGTCCAAAACTCTCTCAGCAAGGTCACGGAGCCTCTCGTAGAGTAGCTTTTCTTCACTGAGACCAGCGGTCGGTTGCCGATATTCAGAGAAGTCGGGCGTTCTCCCAAACTCATTCGAACTCATATCTCTGGTTCATTTACGGCTTTTGCTCCCTTTTTCACTTTGAAGGAGATAGGTACTATTCACTAATTTGTCTTTTTCTAACTTAAACAATTACATTAATACCAATTATGTGTCTTTTTCAGTTTTGACATTAGTCTTATCTCGGCGTCACATTTTAATGTTCTACACCGTACCATACTGGCACATGAGTACGTGTTATATATGACTTTCTGGCTTTAAACGTGATACCTCGAAAAAACGTGTAAATTAAGACTATCTTGTAATTCAAGCAAAATTCGACGTGCTAACTAGTTTCGTAGAGACGATTCAACGGTAAATCCGTTTTGTCATCCGAGGATCAGAATAATTTTAAATTTTCTTTAGTACAATTTTGTAGTAGAGTACGATTTTGCCATTTTCGAAGTAGATTTCCGGTCTTACATTCTCCTCTTAAAAGAAGGAATTTGGTCCCCAAAATTCAAGACAATCACAACACAACACATGCATATGCACGTGGTGCTACCATGCATGCAAACTCGTCATTTAATTATTAAGACTAAACTCGTACCTTCATCCCTAAACAAAGGGATGGTGGCCCGCATCGTGTCCTCGCTCCCGTTGACTCCTCCACTCCGCAGTGCCGCCAGCACTCTCACTAGCCTCACGGTCTTATACTGTTGGATCAGCGGCTGTCAAAATGCCTTGGCTGATCCCCTTTATGAAGTCTATCGGTGTCAACCTCTGTCGTCCCCGATCCACCATAGGCTAGATGCGGGTATACTTCCATAGCATGGAGACGTGAAATACCTCGTGGACACCTGACATGTTGGGCGGTAAAGCTAAATAGATGCGCTACAAACGCCTATCTGATGTCTCGAAGGCCCGACAAACCTCGGCGATGGCTTCCGCAAACTAGAACGACCTCCTCTCTTAGGCATCACCTTCAAGAAAACATGATCCCCAACCTCGGAGCTCTAAGGGTCGGCGTCGTACGGCCATAGCCCATACAATCGGCTCGGCGGGTGAAGACATTGTCTTATCAGCTCATTTCTGGGAGTTCCTCATTCAGATCGGGATAGGGATGGGGCTCTCTACCACCCTCGGTGCTGCGTTAATCTACACTAGCCTTCCATGCAGTGCCTCATATGGTGCCATCGTATGCTCGCTTGATAAGCTGTTGTTGTAAGTGAATCCACCCAGACAGATATCCTCTACCCTTATGACCCCAGACATATGCTCGCGGCGTCTCCTCCCAACACCTGTCTGGCGTGTAACCTACACAGCCCTTACTTTTTGTGTAAATGCGGCCTTCCCAAGGTCTGTCGTGACAATCAGTGATGTCAGCTAGTCCATGTCATGGAATGACATCCATATCTGCGGAAGGCCTTGCCTTTCAGCAACACCAAATACAGTACGAAGAGGGTTATCGATCTCGAGCCACTCCCAGAGCTCCTATCACTCGGCTCCTAAGTCTACGTGATAGCAGTTGTAAGACTTGAGATATTCAATTTGGAAAAATGGCAAAATCATAATTTAGTCAAAATCAAAAATTTATTCTCTAGATCTTGGATAAGTAAACGGATTTCACCATTGAATGATCTCCACGAAATCTATCTATGGTCGAATTTCGGTCGAATTAGAGACAGTCGGTGTTGGCACGTTTTTTTAGAACATAACTTTTGGATCTTGTAAGCTATTTCGATGCTACAAAGTCACATATAACATGTACTCATGTACCATAAGTGCATGGTAGAAATGATGAATGGGTGAGATAATTTTGATATATAAAAGCTGGGAAACGAAGGGACGTAAATGTCATTTTTGGAAAGTTTAAATGATAATAAGACGAATTAGCGAATAGTGTTCATCTCCCTCAACAAAGACCAAAAGAACGTGGAAATGCAGAAAATGAGATGCAGTGGAGCATTTTTTGGTGTTTTGAGAGAGAAGGACCTCCTTATAGTTCTCGGGAGATCAGGCCCAGGTGGAATTCATCGAGACAAGAAGCAAGGCTGTTCCTACGCGAGCGAGGAGCAGCAGCGTGGCTTGCCGGTTTCTTGGAATTTTGGTAACTCCGTGAGGTAGGGGTTTCTCCCCTCTACTTGGGACATTGCTTATTTCGTGCTTTGTTAATGTTTGAGTTGAATGAAGTAGTGAGGGACGTTTGATCGATTCAAATCTTGGAACCGAGGTATTGGATTTTAAAGCCCATGTAGGGCCCGGTCAGTATTAGCCTGTGCGGAGCTAATCAGGTTGCTAGTTGTTTGCAATCATGTGTTAATGTATGCTTTGATGTGAAAAAGGTCGGGAATGGCCGTGAAATTCGGGTTCACTAAGTGAACTTGATGATTAATTGTTTTCTTGGAATAATGCTTAGGGTTTCACTATTCAGAATAGTGACACGAAACTAATTTTTGTGTGAAAATGTGTTTAGTGAGTAAATTCAAAGTTGAATCACTGGAAGTGTTTGATCGATAAGCTCATGTGAGCTAATTTTGATGTAGTATGAAATTACATAACATGGTTGTGTGATTTGCTAATAATATAGGCATGATTATATATTTGCATGTGTTATTGAACTGAAATGGAATTGGCATCATGCATTCCAAATGCACTGGGGCACCCTAGGACGATAGGAGTGAGTGCATGAGGTAATTCTAGAGAGAATGGTTTCGGAGGGTTGTCTAAAAATAATAATCTGGGTGATCCTGCTAAAAAATATCTTAAGTCGGAGGCGGTCAGATTTGATATACATCGGAGGGTAGTCCACACATAATATCAATCGTCGGAGACGGCCCAATTGATATATACATCGGAGGGTTGTCCACAAACAAATAAAAAAACTTAGGTTCTCATACGTGGCTTAGGCAGGTGTGAGGGAGTCGGGGAGGACTCGGGATATGAGATGATCAGTTAGACATTCAAGTAGGATCATGCATTTGCTTGAATGTGTGTTTATTTTGGAGCATTGCATATGCGCTTAGGTAGTGAATAGCCTACTTAGGGTGATTCCCTCTCTGCAGACATTAACTCACCACAATCGAGGGATACTATTTTGCAGTCACGGGGAGCGTGCGAGGCGGGTTCATCATGAGGCCGTTTGAAGCGGAATGTGGCTTTGATGGTTTTGCATGTATTAGAATGTTTTTCATTTTAATATATGTGTTGTATAAGAGTAGATCATTAACTCTTGTAACTATGATATATAGTTGGGATGTTTTATGAGTATTGGTTATGGGCCCAAGTGGTCGTTTCACTCATGTGATGGATTATATTGGATGGATTTGGAATATATGTTGTGAGTATAATCTGGGGCAGAGGTCATTTTACTGCATTATGGTTGTATGTGAAGCCCTATGTGGTCATTGTGTATATTAGGACGGGTTATATACGGGTGATGTATTTGGGTGGAAGCTCCTCGTACAAAAAACTCTGCCGATTTCGTGAGAAATGTCGGGTCAGCCGACGTCATGGTGTTTCTCGGGTTGGCGGGTGGTCGACGGACCCCACCGAGGATTGGGGCGTCACGAAGCTTAGTACATCGAGCTTAGGTATACAAATACCTATGGAGCTCGGGTTTGGGTATCCATCACCACTAGGTGTGGTTCGATGTAAGTTCAGGTATGAGATTACCTAGGAAATCACGGAATGGCCAGAATGACTGCGTACGTAATGTTTTAGGTGATTGTTGGATAAATGATATGTGAACATGTGAATGTTTGATGAATGGTGTGTATAACATGGTTGTTATGTGTTGTGATTGTGTATGTGTGCTTAGTGATTAGCACTTAGTGTGTTAGAGAATTTATGGAAAACAAATTCTAGAGTTTCACGATTATTAATAAGTGGAACAATGAAGAAAATAAAAATAGAAATTTTAATAAATTTATTTGAGTTGTTGGATAATGGTAAGGTGCAGTATTTGAGGGTTGGCAGCTAGGATTAGTGTTATATAAGGAGGCTTGAGGAAATTACGGACCATTTTCCAGGAATTAACATAAGAAACTCTCTTATATATATATATATATATATATAAATATATATTACAGTGTAAAATTGGAAAAGAAAATAAAAAATAAATTTTATAAATTTATTTGGTTATGAAATTGAAGAAATAAATTTCTAAGGTTTCACGAGTTGTAAATTGAAGAAAATGGAGTAAAATAAATTTTTATAGATTTATTTGAGTATTATGGAAAATGAAAAAAAAAAAAAAAATATATATATATATATATATATATATATATATATATATATATATATATATATATATATATAGGTGTATATTTTTTTTTTCCAGTCATTGGAGCAAAATGAAAAAAAATAATAATAAATAATGAAAAAAAAAAAAAATTTCGATTTTGAGTGCTTGAGAGCGGATTTGGAGCTCTTTGCCGATTGTATTGTGAAAAAAAATTGGGGAGGTATAGAAATTTGAGATTGTATTGCAAGAGAGAGGGCTGGAAAAATTGTATTGCAATAGGAAGTGTATTGCAAAAGAAAAATAAATAAATAATAATTTGTATCTCAATACACAAATTGTATTGTGGTAGTGAGAAATTTGAGAGGCGGTGTGTCAGTACATTTTGTATCGTGTTTGAAGCGACTAGGAAGGGTTAAAGGAGGCAAGGCGTGGCAATACACTGGTGTATTGACGAGAAGCCCAGGTAGTTGGACCTTTGTGCCACGACAGCCTTGAGAGCCTTTGGGCGGCCCGGGCCTTGAGGGCGCGCTGTATGAGGGCGGCTTGGCCTTGTGGCGGCGCCCACGAGCCTTCCTTAAGCAGCTACGATACGGCCATGCGCTGCGACACGGTCGAGGGACCCAGCTGACACGGCCACCTTCTTCTGACCCATCGCCGGTGCGCGTTATACTTGTAGCGACCATGCGCACACAGGCGTGTAGCGCGCGAGGCGGAAGCAAGTTGGTGCCTTGTGCACACAGCTCGGTCGACTCGGTTTGACCCCGAGTTTGGACTCGTCTTTGTTTACGAGTCACTAAATGGTGCTATTTCATCACGAAAAAATTCGGAAAAAAAAGAATTAAATAAAATTTAAATCAAATCCAAATCAAAATCAAATCAAGTAGACAAAATTTTGAAAAATAAAATTTTCTAAAATGAAATTTTGTTGATAAAAATGTTTTGAATGTATAATTGATTTGCCTTGCATTACATGTAAATGCAAGGACAATGTATATCTTGATTTGTGTGAATAGTATCTCAGGAGTTTGTCTATACCTTAGAGATCTGTATTGAATTTAACGCCATTGGGGCGTATAGATGATGTCGTCGAGGCACGGGACGTGAGGGGCGTCCAGTGCTGGTCGAGACACCACTTAGTGTTTGAAGCGACAAGCTTTTGTTGAGGCTGTGGTATTGCGGGTACAGCTGCTGTCACAGGCTAGGCGTAGCGGTGGTCGGGGATCCTAGTAGCCTCAGGAGGTTTGCAGGGCGCATCATCCTCAGGCATTCACGGGAGGAGATCAGGTGGTGACGGACCATTGGGTCGTACAGGATCGAGAGAAGGTGTTGAGGCTATGGAGATTACCTCTAACACTACCAAGATTAGGCTTGGTTGTGTTCGAAATTTGAGTGAAAGCCCAGTATGGTGTTGGAAATGGGCGGGACCTCTAGAGACCTTGGAGGAGCCTTTGTATGTGAGTTCTCCTAGGGATTAGGGCGAGAATAGGTATGATATGTCGCAGTTGCGAGTTGGAGATCTCGGGGACTCTACTCCCACAGGTTTGAGGATCATGGACATGTCGAGGAGTTAGATCTCATCACGGGGGATGGATTGGTGACGACACAAGGTCGTTATCGATTGTGACGTGGGAAGTTTGCCCCACGCGGGGTATACTCGTGTGGTATTTCAAGGGGACAAGCATGACATTTTTGCCTAGGCGTATACGAGTCCGAGGTGTCGAGGGGATAGTTAACGGGTTGGAGCTGCTTGAGCCTTACAGAGGGACGAGGAGACCGGACTTAGATGCACCTCGAGTAATTTGCGAGAATATGTGGATGTTTTTCGGATAGGCTACGGACTACCTCCACAGAGGGTCGTAGACTTCGGCATCGGGTTACACCCTGGTACTTCACCCATCTCTATGACTCCGAGTAGGATGGCACCAGTTGAGTTGCAGGAACTTGGAGTCCAGCTACAGAAGCTACTGGACAAGGGGTTCATTAGACCGAGCACTTCACCATGGTGCGCTCCGGTCCCGTTTGCAAAGAAGAAGGACAAGACCCTTGATGTGATTCTGAGCGGTTGAACGGGGTTATGATCATGGATCGGTACCCGTACGGATTGATGATTTATTTGACCGGTTGAGAGGGCGGTCTACTCCAAAGATAGACGCAACGCGGTTGTCAATTTGAGGTTAGGGACGGATAACCCTAAGACAGCGTTTAGTACGCGTTATGGGCACTTTGAGTTTACGGTGATGCCCTTTGGATTGACAGATGCACCGATGTGGATCTCATCATGTAGGTATTCGACCACTATCTAAAATCAGTTTGTCGTGGTCTTCATGGATGACATCTTGATACTCCCGGTCGAGTGGGAGCATGAGTATCGCGAGGATTGTGTTACGGTTATTGAGAGACCATCAGTTTATGCGCAAAGTTCAATAGAGTGCGAGGTTTGGCTTATTGGTGAGATTCTTAGGACACGTGTGTCGTCGAACGTGTCGATGGACGAGAGAAGGTTGAGGTACGTGATGGGTTGGTGAGATCGTCGATCTGAGATACGTAGTTTCTTGGGATTGGCTGGGTACTATAGGAGATTCGAGAATGGGCTGAAGTTGTCCATTCGAGGTGGGATTGTAGGACTTCGCCTACGGGACATGGACTCCATGGTCGGGATGGCCCTGACCATAGAGAGAGAGAAAGATCGAGGATGCTCGAAGCACTAGGGATGTGAGTGTTAGTGTCAAGAGGGAAGATCAACCTTCTTCAAGTTCGGGGAAGAGTAGACATGCTTCCGCACGAGTTTCGGGACCCGGGGCCGGGTTGGGCGGGGTGAGATGGGATTGCCCCGGAGACCGGGGATCCCGGGACTTTGGGACGGCCACAGTCCCAGTTAAACGTAGAAACAGAGAATATCAGTTCATTCCTCACACCCCACAAATGCAATTCGGAGGAACCCGATTTCGATTTAGGGGTGCTATACAAGCACTTCCGGCGACCTGAGATAGGCGGAGGGGCGAGTGTGGTCGAGGCTTCAGGGGCCGGATCGAGTTTGTTCGGCGGGCGTAGTGGACGCCAGGGTGGTGACTGTGGTTGTTGATTGTCGGGCAGCATGGATGAGTTAATAATGTGGTTCAACCAATTCACGGACATTGATGAGTTTATCACTTCCCAGACCACATTATGGTTGGGCTTGAGGTTGAGCCTTTAAAGCTACGGTATAGATGTTCTTCCCTACTGGATCAGGTGAGATTACATTCTGCTGGTCGGGATTATAGTGAGGATCTGGGGTGCACTCATGGTGGACCAGGGATTGGGTGTCACGGTATGACACTATTGTGTTCGTGTGCACAATGACATCGCGTCGAGTCGGGCGTGCGTGCGTGCAATGCAGATCATTCACCACTCTTGATGGTGGGTTGAGTTCGTCTTTGGGACTCGATCGATGAGACTCCATAGTTGGACTCGAGATGAAAACACACGAGTCGAGGTTATCACGTAGACTTAGAGTTGAGTGATAGGGTGGGAGTGACTCGAGATTTGATTGGCAATTACATTGGGTGTCGTTCAGCCGACGAAGGGCTCGATATGGGATCTCATTAACATTATGGACGTTCAGTTAGTGATCATTGGATTGTAAGTGATGACATGGAAGAATTAGCATTATAGTAAAGTTTGTGTAGGGTTACATTGAGTAGATTATATACAGTGTTAGAGGACATGAGGCATCGTCTGGGCTATAAGGGGTGGAGGCAGTGCCCTTGAGTGGGTGCTTCTGACAACGATTACCCGGTAGAGTATCTGGATCAGCTTCATTGAGCATTATATTGGAGGCCATGTAGATCAGATTGTATTGGGCGAAGGGTGGAGAAGAGTTCGCATCCGCGTCTGTCGAGTTAGACAGCACCCAGGGTAAACTGATATGTGACCAAATCTTCTCGGCTCGGAAGCTGGCGAAGGCTATCATGAATGTCTGACGTCGACCCTTAGAGTTAGGGGTTGGGGGATCGCATTTTCTTGGTAATGCCTAAGAGAGGAGTGGTCAGTTCATTGGCGATGAGGAAGTTATCGCAGATTCATTGGGCCTTTCGAGGATACTGAGAGGATGTTTCTATGCATTACCGGTTGGGTTGCCTTGACATCATCGGTGTCTGAGGTATTCAAGTCTGTCTCAGAATGTATGGATCAAGGCTCTGTGGTGGATTGGGGACGGAATTGAGGTTGACACGGATGGGACCTTCGAGGAAGGGACAGTGTGCGGCTACAGATAGCAGTGATCAGGTTTTAAGACGCCAGACCGTGAGGCTAGTGAGAGTGCTATGACGACATGGGTGGAGGGTGACGATGGGGCTGCAGAGGAACTTGATGGATACCCTCTTCTTGTTTAGGATGACAGTGCCATGGTTTGGTCGTTTAAGATTAAGTAATCTTTACTTGCCTCAGTGAGTGCCGTGCATATGCATGTGAGTGATTGTGGTACTTCAGACCCGGAATGAAATTCAGCACAAGAGGGGAGAATGTAAGTGAGATATTCTAATTTAGAAAAAGGACAAAATGTTTGATCAAAATCAATTTATTCTCTAAATCTCCCCGGGATGAAAGCAGTTCTGCAGTTGAAGTATCGCGAAATCCTCTAGCCATTAAATTTGATCAGTTCAGAGCGGTGGTGTTGTGTTTCCGAGAGGCATCGCTTTTCGGGTGCGTAGTGAGTTACCAGTGCTATAAAGTCACATATAACGATATCTTCGTAATGCGTAAATTGCGCATGGTGAAATGATAAAAATGGGCCCAGTCGAGATGATAAGAATATCATTGGGAAAGAAGGGACGTAAATGTATTTGGAAAATTTAAATGATAATAAGTGAATTAATGAATAATCATTATCTTCATAACATAGACCAAAAGAAAACGTGATGCAGAAAATGAGATGCAGTGGCTGTTTTTGGTGTTTTTAGAGAGAGAAGGACCTCCTTCTCTCTAGATTCTCGAGAGATCGACGAGTCGAATTAGTGAGACAAGAAGCAAAGGCGTTCTGCAGAATGGCCGTGAGCATCGATTTCTTGGAGTTTGACAAACTCAGAGTGAGGTAGGGGTTTCTCCCTACTTGGGTTTATGTTTATTTAAGTACTTTGATGTGTTTTGGGTTGAATGAGGAGCATGAGGAACCGTTTGATCGATTCCAAATGCCGAATCGAGGTGTTGGATTTTTTGAAACCCATGTGGAGCGATCAGAGTGGCTGTCACGGGCTAAAATGGGTTGCTAGTTGTGCAATCATGTGTTAATGTGTGCTTTGATGTGTAAAAAGGTCGGGAATGGCCGTGAAATTCGGGTTCACTAAGTGTGAACCGTCAGTTAGTCAATTTTCTTGGAATGAATGTGGCCGAGGGGTTTCACTATTCCCGAGAATAGTGACACGAAACTAATTTTTGTGTGAAAATGTGTTTGGTCGAATAATTCAAGAAGTTAGAATCGCAATTATTGATCATTAGCCCACTGATAATTTTGATGTATGGAAATATGAACTTACATGTGGTTGTGTGATTTAAAATTATGTAAGATACCATGATTATATATTTGCTTGTGTTATTGAAGGCCCCGAAAATGGAATTGGCATCATGCATTCAAAATGCAACTAGGGGCACCTGGGACGATAGGAGTGGAAGTGCAGGTAATTCTAGAATGGTTTCGGAGGTTGTCTAAAAATAATCGGAGGGTAGTCCATACTAAAAAATATCATTAAGTCGGGTGACCAGTTAATCTTGTGGGAGATGTCACACATAGCTATCAATCGTCGGAGGCATTGATTGATATATACATCGGAGGGTTGTCCACAAACAAATAAAAAACTTGGGTTCTCATCGTGGCTTAGGCGGGTGTGAAGTCGAGAGGACTGGGGTTATAAGGATGATCAGTTAAGACATTCCAAGTAGGATCAAACATTTGCTTGAATGTGTGTTTATTTTGGAGCATTAATATGTGCTTAGGTGGTGAATAGTACCCAAGGTGATTCACTCTGCGAGTAGCTCACCTGATAGAGGGATACTATTTCACAGTGCGGGGCGTGCGGAGGCGGGTTCATCTGAGCGTTAGAAAAATGGGAATGTGGCTGGTGGTTTTGCGTGTATTAGAATGTTTTTCATTTTAATATATGTGTTGTATAAGTAGTGCATTACTCTTGTAACTGCATGATATATAGTTGGGATGTTTTACTGAGTATTGGTTATGGGCCCAGAGTAGCCGTTTCACTCATGTGATGGATTATATTGGATAGTTGGAATATATGTTGAGTATAATGCGGGGGCCCAGTCATTTTTTACTCGGTGGTTATATATGAGACCACTGTGTGGTCATTGTGTATATTGGAATGGGTTATATCGGGTGATGTATTTGGGTAGAGCTCGGGTACAAGGGGACTACGCGTTTTATGTCGAGAAGGTCGGGTCACCCGACATTCACGAGTGTTTCCTCGGGTTGACGAGTAGTCAATGGACCCCCGGGATTTGGGGCGTCACATTGATCGTGTGTTTTCATCTCGATTAACATAACTCTTCGGCTTACACTTCGGGCCTCTTACATTCACACAGAAATTTAGGGATATCTCCCCGGGTCTCTTACACCTAACTCAGTTCTACCTTAGGGGTCTTGGCCCCTTTTTGCTACTGGCACACCTCTGTTCTCTTCATTTCTTTGAATCGAACTATATTGTCTTCATTGGGCGTAGTCCTAAAGACAAACTCAGCCCACACTCACCAAGAGTGGTGATGACCGTCTTTTAGTGCACCACACCCAGGCTAAATCGATGTTCTTGTGCACCGCAGGCATAATAATGCCATCTTTGTGACACCCGATCAAGGGGTCCATGAGCGAGATCTGGAATCCCTCGCTCATAATCCGACCTATCGGTCAAATCACACCTACATCCTGGGAAGAACATCTATACATGGCTTCTCTAAAGGCCTTAACCTCTAAGCTGAAATCAAAGTAGGTGTCGGTGTAAATGACACATTGCAGGTCTCAGTCTTGCCGATGTTATTGGCTCATGTATCAGCTGACATCAACAACTAATAGGTCTATGCCTAAGGTCCCACCACGCTTCATTGCGCAGCTCCGATCTGTCACGACTTGACCCACACTCGGCCCTCACGGCCTATACGTGTTGCGGGAAGTGCTTGTATAGCACCTCAGTGGCCAGATTCCTCGGCCGTCTTAGGGTGTGGGGGAATGAATCGGCGTGCTCTCTTACGTTCTCTGACTATTGGATTTGCATTGTCCCAAAGTCCACTAGGATCCACAATCTCTGAGAGCTGACCCCATCTCACATCATAGAATCGGCTCACGGTCTTGAAACTCGTGTGAAGCAGAAGTCTTCTGCCTCTTCCCCGAAACTAGAAGAAGGTTGATCCTCCCTCTTGCTACCAACACCCGTATCCCGAGTGTTCTGAGCATCCTCAATCTCTCTCTCTATGGTCAGGGCCGTCTGACCATTGAATCCCGTCAGTGGCGAAGTCCCCGATCACGCCCAGAATAGACAATTTCGATATTCTCGAATCTCTGTATTACCCGGCCCGATCCAAGAACTTCATTATCGAAGGCTAACTTGATCTCTCCCGACTCATCCCATTTCGGCTTTCTCTGGTGCGACTGCGGCTTGATCTTTGACACCACGTGTCCCAATCTCACCTCGATGAAGCCAAAACTGCCCAATTCTTGAACTTGAAGTATATTGTGGTCTCTCAATGGCTGCAGAAACGATCCTCAGTGATGCTCATGCTCCCGCTCTATTTGGGAGTAGATCGAGATGTCATCGCGAGGCCGTGACAAGCCCGATCTAGATAGGGTTGGAATACCACTATGCATGAGATCCATGAATCTGCATTGACCTTGTTCATTAATCAAAGGCATCAGTAAACTCAAGTGCCCATGTAGTCGTGTATTTGTCTTGGGATATCTGTCTGCTAACATAGGTTGATGGTAACCGGTCTGGAAGGTCACATCTTGGGGTAGACTCGTGCTCCTCAATGATCAAATAAATCAATCAATCTCGGTGGTGGTGCAGTTGTAATTAAATGACCTGTTGTTTATCGTAGTCGATGCATAGTCGAAGGGTCTTGTCCTTCTTCTTTGCAGAAAAACGAGGCTGGGCGCCCATTGGTGAAGTGCTTGAGTGATGAACCCCTTGTCCCGATAATACTGTATGGCTGGACTCAGAGTTCCTACTGACTCAACGGTGCCATCTATGCAGTCATAGAGATGGGTGAAATACCAGTGTAATAAATCACCAGAAGTTTACTACCCTGTGGAGTCAGTAGCTCATCTGGAAAAACATCCACATACTCGCGTACTACTCGAGTAGATCTAAGTTTGATCTCTCCGTCCTCGGGGTAAGGCTCGGCTGTAAGCCGTATTAGCGTCATGACACAGCGGACTCGTATCTTTAATACGAGCCAAATGTCATGCTTGTCTCCACTGAAATATCCGCACGATGCGTCCTACAACGTGTGGTATCCTCTGAGCTCATAATCGATAACGGCCTTGTGGCGTCGGTGATGCATCGAGGATGACATCGAACTCCCAACATGTCCATGATCCTCGGGTCCACTTGTGGGTAGAGTCCGAGATCTCGGCTGTAACCTCGACATATCATCCCTATTCTCGTCCTAATCCCTAAGGGAGAACTCACATACAAAGGCTCCTCTAAGGTCCCAAGAGGTCCTTGCCCTTTTCCACCATATCTTAGCCTCACTCTCTAGCTGGAACACAGGTAGCCTAATCCTGGTAGTGTGGTGTCTGTAGCCTCTAACACGTACCGTCTGTATAGGCCGATGGTGCCTTCATCGGATCTCTCCTCCCCTGTGAATGTCGAGGATGATCATGCAAACTACGCGGGTTACTGGGACCTCCACGACTGCTATACGGCTGTCTTTATGGCTACGCCCCATGATACCTCGGCCTCTCTGGCTTCTTTGCTTTCGAATACGGGTGGGTGGTTAAATGCCGGTGGTGCGACCGAGATACCCGTGGACGTTCTCTAGAGTCCTGTCATCTTGACCATTTACTATTTGCAATTAATTCTGTCAAATCTTCTACGTATCATGCCTCAGAGTGCTATAATATAAAATCATTGTGTATTCAGGTATGAAAATCATGTATTACTTTCTTAATTCTTTGTTTATTTTAATTTCATTAACTATTATTTGTTATTAAATTAATATCTTCGTAGTGTGATGACGATGACCGGGTTCATGGTGTTCATGAACAAATTCATGAGCGATGTCAAATTGACTCAAAAACGATCTTTGATCAAAGCGGGTCAACTTGGTGGTGCACCAGCGCTGACCAACGACCCGGCACCTTGGTAGGCGGCATCCGTGCCCTTCTTGGCGATGCACGGGTGCACTGCGCTGTGCGTGTGTCCACTGCTGCGCCAGCGCCGTAGCGCCCGGCTAACGCATCCGCGAGCCCAGCGAGCTCAGCTGCCCCTTGACTGACTGCTGTTGCCATGCCGGCCTTGACCGACCTCTTGCCAGTCTGATTTGAGTGCATGTGTCAGATTCTACCAATTTTTTTCATTATTCTTTTTTTCATTTGTTCATGCTGGAAAAATAAAATATACACCTTTTTTCATTTTCCATAATACTCGAATAAATTTATAAAATTTATTTTATTCCATTACCGATTTCTGACTTGTAAAGCGTAGAAAATTATTTTCTTCTCATATAAATAAATTTATAAAATTTATTTTCTTTATTTTCTTTCGATTTTTACCTTTAGTAAATCTCCACCTTATATATATATATATATATATTTTTTTTTTTTTTCATTTCTCCAATAAACCAAATAAATTTCTTAAAATTTATTTATTTATTTATTTTTCATTTAATTACGGAAAATAGTCCATAATTTCCTCAAAGCCCTCCTTATATAACAATAACAACCTAGTGTTCAGCCTCAAATTTATTAAATTTGGATTTCATTATCAACAACAAATAAATTTGTGAAATTTATTTCTTACCTCTTCTTTGTTCCGGTTTACATACTTGTAAAGCTTCCAGATTTTTTTCTAACACTTCATTTGTTTCCCTGTGTGCTAATCACTAGCTATAAACAATCTCAACACATAACAACCATGTTATACACACCCTTCATCAAACATTCTGTGTTCACACATCTTTATCAAACAATCACTAAAACACATCAACACATGCATCGGTGTCATAATTTCAGTGATTTCACCAGTTAATCATTACCTAAGCAACATCAGACCACACCTAGTGGTGATATTCTTACACCTCTCAAAGACTATGGCTCGATGAATCCTCAATCTCTAGGTTTCCATATGCACATACTCACACATCGAGCCACCCAGTAGTGATGGATACTGACCAGTGCTCCACAGGTATTCGTATACCTAGCTCGATACCAAGAATTTTGTGACGCTGATCCCTAAGGGTCCGTTGACTACCCGTCGGCCGCGGAGATACTACGTGAATGTCCGGTCTGGGCATTTTACGAAAATGGGCGAGTCTCACTGTGGGGGCTCCTACCCCGACCCACCTGGCCTGTATATATTTGTCCCCAAACTTATCAATATCATGAGAGTCTGAAGCAGTAGCTTGGGCCTAATACACCAACACTACTCATCAATATATATATCAACTATATCCAATAGTTTCCAAAGTTCCAATTCTTTTTACTCTTATAAACATATATTAAATTAAAACAATTACAATATTTGTAGAACCATCAAAGCCACATTGGAAACCTCTTACAAAACTCCCAGTCTCTAAGGATGAACAATTTCCTACTTACTCTACTGTGTAAATAATTATCCTCGACATGGTGAGCTAATGCTCGATGATGGAATCACCCTAAGTGGCTACTCTCCACCCTAAGTGCATATGCAGTACTTTCTGATAAACACATTCAAGCAGTGCAGTCTACTTGAATGTCAACTATGTCTCATGCAAGTCTACTGCGACTCCCTCACTTTTCAAGCCTCGTATGAGAATTATTATGTTTTATTTGTGGACAACCACTTGTGCTAATATATATATATATATATATCAATTCGGCCTCAGACGATTGATATTGTTATGGACTACTCAGATGTATATATATCAGATTGAAAAGATCTTTCAAATGATCAATCATTATTTGTGTTTACCCTCGGAGTGTATATCAATTGGGCCGTCTCAGGCGATTGATATTACTAGTGCTGAGGCTACCCTCGGAGTAATTATCATTTTAGACAACCTCAGAATCATTTTATACAGACTCATCTCATGCACTCCTCCTATCATTCTCAGATTATTACAGTACATCAGATACATGATGCCAATTCCATTACGATCTATAACACATGCGAAATATATAAACATGCATATATTCACATAAAATTTGCTCCTTTATGATCATGTTATGTAATTTCGCATTTCATCATCAAATTAAGCTCCATGGGCTAATGATCAAACCTGACATTCTACTTGAATTACTCGACCAAAACACAGTAATTCCTGAAATTTATTTTGCTTGAACACCGTCTCAAGAATATTACAGCCTCGGTTACTATTCGGCAAATCAACGATCATCGGTTCACTTAGTGAACCCGAATTTCTGACCATTTTCGGCCTATGCATATCCTGATACAATTTATTACACATTTTTTTTTTTTTAAATTTCACCACGCCATACTTGAAGAAAAATCGGTGGACCCAGTCTGAATTGTCCATGGCTAAATCATTTAATAATTCGGTCCTAAGTTTTGGGATCGATAAAGCATTTTCCTTTGACCATTATTTCAACGTGCAAGTACTTAAATAAAGAATAAAACCCAGTAGGGGCTTATACTCGAGGAGTTGTCAAAACTCACCCGAAAGTGAATCATTAAGGCCTCTCCCGTGTGTTTCATCTTTAGCAGACTTCAGACGGTTGGATTGTAGATGTCTAGAGAGAAGTCGAATGATTCTCTCTGCAAAAGCACAAATTTTGAACTCACTGTATCCTCTGGTTCATTTGTTTTGCTCCTTTTATTTGAAAGGAGATAAGTATATTCACTAATTTGTCTTTTTCTAACTAAACAATTCCGTTAATACGATTATGTCCTTCTTTTCCCGATTTTGACGTTCGGCACCGATCCTCGGCCGTCCATTTCATCATTTCTCTACTCATGCCCTTATGGCACATGAGTACGTGTTATATATGACTTTAGGTAGCATCGAAAATCGTTTCACGACGCGAAACGCGATGCCGCAAGCGTGTAAATATCAAGCGTCTCGAGGTCGGCCGAATTCTACATGCCTTTAAGCTAGATTTGAAGTTCCGCGGGTGAAATCCGTTTAGATCATCAAGAGATCAGGAGAATAAATTTAGATTTTGTAGCAATTTTAATTTTATCATAGAAATTACGATTTGTGTTTTGAAGATTAAGATTTCTGGGTCTTACATAAGATCATTAATTATTATTTCTTTCAAAGCTGAATTAAAATCCTGTATTTTAAAAATATATATATATAATTTATTTTTAATAGATTAGAAAAAAATAATTATGAACATTCTATCCTTACATTCATAGCAATTAGCTTCCTTTTTGTATCTAAATTAGCTAAATAATGCATAAAGCTATAATGCAAAAGCTTTGGTGATTCAAGAATTAGTACGGTGTGTGAATGTTTTATATATAACTATGATAACTATATTTCCAGATGATTCTTATATTTAATAATAAAATTTTGTGTGTCTATAGTTAAGACATGTAATTTTTTTAGTAATTTTAATAATATAAAATATATAGTAAATAAAATATAAAGGAGTTGAAAAACAATCAAGATTAAAGAAATTTTCATTTTAAAAAACATTAAATATTAATTTTTTGTCGAATATAATTTTTCTTTAACTTATATTCTTCAAACACTACTTAGAGTTTCAATTTATTTATATAGAAATGGTATCAAATTCTTTAGGTTTTTTCAAATTCTTTAGTTCTTATCATTCATTTCTCGGTTCTTTATATTTGTTTTATATTTTCTTATATTTCTATTTAAATGGTATTGTTTGTATTTGTTCTTATCATTTTCAGTTTTTTAGGTACATGGGGTTTGCTTTGTGTCTTGCTTATCTTGGACGAAGTGCAATTTCACTCTCCAAATGAGACATTATTGATGATATTTGAGACATTAATTGGAAAGTATGAGATATTTTAATAATATTTAGACATTAATTGTGAGTTTTCAAATCTATCTTGATTCTTCTTGCATGTATTAGAGAGTTTTGCTTTTATAATTGCTAAATACATTTGATTACAGAATCTTTGTTATGTGTTAAAATTATGATATTGTTTGAATAATTTTTACTCATATCTAAAATTATGAATTATTGCTAAAATGAAATATGATATTGTGAAAATTTCTTAAATACAATACAATAGTAAATGAAAGATTTGCTTAACATCATTTGATATAAATATTTATGTTTGATTGATAGATGATTTTAGTTAAATATATTGAGAATGCCTAATAAAGACAATCATATAATAAAGATCTTTTGATTTATTAAATTAGTCTAATTAGTTATAATATATGTACTTGGATCATTAATCGCAGATAACAGTTCGAATATTATCATTTATATACCCTCAATATACAATATTAATCCTATTTATATTTGTTTGGTTAATAATTATTAGAAAGATGCAGATTCTCTTTTAAGTTATACAATTATGATCTATCGAATTATGAAATCAAAGTGGAAGCTATATTTTGCTTTGATGTCTAGTGATTTAGGCTTTAGATGACATCATAATCATTATCATATTTTAGCATTGTAAACCATGTTCTCAAATTTAGGAATGTATGGTATCAAGTTATCAACATTATATTAGAATGACACCACATGTTCTTAGTATAACTATAAAAGTTGCATGCGTGAAATTTAAGTAAACCTTCCATTGTTCTTACTATTCTAGAACTCAAGTTCTAAACTGTATTAATATGAAACTTAAGGTTAGGGGAAGAGGAAGTGAGGGGATTGATGTGTCCCATTTGCTATTTGTGGATGATACATTAATTGATCCTTTGCAAGGCATTCAAGGATCAAATGACACACTTGTGTTGCCTTCTTACGTGGTTTGAGACAATTTCAAGCTTAAAATCAATTTGGGAAGAGTGAGTTATACTTGGTAGGGGTGGGGGAAAGCCCCAAAATTTTTTGTTGTTGAGATCAGGTGTAAGGTTGGTAGTCTTCCTTCCACCTATTTTGGTTTACCTTTGGGAGCTCCTTTCAATTCGGCACTAGCTTAGGATAGTGTAGAGGAGAGACTTAAAAGAAGATTGTCATATGGAAGAGACTCTACATATCTAAGGATAGTGAAACACTTTGATTGGAACACCATTCAGCCTTCTACTTCATTTGCCCTTCATCTATCTTGAGTGGTTGGAAGGGTGAGCGAATCCAAGAGATTTTTATGGGGATGGAGGGCGATTGGTACAACCTCACTCGGTAAAGTGAAGGTGGTATTAACGATAGTTAGCGATACATGAGCGAAATAAAAGTTCTTAAGAATCAAATAATAAGAGAAAAGTATTGGAAGTGGTTGGGGAGAGATGGTTGCCTAGGGTAAGGGGCATTTGACAGTCTCTTTGCTCCTTCTTCACCATTTGGCGTCATATTACATGGAGCCAGAAATTCAATTTACGGAAAAAGGAGTAAAATCGTAATTTTGGTTACAAAATTGTAATTTCGATTAAAAAATCGAAATTTATTTACTACAGATCTCGGATGACGAAAGGATTTCCATAGTTGGAATCGTCATGAGGAAATCTTATATTAGATTTGATGTGGAATTAAGAACGGTGAATTTACCGTTTTTAGGCATCATGGTTCAATTGTCGTAAACCTTGAGTTTCGATCTGAAGGCAGTCATATAAATACTCATGTGCGCAGATTTGTATATGAGTAGAAAAATGATGAAAATGGACGGCCGAGATAGTGTCGAATGTCAAAACTGGGAAAAGAATGGATAAAATAGTCATTTTGGAATTGTTTAAGTTAGAAAAAGACAAAAACTCAATAGTGTCATCTCTTTGATTCAAAGACCAAAAAAAAAAAAAGTGCTAGAAGAAAGAATACAATGGCTGCTGGCTTTTGAGTTTAGTGAGGAGAAGAGTCACTTCTCTCTAAAATGTCGGGCGTCAGAGCGTCGGAATTCTTCGGGACGAAGGAAGATGCTCTACGTGGGGCCTAGCGGGCTCTGGTTTAAGGGTTTTGTCAGAAACTTCGAGGGTAGGGGTTTCTCTACTTGGGTTTATTCTTTATTTAAGTATTTGTTAATGTTTAGTTAGATGAGGCCGTGAGGGGCCGTTTGATGCAATCCCGAGAATTATTATAAATTTTGGGAGCCTCAGATGGGCCACGGCCCGGAGTGCGGGTCCACGGTTCCTTGTCTTGAGTGTATGTTGGAAATTATGTATTAAATGGTGCTTTGGGTATGTATGGGACGGTAATAGCCGTGAAATTCGAGGTTCTTAAGTGAGCCCAGGTGATTGGTGATGTGACTGACCCCGAACCAGTAATCACGTTGACTTTACTGTCAGCTGGAAATCTATGCATCTCGTGTTGTAGGACCCATATGCGAGTAAAAATGGCCACTTGAATTTGCATCAATATAAGTAAACATGTACCCAGCTGTCATTCCAATAGTCGAGAATTTATTTTATTACTCTTAATACAAATACATATTAAAATCTATAATTCTAATACATATTATCCAAAAAACATCAAGAATTTGTAACACGGTCCAGAAAGTGTACGTACATGCTTATGTAGGGAACTATCTGAGCACTAAGTGCCATTATAATAAGTTTTGGAGTTGTTGTGTGATAAAATTAGGAACTAGGAGGTGAGAGTACTGTTCCAAGGGGTAAAGTAGTAAATTCAAAAAGGATATAAAGGGCATAATTTGAGAAGATATTCTGAAATAGAAAATAATACAAGTTGATATCAATGTGCAAAAAAGATGGAGGACCAAAAAATTTCAATCAAAGTAGAAGATGGGCCATTATACAAATAACAAGAGTTGATGTGCAAATATTAAAGATGAGGGTCAAACCTTTAATTAATGAAAAGTTGATGTTATAATGGAAACAATTAAAATCATATTTTGTCTCCCAAAACTAACAAACCCCGTAGGAGGAGAGAGGAGAGAGAGCCAAGAGAAGGAAGAAGAAGGGAAGAAGAAGAGGAGGAGGAGGAGAAGAAGATCCAGAATGTATGTCTTGAATTAAGTGTTTTGATGTGAGCTTTTGGTATGCATTTCCATGAGTGGTTGCTCCTTGTTCTAGGGTTTGTGGAGAGATCACATAAACCTAGAATTCTTGAAGTTTTGTGGGGAAAAACCCCAATTGGTGAAGTAAACTTGCTGAAATCATCATAATTTTATGGTTTATAAAATTGGAGGACCTTAGGTAGAGTTCTTGCATTTTCACCTAGGGTTTGTGGTTTGAGGTTCCAAAGCACCAAGTCCAAGTGTTGTGAAGTTGTTTGGATGAATTCTGTATTGGTTTGATGAATTGTTGTAAAAGGAGATGTTAGGTTTTAAAGGAAATTCTATCAAATTTTGGTAAAACCACTGTTTTTGTTTTGGTTGTAGATTAAGTTATAATCATCCAAATGAATTGATTCCAATTGGTAGAACAAGAGATAGGGATACAAATGTATAGGAAAGGTCAAGAGCAAATTACAGCTCTAGGCTCCCAAGCTGGACTGAAAGGTGACTCGTGTAGCTCACTGATTTTCGCTCTGTTTGGGTATGGTTGTGATGTTTGGCCATAAGTGGAGTTTCACTCACATCCAAATTGAGTGATTAAAATTCTGGAGTAAACTAGACTTCTAGGGGAATAAGTTATCTGAAGGAAGTTCAAGCAAATTTTAACACCTCAGTACCCAGAAATTTTCTAAGATCAGAACTATGTGCAGATTCTGTTCTGCCAATTTGAGTAATCTAGTGTAAAAATACAATAACGAGTTTGGTGATCCAAATTGGGTGATTCCAATTGGAGAAGAAACCTTAGAATCATAGCTTCAAATGATTGAAGAAACCATTTCCAAATTATGGGTTAAGATCTCAAATCAGGATAACAGTAGGTGATTCAATTGAGTTTGGAATCAAAAACATGTTAACATGTTATCTATTAAGTTGAGGACCTTAGAAGGAACACATTTGAAATTTTAAAGAGATGTCATTGGATATATAAAGGATTGATCTAGAGAGTTTCATAATTTTTTGAAGACCTTTTGAATAATTTTGGGTAATAAGTCCATAGTATTGTTGGAAAAATTGCAAAATGAGTGGTTTTTTGTTAGGGTTTAGTGCTCAAGGGTAAATTATTAATTTGACTTTATATAGATGTTGTGTGACCTTAAAGTGACTTGAATGTGATCGTTAAGTTTATCGCTATACATGGCGATTAATATGTAGTGTATTCGGTTGAGTGTGTAGGTTAAAAGTAAGGCGGGGAAAAGTGTGGGCTGTGCCCTCAAGTTTTGCTGACAAAGAGGTGAGTGTTCTAAACTCATTTTCAAATACTAGTGTATTATTGTTATTATAAATTGTTTTTGCACTGGTATTTCCTGGTTTTGAGTTCAAACCATTTTCAAAAACAAGCAATGAATTAGAAATCAGCAAATGGTTTAGGGTTAGAAACCATAATTGAAAGCAAGCATTGGTTTTAAATTGTAAACCATTTTCAAGCAAGCAAGCAAGTAAGCAAATGGTTTTGAATAATTAAACCAATTTTTCAAGCAAGCTGGCAAAGAATGTTTGTGATGAGGCCTTCCCTAGTTCTAAGCGAAGCAAACCGTTGGAGGTATTAAAATGCGTACGGTGGTGTTAGGATCTCATACAAATGCATTTATGGTTTTGCCAGTCGGCAAACTTAGGACGCCATCTGCATTTAAAGGAGACGTGTGCGTACAGGAGTATATAGGTTATGAGCTCTAACTAATTATGGTGATGGCGACTGGTCAATTCACCATATTCTTGGAAAAGTGATCTGACAGGTCCTTCCACGTGCGGTCGCCGGGCTTCCGTGTTCACTAGAGAGTCTGATGGCAAAATAGGCCTCCAGTGGTTGATGTTTTATGGCGTAATATACGATTTTGAAAAATCAACCATTGGTTCCCGATCTTGAGCTTAGGAAAGTTTTAAGCCAGCAGTTGAGCCCCGGGCTCCAGTTTTATTTTCAAGTAATGCGGTTGAGCCCAGGCTCCCGTTTTTATGAAAAAGTTTTGAAACTTTAAACGAGTTTATGAAAAGTTTAAACTTTTCAAACAAAGATAAGCAAACAAAAGAAATTTGAGAAGTTTTATAAACTTCTAAACAACAATATAAAGTTTTATAAGCTTTTAAAGAAAAGCAAAGCAAGCAAACAGTAAAGAAAAAGTTTAGAAACTTTTAAGCGAAAATACAACAAGCAAGCAAAAGAAAAGTTTTAGAAACTTGAAAAGCAAGAAAAACTACGGAAAATAATTGTAAAGAGAGTTTTACATTTTGAGATGTTTTAAAGAATAACGTTTATAAGCATCTGTTCGGTGAGCTCGTTTGCTCATTATTTTCCATTTAAAAACTATTTTCCAGGTGCAGTGCGCGAGCCAAGGAGAACCATCATCCAGGTTTTATCTGACATTATCTGAAGTCTTGTTAGTAAGAAGAATATTATGTAAGAAAATACTTTGAATATGTATAATGGAACATATGTATGTACATAGAGTAGTTTTGTGAGAATGTGTTGGTATGCTGGTTGCCATATTTTGGATATAGTGTAAATTGGATGTATACAGGATTTGGGACATGTCCTATATGCAGCTGTTATGCTGCCGAAATTTTATAAAATCATAAGTTTAGAAAAGAAAAATTTTATAGGAGGTTTTAGCAAGCAATACGGCTTCGCTTCACAGGAGTTTCTAGTCGTTAGAGGTAACGGCTGGGGATTTCTGTGGAGTGGCCAGCACGCCGCCGCCGGTAGGGGGTGGGGGTGTGTCAAAAGCCACAACCCGGTTTTCTTCAAAATCGGTCTCTAAGAAGAGCCGTCTTCTCGAACCCCTGTACCTGAAAAAATGTTCCCTCGACAGGGTGAGCTATCGCCCAGTAGTGGAATCACCCTAAATGGGTTACTCCCCACCTAAGTGCATATGCAATGCTCCCGATGTATGGCTAGTAAATTCGCTGATCCTACTTGAATGTCTAAATCATCCATTCCATGTCTTGAGTCCTCAGACTCACTCACACTTGCCTAAGCCATGTATGAGAAAATAATCATTTTCAAAACAAAACTTATTGTTCTTGCGAAAATATACTCTGCAAAGTGTCGGTAAAATATGGGGACACCTCCGAGGCGAATTGGTTGATGAGCTTTCCGAAAGCAGATCATGGTTCTCATCAGAAATGATACGTTGGCCGTCTCGACGGAACTATGGAAGAAATCAATCACTGAAATTTCTTTATGACAATATTAATTTTGAAGATTATATCATGCACTCCACACAAATTCAGTTCCCGATTCATGCCGATAAAACAATACATTTCAATCATTTTGTACAATATATCATTATGCCATATATTCCACCAAATTGATCTACACCATTGTAATTAACATGGATCAACCATGCTGAACTAGCTCAGCCAAATATTCGTATTATGAACATCTTATTAATATTGACGATTCAAAATCTATCTCCAATGGCCTACACACTGCGTTCTCATTATATAATTAATGATCTAATCTAGTATCAAGGCTGTACACCCCATTCTATTCTGTAATTTATGACGATCATATTAACACTCAAACATATTAACCTGTTCATTACTGGACTGAGACCATTGTTTCAAAAATGTTCCCGTATTCTGAACAACTTCAACGCCCCTCTGATTCAGTTTACCAGAAGTGAACTCCAAAATCTCCAAAAATTCCGACAATTGGGTTAAATTTTGGACCACGATCAATATAACACGTTCAAGGCCTCGAATATCAAAACATTACAAAACACTTAAACAAGGGTGTAACTTCAAAATGAGAATAAAACCCACCTCATGTGGGTTTGTCGACTCCAACTTTTTTGAGAACAATCTGCTCGCCAGCTCTGCGTCGCGTAGATCAACTTTGCCTTCCCGATCCGATGAAAACACAGTCAGATTTCATCTTAGATTTGAGAAAGAAGCAGAAGAGAAAAAAAATTAAAATATCTCTCCTCTCTCCTCATTCTCATGCTCTTCACGCGAGTCTCTCCTTTTATGAGTAGTTTTTTATTTATTTATTATATTATTATTATTCTTATTATTCATTAAATGTTGTTTTAATTATATATATTATCTTGCTAAAATTGGTTTCTATCAGAAAAAGAATTTTATATCTTTTCGAGTTCCAATTATTTTAAATGAACTTTAACTTTCGAAGCCATTTTCGACTTAGAGATTTTTGTAAAAATCTAGTCCACACGAATCACTAACGATTATCACCAGAAATTAGTAAAATACTGAACATCTGAGTATTAGCTTTTAAGATCCTTGTAGATTGCGAGGCAATTTAACAATGTGCGATCCCGTTTAGATCATCGCGAGTCAAAATTTAAGTTCTTTAGAAATTACATTTCTATACGAAAAATTCGATTTTCCAGGGTTTACATATCTCACATAGAAATTTGGTCCCAGTTCATCATCATCACATGCATCTCCACATACAACCAAAGTATGCTGAATTTGTGATAATCGCTAGATTCTGTCTTATGCTTAGTCAGTTATCAATATCCATAAATCAGGCGGCATCAAACCGATATGTCTACCATATCGACCAACTCTCACCTAGATCCTGAGAGAATTTTCCCGGCCACAATGGCTTTTCTGAAGTGCCAACATCTAAACAATGATCGAAGAAGAGGCGATCCTCGCTTTTCTCTTCCCATAAACTTTTCTTTATCTACCAGAATGCAAGTGAAATCATCCATATCTCTCTCTATGGCTGAAGCTGTCGATAGTAAAGTCCGTGTCATATCAAGCTGAGGCCTGATCTTTCCCGAATGGACAACTTAGGTCCATTCTCAAATCTCGACCTTGGTCATATCTGCGACCACATAGTCATCGCAAAGCATTGCCAACTTCGGTGAATCATTGCTATTACTCCATCCTTATCATGGGTTCCTATATAAAATCTGAACTCTGAATGCCCAGCATGTCCATGGTATTGAAATCATATATAAGAGCCCATGGAACTCTAACCAGTCATTTATCAATCTGAGTCTTAACTTGATCCCACCATGGGACAGTATAATTGTTGACTAACGGAGTCTTCGCGTTGTATGGGTAATATCCACATATCCAGCCATTCATCACCAGAACCGTGATACATACATGGATGCTCACATCGCGTGGAGGATGGTGTGACTGCCAAATCGGAGGTTCTGGACCTCCTGACCACAGAATTTTCATACCATTAATGTGGCATTCTGACAAATGACCTCAGCTGAGAAACTGCTGGTCCATCTTTGGTGGTGCTTGGCTCAACACTAATGAGCGAGCCCTCTCAAATCTCAGGCGCAGGCTGCCTTCATATCATTAACAAACAAACACTATTCACCATCTCTTGATTCTTAAACCAGTGCCTGCCAATTCTTTAATGAACAATAACAAATATTGACTCGTTCTGCTCAGTGGTGCTACGCGACCACTCCTTTTGACCCCCATTTCAATAGATTCAACACTTTTCGGGGTTCATTTAATTTTCAGAACCTAAGTTTCTCTCATCCTATGTAGCATTCCACTTTCTCTCTTGATATCTTATGCATATAGTTTTCCATGTAATAACCATGATCTTTCTATATATCCTGCCATTATGGTTCCATAGTCGTGCCTTTGTCACTGATCACAACTCAGACATATCCGGAACTATACGAAACCACACCTTCTTGATGATCAACCGTCCTGAATACAGTGTTCGTGTACCTAAACTCCGATACCAAGCTATGGCGGTAGTATCTTTGAATTTCACCGCAATAACTTAATGGCCCAACCTATGTCCCTCAAACCCTAGGTAGTGTATACCTATGCTCGATACCAAAATTTTGTGAAGGCGGTATCGAGACTCGCTATGGATACCCAAGCCCGAGCTCCTAGGTAATCGTTTACCTAAGCTCGATATCAAGGCGTAGTTGGTATCGGATTTCAAGCGCAGATAATCACAACAGGCACTACACTACAATTACATATCCTAGGCCCATGCCCGGTACGCTACGAATGTCATTATACCTTGGCTACGATGCAGTAGCCAAGTGGTATCGGGACTACACTATAACTACACCCGAGTTTCCCAGTACAATAGCACATAGCTCTCATCTACCATTTGCTGGCCTTCAAGGCAGGAGTGTGGTTAATCCACCAGTCAGCTGTTGCAGAAAAATCTATCCGTCTCTGCATTGAACCATATCAGACAAATGAATTGTGACCACCATAAATCTCAATCAAACATGTGCCAACTATATTAATAATTCGAGGATATTTGTACTCTTACCAAATATCATTAAAATCTATAATTCTATTATATATCAACACTCAAAGCCTGACCGGCTGTTTCAAAATGGTCTCTAAGAGAGTCGTCTTCTCGAACCCACATTACTGAAAAATGATCCTCGACAGGTGAGCTATTGCCCGATAGTGGAATGCGCACAATGGGTTACCTAAAAGCTTTGAGATGCGTATCTGCGATAACCAATGTAAACCACACTCAAGTAAATTCATGATCTGCCAGATGTCTAAATGCCCATTCCCATGTCTCAGTCCTCTGGCTCACTCACATACCTATGTATAGAAAAATGATGTTTCGTAGCTTGTTGTGTAATCTACCCCCAAGTCGTGGTAAAATATGGGACTACCTCAGGCGTGGTTGGTGAGCTTCCGAAAGCGATCATGGTCCTCATCCGAAATGATTTGTTGACACATCTCAACTGAATTCTCCCGGAAAATCATCATGTGAAATTCGCTTTCGCAACCATGTTACCGTTTTCGAAAATTCATGTCATGCACTCACACTAGAATTCTAGGTTACCCAGTGCATATGAAATACATTATGCCATTTCAATGTTTTTATACAATATATCAATTATGCATATATTCACAAATTACATTCACACCATATGTAATTTAGCATGGATCAACCATCACCCCGAGCTAGCTGCAGCCCGAGGCTATTGTCCATCAAGCATCACCCCCGAGTGGCTCGTTTGAGCAATTCACAATCTCATCTCCAATAGCTTTACACACACGATTATATTCCATATAATTAAGCAAATCCACAAATCTCATCTCAAGGCTGTCACTAATTATATTCCATATATTTCGTGACATATCATAATCAGCTTATGCATTCGCTATTAATTCACACATTCAAACGAACAAACAAAATATTTTAAATAGTTAAACAAACACTAAGCACCCCTGCACGATCCTGCAGATGTCCAAATGGGCTCCAAAAATTCCAACAATTCGGTCCCAAGTTTTGGGACCGATCAAACGGCCGTTCAAGGCCTCAAACCATTTGAAACATTACAAAACACTTAAACAAAGTGTAACTTCAAGTAGGATAAAACTCCTACTTCACGGAGTTTGTCGAAACTCCAGCACCATTCATCCCGTGTTGCTCATCCCATCTAGGCGTGAATCAGCTTTGCCTTCAGTCTAGATGAAAACACAGCGATTACGATTTCGTAGATCACGAGAGAAAGAAACGAAGAAAGAAAAAAAAATTAAAATATCTCTCACTCTCTCCTCATTCTCACGCTCTTCACGCCCGTCTCTCTCCCTTTTTATGATGATTTTTTTAATTATTATAATAATACTATCTTATTAATATTAATTATTATTCATTATTTAAAGTACATAACCTGTTATAATTTCCAGGATTGAACTATATAAAATTTTATTTCTTTTGGTTCATTATTTTCATTGACTGCTCAATATTCACAGGCTTAAAGTTTATTCAAAATCTGGTCACCAATCCATGACAGATTCATCTTGAAGTTCAGTAAATGTTCTGATCATCTAGAATTAGTGAAACTTTGGTCTTTAGATATGAAAATGGATTTATGAAACTGTTCAGGTTTGATATCGAGATCTGAAAATTCAGTTCAATAAAATTCACAGTTTACCTTTGAAACATTAATTCATTCAGTTTTGTTATCTTGAATAATCGCGAGGTTTTTTATCATTCCAGACTTAATTATTCACCAAAAATAAATTTTCATGAAATAATATATTCAGTTGATAGCCATTAAGTACTAAAACATATCTTATATAGTCAGTCTTCGTTTTCTACCGTCTTTGAAGTAATTTTATAGTTTTGTGACTAAATGCGATTTGATGCATTGTGAATGTAGAATTAGGCGAAAAGAAGCGGCGACGGAAGCAAATTTTTGGAACGAAATGGGAACCGACGATTAAGCATCTGTCAACGTGTGGCCTTTAGTGGCGTCAGCGTCTTTAAATCAGCCGAATCTCCCATGACGATCATCCATGACAGTCATTCAGAATCTGCACCTATATTAAAATCTGAAGGTTCAGAAAAGGGTGTCAGGCGTAGAGCAAGGCAATTCAAATGAGTGATATAGACAGAAGTGGATTGACCTTTGTTGTTTGGATACCAGTTAAGTGATGTTTTAAATTCTAACCATTCTTCTTTTCATTCGCAATCATTGATCATTTCAGTTATCTTCAGTATATCATATGTTCATGGATTAAAGTTTGAAGCATATTGATTATTTCTCAATATGTTGTAACTATTCTATACATGATTTAATCGTATGTTGATGTCGGCCAACATTGGCATAATTACACTTTGGGAATCCAGAGATTCGAGTGAAGTATTCGGGGATAAGTGCAGAAGTAGACTTGATGATTCATTAAATAGAATATTCGATTTGAAGGTGTGATTGGGATTAGGACATTAATGCATTTAGAATCTTGAGTGGGGATAGAGATATGCAGGTCCCGATTCGCGAAATAGTGGATTATACCTCGAGAGGATACCTTTTAGAAAAGATCACCTCGCCATTGACATATTGTAAATATACTGAATAATAACATATTTAGAAGATTAATCCATTGAATGTGACAGGGGGAGATATAACCTTAGCTTCAAAAACAATACTTTAATTGAATCAATAGTTTAGGTAATCTTTATATAGTTGAATTCCCTCTTAGGAGTCATTTTCAGATATTATCTCGCAGAACC
This sequence comes from Tetrastigma voinierianum, assembly GCA_016808115.1. Taxonomy (NCBI): domain Eukaryota; kingdom Viridiplantae; phylum Streptophyta; class Magnoliopsida; order Vitales; family Vitaceae; genus Tetrastigma; species Tetrastigma voinierianum. The sequence goes on from JAEQBH010001754.1 coordinate 1,140,988, forward strand.
TTTGTAGTCAATACACCTGTCCCTGTGGATCGATATCTGTACCACGAGTACACTATACTACTTGGGGCGAAGCGTGCACTTGCGCATATAGGCGTGTATTTTATACACCGCGTTTTCCGCCTGTCAAGTTTTTGGCGCCGTTGCCGGGGACAGGATTGAATTGATATAGAGAATTAAGCAAATAGATATTACTCGCAATTTTTCTTTACTTTTGTTTGTTTTACAAGTCTTTGGTAACTTGGTTTCAGCTGTCTCAGTGTTTATTAGTATGAGGTTGATAAGTACATGCGACATCGAGATCAAAATAACCAACTTACACAATTTGATCCCAGGAAACCGAGAAAGACTTACGCGCAGTTGCGCGAAACGAGAGAAGCGAGCAGTTAAAAATCCAGCAGTCATGAAAAATCTTTGAAGCAAAAATCTTGGCATTAAGAGTGGTAGGGTCTGAGAGAGGCGGGAAATGGGAATCATGGAAGGAATCGAAGCACCCGGGCCGTTTGCTCTGACGAATGATCCTTTCATGCTAGTAGATGAAGTTCGTATTACCACCGACATTGTTCAAAGCGGCTATCGAGGCGACCACCTATTCAGCGAGGCGAACCGAATTGAAATTCGATCCGGTACATAATAGCGAATATCTTATTCCATGGACTACCCGTGAGAACCGAACATGCATTTGACTAACTTTCATAAGTTGCAGTACTATCAAATACAAGCGAATTCTTGAAGAAGCTCTCAAGTTGCGGTTGTTCCCACTCGCAGGGATAGGGCCAAACAACGGCTAACGAGTCAACCGCCAGATTCATTACTACATGGAATGATTTGGTGCAAAAAATTTCGACAGTTCTTCCCACGAGTGAAATTACTGTGGTGCAAGAAATCAATACGTTTTGGACAACTTGAAGGGAGAATTTGGCGGAGGCATGGGACGGAGTTTCGCAGTTATTGCGGAAGTGCCCACCGCGAGCTAACCGGATGGATGCAAGATCCACACCTTACATAATGGTTTAAGAAGCGGCTTCGAGCAATGATTGATGCCTCGGGGAGGAGCAGCGATGAAGGCTTCTGAGACCAAGCCTGAAATCTTAGAAGATCTTTGCGACTAACACTGTGCGGTGGCCTAGAGAAGGCTACCGGTGAATGCGATTGGGTGGCACGAGATAATGGTCTTTAACAGCACAGTGAGATCGTAGCCTGGCCCGACTAAGCAGTTGAATAGGCGACCGAGAGCCGCGAGCATCGCCACAAACTAATCCATGGGAATTTATGTGAATTACGTGGCTCGGGCCATACAAGCGACACGAATGTGGTCGAGAAACCCTACGATGAAACAAGCGATGCGTCGGTTTAAGTGAGGAATCAATCCTGGCAACAAGGACCGTATGGAAGCCGGTTATCGAGAATCGAGAATGGCGGGGCGAAGGTGGCGTAACAATCGGAGCAGAATGGTCGAGCAATCAAAGGATATGGGTGGCGGAATAATCGAACAATATGTCATCGAATCCGAAATAGTGAACCAACCGAGAAAAAGTTGGATTTTAGAACAAGCTTCTTGCACGAGATGTTAACTTCCACTGCCTTTATGATGGCGAGAAGGCCAGCCGTAATGGCGGGCAAGCCCGGTTGAACAATCAGCGAAACTGGCCCGAAAAAAGTTTAGAGCACAAATGGGCGAATGGCAAATTCTTGTGAAGACGTGGGTTCTTTGATAATTCGGAGGTAAACCCCAGAAGAGATGGGAATGAGCATGTTAGCGGTCATCTTCAGAGGTGGGAAAAAGAATTGGATATCTGGTTACAACCCCGATCGTGAGCAGTTAGGAGGCGAGAAGGTGTCGGCGAGCAAAAAGATGATGCGAGATAAACGACCTCGGGAGAAAGCAGTCATCGGGGGCTGCTTGGAAGCAAGGCCGGCGTACCGAGTTCCTTACCTGGCGTCTCGAAGCATAAAGCGGATAAGCAATTCCCACGAAATTCATGGATGTGTTCGTGCATGCATCAATATCCCATTTCGCGATGCCCTAGGCGAGATGCCTAGTTATGTAAAATTCATGAAAGACATATTATCCCATAAGAGGCGATTAGCTGATTTGAAGCGGTGAACTTGGCGAGGAATCGATTGCCATCCTTGAGCTGCGCGAGGCTCCGAGATCGAGGCAGTTTCACTATCCCGTGCACAATCGGAAATGCTATTTTTGAGAGAGCGCTCTGTGATTTGGGTGCCAGCATTAATCTTATGCCCTTATCCATCTTCAAGCGTTTGGGATTAGGAGAGGCCCGCCCGACTACAGTCACTCTTCAGCTGGCAGACAGATCTTTGAAGCATCCGAGAGGGATAATAGAAGATGTATTAGTAAAGGTCGACAAGTTTATCTTCCCAGCAGATTTCATTGTTTTAGACATGGAGGTAAAGAAATACCAATTAATCTTGGGAAGACCTTTTCTAGCAATGGCGAGCAATGATTGATGTACGGGTGGCCCGAAGCCGAAGTACAAGAAGAGGAGTAAAATTCAATGTCTTCGAGCGGTGAGACACCCGGCGAAAGTGATACTTGCTTCATGGCGAAATGGTTTGGCTCATAGTGTCTAGCAAAATGGTCTCGTGACCTTTGGAGACTAACTTTGAGTGAATGAGTCACGAACTTGGCGGCGAAGAATATGTCAAATGGATGGACTCTTTCGGACACAGTGGCGAGAATGCCGAATCTGCGGGTGAAGGAGTTAAGCATTTGGTCCCCATCGATTGAGCAACCACGAATAGAGCAAACCTTTACCTAACCACATTTGAAGTAATACCATACGCCCAGGGTAGAATCGCTACAGTGATCATTTGGCGTATCTTTGGCATCTTGGAAGAGAATTTATTGAGGTCCTCAGAGATCACAAACATGCACTTTCGGATGTGGTCTCGCCCGATCTCAGAGGGATTAGTCGCCTCTATGTGCATGCATCGTATTTGCTAGAAGAGGACCATGGCCATTGATGAGCTGAAGAAGTTCAAATCAGATAACGATGAAGGAGGTTGTCCAGTAAAGAAGTGCTAAAATGGCATTTAGACAACTGGGGTGATTCATCATTTGAGACGGTGCATGGGGTAAGCCAGTTCAGGTGGTGCCGGACAAGTGTTATCGAATTGAAAACAACATCTTCTTGCCGGAATGCAGAACAATTCTGCAGATTGGAGGATTTGTATTGATTATCGGAAGCTGAACAAGGCCACTCGAAAAGATCACTTTCCTTTGCCGTTTCTAGATCAGATGCTTGATCGACTAGCAGGTTATGAATATTATTGCTTTTTGGATGGATATTCCGGTTACAACCAAATCGCCATAGCCCCTGAAGATCAGGAGAAGACAACATTCACTTGTCCTTATGGAACATTGCCTTAGAGGATGCCGCTCCAGATTTGTCACGATGCACAGTTACTTTTCAAAGATGTATGATGGCCATATTCTCGACATGGTGGAAAAGGCGGTGCAGGATCTTCATGAATGATTTCTCGATAATGGGAAATTCATTTGATAATTGTTTAGAAAACTTGAGGGAAAGCTGTCTTGGCAAGATGTGAAGAGACGACTTAGTTCTCAATTGGGAAAAGAATAAATTTTAATAGATGCAAAGAAAGTATTGTCCTTGGACATCGGATCTCGACAAGAGGGATAGAGGTAGATAGAGGCGAAGGTGGAAACAATCGAAGTTACCCCTCCCACCCTCGTCGATAAAGGGTTCGAGTTTTCCTAGGCCGCATTTGGATTTTATAGGCGGTTCATCAAGGATTTTTCACAAATTGCAAAACCGCTGTCTAACCTACTAAGTCAGGATCCCGTTTGAGTTCGAGTCGCAATGTTTGCATGCATTCTCAATGTTGAAGGATAAGTTAGTTTCAGCTCCTATTGTTGTGGCACAGTTGAACTTTTTAAGTTTGAACTCATGTGTGACTTGGCGACTTGCGATTAGGGCGGTCAGAGCGAAAACGAGAGAAAATCTTTTCGGGTAATCTATTATGCTAAGTAGACCTTGGGCCGTGCCGGCTGAATTATGCCACTACGAGAGAAAGAAGGCACATTGGCCATTGTGTTTTGCTTTTGATAAATTCGGGCCATACTTGATTGACAACAAAGTCGTGGTGCTGCTGATCATTAAAGTATTCAAGTGCTTGATGACCGAAGAGTGCAAACAGTTGGTCGATTGGGATCCTCTATTCTGAAATTTGATGTGGAAATTAAGGCAGAAGGCGCGAGAACCTAGTGGCGGACCATCTTTCCGCATTTGGGAAGGCAGGAGATGATGCCCCATTCAGACCAAGCAGATTCAGGATGAGGAAACTCCTGGCTATTGAAAATGAGGCGGTTCCATGGTTCGCAGTTATGAATTATTTGGTATCTAAAATTATCCCTCTCAGGAATTTAGCTATCGTAGAGAAGGGTTTTTCGCACACTTGAAACACTACTATTGGGAGGAGCCAATTCTTTACAGACACTGCGCTGATCAGGTCATAAGGAGATGTGTGCCCGAAGATGAAATGCGAGCATTCTAAGCCAGTGTCACTTTTTCAGTGTGGTGGACCGCTGGTGGCCGGAGAGCAGCTGACTAAGGTGCTTCAATCGGTTTTTCTTGAGTCCTTGTTTAAAGATGTTCATCAATTCGTGTCCTTGTGACAAATGTCGACAGATGGGAACATCTCTAGAAAGAACTGAGCCACCCATGCACATCCCATTTTGGAGGTAGAATTGTTTGATTTATGGGATAGATTTCATGGGACCATTTTCACCGCATCATCACAGTGACTTGTACATCTTGTTGAGTAGACTATGTCTCGAAGTGGGTAGAAGCGGTTCCTACACGCACCAATGATGCCAAGGTTGTGTGATTCCTCTTTGTGGCAATATATTCTCACGTTTGGAACTCCTCGAGGCCTTGCTCACGGATAATGGTACCCATTTACGCAGTAAGTGATGACGAGTATTGCAAAAGTATAGAGTGCGCCATCGTGCATCTCTTGCATACCACCCGCGGAGTCAAACGGACAAGCGAAATTATCAAATCGAATCAAATACATTCGAGAAAGGCGTTAAAAGCTCCGGGAAAGTTAATTAAAAGATGGGCCATTCACTGCAGGCATCTGTCTGACATTTAAAACTCCTTTGGGTATGTCACCGTTCATAATCGTTTATGGTAAAGCGTGTCATCTTCCAGTGGAATTGGAGCATCGGGCCTATTGGGCCACTCGACAGTTAAACATGGATAGTACATTGGTACGGCGGCGACCTCGACTCGGTGAGGATGAATTTAGAAGCGAAACATGAAAGCGGCATTGCAAGGAAAGGACTAAAGCACAGCGACGACACATCACCAGAAAGGAGTTCACAGCCGGATAACAAGTTCTTCTATTCAATTCCCGCCTAAAGCTTTTTCGAGGAAATTGAAGTCTCAATGGTAGGGCCTTTACATTAACCAAGGTCGCTTTTCTGGTGGTGGGATTATCTGAAGCACGTTTTTGGATCACTGGCGATTGAGCGTATTATGGAGCGAGTTTCCTACGAGACAAACCGTCATTTCGCTGACATCAGCGGACAAGATGTCATAAGCGATCATAGGAGTTCGGTTTCCCGAGCACATTGCGACTTCGGGGGTGTCAGGCTAACGACATTAAACATAAGCGCTTCTTGGGACATTTAGTGTTTCTTAACCTTTTCCTTTTTCTTAGTTCAATTTCTATTGTTTATTTTCGACAATATAGGGTTTCTAACTCTCCGTGTGTTTCTACTTGTTTGTTTAATTTCGAACCCGCAGTACGGCTAATTGGGAAGATTCGTGCAAGAGGTGCATTACAAATTATAAGTCACGAATCTGAGTGGAAGATTGTTCTGCGATCAAGAGATCATCAACGTACCCAAAATTATCAGTTCATAAATCCTCTATCCACGCGTCGCGGCGTGGGTTTCTCACGTCGCGGCATCAAATCACCTATCTCACGTCGCGTCGCGGCGTGGGATTTCCGCGTCGCTACGTCGTTTTTGTGCTCTACGTCGCGTCGGCGGCGTGGGATTTCCGCGTCGCTGGCGTCAAGCTACAGCGCTATGTCACGTCGCGTCAGCGGCGTAGGATTCGCGTCGCGGCGTGGATTCATCCACTCTCTATCCGCGTCGGCGGCGTTGCCTCCGCGTCGCGGCGTTGCTTCAAGTGAAGCTCTACGTCACGTCGCGGCGTGACCCATACCCGGCTCAGCGGCGTGGCCCTGTTTTAAGCCCCGAAGCGGTCCATTTAAAGGCGCTTCACTGCACATCCAGCTCCTTGAAACCACCCCCAGCCTCCCGGCGCACTTGCTCTCCACAGTTTGCGGAGCATTTTCCCACAGCGGTGGAGGGACCTACCTTTGTTCCGCCCACTATTGTGCCCCTCGTGTCACCCGCCTTACATAGTTCGAGTCATTGTGGCATTCCACCACATTGTACTTTCAGTTCTATTTCACAGGACATTTTTCACAGGGTATCTTTATACTGCTGATTGGTTTTAGGGGTCTATTAGGTGCTCGTTTAGGGTTCTATTAGGTCTAGTGTAGGGTACATTGGTTTAGGAGTTTGAGTCTTGAGTCATAGTTAGTTTTCCTTTAGCACACTAGGTGTTTGTGTTTTTGTACGGTCGGAGGCCCACTTTGGTACACCACCGCGTGTCTCGTAGTACGATATGTCGGGCAAGGCGAAATTGCACCTTAGGCGGGTCGGCCTGGCGGGGACCCAGGCTCCTCACGATGTCACGCGGTTTGTGGTCGGAGTGCCGGTGATCGGTTTGGCATCATTTGCAAGAAGCCGATCCTTCATCAGGAGGGTTTCACCTGATGACTTCTTATTGAGACAATTGCTGACTGGGGATGGGCGTGCCTTGTGCCTGACCACACTCATCGGCAGCGATGAGTGTGGTCATAGCCCGAGTTCGCCAATCTAAGCATCCATGTCTTGAAGAAATTCCGGGTGCGGGCGTATTGGTGGAGCCGGTCTTGGTCGATCAATAAGGTATTCTGATCTAGAACATGTCCTTCGGGCCATTCGATCGGCTCGAGAGCACCCTGAGCTACCACGAGATATCTGCGTATTGACCCCGATGAGTCGGGGTGAGTGGAGAATCAATAGTGCGGGTCATGCGGTAAATTTGAGGCGAGCATTTGGCCTTCATTCAGTGCGGCACCACTTCATGCGTCGCGTCTCGGTAGGCGGCCATTCAATTATTAGTAACACCCGGCGAGCGTGCTCAACTATGCCATATTACGGGTATACCCTTTGATGTTGGGCGGGTTATCGAGGATGCGCCTCCGCATAGGGATGCAAGAATGAACCTAGGACCCCTTCACGATCTTTGGCTTGTGCAAACAAAGCGGGTGCTGCTGGGCGACTTGACACTTGGCTTCACCCAATCAAAGCCATATCTGTCAAGCGGGACACACCTGGTGTCCCGCAACCTGAGGGGACCTACGATTCGGGTCATGAGCCCTCGGACGAGGACGAGCTTTATGAGTATCGGGCTCGTTATGGATCCCTGGGCGATCCCCAGGGAGACATTGGCCAGTCCTCGTCCCAGCCACCTCCACCACCACCCCAGCAGCCTCAGGCGGCAGCTCCCTCCAGTCCTTCCCCAGACCTTGAGGACCCGGTGCTCTCCTCGGCTGAGCGCTTTGGCGCGTGAGATGAGACCCGGGAGCACGGCGTCCCTCGTCTACCGGGTTTGGGCCCTCGTGCGAGATATGTCGCGTACGGTCTGGCAAACCAGGGCCCACCATTTGCAGTGCCAATGATCCTTGCGAGACTCAGTTACCCAGCTCCTTGCCTTTCATCAGCCTCCACCACCACCACCGCAGTGATCACCAGGGGAGTCCCCTTCACCTCTACTATTTATTTCTTGCCCAGTAGGGACACTGGCTATTTTATTTGGAAATTGGTGATCGTGTTTTTTTGTTAGTTATGTTTTGTTTGTGTTTTTATAGTGCTTTTATTTTGTTTAGCATAGTTGTGTTTCTATTTAGTTCATGTTTAGTCCAGCTTATCTGAGTCATGTGTAGTTCGTTTGCGTTTGTGTTAGGTCAATCTTATATGTAATAATTGCGTGTTTGTGTGCCATGTTAAAAATTGAGGATCATTTTTGGACTGGATTCACAATTAACATGAATGTTCAAATGCATACAATGTTTTTATGCTCGGTAATTAGGTTGAATAGATGGAAAGGGTTAGTGAACCAATCCTGAGTAGTCAAGACACCAGTTCTCAAGAACCCTATCACACTCACACACTAATGACCTTCAGAGCATGCATAGGCGCCGAGACAGCCTCTTTGTAGATTCGACTAACCTTGGGAGACTCGAACCATTTAAGTGATGGGACACTTTCAGTAAAAGAGGATTGCCGTGAGCCCCAGCGAGAGAAAATACAAAACAAAGAAAAAAGTGAAAAAGAAAGACAAATGACAAAAATAGGTATACGCATAAGAATAAGCGAGATCGTCAATCGGAATCCGGGCCGCAGTCTGAAGGGCTGTCAAAGCCTAATGCCACACGAGCCAAGCGCGGGAGTCTTTGACTCAGCGCCCGCTACATGGGACGAGAAGATGGATCATTCACGCAACCTAGGGCCCTCGGGGTTTGGTTGAGTGTTCGAGTGGTTGAAGGGAATTTAATGCTGGTGCCGCCAACCAGCGGTGGGGAGTCACGATGGGTCCGCTCTGGGGAACACTTTCGGCTAAAACTTCTTGGCTTTGGGTTTCTTGCATTTATTCTAAATGCGTAGGAAGTTTCTAGGTATTTGAGGTGGTAGAATAAATTGGGTGCGTTCTCCTTTTGACCAGCTTCTTCCAAATAGGTGGGGTTGAGCTTAAGTTTGGGGGTGTGAACCTAGGCATATCTTTGGAGATCGTACAAAAATTATAGCACATAGGGGTTTAGGGGAAGAGGCTATTGAGTACCATAGAGTTTGATGCACTAGTCACTTCTACCTATTTCAACCGAGGTTTTCCGAGTCGAACACTTGTATGCATTTGGTGAACTTAGGCAACACAGGTGGGAGTGTGGTCGATCGATTTGATCCCTTATTTTTCGAAGCTTGTGCAACATAATCTTAGTTTAGTTGCATTAGGTTGTATTATTGTGTATCTTGTTTAGTCGAGTTCTTGAGGGCGAGCAAGAAGCAAGTTTGGGGGTGTGATGAGTGCCTGAAACGCTCATATACTATACTCGCTGTGATCTTTCATTTTCTGTCTATTTTAGAGTAATTTTATAGTTTTGTGACTAGAATCTGCGGAAGTTTGATATGCATTGGCCAGATGCTTAGGAGCATTGGGGCGAAAGAGCGACGGGAAGCAAATTTTGGAGCAAATGGGAACGACGATGGAAGCATACGTCACGTGCCCCAGCGTCGCGACGTCTTCCCACGTCATGACATTGGCGTTATCTGCGTCGCGGCGTCTCACGTCGCGACGTCATTTCGAGATCTGCCCTATCATTTTAAGTCTGAAGGATTCGAGAAAGGGGTAATGGGGAGCGTGGGATGAAGGCCACGAATTCGGAATGGGAGTGGCCACGGACTTCGAGGAAGTGCCGGGTTCGGCGCCTTTCATTGTTTGGATATTTTTCGGATAGGAGAATGATGTTTTTAATTCTAAACATTTTTCTTCTTTTTCATTCATGATGTTACAGATCTATTTCTAGGGTTATATTGAACCTTGTCATATGTTCATGGATTAAAGTTTGAAACTTTATGTTAGTCGAGTTATTTCTCAATATGTTGTAACTATTCTATGCCTGTAGTTGTCGTATGTTGATGTCGCTAACATTGGCATAATTACACTTTGGAGATCCAAGAGATTCGAGAGATGAGGTATTCGGGGATCTGGGTAGAGTAGACTTGATCGGTCGGTAAATCGAGATATTCAGACACGAGGTGGCAGTGGGGTTAGGACATTAATGCATTTCGAATGCGGAGTCGGGATAGAGATATACCCGATTCTATTCGCGAAATAAGCGGATCTCTCTCGAGAGAGGATACCTTTTAGAAAGATCACCTCGCCATTGACATATTGTAAATATCTTTTGAATAATAACATATTTGAAAGTTAATCCATTGAATGTGACAGGGGGAGATATAACCCTAGGCTTCAAAACCAATACTTTAATTGAATCAATAGTTTAGGTAATCTTTATATAGTTGAATTCCCTCTTAGAGTCATTTTTCAGATATTATATAAAAAGCAGAACCTTTGTAGTCAATACACCTGTCCCTGTGGATCGATATCTGTACCACGAGTACACTATACTACTTGGGGCGAAGCGTGCACTTGCGCATATAGGCGTGTATTTTATACACCGCGTTTTCCGCCTGTCAAGTAATTCAAATTGAATCGCTCGTGTTTGATCATTAGCCCATGTGAGCTAATTTTGATGTATGGAAATGTGAAATTACATAACATGTTTGTGTGATTTAAATTATGTGAATATATGCATGATTATATATTTGCATGTGTTATTGAATTGTAAATGGAATTGGCATCATGCATTCCATATGCACTGGGGCACCCTAGGACGATAGAAGTGAGTGCATGAGGTAATTCTTGAGAGAATGGTTCGGAGGGTTGTCTAAAAATAATGAATATATCGGAGGGTAGTCCAAATAAAATATCAATCGTCGGAGTCGGCCCAATTGATATACATCGGAGGGTTGTCCATAAACAAATAAAACTAAGGGTTCTCATACGTGGCTTAGGCAAGTGTGAGGGAGTCGGGGAGGACTCGGGATATGAGATGATCAGTTAAGACATTCAAGTAGGATCATGCATTTGCTTGAATGTGTGTTTATTTTGGAGCATGCATATACACTTAGATGGAAGTAGCCAGCAGGGTGATTCATCTTTGAGCATTAATAGCCTACATTGAGGATACTATTTTACGGTGCGGGGAGCGTGCGGGGAGGCGGCTCGATCACAGAGACTGAGTTTTAGAAGAAAGCTAGAATGTGGCTTTGATGGTTCTACATGTATTAGAATTGTTTTAATTTTAATATATGTTGTATAAGAGTAAAAACAATTGAACTCTGGAAACTATTGGATATAGTTGGATATATATATATATATATATATATATATATATATATATATATATATATATATATATATATATATATATATATATATATTGATGAGTAGTGTTGTATTGGGCCCAAGCGGTTGTTTGTACTCATGATATTGATGTTTGGGACAGGTTATATACAGGTTTTGTATTTGGGTAGAGCTCCCCGTACAAAGGAGACTCTGTCCGATTTTCATGAAAAATGTCGGGTTACCCGACATTCACGAGTATTCCGTGGGTTGACGGGTAGTCAACGGACCCTCGGGTTTTGGGGCGTCACAGCTTGGTATCAAAGCTTAGGTATACGAATACCTAGGGAGCTCGGGTTTGGGTAGTCATCACCACTAGGGTGGTTTGATGTAGAGTATAGGTATATGGAAACCTAGAGATTGAGGATTTGGGCTTAGACCATAGTCGAGTAAGAACATCACCACTTGGGTGGTTTGATGTTCGGTTTAGGTATGAGATTACCTAGGAAATCATGGGAAGAGAATACTGCATGCATGGTGTTTAATGCGTGATTGCGTGTATAACATGAGTTGTATGTTATGTGAATGATGTTTATAACATGGTTTGTGATATGTTATGATGTTTGGGTGCTTAGGTAATTAGCACTTATTGTGTTCGAAAACAAATCTTAGGAGTTTACAGTGTGTAAACTGGAAATGAAATAAATTGTAATCAATTTATTTGGTTTATTGGATGACAAAATAGAATTTTTAATAAAATTTTAAGGTGTTAGAACATTTTGAGAGTTTTACAGTGAGTAAAACTGGAAAAGGAAACTAAATGAAATAAATTATGTTTAATTTATTTGGTTTGAAGGATAATGAAATTTTAATAAAATTTTAAGGTTGAACACTAGGTTTAGTGTTGGATCATGAGGTTTTGAGAAATGTTTTGGACAACATGGTCGAGGAATAAAAGAAAAATAAATAAAAGAAATTTTATAAATTTATTTGGTTTAAGAGTAAATAAAATATTTTTTCTAAGGTTTACAAGTTGTAAAATTTGAAGAAAATTAGAATAACATAAATTTTATAAATTTATTTGAGTGATACGGAAAATGAAAAAAAAAAAAATAGGTTTTTTTTTATTTATCTTCGGTGGTGGAAAAAATGAAAAAAAAAGAAAAAAATTTAAATATTTAATTAAATAAAATAAAATCAAATAAAATTAGACAAAATTTTCGAAAAAATAAAATTTTCAAAAATGAAATTTTTGTTGATAAAAAATGTTTTAAATGTATAATTGATTGCCTTGCATTACCTCTAAATGCAAGGACAATGTGTATACACTGATTTATGTGTGAATGTAGTGTGTCTCGAGTGAGTGTTTATGCCTTAGAATCTTTGAATTGAAATTGAATTTGCCATTGCATTGGGATGATGGCTAGACGATGGCGAGACGTGGGGCGTCCCACGAGTGCTGATCGAGGCACCATCGGTGTTTGATGTTAGGCTTTGCGAGTTGTAGGTATTGCGGCCGGTTGCTATCGCACCGGGCTATATAGTAGGTAGTCAGGGAAGGTCTTAGTAACCTCCAGAGGTTTAGGGCACATCATCCTCCGACATTCACAGGGGGAGAAGACCCGATGATGGCAGACCATTGGTTCATACAGATTGAGAAGGCGTTAGAGGTTATGGAAATTACCTCTGACACTACCATGATTAGACTAGCTATGTTCCAGCTAGAGAGTGAGGCCCAAATATGGTGGAAATGGGCAAGGACCTCTAGAGACCTTAGAGGAGCCTTTGTATGTGAGTTCTCCCCTAGGGATTAGGGCGAGAATAGGGATGATATGTCGAGGTTGCGAGTTGGAGATCTCAGGGACTCTACTCACAGTGGACTCAAGGATCATGGACATGTCAGAGTTCGATGTCATCCTGGGGATGGCCAGGTGTGACTTACGGGGTGTTATCGATTGCCCAGACGGGAGGTTCTGGGCCCTGCATAAGGCGGTACTCGTGTGGTATTTCAGGGGGACAAGCATGATGTTTTACCTCAGACATTATACAAGTTCAAGTGTCAGGGACAGTTAGCGGGTTGGCTAGCGAGCCTTACCCTAGAGGACGAGGAGAGACCAGACTTAGATCTACCTCGAGTAATTTGCGAGTATGTGGATGTTTTCCCGGATAAGAATGCACGGACTACCTCCGCGGAGGGTCGTAGACTTCGGTATCGAGTTACGCCGCAGTATTTTCACCCATCTTTATGACTCCTTAGGATGGCACCGATTGAGTTCTTGAGGAACTCCAGAGTCGATTCTGAGGGCTATTGGACAAGGGTTCATCAGGCCAAGACACTTCACCATGGGGCGCTAGGTTATTTGCGAAAAAGAAGGACAAGACCCTTATTTGTGTATTGATTACGGGCAGTTGAACGGGTTACGATCAAGAATGAAATACTACCCATTACAGGGATTGGCGATTTGTTTGATCGGTTGAGAGGAGGCGAGTCTACTCCCGAGATAGACGCCATGCTTTGGTTACCATCGGTGAAGAGTTAGGGAGACAAATATCCCTAAGACAGCGTTTAGGACGCGTTATGGGCACTTTGAGTTTACGGTGATGTCCTTTGGATTGATGAATGTGCCAGCGGCATTCATGGACTTCATGCATCGGGTGTTCCATAGTTTGTTGTAGTCTTCGTGGAGGACATCTTGATCTACTCCTAGTCAGAGTGGGAGCATGAGTATCACTCGAGGATTGTTTTATAGTTGTTAAGAGACCATCAATTGTACGCTAAGTTCGATGCTTAAGTGAGAGTTTTGAGAAACTGCGAGGTGAGATTTTTGGGACACGTGGTGTCGACATCGGGGAGTGTCAGATCGACATTTCGAGAGGAAGGTTGAGGCAGTGATGAGTTAGGAGAGACCGAATGTCAATCTTTAAGATACGTAGTTTCTTGGGATTAGCTGGGTATTACAGGAGATTCGAGAATGGACTGAAGTTGTCCATTCGGGGCAGGATTGTAGTATTTCGCCTATGGGACATAAACTCCATGGTTGGGACGGTCCTGACCATAGAGAGAGCGATCGAAGATGCTCGGAACACTCGGGATCTGCGAATTGTTGTTAGCGAAGGAGGTCGGCCTTCTTAGTTCGGGGAAAGCGAGAAGACTACGCTTCACATGAGTTTCGAGGACAAGGGCGGGATTGGGCATGTGAGGCGGGATTGCCCGGAGAAAGATCCCGGGACTTTGGGACGGCGCAGTCCAGTTAAATTTGTAAGAAACGGGAGAAGCGCTCTGGTTCATTCCTCCACACCACTAGTATGGTCGGAGGAACGATTTGATTTAAGTGCTATGTGAAGCAGCTCCCGACCTGAATAAGCCGGAGGGCGGAGTGTGGGTCGAGAAGTCGGGACCAGATCGAGTTGTAGCGGTGGTCGTGGTGGACCTTAGGGTGATAGACATATTAGTTTGTTGATGTAATCGGGCTTGACATGGATGAGTTAACTGACCATCGGGTTGTTAATGGTGGGACCTTAGCCGGGTTGTCATACCCGATATGGCCTTGGATTTGGGCTTAGAGGTTAAGGCCTTTAGAGAAGCCAGGTATAGATGTTCTTCCCTAGGGTGTCGGGTGAGAGTTGACTTGATAGGTCGGGATTATGAGTGAGTGATCTCCGAGATTCTGCTCATGGTGGACCCCGGGATTGGGTGTCACAGTATGACATTATTGCGTTCATGTGCACGGTAACATTCGGCGTCAGTCGGAGTGAGGGTGCAGTGCGGTCATTCACCGCTCTTGGTGAGTGTGGGTTGGGGTTGTCTTTAGGACTCGTTGATGAAGACTCGTAGTTCGATTCGGTGAAGGAAGAATAATTAAAGTGTGTTGGCGAAGCAAAAAAGGGATTAATCCCCCCAAGGTGAGAATCCTGGAGTTAGGGTGTAAGAGACCGGGAGATATCAATTTACGTGGGCTGAGGCTCGAGGAGTGTGAGCGAGAGAGTTGGGATGTCGGGATGAAAACACACGGTCGGGTTATCACGACGTAGGCTTAGAGTTGGTGATGATAGGAATTCGGGAGTGACTCAAGAATTGGATACCCCTTTAGCAATTGCATTGGGTGTTGTTGGCCGCGAGGGCTCGATCCCATGGATGTCATCGCGACATGGACTAGGTTGACGGTCCGGTGGATTGTCGGCTGATTGTGACCTTGGGAAGGTCGGCGTTTACCGCAAAGTAGGGTTGTGTAGGGTTTACACGTTATTGTGGATTATATACAGGTGATAGAGGACACGCTACGAGCATACGTCCTGGGTCTTAAGGGTAGAGGAGAAATTGCCCTTAGTGGGATTCGCCTACAATATGATTATCGGGCGATATACGGATGGCGCATATGAGGCATTGTAAGGAGGCCGTGTAGGTCGCGTTATGTTGGATAGAGGTGGGAGAGAGCTCCGTCGCTGGTCAGTATACGATTAGAGACACCTCCGAGAAGGTGAGTTTGATCTTACAGCGTCTTCTCACGGCTGGCCGACGAAGGTTATCTGAGATGCGGCGGTCGACCCTTAGAGTTCGAGGTTGGGAATCACATCTTGTTGAAGGTGATGCCTAAGAGAGGAGTGGGTCGAGTTCGTGACGAGGAAGCTGCTCCTTGAGGTTTGTATTGGGCCTTCGAGATACTCGAGAGGATAGGCGTTGTAGCGTACCGGTTGGCTTTACCGTGACATCGCCGGATGTGTCGCGAGGTGTTTCCACATCTCCATGCTCCGGAAGTATCGCGGTCAGGCTCATGTAGTGGATTGGGGACGGATCGAGGTTGTGTGATGGGACGCTAAGGAGGGGCCAGGTATGTATTTTGGATAGCCGTGATCGAGTTTTGCGGCCTTAATAGTGAGGTAGTAAGTCTTATGGCGGCCTTTATGGGTGGAGGAGTCTACGTGGGAGCGGGGACACGATGTGGGCCACATATCCATACTTTGTTTAGAGATGAAGGTCACGTAGTTAATAGTTTAATAATTAAATGGCGAGTTTACATGCATGGTAGAGTGCATGTTGCATATACATGTTAGTGAGTATGATTGTCAAAATTTCGGACGAAATTCTTTTTAAGGAGGGGAGAATGTAAGACCCGAGAAATTCCAATTTATGGAAAAATGGCAAAATTGTAATTTTGGTTACAAAATTGTAATTTCGGTTAAAAAAATCCGAAATTTATTTTCTAGATCTTGGATGACAAAACGGATTTCACCGTTGGAATCGTCTCGCGAAATCTAACTAGCACGTCGAATTTCGTCAAATTCCGAGACAGTCGAAATTTATACGTTTTTCGAGGCATGTCGCGATTCGGTGCAGTAAGCGATTTTTCGATCGACGAGTCACATATAACCGTACTCGCTGTGCCATAAGTGGCATGAGTAGAAAAATGTGATGAAAATGGGCTGGTAGAGATAGTGCGGGTCTCAAAGAAACTAGGAAAGAAAGGATAAAATTGTCATTTTGGAATTGTTTAAGTTAGAAAAAGACAAAAACTCAATAGTGTCATCTCTTTGATTCAAATACCAAAAAAAAAAAAAAAAGTGTTGGGGAAGAAAGGGCTCACAGTGGCTATGGCTTTTGAGTTTTAGTGAGAGAGAGAGAGCCACTTCTCTCTAAAATATGGGGCGTCAGAGCTAGTCGGAATTCTTCGGGACGAAGGAGAAAGGTGCTGCGCGGAGGAAGCCTACGCGCGGGCTCCGATTTTAGGGATTTTGTCAAACTCCGAGAGGTAAGGGTTTCTCCCTACTTGGGTTGTATTCTTTATTTAAGTACTTTGTTAATGTTTGAGTTGAATGAGGCCATGAGGGGCCGTTTGATCGGTACCAAGAATTGTTATAAATTTTGAAACCTCAAATGGACAGCCCGTGCAGTCCACGGACTGCTTGTGTTGTGTATGTTGGAAATTATGTATTAAATTGTGCTTTGGTACGTATAGGGCCGGTAATGGCCGTGAAATTCGGGTTCACTAAGTGAACCGATGATTGGTGATTTCTGAGAATAATGCTTAGAGGGGTTTCACTATTCAGAAATAGTGTTCGCAGTATTTTTTGTGAAATAATGTGTTTAGTTGGTAATTGAATTGAATCCTTTCGTGTTTGATCGTTAAGCATGTGAGCTAATTTTGATGTATGGAAATGTGAAATTACATAACGTGTTTTGTGTGATTTAAATTATGTGAATATATGCATGATTATATATTTGCATGTGTTATTAAATATTAAATGGAATTGGCGTCGGCCATTAAAGTATGCATTGGAAGCTGGGGCGATAAAGTGAGTGCATGAGGTAGTGCACGAGAGAATGGTTCGAAGGGTTGTCTAAAAATAATGAATATATATCGGAGGGTAGTCAAATAAAATATCAATCGTCGAATTAAATGAATTGATATACATCGGAGAATAGTCCACATAATATCGTATTGAATTCGGCTTGAATTGATATATACCTCGGAGGTTGTCCGCAAGACAAATAAAACTAAGGGTTCTCATACGTGAAGCCAGGCAAGTGTGAAGTCAGGAGACTGGGATATGAGATGATGGAGTTAGACATTCAAGTAGAATCATGCATTTGCTTGAATGTGTGTTTTATTGGGCGTTGCATATGCTTAGGTGGAGAGTAGCGCCGGGGTGATTCCTCTGCGAGCATTAGCTCGCAATAGGGATGTATTTTCACACAGTGCGAGGGGAGCGTGCGAGGGACGGCTCGTCCCTAGGGCGGGTTTTTAGAAGAGAGGCGGGAATGTGGCTTTGATGGTTACATGTATTAGAATTGTTTAATTTTAATATATGTTGTACTGAGTAAAAATAATTGAACTCTGGGAAACTATTGGATATAGTTGGATATATATATATATATATATATATATATATATATATATATATATATATATATATATATATATATATATTGATGGTAGTGTTGTGTGGGCCCCGAGCGGAACACATTTGTACTCGTATTATTGATGTTTTAGGCGGGTTATATACAGGTTTTGTATTTAGGTAGAGCTCCTCGTACAAAGGAGACTCTGTCCGATTTTCGTGAAAAATGTCAGGTTATCCGACATTCACGAGTATTCCGCGGGTTGACGGATAGTCAACGGACCCCTGGGTTTTAGGGCGTCACATTGACACTAGAACAACGTATGATTATTACACTAGAACAACGTATGATTATTTTATACATTTACTCATCTTATATGATCTCTTTTCATTATAAAATTGAATAAAAATATATTAGTGAATGTTAAGTAGAAAATCAAAAAACAAGATTAAAACTAACAATATAAAAAACAAAATATTGAATTCCCACCTAAAAATATATAATAAAATATAAATCTTTGGATTTGTATCTTTTATTTATCGGATGCTTCTTATGGAACAACTTCTTCTCTATTTTTTGGTTTTTTTTATTACAAACAAATTAAATTTTAGTTCAACTCAAAAATTTTATATAACTAATTATCATTATTTTTAAAAAACTTCTAACAAAATTGATTAACGATATAAATTAATAAAAACATTAATACTAAATGATTAAATAATAATAATAATAATAAATTTAGTTAATGAATAAAAATATGAGAAATAAAATTTAGTTAATGAATTCATAAAAGAACAAAGTAAAAGTGAAGCAAATAATTGAATTAAAATAATATATTATAAAAAAATTTGAAGATATTAAAAAGAAGATGAGTGTAGAGAAATGTTATATTTGAGTTATAAGCTTATAAAATAATTTTATTAATTTTAATAAAATGAACTATTTTTCAATCTTTTTATTGTTTGTGACATTTTTTTAATCTATAGAAAGGACGTATTAGAATTAAGAAAAAAAGTAAATATAAAAATCTTGTGAATCAGTAGTGAGAAATAAATATATTATTTTTATATTTTGAACTTTCCAACAATTTGAAATCATTTATCTCATTTAATTTACTCAATTTTATGATGAAAATAGAGTGAAAATTCAAAAAACTAAGGCATGCTATTAAGTAGGGAAATCCAAAATGTCAAAAGCCTGTTTGGAAAATCATTTTTATCTTTTTAAAAATTGGTCATAAAACAAACTCAGAAAACAAGCTCATCACATGTAAGGGGGTTTTTAGACATTCAGTTTAAAAAAAATAAAAAATCTTTCAAATACAATGGGTTTAAGAATATTTCTAAATGTAATGTAGTTTGTGTCACCTGGAAAGTGTTTCTTGAAGAGACACTTTTAAAAAATCTATTGAAAGGCAGCTTTACAAGAATTTTGGAAATTTCAATTTCGTTGAAAGTGTCTTTGAGCTCTTTTCGATATTTAAATTTGAAAGTGTGCTGAATAAACTTAATAATTACGAAAATTTTGAATTTGTTTGAAAGTGTCTTTTAAAGAACTGCATTTCTTGTATTTAACGAAAGTGTCTTTTGAAAAAGACACCTTCATGTAATTTTGAAAATTACCGATTCGTAAAAGTGTCTTTTGAAGGGAATCTTTTCTGATATTTCGTTGAAATTAATATTTTTGAATGAATCATACGCTAATTAAGAAAATATTTTGATTCTGTTTGAATCTCATTTTGAAGAGGCCTTTTCAATATTTCATTGAAAGTGTCTTGAATAGAAAACTTCATAATTACGAAATTTTGAACTACATTTGAAAATGTCTTTTGAAGAAATACCTTTATAATTTTGAAAATTTTTAATTTACATTGAAAGTGTTTTTTGAAAAGACACTTTTACACTATTTTGGTGAAAGTGTCTTTGAATATAAGCTTTCATAATTTTGAAATTTTTCATTTTACATTGAAAGTATCTTTTGAAGAGAGCCTTTCTGTTTATTTTGTTAAAAATGTCGCCCGAATATATAATTGACTTTCGTAATTTTAAAAATTTTCGATTCTGGCACGAGGTATCTTTTGAAGAACTGGCATTCTATTTATTTCGTTAAAAGTGTGAAGACATCTTATTATTTTTGAAATTTTTAATTCTGCTTTAAAGTGTCTTTTGAAAAAGCAGCGCCATAATTTTGAAAATTTTGAGCTTTAATATGGCGTAGGCGATGATGGAGAAAACAACATTATATGTAGAATTAGTTTTCAAATTACATTTTTTTTAAATTTTTTTTATTATTTTTCGGAAAGTTCCCACATGTAAAGATAGATAGCACCAGGTAGTCCTAAGCATACCAACTTTGACTCCAACGTTAGGGAAATTGGTCCCCTCACTTGCACCGCGATATTTTGTTTTGGAGCTTTGTCCAAATTTCTCAAAGGCGTCCTTGCCACGTCACAAAAATCGTAATTAGCGTAATTAATAACTGCATATCTTTTTAAATAGTTAAAACTATAATTAATGATTATAGTTTTAGGCTTAAAGTCAAATTTAATTTTTTTATCACCAACTACAATTTTTGGTATATGCTTAGTCACATTAGTTTGGGTATTATATTAAAATATGCATTATTTTGAGATTTTTTTAAAATGTATATATATATTGGAATATTACTCTTTTGTTTAGGCTCCATCTTCTTGCTCTCATGTCACAAACCCATCTCATAAGTTTGGGTGATTAGAATTAATAAAAGAATATGAATGGATGAACCATAAAGTTCATGCAATCCAAATATCCACAAACCAGCTCCACTTCCACACAACTTGTGAGTTGTACCTAAAACCAACACACATTCACTGGTCTAAGTTGTATGCCTACGCCTATGCCCATACGGCCATACCCATACAAGGGAACCTAGAAATTACTAGAGAAGAAAAAAATACCAAATTTCCTAATGCCACCGAAGATGATGGAGTGTAATAAAATCTCCCTTTTTTTTTAATTTCTTAATTCTTTATTAAAAACGAATAAAATAAGTTTCAATAAACTTATAAAATTAATTCAATAAATTTAAACACATTTTTTATGTTTCTTTAAATTTTTATATCCTTAATATTTTCCTTCTTAATACTTTTCGTATTCCAAATGAAATTTCTTTCCCTAACATGTACTTTATGGAAATCAAGGTATGTTCAAGTTTATAGAGAAACATGGTCATGGTCATCAATTTCACATTTCTATGAACATTATAGACCAAAAAAAGGTTGGAAAGGAGGACAAACGAATATAATAGAGAATTAGCCCATATATCCCACGACAATGATGATAGTTTCTGATGAGGTTGATTAGAAAGACTAGCTCGGCCAAGGTGCAAGTGCTATACCAGCATTTGGATCCAGCAGCGATATTCGTAGTTTTGTTCCCCCTATTAATTTGATGCACACATCCCGTCTGTAATGCGTCTTTTCAGTCTCGATTTCTTTTATTCATTCCTAATTACCATATCCAAAGAGAAATACCAAAAACACTACTTGTGAGCTTCTAGAATGCAACACCACCAGGGGAAGTTTTAGATTGATTATAATTGGGAAATAACACAAACCATATTTTAACATCCCATGCACCCACCATCATAAAGGACAACTTTCTTCTCTTTATTCTTTCAAGTTTGAGTCTTATCTAGGGCTTCTCTCGTGCATGACAAAACAACAAACATATCTTCCAACTACATGTGTTCTCACCTGTGAGAGCAATTTGGTTTCGCCTTGCAGTCCGATAACTCCCTACGCAGAGATAAAGAACCCATAACTTGAGTCAGATATTGTATAAGATAAATATTCAACATATGTAAAAATCTAATGGAAGCTTACCACCCCAATATGCCTCTTTCATGATCTCAAAGAACATCACAGATAAATTTATCTTACAAGTGCGCGCATTCAGAGAACAAATAAAGTGGAATAGTCCCCATTTTTATCCCCATCATATTTTGAAAACAAATTCCCGTACGCTACATTAGGCAAAAAGGGAATTAAAAATGTAAATATTGAAGAGCACTTACACCTGAAATAATTAGCATAAAAATTTGAGGAAGAAACCCAAATTCATGTTTCGATTGACAGGACACCAACCAGAACAACCAAATACCACCCCAAAAATCTTACCACAGGCAACTCCGCCACCAGCATTCCCAGTGGTTTTGCTAAGCTCATGCCCTCCTACAAAAATGTAGAGAAGAAACTGTTATTGCATGCCAAGAAAGCAAACATATGCTCAAAAGCTAAAATAAAGAATAAAGATGAAAAAATAAAAATACATGCGTCAATAGTCTTAACAACGTCAAGTCATTCCCACTTGGGCCATATTAGAAGGGTTTTTTTAGCTTAGAATTCAATAATCTGACAATCTACCAGCAGATTCCTAATATTTAGCTTAGAATCCGCTGATTTAGTGTAGTATATCGGTAGTACATCCTTGTAAAAATGAGGTAACATAAAGTACCTCCCTACTGACACAACAAAGGCATGATTTGAAAAGCAACCGATTCTATTTTCAAAGCATTACATCATCAAACAATCATCCACACCATAAAGCAGGATTTGAATTCTGAACTAAGTCCATACAAATTTTCTCTTTCATTCATCTTGCACAGTTTATATAAGATCAATAGAAATAGTCATCCTGCACCAACTACCCATCACAGGAATAAAATGGAACTCGCCTAATGTTCAGAAAAATATAAATTAACATTTGTCACAAGCTATGACTGGACAGTTCATTTCTAATCCATTATTAATTGGCTGTGCATTCATTAGCAATAGCACAAAGGGAAACACCTGAGGCTCATAGATAGTCATTTACAGCTTACCCTTTCCAAGGTCATCAGGATCAGCGTGGATAACAACAGCCCTTCCAACTGCAGGTTTGGTCCAGTGAAGAGAATCTTTAAAAGAGAAATGCATCTTTTAGATAACTAAATTTCATGGCTGGTCTTCAGATATGAGGAAAATAATAAAAAGAATAACAAGAAATAGAGGTTGAAAAACACCTACCTGCTTGTCAATGATTTTGAAACTAGCAGTACCTGAAAAGACACAATAAAATGGAAACACATTAAATTGCTATGGAAGATGAAACCAGATTTACAAAACAGATGCTCCATTCATATCACCTAGATTCCTATCTATACAAGCATCTAAGAAAAATGATTGCCTAAAAAATAGCAATGCCAGGGCAGACAATAATATTGCTAACAGTTCATTACAATGAAGTACATAGCCACATACCATCCTCACCAACATTGACATTTCCTAAATCACTAGCATGTCAATGTTCATCTTCTCAAGAAACACCACGCGTTCTTTTCCAGCAGGATTGAAATGAGGTCCTGTAAATAATAAATAAATAAATAACCAAAAGACTTGAGCTAAGAAGAATCATGCAGGAAATCTCAGAGGATAAGTCTAACCCAATGATGAAGGATGTATAAAATAAAGTAACTAATAATTCCACAATACCAGTTGACATGCAACCACATGTCGTGTCTCAAGGGCATGCAGATGGAAATAGCCATGAAGTCAGGCTTTAGCCCAGAAATACTCCCAATCACTGTGGTTGAACCTAAAGAATTGAGAAAAAAATAATAATTAATTTATTGGCAAACCTAGCAATCTAATTTCATTGCTCACCCAAAGAAACTAGGTAGATTTTTAACTTACCATCTCCTCCTTCAGCGAAGTAGATGGTTCCAGAAACACCCTCTTTGCTGTTAAGAACGGCAACAGGCTTCACCATTTTTCTATGTGATCTAAAAGAAAATATAGTAAGAAATACAAGCTTAAAACCCTCTATGTATGAGGAAACAGGATATATTTAACATTAAAGCAACAAGAGGTTTCATTTACATATAAAATGCTTGATTAAAATCAATAATCAATCCATGATAAAAGCATGAAAATAAATGAAGAGCAAAAATAGTCAATATTTTTAGACTAAGCAATGATTTGCTAACACCAAGGGAAAGGTAACAAACTAAAATATAATTATCCTAATTTTTCACCATTATAGATGGGTAATTAATGCATCACTACATATCTAAATCCATTTATGGAGATTTTGGGGTTCCTTGCCAAGAGTTTATATATATAAAAACTTGGCAGACCCAAAACTCCATAACAGAGACATGATCATGATCCTAAATATGATATGCAATCCCGCATACACGATGGTACCTCAACATTTTTGAACCATGATATGATACAAAAAACACAAGTATTTTACACTTGCACAAAATAAACTATTCTTTTGTTCTATTTGTTTCTTCCTCCTCCTTTTTCGCTTTTTCCGTTTCTTATCTCTTCTTGCGACATTTTGCCGCTAAAGAGAAGCTTCACTAGAACCCCACACAAGATTCCGATAAAAGAAGTAAAATTATAAAAATGGAATTAAATCAAATTGCAAAGTAGATAAAATAAATAAAAGTAGATAATTAAAGTAATCGTGCGGTTAAAACCCTAGTCATTATTCTTACCTTTTTCTCTTTGTACCTATTTTCTCAACAAAGGTGGGTGATTTTTTGTCATTCTCGCCTAAAATCACCCCTCCTCGAATATTCTTCTTTCATTTTCAATTTTGATTTAGGTTTTATTTTGTTTTTTGTTATGTCGCCGTTTTATCGATTGCCGGCTTAGAAATGCTTTTTATCGATCGCAGATCGTTTCTTCGTCTCAAGGCAAGGTTTTATCTATGTGGGGGCGAATCAAACATGCAAGTCAGATTTGATCCGTCAAAAATATCAAATTATGGTCGTCAATACGTTGAAAAACTAGAGTTGCAATATTCTAGTCACTATTTGATCAAATTTGTATGTTTTATGCCGATTTATTATGCTATTAACCTGGATATTGTTTCATCCTATTTGGTTTTTGGCTATTTGTATCTTGGATCTATCGATCTATTGCAAGTTTAAATCAATAATATTATTTTTCCTTTAAAAAAAAAAGTAATCATGAATAATCCAAGTTGATGAATTATATTCTCTGGGAACATATTTATATTTATCATAACTTCCAATCGATGATGTGATGTTTTATATTACAGTTTCATTCTCTAAGTTAGAGGAGTTGGACTTCTTCACGCTACTCCAAGTTGAAGGATGTATGGAATCCTCAACGTCCATTTAGGGTCATTTATGGAACATAAAGGTGTGTCCAACTGACTATTTCAATTGAGTTTTGTTCCATCCTCTATATTATAGAGCTTCCAAAATTTACAACTTCTCATTAATTTTCCGATGGAAGACTTACAAAGGATAGGGTACTATTTCATGAAAAGGTTAGTCTTCAATCTCCTATATTTTTTGTTTTTCTCTCCCATACTCTCTATTTCTCATTATACTATTTTTTAAAATTATTGATAGAAATATTCTATTGAAAAATTTGTACAAAAATTTATGAGAAGATTATACTAATGTTTGATTTAAAATTTAATTTAAATTATATTTTATATAAGAGATTAATTATTATTCTTTCAAAATATAGTCAAATCACCCTTCTTTGAAAAAAATAAATATAAATCTTATTTTTTTAATAGATTAGAAAAAAAAATGAATATTCCATCTCTTACATTAATTCATAACAATTAATTGTTTCTATCTAAATTAACTAAATAATGCATACTATTATAATGTAAAAGTCAGTGATTCAAATTAGTATAGAATTTGAATGATACTATATAACTTCAAGATGATTACTAAAAAAATAATAATATTTTGCAAGAATATTCAATTAAAATAAAATTATTTTTGAATAAATATATTATTTTATTAAAAATACTAAAACTTATTTTTAATAGATTAGAAAAAAAAATGAATATTCGATCTCATACATTCATAGCAATTAACTTCCTTTGTCTCTATCTAAATTAACTAAATAATGCATACTGCTATAATGTAAGCTTGGGTGATTCAAATTAGTATAACTATAACTTTCAAGATTATTTCTAAAAAATAATAATATTTTGTAAGTCTATTGTTTTTTTTTATTTAAATTGTATGTCTAATGTTAAAACTCAATAATAATATTTTAAATTAATTGGAAATTTAATTTCAAATAATATAAAAATGAATAGTAACTAAAATATAAAGGAGTTGAAAAACAATCAAAATTAAAAGAAATTTTCATTTTAAAAAACATTAAATAATAAAAGATGGAAGTAGAATCCCTTTTATGCTAATCATAGGAATATTTTTTTTCTTTAGAAGATATTCTACAAACACTATTGTTGAGTTTCATTAATATTGAAAGGTATCAAATTTTATTATTTTTTTCAAAATTCTTTAGTTCTTATCATTTCCATTTTAATAGGTTAACATATTTGTTTTATGTTTTCCTGTATTTAATTATATTAAAACGGTGTTGTTTATATTTGTTGTTTTCATTTTCAGTTTTTTAGGTATGTTTGCTTTGTATCTTGCATATCTTGGATGAAGTGCAATTTCAGCCTCCAGATGAGACATTATTAATGATATTTGAGACATTAGTGGAAGTACAAGACATTGTTAATGGTATTTGAGACATTAGTAGAAGTTTAATCTATCACTGCTGGACTTCTTGCATGTATTAGAAGTTTTTAACATTTTATAATGGAATACATTTGATTGTGAATCTTTGTTATGTGCTAAATTTATGGTATTGTTTGAATAATTTTTTACTCATTTATAAATTTATGAATTATTGAATTAAAAATGAAATATGATACTGTGAAAATTTATTAAATACAATACAATAGTAAATGAAAGATTCATAACATCATTTGACAGGATATTCACAGGTTTGATTGATATATAATTTTAGTTAAATATATTTAAGAATGTCTAATAAAGACAATCGTTAGAATAAAAATCTTTTGATTCATAAATTAGTCTAATTGATTATAATGTACTTGATTATTAATATTAGATAACATGATTCGAATGACTCATCATTTATACACTCATTATGCACAATTCAATCTATTTATATTTGTTTAATAATTATTGATTATTAGAAAGATCGAAGTTCTCTTCGCTATACAATTATGATCATTAATTATGAAATCAAAGTGACTATATTTTAATTTGATCATCTAGTGATTTAGGCTTTAGATGACATCATAATCATTATCATATTTTTAGCACCGTAGATGTTCTCAAATTTAATGCTTGATATTAACATTATATTAGAATGACACCACATGTTCTTAGTATAACCTGGAAGTTGCATGCATTAAATGAAAAATTCGTAAACCCTCCATTGTTCTTGCTATTCTAGAATTCAGGTTCTAGACTGTATTAATATGAAACTTAAAGGTTAGGGGAAGAGGAAGTGAGGGGTTGATGTGTTCCATTTGCTATTTGTAGATGATACATTGATTTTTTTCTAAGGAATCCAAGGACCGAATGACATACTTGTGTTGGCTTCTTATGTGGTTTGAGGCAATTTCAGACTGAAAATCAATTTGGACAAGAGTAAGTTATACTTGGTAGGGGTGGGGGAAGACCATGGAGATTTGGCTATTAAGATTGTGTATAAGGTTGGTAGCCTTCTTTCCACCTATTTGGGTTTACCTTGGGAGTCTCTAAAGGCTTAGACAGCGTAGAGAGTGAGAGACTTAAAAGAAGAATGGTCGTGGAAAGAGACTACATTGCGGTGGTAGACTTAATTAATAGATGCACATTTGCTAGCATTCCTATTTATTTTATATCCCTTCTTCTATCCTTAGAGTGGTTGGTGGAAGAATTGAACGAACTAAAGAGATTTTTATGGGGTACGGGAGGGCTCTGACAACGAATTCCTCACAGAAGTGAAAGGTGTTTTGATAAGAAAAAAAGGAGGACCGGGGATCAGAATTCATCCATTTTAACAAGGCCCTTCTTGGTAAATGGAGTTGGTGGTACATGAATGACATGGAAGCTCTTTGGAATCACACCTCTGTTTCTAAACCCATTTGGGTGGATTTGATAGCTATGCATGGTCTAGATTTAGACTGAAACCTGTGAATCAAACTAGCTTTTACCCTTGATCCACACAAGATTTATCTTAGACACATGCATTATCTTTTAATAAAGGAAATTATGCAGGGACAAGAGGATTGTGCACAAAAGAGGTGAGGGTCAAGCAGGTAGGGGTATGGAAAGCTATTAGAAAATAATGAAATTTGGTAGCTTATAAAATTTCCTTTGTTGTGGGTGAAAGGAATAGGGTTCTTTTTTGGAAAGATAAGTGGTATGGATCAACGGGCTGTTTTTTTGGTAAAATCTTTGTTCAAAGTTACAACCTGGGATTTGTTTCTTTGTGCGGGAAGCTGCTTGGGGAAAAGTTCTAATCCTTGATCAACTAAAAAAGAGGGGAAGGCTTTTGGATTATAGGTGTGTTTTGTATAAAAGTCAAGAAGAAACCCTAGATTATTTCCTTCTTCACTGTGTCACAACAAGAGCTTTATGAGAGGTGTTTCTTCTATTTTGGGAGTTCATTGGGTGTTCCCTCAATCAGTCAAGCAAGCTTTGGAAGGTTGGAAGGGACAAGCTGTGGGCAAAAAGAGAAAGAAGGACAAGATTAATGTTTTTGAAGAGCCTTTGTTTACCATCTTTTGTTGAGGCTACAGCCTAAGATAGCCCAATAATTCTTGTTGAGATCATAGATAGGCTGAATTCTCAGTGCAGTTGTGTTGCTGCTCAGTTTCTTCTGCCGGTTGGTAGTAGAGAGGGTTTTGGGGGCTGCCTAGTTTTGCGGGTTGTTTTTTTTATTCCCAAACAAAATTTTGTTTCAAAAAACTGTATTTTTAGTTATAAACCGAACTTGAATTTGTATCATTTACGTATCTTCTTCTTGGACATCTTCTTCTCTATTTTTAGATTCTTTTATTTTGGATTACAAACAAATTAAAATTTAGTTCTATCTCTGAAAATTTATAAAACTAATTATCATTATTTAAAAAAATAAAACTTCTAACATAATTGATTATGTGAAATAGTGTTAGTGTGGTTGGGTGGGAGGGGTTCATAGGGGATGAGGGTGTGGTTGTGGGAATTAGAGCTGTCAATCTAGGCGGACGGGCGGCTGGACCGGGCTCACATCGGGTCAAGGGAGAAACTGGACTGGCCCTGGCCAGGCCAGGCCTAATTTACATCGGGCTGCCATTTTGCTGGCCCAGCCGAGCCCTATGTCGGGCTAGCGGGCCAGCCCAACACAATGTGTACCAAAAACAAAAAGGTTAAAGCCTTAGTAGAAATTCAAATGGAATTTTCAGCATTTCAAACTGGAAAACAATGTTGATTTCCATCTCTCAAAAGTCATAATGATAGCAAAGTCTTATTTTATGCATCTCATCTACAGGCTAAACAGGTCTCAAATTTTCTAGAAACCAAAACATAGCCTATACTTTTTTCAATAAACTAACACTTAAAGTTCCAAAACAAAAAACAAGTAAATAAGAGAAAAGTTTCACAAGATGAATGAAATTGTGCGTGAAATTGAGAATGAGGTAAAGATGTAAGACAATTAATGATCCAAAATGCCAGAATGGTCATTCTATGTTTTTGGGCATATTCGAAGTAAAGCAGAGTCTAGAAATCACTTATCAATCAGAATATTATTCAGTAGTGAGATGCATTTAGAAGCATCTGGAATGTTAAATGAATGGCTAAGAATCTTTCAGATGCAGTTCTTTACTGTACTTGCATTTGATCAGAATTTTCACTAACATTAGAATACAACTAATCAATTTGGAACTCACCTGACAAAAGAAGAGTCCAAATTCTGTTTCAGAGGTCACTGAGAAAGAAGCTAGGGCTCGCAATGACTTCTTCGATGACGGAAATTTTTATTTTTGGATTTCAGACACAAATAACGAGTTTTGGAGAGAGAAGGCAAAGAAGAAAAGGGGGAAATCCCACATCAGTTCAAATTTTCCAATAAACCAAAGATTCATATCTGTAAACCTTCCACTGCAACCCAGATCTGTACGATATCTTCCACTGTAACACAGATATGTACCATATCTTCCACTGTAACCCAGATTTTAAACTACCGATTTCTCTAAGAAAACATTAAATAAATTCAAAAAAATTAGAAATTCTCAGAAACAATATGAAATCGATAAAACCCTCGATAAAGATAATAATAATATAAACAATGCATGCCATCTCTACAGTTTCGAAACTTTCTCGAGAAAACAATATGAAATCTAAAATCTCAAAAAACCATAACAATATGGCCATCTCTTTACAGTTTCAAGCTTTTCCATTGTAAATCAAGCTTCAAACCGATTTACAAAGAAAAAAAAAAGTAGAAGATGAGAAGGAACGAGAGACCTGCGTGTTAAGGGAATCTTGAGAGAAGAGGAAAGTAAACCCTACCACCATTTACAAAACCTTAGTTGGCCCTAAAAAAATCGGGTCAGCCCAACCCGAGCCCGATTGACCCGACGGGCCAGTCGGGTCAGACCACGTCTGGCCTCATTTTTTCGGACCAATTAACTAGTAGCCCAGTCTAACCATACTTCCGGATTGGTTGAGCTAGCCCAGATCAGACTCAAATTATCAGCTTTAGTGGAGAGATGGGAGAGGAATTGAGAGATGAGTATGTGGGTATCATAAGAGGGACATTTTTTGGTTTAAATATGATGTTACTGTTTAAAGTTTGGATAATTTTGTGAACTTATAACATGTTTTGGTAGTTTATAAAAATGAGTTTCTATTTTTTCTCATTTTTGATGTTTCATGTCATGTAAGCATAATTTCATATTTTGTTTATGATCCATCTTCTTGCTTCTCATGTCACAAACCCAACCTATAATTAGTTTTGCTATTATAGAATTAAAGGTGATTTGAATAAAAGAGCCTTTTTGAAACCCAATGTTGATTTTGACAAAATGTTTATGTTTTCTTACAAAAATAATCACTTCTTTTAAGAGCCAAAGTAAATACATGAGATGGAGAACAAACATTTTTTTTTGTTCAAAATGAGTTGTTTTTGAAGAAAAAATATGGGAAAAACTACATTCACAAATTTCAGGTTAATCAATCTTTTAACCAAATATTTTTAGAATTAATAAATGAATATAAATCTATAAACCATAAAAAGTTTATAACCAAATATTCACAACCAACTCCAGTTCCACACCTTGTACCTAAAACCAACATACACTACTAGTCTATGTTGTTTGCCTATGCCTTCTGCCGATTCTTATGCCTACACAACAAAGTTCTCGTGCCTCTAGAGGCATGGTCATCAATTTCACATTTCTATGAAGAACAACATTATAACAAAAAAGTTGAACAACAAACTGCCATTGGAAAAAATAGAGAATTATCATATCCCATGACACATTTATGACTAATGATACCTAAGAGCTTGATTAAAAGGGTTAGTTCCCAAGGTGCGGGGCATAATTCTTCCACTTGCTCAAAACAATCGATATTCATAGTTTTGATTCCTATTTGATGTACACTATCAAATACATATTGAATCTATCACTGTCTCGATTTCTTTTATTTATTCCTTAAGGCTACGTGAACTCGAAGTAGAAAGAAAATAAAATTTGAAGAAAATAAAATAGTTTTAAATTTAATATATTAATTCAATATGTTTATGCAAACTCATTTTATCGTTTCTTTTGTATTATATATGGACTAAGAAATTAAAAATATGTAAAATTTGGCGAATTTTTATTATATTCGATTTTCTTTATATTTTTTACATAAACCAAACATGATAAACTCATTTTCATTAAGATTTTTTCTTTTCCTACTACTGATTCCAAACTGATAAGTGATAAGTCCTAATAAGATTAAATATAGAGATGCTCTTCGAGTGAGAACGAATCACAAAATCACCTTTTCACATTTTCCTTTTATTCATCAATGATAGTCATTTAAATACAAGCATGGCATCAACCACTTCCCTAAACTTACGTGCACATCAATTCAAAAAGCAACAAACTTCCCTAGACTCCGATGATCACCATTTCAAAAAAGCAACAAATCCAAAAAGTAAAGGTTGATCGGAAATTAAATATTAATAAGCATGAAATAGACTCCATTAACTGCTAACAAACTCCACTTCATGCAAAGACTACTTGCAACCTCTTTATTCCCGTTTATTCTACTCCTCTATTTTCGTGCACCCATTAGTCAAGGCCCCTTGAGGATTTGACTCATCCTTAGTCTTCCCATATGCGGGCTTTGCCCATTCAACATACGTGCTAATACCAACCACTTCATCTCTTATGCTTTGACCTTCAAACAACGTGCATATCACAAAGAGAGCCTACTAGATCCAAGTATTTCTAAAGAGGAATACCAAAAACATTTGTGAGAATGCAACACTCGCATAAAGTTTTAGGGATTATAATTGGGAAATAACACAAATGATTTAACATCATAATATCATACATCCCACCATGAAAGACAACTTCGTTCTCTTTATCCTTTCAAGTTGGAGTCTTATCTAGGTTCTCTCATGCATGACAAAATAAACATCTTCAGCTGCATATGTTCACCATGAGGAGCTAGTTTATTATATTATTATATTTCACCTTACACATGTATTAAAAAGGAGATAATATAAAGACGAGAAGAGAATATATTATATTATTTTATTTGTGGATATTTGATAAAAGTCTAGGTTGAATAAAAATTCTTAAAATATTAATAATAATTTATAAGTTTTATAAAAAAAATAAAATATGATTAACAAGAAAAGCTAACCAAAATGTGAAATGACTTAATAATTTTTAGATGTAAAATAAAGATAAAATGAATGGCTATTTGGTTTATTTGTATGCTTTTGTATTTTAGTTTTATTTTAATATAGCGTAATAAAAATTATTTATCTTATTCCCTAAATAACTAATTTTTGGAGAAAAAAAAAAAACCAAAGCTACACATAAAATTATTAAAATAAATCCAAATTGAATAAGAGACTTTAAAAAGTTCTTAGGTTTGAAGATTTATAAAGAAATAAATAGAAATAATATTGTGAGTAAAAATAACGACATTAACAACAAAATCGATCCTAGAAATTTTCAACTTTAACCTGAAAAATAATTTTTTTAAAAATAAACTTGTCAAAGGATGTGTATGATTTAATATGAAATAATAAAATGATTACTTATCAAACATATCTATGATAAAAGACAAAGAATGAATGTTTTATCAAAAAAAAAAAAAAAAAGACAAAGAATGAATGATTGCTTGTCAACTAAAGTCTTGATGACTCGACTATGAAAAAATGATCTTTACATTGATTTGCAAAGTTTTTTGTAACTCATACTTTAAGGATGACAAGAAAGATGTGAATATTTGAGATTAATGAATTATGTTTAAGGAATATTTTTGTATATATCATAAATTTATGATGGATGATGGTAAGATTTTAATTGTGTCTTTGTTGTAGGTTTATTCCTAAACTTGGAGGAATTAAAACTCAATGGTCTTTTCATGTTGAAGACCGTGTAGCATCCCTAATTTCCACCTGAAATCTTCCATAAGTCACGAATGTGACGCCCCAAACCCGGGGGTCCCGTTGACAATCCGTCAACCTGCGGAAACTTATGTGTCTCATATCATGAGACTCATACATGAGTAAAAATGACCACTTTTGGCCCATACATCCATACTTATCAAAACATAACCAACTGTATTACGATAGTTTCAAGAGTTATTACATCACTCTTAATGCAATACATATATTAAAACTAGTTCGTTATAATATATACATAAAACATGAGTCAAGGCCACATCCGCCCGTCTATAACCTCCCGACTCCCATGAGCGCCTCACTCGTCAATACCTTTTGTAATTGAAATAATTTTTCCTCGACAGGGTAAGCAATGCCCAATAGTTGAATTTTTCTACTAGGGCTACTCCCCACCTAAAATGCACATGCAATGACACATCCCAACATCCACATTCCATACAATTTACGATGCGTACCTGGAATGATTCATATCATGCATGAAAATGTTTTCCATGCCCATACCCCGAGTCAACCACCGACCCCCTCACACATGCCTATACCAAGTGTGAAAATCGTCACTGGTAATGCCAATGACACCTAACTACTGAGCCTTTGCCGGCTCACCAACACCCACAACAATTTGCCAATGGGTAACCATCCCGAATTTATCACCAACCTAGGTCTAAGTGATGAACATGACCGGTGTTTTCTCTAGCAATAGAACTTTTCTGATTGCACCGCGAGCTCCTAACACTCATACGTAACTTTTCTGATAGCATCGCAGCCTCTTACACCCGCAAACTGATAGTACCGCTGAGTCTCACACCCAATCGGTCTCTCAAACCCATGCGTGACCTTTCTATAATACTACCTGCCCTACACCCGAGTTCCGGTGGGCGCCCAACACGCATTAATTATTTCATTTTATAATTTGAATCCATGAAGTCTTTACCGACGTAGTCCCAAAGACAAACTCAACTCACATTCACCAAGAGTGGTGAATAACCATACTGTGCACCCACACCCGACTCGACGCGATGTCACCATGCACATGAATGCAATGATGCTAATTCATACAATCAATTCTTATGGTTCATACATAATTATATCTCATATAATTCAACCACTCATGTTAACACATCAATTTAGAATGCATTAACATATCATTTTCCATAATACATTTCAAGTCGTTCTATTAAAACAATAGCAGATTTATCTTCTACACATCATTCATGCACCCCATGTCAAGCAAAAACATACAAGCAATTTCACAAGGACCATTTTGGTCCAACAATCCGACCGCTTTTAATAGCCTCAATCGCCCATGGGTCGTCCATGGACTACCACTACATCGGCTCCACTTTGTGGAATCGAATCTATGGCCATTCCTGCCCTTCATTAAATACCCAAACCATTTTCATTGGCTTTTTAAACTATAAGTAACTCAAGCAGGGAGAAAACTCCTAACTTCCCGGAAGCAATCCCACAAATCGGCACTCACGCCAGAAGTCTCTTGCACAGACCAAGTCCTCTGCTCTAACGAGAACCGACTGGTCCAATGTCAGAGATCTTAGAGAGAAGATGGGGATTTCTCTAAAATCTTTTTTTCTCCTCTCACCGCCGGATATCAAAGCCAAAAGGAGAAGATGCTCCTTTTTTTTCTTTTTCATTTTATTCTCTTTGTCCTCTTAGTTTGACTTGGCCATTTTTCGACATTATTACTTTTAATATAAGTCATTTATCTCTTATCCTTCACTATTCATGCGACATGTCACATTGGACATAAGAAAGGACATTTGTCACACCACATGCCTCTCATATCATGTGTACCTCTCATTAGTTCCTCGGGTCATATCAGACACCCGACACCCATTACTCTGAAGACACTTAAATTCACTATCGAATACCCGATCGCAGAAGCTAGGATTTCATGAGACGATTCCAACGGTGAAGTCCGTTTCATCATCCGAGATCTAGAAAAATTTCGGATTTTGACCGAAATTACCATTTTACCATTTTTTCATAAAATTAGAATTTTTCTCGAGTCTTACAACGAATCTTATGTAACACCCCGAAATATACCCTAACAGTTTTCGGACATGTTAGGGTGTAATAAAAGCTAAATTGAATTTTTGAAAAATAAAACGAGAGACCTGAAAGTGGTATTAAAATCAAGGGTAAAGTGGTAATTCACCACTTGAGGACCCAAATGTCATAATATAAGAAGAGCATATATCCAAGAGGAATTAAGAGGAACACAAAATAGAAGAAGAAGAAGGATTTAGAATGCAAATAAGAGAAATTTAAAAAGCAAGAATAGTAAAATTGCTTCTGAATATCTATGGCCTGGGGAAATTCTCTAGATCTCGGATGACGAAACGGATCAGAGTCATAAATTCGTCTCGCGAAATTCCAGCGATCCGTAAAAGTTTCACGACTCGAGACACTGAAGATTTACGATTTTTCTCGTGGATAAGTCACTTGCGATCTTAAGGACGAGATTTTTACAAAATTCAAATTCAGAAATGGTAGACGGGCAAGCTTCATTTAAAATAAAGCGAATCAAAATAAATAAAATTTTCGTGAAACGGATCCGAATGAGATAATATGAGCTCAGATTCAAATAATAATACACACAATAAATAAAAGGATAAAATGAAAATTTGTCTCGTACTAAGGAGACGTGAGAGAGCCTTAATCGATCGTGGAGAGAGAGAATAGATTTATTTTTATTTTTATTTTCGCTTTCTTTTCTCGATACACGTAGTTTCGATCGTCTAATTGGTCAGCCAAAACGAAAGCTCATCTACTCGACAAGGGCTACGCAAGTGAGCAAATTAAAAAACACCTGGATTTCACCGAGAATTCAAGTAAGAAGTCTGGAAAATCCTAATTTCGTATTTTCTCGTGATCTACTCTGCCTGGACGGTCGAATTACCTGACCAAGAGACAAAGTCATCTACGACGCAGTTGCCACGTGGTACTAAAATCTGGAGTTTCACAAACCTTACTCGAGGAAAGAAATTTTCCCTACTTCAATAAAAAGACATGTAATCTATTATTGCGTTGCTTTCTGTGGGCCTAATAGGTCAGTGGTGATTTAGTCCCAAGATTTTAATCAACATTGAAAATTTTTGACCGGGATTTCGAGCATTCCTGACCGTATTGAAGGACATAAATTAGATAAAGAATAAGAATATATATGAATATATGATATGATATGAATAGATAAATAGTATGAATATAGGAATATATGAAATGAATATATGATAGAAATACATGAGATTAGGAAGTATACGATTAGACAACACATGCTAGAAATGCACAAATGATATGAAAATAGTTACAATGATGGTGTTAATTACGAATACAAGAAATCGTCAAGCAAGATATATGAAAAATGCAAAGATACAAATATAGGGTTGTAAATATCGTGATATGATTACCACTATCAATAATTATTCTAGAATATGAAATATGTAATCGAATATGAAATATAACTCGATTGTCTCATGAACCCCGGGTAGAGGATACATAGGCATGGCCTATAGGGATATAGTTGCCGGCAAAGATACAAGCATGATATCGAGGCCCCGTTTAAACAATGACATAGGATCCCTGCTTTGATCAAGCATAGCATAGGTCACCGCCCCGCATTACTGACATACTCTTCGGGTATATACGAATCTCCTTTTTCGGGGTCACATATTACATGGCATAGGTCAACGCCTGCATGTTCGATGATACATTCGAGTATATACATATGTAGATCAACGTCTTCGCATAAAGGAGAGTACCTTCTGCACATGCTATTTCCTTATCCGCGCTACAGATTCGCAGCATTTAACATAAAAGCAAACGAAAAGTATAGGTAAAGGAAATGTATAAAGTATATGATATGATATGAGAAACATAACACCGCTTATGCGATGATAGTATATCACATAAAACAAGAAATGATAAGATAAAGAGGACATGAAAAGTATAGAAAGTATATAAAAGTACAAAAGTATATGAAAGAATATGTAATAGAACATGGAAGGCAATAAGTCATAGAATGAATATGGAATATGCAAAGTATAGAAACAGGAATACAGTAAAAGTATAAATAGGAGATATGCCAAAGACATAGAACATGTAACGGAAAATATTGACATGCAATAGGAATGTAAAGATGATAAGTAATAAAAGTTATATGAATATGTATAGATATATGCATATGTATAGAAATGTATAGGTATATGTCATAAGATATGATAGTCTGATAAAGTACATGAAGATATGAGTTAACAAGATATAAGATATTACAAGTAGATAACATTATATGAATATAAGATTATATGATATGAATATATGAGAGATAAAGTATATGAAAAGCATATGAAAGTACAAAGATATGAAAAGCTGCAAAGATACGAAAAATCATGTGAAAGTATAGTATATGAAAAGTACAAGATGAAAATATAGGAAGTACACAGACAAGATAAGATGAAATGAAAGTATATAGACAAAATATGCAAGTACATGAAATCACATTGTTGCTGAATGACAAACAGGACGAGATTCCCTCTCGAATATGTCATGAATGTCAATTCTATAGTCAAAGTGAATCATAATTTGCAAATGCTTAAATCACATTGCTATTGAATGACAACCAGGACGAGGTTTCCTCTTGAATCTCAAGTAGGACGCTAAATTTATAGTCGAAAGGAAAATGCAAATGCAAAGTATATGATAATACAAGATCGTATAAGAAAATATATGATAAAATAACACGTCAGAAATGAATAGTATAGCATGGGCGTGTAGCCACTACATGAAAGAAGACATGATATAGGTACAGGATAAGAAATGATATATGTAATAGTACATAGAATGTAATAAGTCATAGAACTGAAAGATGAAAAAGACTAAAAACAGGTAAAAGACATATGAAAGCATTTTAATATGTCATGACGATCAATGTTATCGGGTCGCCTACGATATGTTTCCCACTAAGCATAAAGCTTAGCACGGGTTTTAAATCCTTGTAGGTACAGAAGAGGAGGCAAGAGGATATGACATCCCACATCAGCAACACAGGCCATCTCAGAGATATGTGCTCACCGCACTATTCCGCAATCTCTGATTTTCATTGGACAGGTATATGTATAGTTTTATAATAGTGAAATTGTAATAGTACAAGTAATGAGACTTTATGATATGTGCATGTAATATAAATTAATGCCACTTTTACAGTGGTATGTATAATGTATATGGTAAGAATTTTTGTTATTGGCGTAAATTATGCATAAGGAATGAGAAACAGTACAGGTCGCCTCCGAGAAAGAAAAGGTTAAAGAGTCCTAGTCCCGGCATGACACTGCCACACCCCATCTGACGGTCAAGGTCACATCTTGTAAATACGCATACTTTTCATCTGAATAGATCATCATCCACGAGATACTACGCTTTCAAACGAAAGAGGCGTTTATGATTAACCGTCACGTCAAGATCAACGAGATGTTATCTTCCAAATAGAAATCTGCGCAATAACATCATCGGCGATAAATATCATCGATAACGTTACGAGTCAACAACAAGAGATGATCCACGCCTCGGTTAAGATATCTTCGAAACCAATTTCGTCCGGCGAATTATTATCCGATGTTATGATGTCCATATCCGATCGTCGCATTCATTGATATGCAAAGTCAGCATTTTGAAGACAGATTTACGTGGCGATCCAATCGGAACTGGTACTTCAATATCCGATGAAAACGATCCAACGCGAGTTAGTTAACTACGAATGAGATGATCAAGATAACAGCACATACGATTATTATGGCTTCTTTTGGGAAAACCAGTAAGTTAATTTCGACACGTTTATCTTTTCTTATATTTCCATTCCCATACTATCGCTGTACTGGTAATACTTCAAAACAACAATAATTACAAACAAAAATATATAATATACAATATTAATATCCTAAATTAATATATATTTTATATAAGAGATTTTACTATTCCTAGATAAAATCAATCATCTTATTTTAAATAATTATAAATTTGTTTTAATAGATTAAAAAATGATTACGAATATCCTATTTCTTTGCATTTATAACAATTAACTTCCTTTCTTTTCTTTTCTTTTTTTCTATCTAATTTAACTGAATAGTTCACCTTTGCATATTGAAAAACTGTAACACCCCAAATCCCGAGGGTCTTTTTTTTTTTTTTTTTGTTATCGCCTGCTTGTTACGATAGAGAAATCCGTCGCAACGTAATCCCTCCGCTGCGCTCGTCTCGGTCGCGGCGCACTCAAGGCCTCGTCGTGCGCAAACGCAGCATCTCTCATAGGTCCCCGCTGGTCGTGACATACAATCCTCCGATGCTAATGGAAACTCTCCCGCTCGTCCAACTCTCGTCGCGACATGTAACACCACTCGCGGCGTAAAGTCTCTCCAAACACTAACTATGTCGCAACATAAAATTCCCTGTCACAACACCAAACCTCTTCCTTTGGCCACACTCGGTCGCGACATAAACCTCTCCACCATTACCAACTCTATCGCGACATAAAAACATTCTCGTCGCTGTATTAAGAAATGTCTGCCTGGGTTAGGGACTGTCGCGACATAAACACCGCCGCGATAAATCCCGCCTATGCCAAACTTTGTCGCGACACAGAAATATTCTGTCGCGACATGGAAACTACTGGCCTTAACCCCACTCTGTCATGACACAAAAATTGCATTGTCTCAATGCAAGGCTTGTTGGTCTCGGCCACCCTCTGTCGCGACATAAAATGCCCTGCCATGGCCGTCAATTCCATGAAATTCAAGGCGACACCCTCTGTCGCCAGTGCTCAGACCCTATCGCAAACAATCGAGAACCATGTTGTGACAGTTTCCATTGCTTAAAC
Organism: Tetrastigma voinierianum; assembly: GCA_016808115.1. Taxonomy (NCBI): domain Eukaryota; kingdom Viridiplantae; phylum Streptophyta; class Magnoliopsida; order Vitales; family Vitaceae; genus Tetrastigma; species Tetrastigma voinierianum. Next base: position 1,181,295 of record JAEQBH010001754.1, read on the forward strand.
CTGTGAACTATGTCGCGACATAGGGAACCCCTGTTGCGACACAGGACCAAAAACTCGGTCGCAACCAGGAAACCCATGTCGCGACCTAGACATGCAATAGCCGGTTTTTAGGCCTTTCCTGCACCTCATGCTCTCTCTTAAACGCAGTAAATTCAATATTGCTGCTCTCTCTCTCTCTCTCTCTCTCTCTCTATATATATATATATATATATATATATATATATATATATATATATATATATTATGTAGGCAGAACTAAATCTAGGAAACTTTCCAACACCTTAATGAGTAGATCCTGTGACACCCCGAACCCGGGGGTCCGTTGACTACCCGTCAACCCACTAAATACACTGATGTCTGCCACCTCGACACCATTTCAAAATCGGGTAGGAGTCTCCTTTCAGACACAGGAGCTCTTACCCTTAGTACATAACTTGTCCCAAACAGTCCAATGACCACGCAGGGTCTCATATACAACTAAACCGAAAATAATGGGCCACTGGCCCCCTCGTGATCATCACCTCTCACAAATACATATCCAATATGATCACAACAACATGAGTAAACGGCTCAGCTCCATAAATAATACCCATAAACATACCCAATCCATGAATCTAACTATATTTCCAGTTTTCAAGAGTTCAAATGTTTTTTATTTATACAATTATATATTACAATTAGATAATTCTAATACATGTAGAACATCATAACCCAAAGCCACAATCCAAGCTTTCTAAAACCACAAATTCTAGGACAAGCCGTCCCTCGAGCACGCTCCGTACCCGTAAAATAGTATCCCCGACGTGCGAGCTAGTGCTCAAGAGTGGAATCACCCTAAGTGGGCTACTCTCCACCTATGCGCAGTGCAATGTCTAAATAAACACACATTCAAGCAAATGCACGATCCTACTTGAATGTCAACCGATCATCTCAGACCCGAAGTCCTCACTGATCTCCCACACTCGCCTAAGCCTCGTATGAGAATTCATCATGTTTATTTGGTTTGTTTTATGGACAACCCTCCATGTGTATATATATCAATTTGGGCTACCCGACGATTGATATTATTCAGGACTACCCTCCGATGTACGACCAAGCCGTCTCCGACGATTGATATTATTTACGACTACCCTCCGATGTATCAACTGTCGTCTCACTTGATGATGCCATTTATCAAGATGGACTACCCTCCGATCATATTTAGTTCCAGACAACCCTTCCAACCATTTTCTTGTGACTCACCTCATGCACTCACTCCTATCATCCTAGTGGTGCTCCCAAGGCATATGGACGCATGATGCAAATTCCATTACGCCTATAACACATGCAACATATAAACATGCATATATTCACATAAAAATTAAATCACACAACTTCAGCGTTATGTAATTTCATTTCATCACATCAAAATTAGCTCAATGCGGCTAATGATCAAACACGGCAATTCTACTTGAATTACTCGACCAAACACATTAATTCATAAAATCTATTTTGTGAACACTATTATCTGGAATAGTGAACCCCTTGCTACTATTCCCGAAAAATCACACTGCTCTGCCTCACTTTGTGAACCCGAATTTCATGGCCATTTCCGGCCTCATTCAAACCAATACATGAATTAAAGTATAATTGCACAATTTATCCACCCAAATCAGCCACGACAACATGGTTGCTCCAATTTTGTTTCAAAATTAGACACCCTGGCCCCAAGTTTCGGGGATCGACCAAACGGCCGTTCATGCCCTCAAGCTAACCGAAACATTGAAAAACACTTAAATAAAGTGTAAAAACCCAAGTAGGAGAAACCCTTACCTCACTGAGTTTGTTAAACTTCTCAACCTAAGACTCCACGCTGCAGCTCCGCGTGAAAAAGAATTTTCCTTCTCGCCTCCCGAAGATCCACTACCGGATTGCCCGATATTCTAGAGAGAAGTAGCTCTCTCTAAAAAAAACCCTCAAACGTCCAGCCACTGCATCCAGCCGTCTCCTCCACGTTTTTGGTCTCTTGATATTTGAAGAGGATGACACTATTCCTCTTTTTGTCATTTTCCTCATTTAATCAATATCCAAAATGACCATTTTGTCATTCTTTTCCCAAGCTACATTCTATGACTATCTCGTCGTCCATTTTCATCATTTTCACCATGCCACTATGGCATATGAGTATTGCATGTGACTTTCACACATCGAAAAATCGCTTTTACGACACCCGAAACGATGCCCTCGAAAAACGGTAAATTACAACCGGCTCCTCGGAATCACGAAATTTTACGTGCTAGCTAGATTTCGCGAGATCGATTCCAACGATGAAACTGCTTAACATCCGAGATCTAGAGAATAAATTCAATTTTTTAACCGAATTACAATTTTGTAATCGAAATTACGTATTTTGCCATTTTTCCGTAAATTGAATTTCTGCCCTACATTCTCCTCCTAAAAGGAATTTCGTCCCAAATTCAAGACAATCACATCACCACATGTATATGCAACGGCACTCTACCATATGTAAACACATTTAAATCTTAAACGACTAAACCACGTACCTTCATCCCTAAACAATAAGGGATAGGTGGCCCGCATCGTGTCCTCGTCCCACGTCGACCCTCCACCCATGCCGCCATAGCACCTCACTAGCCCCGCCTGGGCCTTGGCGTCGCAAAACCTAATCACTGCTATCCAAAATACATACTTGTCCCTTCTCAAAGGTCCCATCAAGCCAACCTCTCTATCCGTCCTCAATCCACCACACGAGTCGACCCTGAGATACTCCAAGACGGAGACGTGAAATACCCCGGGTGTGGACACCCGACATGTCGGGTCTCTAACGCCAACTCCAGACGCAAATAATGCCTACCCACTCGAAAGCACTCTCGGAAGGCCCAATGAACCTCGGGCTATAGCTTCCCGCGCTGCCGAACCTCGAACATTCCTCCTTGGGGCATCACCTTCAAGAAAACGTGATCCCAACCTCTAAATCTAAGGGTCGACGCCGCACATCCTGCATAACTCTCTCTCTGGCCGGCTCGAGTCAAAGGAAAGACGTAGCTGTCGTATCAAGGTCACCTTCTCGAGGTGTCTCTAATCATATCAGACCTGGATGGTTTCTCTTCCACCTCGGTCTAACATAACGGTGACCTACATGGCCTCCCATACAATGCCTCATATGGTGCCATTTGTATACCCGCCTGATAACTATTGTTGTAGGCGAATTCCACTAAAGGCAATTGCTCCTCCCAGCTACCCTTATGATTCGGGACGCATGCTCGCAACATGTCCTCTAAGACCTGTATATAATCCATATAATGTGTAACCCTACACAACCTCTGTTTTGTGTGTGAAACGTCAGACTCTCCCAGCTGGCCAATCATCGACAATCCAATGGACCGTCAACCTAGTCCATGTCATGAATGACATCCGTATACCAAGCCCTTGCCGGCTCACCAACACCTAACGCAATTTCCAATGGGTATCCAAATCTCGAGTCACTCCCAACTCCTATCATTCAACTTTAAGTCTACATGATACTTGACCGTGTGTTTTCATTTCGGGCAACATAATTCTTCGGCTTACACTTCGAGCCTGTTACATTCACACATAAATTTGGGATATCTCCCCGGGTTTCTCACACCCTAACTCCAGGCTTCTCACCTTAGGGGATTTACGACCCCCTTTTTGCTTTGCCCAACACACTCTAATTACTCTTCATTTGAATCGAATCCATTAGTCTTCACTGGATGATCTAAAGATAACCTTCAACCCACACTACCAAGACGGTGAATGACCATACCACCCAATAACTGATCGACGCTGAGCAGTTATCACACTAACTAATAATGCCATACTCGTGACACCTCAATCCTAGCTGTCCACCACTTATTAACTTAGATCCTCTACTCTATCCTGAACATCAGATCAACCCTCACCCTGCCATCCCTGTGGTAATAGAAACTGATTCATGACCTGGCTTCTCTACTTAACCCTCGTCAATAACTAAAGCTCGTGATCGCATAAATAACCCAATGTAAGGTCCCACCACCAATAGAACTCGCATTATTTATTAACCTCATCCAGTTGCCAAGCCCACATCAACAACCAATATGGTCTATCACCCATATCCACTGATGGGCCTACTGCAATCTCTGATTCCATCTGACTTCACCACACTCTCGGCCCTCTCGGCCTGACTCAGGCTTCGCCTGGAGTGCCTCGTGATAGCACCCCAAACGGAACCGGTCTTTCGATCCGCATTAGGTGTGGAGGGAATGAACCGTGATGACTCATGGTTCCCTATGTACTTAACCGGGACTCAAGGTCAGCCCCAAAGGCCTGCAGTGATCCCTGCCCTGTGGCATCCCGCCCTATGCCCAATCTCGGCCCGCTGTCCTGAAACCTGCAGCGGTCTTCCGGCTCTCTCTTCCCGGAACTAAGAAGATTCCTCCCTCTGCCACTAACACCAGATCCCTGAAAGGTCTGGAGCATCCCCATCTCTCTTCAAGCACAGACCGTCCTCCGGGAACCAATGGAGTCCACTGTCCCCGTAGAGGAGTCCTACCATCCCCGCCCCTCGATTGGATAACCAAACCATTCTCAATCTCCCATAATACCCGCCGCAATCCCAAGAAACTACGTGATCTAAGACGACATTCCCCATTCCTCTCAACCTCACCACCCATCTCAAACTTTCTAATCTGTGGACTCTGGTCGCCCATGACAATTAATGCAGTCCCGGCAACCCCACTCCCCAGGTTTCTCAAACTCACACTTACTCGAACTTGCCGATAGCTGACGGTCTCTCAACATCCGTAAACGATCCTGCGGGTACCATGCTCCCACTCTAATCCAGAGTAGATCAAAATAAGTCATATCCACGAAGACCACTTAATAAATCGGTCTAGACATAGAAGGTCGAACACCCTACGATGAGATCCATGAATGCCGCCGGCGCACTGCCAATCCGCGCGGCATCATCAGAACTCAGTGCCCATAACGCCCTAAACGCTGCTTTAGGGATATTCCGCCTCCTTGCACCTCAACATGGTAATCGCAAAGGTCTATCTCTGGAGTGTACTCCGCGCTCTTCCTAACCCGATCAAACAAATCATCGATCTCCCGCAATGATACCGATTTCGATCGTAACCCTATTCAACTGCTCAGAATCAATACATAGTCAAAGCGGTCTTGTCCTTCTTTTTCGCAAACAGTAACCCAGCGCCCCATGGTGAAGTGTTTCTGCCTTCCACGAACCCTTGTCCAAGAATCTACGAAGTCGGACTCGAAGCCTCGTAACTCAACCGTGCCATCCATGAGTCATAGAGACGGGCGGTATACCGTGGTGTAACTCGATACCAGCCTGCAACCGTGGAGGTAGTCCGTGCAGCTCATCCGAAAACATCCATACACGCACACTACCGAGGTAGATTCCGGTCCGGCCCTCGTCCCTCTGCAGGCGCTCAAGAAGCCAACCCGCTAACCGCCCCTAACACTGACTCAGATAATCGTCTGGGGCAAAATATCAAGGCTCAGCCCTTGAAATACCACGCTAGTACCGCCCCGCGCGGTAGGCTGGGAATTCCCCTCCTACGCCACAATCGAGCACCCACTCAGCCGTCACAAATTCAATCCATCCCCAGATGACATCGAACTTCCGACATGTCCATGATCCTCGTGTCCATCATGCGGTGAGTCCCCCAGATCTCCAACCTCGCAACTCGCACATATCATCCATATCCTCGCCGCCCTTAATCCCTTGTGGGAGAACCTTCACATACAAAGGCCCTTAAGGTCTCTAGAGGTCCGCCATTTCCACCATATCAGCCTCCCACCTAGCTAGATCCCGCCTAGTTCATCCTCGTAGCGCCGTGAGGTAATCTCCATGGCTCTAACACCTTCTCGATCCGGTGATAAACCAACGGTCACACCATCTGATTCTCCCGCGAATGCCTGAGATGATGCGCCTTAACCTCTCGAGGTAGGTTACTGTGATCTTCCCGTTCACCGCTATACCACCATGTGCGTATACCGTTGGGTCGTAACACCTTACTGTACCTCGTGAAAAAGTCACGAGATCAAACATCAGTGGTGCCTAACCGCACTCGTGGACGCCTCTACGCCCTCTCGCCCTCACTAGCCATCTATACAATTAACATGATGCTTGGGTCTTCAATATGATTCAAGGCATAAACATAGCCCCGAGACACTACTATATACACATAAATAAGGTATACACACTGGGTCTCGCATTTACGTAATGCAAGGTAATCAATTATACATTTAAACATTTTTATCAACAAAATTTCATTTTTGAAAATTTTATTTTTCGAAATTTTGTCTACACTTTATTTGATGTTATTTTATTTAATTAATATTTAATTTTTTTTTCTTACTTATCGAAAGCCTCCAAAACATACTCCATGTTTTTTTTTTTTAATTTCCATTACATCAAATAAACTTAGTGAAAGCTTATTTATTTTATTTTTTTTTCATTCTCCCAAGATACCAAAATAAACCATAAAATTTATTTTTTCATTTTTTTTCATTTCTTCCGCCATCGATACACAAAAAAAAATATATACCTATATTATTTCATTTTTTATTTTTTTCCATTACTCAAATAATTTTTAAAAATTATGACCGACTTTTCTTCGCTATTAATACTTGTAAAACCTTAGAAAATTATTTTCTTCACCTTTTTTTTTTTTTTAACTTTGGACATTTTGTCTAAAATCTCCCCAAACCTCTTGATCCAACACTAAACCTAGTGTTCAACCTTAAAATTTTATTAAAATCTCATTATTTACAAACCAAATAAATTGATTACAATTTATCATTTCCAAGATACACTATAAACTCCCTAAGATTTGTTTTCCAATATAATAAGCAAAGCACATCCGCCTAATCACCCAAACATCATAACATATCAAACCATGCTATAAACATCATTCACATAACATACAACTCATGTTATACACGCAATCACACATCAAAACACCATGCATGCAAAGGTTCTCGTTCTGATTTCAGGTAATCTCATACCTAAATCGAACATCAAACCACCGGAGCGGTGATGGCTACCCAAACCCGAGTCTCTGTATTCGTGATACTTGCTTTCCATGCTCGTCGTAACACCAACTCCGGGGTCCGCGACTAATTCGCCAACCCGCCGAATACAGGCGGATGCTCAAGTTACCCGACACCATTTTCAAAAACGCAAAGTCTCCCTTTGTACGGAGCTTCCCACTTAGCATATAACCCGGGTCTCAAATAAATTAATGATCACGCAGGTCTCATATACAACTAACCAGTAGTCACGGGCCACTTGGGCCCCCGCATCATCACCACAACATATATCCAATATGATCACAACATTATAAACGGCCACTGGGGCCCATAAATAATACCCATAAAAGATACCAACTATGAATCTAACTATATCTACAGTTTTAAGATTCAAATGTTTTTACTTTATACAACACATATATTACAATTAGATAATTCTAATACATGTAGAACATCATAACCCAAAGCCACAACCCGCTTTCTTCTAAACCACAGCCCTGTGATCTAGCCGTCCCTCGCACGCTCCCTCGTATCTGCAGAAATAGCATCCGACGCATGAGCTAGTGCCTCAGTGGAATCACCCTAAGTGGGCTACTCTCCACCTAATAACAGAATGGTTTCAAATAAACACACATTCAAGCAAATGCATGATCCTACGAATGCTCTAACTGGACATCTCGCACTGAAGTTCCATCACTTCACTCGCCATTCCTCAGATGAGAATTTATCAGGTTTATTTGTTTGCTTATGGACAACCCTCCGATGTGTATATCAATCGTCGCTCCGACGATTGATATTTGTGATCATCCGGCGTATATCAATTCGTCGCTCCGACGATTGATGATATTATTTATGGATCACCTCCGATGTATAATAATCAAGCCGCCTCCGACGATTGATATTATTTATTTAGTATGGACTACCCTCCGATCATATTTAGTTTTAGACAACCCTCCAAACCATTTTTTACTCACCTCATGCACTCACCTCAATATCCTGTGGTGCCTCCCATGTATATGGAATGCGCCGATGCAAATTCCACATAGCTTCATAACACATGCAACATATAAACATGCATATATGCCCACATAAAATTAAATCACAATCATGTTATGTAATTTCATTTCACACATCAAAATTCGTTAGCTAACGCAATAATGATCAAACACCTAGCAATTCTACTTGAATTACTCGACCAAACACATTAATTCACAAAATTTATTCAGAACATATTATCTGAATAGTGAAACCCTAAGCATTATTCCTAAAAATCACCAATCGTCACGGTCCGCACCAACCTGGTCAACTCAAGGGAATATTCAGGATGCTCCGCAACCCGACACCACTATATGTGCACCCAAGAGTAGTCTCTTTGTACGGAGCTCCACCCAAGGTACTCAACCTGTCCCAACAATTAACAACGACCACACCTAGTCCATATACAATTAAAATGAGTAAAAATGGCCACTTGGGCCCAAACATCAATACTCATCAAAATACATCAACCATATACCAATAGTTCAAGAGTTAATAAATCACTCTTAATTCAAACATATATTAAGATTTACAATTTTAATACATGTTATACAATGAAATGCCAAAGCTCATAATCCGCTTCTAAACGCGGTCTCTAGTGAGCTCGTCCTCCCGTGACACTCGCATCTCGAAATAGTGATCCCCGACAGGTGAGCAAAGCCTAGTAGTGATAATTTCCTGCGCGGGGTTACTCCCCCCACCTGGAGTGCATATGTCATGGTTAAAACAAACACACTCAAGCAAATACATGATACCATTTGAATGTTTACACAGCTCAATCCCATGTCCCGAAGTCTTCACCGACTCTCTCACACATGCCTAAGCCAAATGCGAGAAATATCCGGGGCCAAAACAAAAGCTTTTTGTTCGAAAACTTCACACTCAGTTTCAAGAAAATTTATTAGACAACCCATGAGGATCATTGATAACCCTCCGAAACAATCTATGGCCCTCGACATGAATCATTGACAATCTCCCAACACAATTCTCCGAAAATCTTCCGAAATTCCTTTCACAAATATTTTTCATTTTTATTTTCTTTCATATCATGCACTCAATTCTAATATTCTAGGGTGCCCCAATGCATATGGAATGCATTATGCCAATCCCAATAACTCATGCTAATATATAAAACATCTATATACTAACATAATTAATCCACATAAATCATGTTATTCAAATTCACAATCAATAATACCAAAATTACTCACATACTAATTAACAAACACAAGCAATTCATTTGAATCACTCAACATCATAAAATTCACACAAAAAATCACGCGGAATATGAAACCCTCGAGTTGGCATCAATGACTGCACACACAATTCTGGGAGATTTTCTACTGCCAGTGCTTTTGAGACCGACCTATAACCTCAACCGCCTCGTATCATCCCTGGGTCAATTCACATGGCTCTTAGCAAAAATAACACAAGTAGAAAAGATCCCTACCTCTTGAAATTGTCGGAACTCCACAAAATCGGTGTCCTAGCATAGCCTTCGCCACGTAGAATGCCTTACTTCGCCCAAGTGAACCAATCCGCCCAACGACTGAAATCTAGAGAGAAGGAGCTCTATCTCTCTAAAAACCTAACCACGGCACTATCGCCTGATTCGTTACTTTGGAGAAGAAGATCACTATTCTTCTTTTGTTTTATTCTCATTAAACACGCATAATTCCTATCAGGTCCCTTTCGGCCCTCGATTTTTGACACATGGCTTTCTATCTAAGCCATTCATCTCATCCCTCACTAATCATGCAACACGCTGCCATTAATGAAGACACGTAGTGAGGACTTTTGTCACATCACATGTCTCTCACAAGTTATTTTATATACCCGCACACCCAGGCTCTCGCCTAAAATGTGAAATTCGATCAAGTCGTGACTGGACGAATTTGACGTGCAGCTAGATTTTATAAATTCCAATGGTGAAGTCTGTTGCGTCATCCGAGATCTCGAAAAATTTCGGATTTTTTTCCGAAATTACCATTTTGCCATTTTTCAGAAAATTTGAATTTTCTCGGTCTTACATTCTCCACTCCTTAAAAGGAATTTCGTCTCAAAATTCTAGACAATCACAACAACTCACATGCATATGAAACATGCACTATACCATGCATGTAAACTAGACATTTAGGTATTAAACGACTAAATCACGTACCTTCATCCCTAAACAAGAAGGATATACCGCACGTGTCCTCGTCCAATTAAGACTCCTCCACTAGCCTCACTAGCCTCATGGTCTTCAAGGCCGCAAAACCCGATCCCAAAATTTCATCCATAATGCACACACCGGTCTCTCCGAAGGTCCCATCCGTGTCAACCTTAATCTTCAATCCACTACATGAGCCTGACCGGAGTTGTACCCTCCCAGCATGAGACGTGAAATACCGTGGACACCGACATGCTCGGGCCAGAAGCCAACCCGCATGCTATAGTGCCTACCCTCTCGAGTATCCATGACCCACGAACCCTGGCGATAACTTCTTCGCTCGTCGAACCCGACCAATTTTCTGGGGCATCACCTTCAAGAAGACGTGATCTCCCAACCTCGAACTCTAAGGGTCGACGCTCGTACACAAGATAGCTCATTTGCTTCGCCATGAACCGTGGGAGAAGACGCCACGTGATCGCTTCCACCTTCCTGAGGTGTCCTAATCATATCGCATCGTTGATGGAGCTCTTCTCCCCATTCCTCCGTCCAACATATTTCCAGATCTGCACGTGCTCCCATACAGTCGCCTATATAGTTATCCGATACTTCGTTTGATAAATCGTTGTTGTAGGCTTAATTCCACTAAGGGAAAATACTTCCGGGCCATCTTTATAGATCCGTGACGATGCCGCAAAGATGTCCTCTAACACCGGGGAGCGGTCCTCTCCGACCGACTGATCCGTCCGCAGGCGGGAAGTCAGACTACGGCCACACAGATCCATACTTTGAAACTCTTCAAAGTGCGTCGACACTAAGACAACTTTTCTAAAGGGAATATCACCATCACCATGTGAAGTTGGGGTGCATACATTATGATCCATCGACAAAAGGCCTAACTAGAGATGGTTGCAAAACATCAAGGGAACTAGGGCCTCTAAACAAGCCTATCATAATGTGACAACTTACCTTAGTTTGACTGTGAGATCCCAGATCTAGCTTAAAGGGACACCATATGTAGATGCATGAGTAATCACAAATTTGTTTTACCCATTCCCTATTAAAGACAATATTAATATGTGAAGGTTAAGCAAAAAGCTTTAATGATTATAAACTATGTTCATAAATCACCTATGTGAGTGTGAAGTGAGGGCCGTCGTGAGAATTGCAAAGGCCGAATTTTTAAAAACACTCCGCGAGACTGCGGGTCATGGCAAACGAACACAACAGTTAGGAACCACTTTGTTCGAGAAAAGTTGCAGGATTTCATTGTCTAGAGCTTACATTTAAAGGCCCAGATAGCCTTAAGGACATCAAGTCTACCGATTGACCTGAGTAAGCCCGATAGGTTTCACTAAGGAAAGTTCAAAGTCTCGTGTGACTACTTATCCTCGATGCAACGCTTTCATGGAATAATCGCACTTTGCATCTCATGCATACAATGTGAGTATTGATATCAGAATTTTCATTCATGTGGGGATTGTCGACTTTGGTATCCACAAAATCCTTGCTTAATGAAAAAATGTGGTCCCCATCGAACGCACATTGCTTTTTTCGTTCATACCTTTCGAACCTATTACGTCCGCTCGTGGAGACACTTCCTGGGTTATTTATACTCCCGTTTTTCCCATTTTTAATAATAAAAAAAATATTCTCCATTCTCCTAACTTCATCACTATCATTTTTGTGCGATTGTCTTCGCAAGTCAGTTCGTCAGGTCCTCCGACCACGTACTACACGAGGAACGAGATCCGTCATCCTCGGGAGACAATTGTCCACCATCCTCTGCATAAATCGTATGGGCCAAATTGCCTTCTTAAGACACGACGCTGCTGGGCTCTAATCAGCTTAATCATTGCTTGTTTGCACCATGTGCTCTGCTTCCTAAAATATTTTGTTTCTCGCTTTCTGCTTGAATCTAATATGAAGAATTACAAGATTTTGGTTATTGACATTCTATAAAGCTGAACAAGAGCATATTGATGAGACTTTTTGTGTTTAAATTGGTCAGAGACCAAAAGTCAAAATAAATAAATAAAGGCAGGATCAACTCTGATTCAACTATTATTATCTTAACAACCTCATCATTTTTCCTTTCTACATCAGCCATATTATTTTCAGTTTGAATTATTATCGTTTATTCTAATACTAATTTTAAATTTGGTTTCTGTCTATGTTATTTGTTTCCCACATCATCTTTTTGTTTACTTTTCTCGTGACTTTTACAATAGCTCTAAAGATTTAGTAGAGCTGGAAAGCACAAATGGATAATCAATCATATTATAATGTGAATGGTTATTATGTCTATCAGGACTCATATTGAAGGATCTATTGGAATTTTTAATTCATCATATGGGTTTATATGTGTATAATTGTGTATATGTGTTATCAAATAAGGTTGAGCTCTAATTAAATAAAGTGGATCTAATACGTTTAGGTATTTTGCTTTATACATATAATTTTAAGTGTGGATCTCATATGTGTAGATCGAACTAGGCTTCATAGTTCTATGATGGCCAAACTAGAAACTATAATTTGGTTTCACCTTATATAGTTTATTATGGTCCCCAAATTAAAAGTATGCTCATTCGCTTGACATCCAACATCAAAAGGATTCTGAGAGTTGCATTCTAATTTGAAAATATAAACCATAAGACCTGCAAAGCGATAGATCACCAATGGAGAATTCAGGTATGCTTCCGCTATTATTTGTTTGGTATACTTGATGATCTGGTATGAACAGATCCTATTTTTAAGAGATTAAAGATCTGGTATGAACATATCCTGTTTTTAAGAGATCAAGATCTGGTATGAACAGATCCTGTTTCTAAGAGATTCAATTATCAACAAGTGGTATCAGAGCCTAGGTTCATGATTAGGTCATCAAGAATGGTTGATCTATTGTCTTCATCATGAAATTATTTATGGATTCCATTGAATATCAATATGGCTTTATTGAATTTGTAATATGACAGCTTTATGGTTTTTTAGTCAGTTGCCATTTCAAGATTTAAAGATCTGAACATATTACGTATTATGACTTTTGATAATTTAGCAAATATTTGCAATTTGGTTTGAAAGATACAGATCATACATATGTATATAGCTTATTTTTATTGAGAATTTAGAAATATACCGTTTATGTATATTAAAGATTACTGTAATAAGGGAAATAGATTAAATTAATTTACAATTTATGGTTTGATTTTGTAATGACCCACTTCTTTATTGATATGCACAATTTGGGTATTCTAGATTTTGTACTATGGATATTATTGGGAATTAAATTTTAATCAAAACAATATGTTGTCAAAGCAAATTTCGGGCTGTGGAAATTTAATTTTTAATTTTAAATATTAAGCTGGTTTGTGTGTATGTTATTCATGCTTTAATATTAATTTACTTCAAAGGAAGGTTAATGTTTGGCTCGAATTGCATATATACACCTATGGCATCATATGTAATTCAAGATAAATGTAATATTGCTTCCGGGCCCAAAGAAAGTTGCTTAGTGTTTGACATGCTTATTACTTAGTGGTTTGATCATTTCACACCAAGGTGCCATTTACAAGTTAATGTTTATGTCCAAAGACTAAATATTAATGTTGTACTAGGTATCTTCTGATGGGGCCCTACCATTGTCTGTGATTAATTAATTTTGCATATTAGAGTTTTGGATATGTGAGTAATTTAGTTTATTTATTTATTTGTTCTCTGCTTAGTTCCGTTCTCATAAGTAAAATATCTATACAATATTAATTCCATTCAATGTTGGAATGTATACTAATTTCGTCATGGAAAGAGAACGTTTGATTGTTCTGGGTTATGGACTTGATCTTCGCGCATGAAAGGATCAACCAGATCCACAGACATAGAGCAGCCCTCTAACCAAAAAAGAGGGAGATGGTAAAGTGGGAAAGGTCAAACCAGAGAGCTTTCTTTTTGATGATCAAGAAGCGCCATTCTTGCTTTTGTGGTACTATGTCCCACAGATGGCTATACAGTTTCAGGATATTGAGAAAAGGTTTGCCAAAAATGAAAAGTGCTTTAAATGGGTACATTCTCTTGATTAAAACTTATCTCAATGAGGTATGTAGGAAAAGTTGAGTGCCATAAGGGAGTACATTATGGAAATGTCTCACACTGCTTCAAAATTGAAAGCACTCAAGTTGGAGTTATCCGAAGACTTGCTAGTGCATTTGGTTTCATATCCCTTCCGGCCACAAGACACAATCAATTTAAAGTGAGCTATACCCAAGTCAAAAAAGGAGACATGGTCTCAATGAGCTCACATCACACCGTCCCAAAGATGGTGGTGTGTGTGTGTGGTGCAATGTGTGTGTGTAAATATGTGATAAGACAAAAGTGCTCACTTAGCCGCGACATCTAAGGACAAAAGGAATAAAGAAAGAAAATCATTTAAAGTCGGTCTAAACCACAAAAGAAAACACAAAAGTTATTGAGAATCCTTCTGTTCAGTTGTTACTTTCAGGATTTTAGTCATGGTAGAAGAAGATTGCACCAATTATCATGCATGGCGTGCAAAGAAAGGTATGCTTCTTAGTTTGGTTTGTTCTGAGGTTAATTTGACTTTGGTACCTAAACACACATGGTGGTTAGATTCGGCTGCAACAACTCGCATTAGTGTTTATGCGTATCGCTCGAAATTATTGTAAAACCAAGTGATGATGAAAGATACATCTATGTTGGTGATGGCAATCCCTGTGGGAAGTTGAGGCAATCGGGACTTGGGATTATTGTTAAGAACCTGATTTTATTTGATTTGATTTGAGACTCATGTCATATCATTCTAGACTAATTTGTTTCGTCTCGTTTGACACATCTGGTTATTGTTGTTCATTTAGAAATGGAAAAGTCATTCTTATCAAAATTAAAATTTGGTTGGTTCTGGTTCTTTATTACTACGATAACCTATATTTTTCTGACACTATTGCTTCATTTAATGAATCCTTTCATGTAAGTACACAAAGAGGTATAAAGCTTAATTAACCAGCTGAGAATTCTCGCCATTATGACATATGTTAGACAGTCACATCTCCAAAAGGAGAATTGAGACTTATGTCTGATGGAATTCTCGATCCTTGATTTTGCGGAATTTTGATTAATTTGTGTTAATTGTAATAAGGGAAACAAACAAACGTTAGAGATCAAGTGCTAATTAGGCTTCAGATGTCTTAGAACTTATACATACGAATATTTCGTGTAGCCATTCCCATTTAATTTCGAATGATCAAATGTATTTTATAACGCTCATAGACAATTTCTCTCTCAATTTGGCTACCTTTATCTCATTCATGACAAATCACAATCTTTGGATGTGTTCAAAACTATATACAAGTTGAGAATCAAATCTCAACAAAGGATTAAAGCACATAGGCCCTGACCGTGGTGGCGGTACCTGCGACGTATGGCGATGGATCAGTGAACAACGCCCGGGACTGCTATAAATTCCTGTAGAAATGCTAAGATCGTCTATCAAAGACACTGGCGCTGTGCACGCCAACATGAATGGTGTTGCCGAAAGACGTAAATAGAACATCTTAAGGATACATGGTAAGGAGCATGATCAGTCATTCTATACCTCTACCAACATCACTAAAAGCATTAAAGATTGTAAAGGTATGGTACTCAATGAGTTCTAACTAAAGCAAATCGATAAAACCCCTTATGTGAGATTTGGACAGCAAAAGCCTAGGTTTGAAGCATTTCCGCACACTGGGGGATGTCCAACAGGCAAGGCCTTATAGGCCAAATGAAAAGAAACCGGACTCAAGAACTATCAGTTGTCGCTTGGGTGCCACGATGCGAATGCTCGAGCCTCAGTTCAGCCAAGCTCAACTCGAACTTGAAACTCGACCGAGTTCGACCGAGTCGAAAGTCGGAGCTTGAAAATGAAGCCCGACCGACTTGAATGCAAAAACTGTAATTCGACTCGAGCTCGAACTCAAGTTCTCTTAATATTTTTGTAAATTAATTATTTTTAAAATAAATATATTTATAACCAAATAAATAATGAAAATTTATGATTTTTAAGAATTACAAAATAGAGATATATTATTTATGACATCCCCAAAGTAAAGATATCAAATTTAAAAAAAAACTTTAAAATTTTATATACAAAATATTTTCGAAGCCACTAGCTGAAAGCCTGTTACTGGTTGTCGACTCGACTGCTAACATTTCTAGCCTGAGTCGAGCTTGAGTCGAAGTTTCACCGTAGCCGAAGTTCAAGAAATACGGTAGCCGTTCTCGCCTCACAAGAATTCCTACATTTTATTGATATTCAAAGATCTGGGGTTATAAGTTTTATGATCCCACTACTTAAGGCCATTCAGACGGAAATGCCCACTTTTATTACTGAACAATCAGGAACAAGTGGAGGGGTGATCCCCCAAAACCAATCTGACTGATTTTTTTTTCCGAACAATTGAAGAAGGAGAAGGATGTGGAGTCCGTGAACCGGAAGGGCAGGCGCGTATAAATTGCTTACAATCCACCTTGAAGGCAATATTCATCATCGTGGTAATAGACAAACATCTCCCGAGAAGTGTAAATTATTTCACCCGCAGTTTAAGTGCATCAAGGCGTTTCTAAAGATGAGCCCTGCTTCCTAACATGTTGTCCCAAACTGATAATCCAATGGTCAGTGATCCGCTAGCCTTTAATTTGAACGTGAAACCTGATAACTCGGACCATGGTGGCCGTGACCTTGACGCCTTGCACTCATCATATCGAACCCTCCATCAATCTCTCCTCGGAACAACTCATAAAACAAGTGAAGAAGAAGAAAAAGAAAAAGAGTAAAGGGACTCCCAATTTTAATTAATTGCCAATCAGTTTTTTGATTCTATAGTTTGAATTTCCAGACCGCTTTCTCCCATTATATATTATAGATAGGAGGATAAGGTCTACAAATGTTCTTTGAAGTTTTATGCATGTCTCCACTGCTTTTAAACTTTTTTCCGGTCTCAAAATACTTTGAGGTTTACTTCGATACCAATCATACCCTACCATCAAAAAAATGCCTGTTAATTACATTTTCGAATCACATTTTCTCCATTTAAGCTTTCTACTGTCATCTCAGTAGTACTTTCCCACTTTATTATCCATTCGAATTTCACCCATATTATCCGTCATTAGTCTCATTCCTTCTCCTTCTCCGTCTTTGCAATTGGAACCAAAATCCGCTCCCCCAAAATATCCCTCTTCTTCATACCCAAAAAAAAAAAAAAATCCTCTCTTCATACCTCGTTGTATCTAACCCTTCATTCAAATTTTTGTTAACATCGATCTACTGTGTCACCAACTTTACTGCTCTCATTTTTTTTCGCAGTGAATTAAATTGCATGCATTCCTTGAGCTTTCTCCACCTTCTTTCACTCCAAATTTTCGTCATATTCACTACCTTTTCATTTTCTGGGTCACCGACTCCCTCTTTCCACTGGAACAAATACTCTTCCTCCTTCCATTTCTTCCACTCACTTATTTTAGTTTCTATCCTCTTGTTATTAATTTCAACAACCCATAAATATATTTATGTTGTCGAAAGTATCATCACTGGTTGGTTCCTAACGAAAACAAGTTTGGTTATTTGCCCCTATCTATTGCACATACATCACCAACTCCATAAAGAAAGTTGGAGGAAGCCGGGGACGAGGATGCACTGCAGATAAGTGTTCAGTGAGGCTAATACGAGAAGAGGGGATGAAATCGTAATCTAATTATTTTCTAGATCATTCAACCCAGTAGATTCTGATCACGGGAGTGCGAGGAATTGATAGATGAAGATGAAAACAAGAGGTGTTTGAATGGGTGGTGGTGTCTTAATCTCAATCTAAAGTCACGTTACCAGCTTGGTAGAGAAGCATACAAGAAGGCATAGGTTATCATTAAAATCCTAGTGCTTTCCCGATGGATTTCATACAACGCCCTCCATTGAGTGTAATCTAGAATATGGAAGCTTTTGGGTTAAGAGACTCAATTTTGAACAAAGCTCATGATTTGGATTAAGAGATTGATAAGATGAAGATGATCGGGGCGCCATCAAACAAGCTGGCTTTAACAAGCTGGCAGAGAATTTGTTCACTACCTAAGTCTATAGGAGGCTAAATCTTAAGCCATGAATTCTAAACATTCAACAACATATTGCATATGCTGGGCTTGAACTTATGAGGTCACACGCCAGCCGAGCAAGCTTGCATTGATGCAGACTAAAGAGGGAGAAGATCTTTATTGTCTTAGATGACATTTGGAAGGAAGTTAATTTGGAGAAAGTCATAATTCCTTGTAAAGATGATGATCACAAAGGCTGCAAAATAGTGTTGGCTTCTTGAAACGGAGACCTATTATGCAAAGAAATGTGCATACAAGCATGTTTTCAAATTCAACATTTACCACCAAGAGAAGCTTGGCAATTATTTTAAGAAGACGGCTTGTGATTCC